>OX388278.1:8886333-10086333 GCA_947579855.1 Anticlea derivata
GGCTCAAAAGAAAAGTTATCTAATTATAATCCCTAATAAATAAGAGCTTATAAAAATGTGAAAAAAAAGAAGACAAATGTGAGCTTCAAAAAATGATCTAAGGGCAGCACACGCTACACTTGATGAAATATGTACCTAATGCTTCTATAAAATTGAATAATACATAAAATATGATGCAAGCAAAAACTGTAAAGACACTGCAAAATGGCATTTTAGCTGTCGAGGGGCAGAGCGACTTCAGGCCATGCGGTTTTATCATTTATATAATCATTTAGTTTCCGATCGTGGGTTCCCAGTCGTTCACTAATGGATTTTCCATTCGGAAAATTAATGTGCGCTATATCTACTAGTGCTCTCAAACGGTGAAGGAAAACATAGTAAGGAAACCGGCATATCCTAGAACCTAAAAATTCGAAGACGCTTGACATGTGCACGAAAGGAGCCTCTAAGAGGCGCACGTTAATTCTATCACTACACTGATTTTTCACCGACTGTCATTATGACCTTTTCAGGGTCACTATAGCTCAACCTGGTCACTCGCCTAATACAGGATTAAGAAAGAATCAGTGACAAGCAAGTCTTGAAGCCGCTTAAACGGGAGCCAGTTTGATAAATCCATAGTTTAATTACAGAAATTACCTACTTTATTTCAAACAGCTCATCATTTTCCTGCCCTTATCCCCACATCATGTTGGGTCGGCACAACATGTATTCTTCTTCCATTTCCTTCTATCAGTCGTCATCTCAGCACTCACTCCTTTCTTCACCATATCCACTTTCACACAGTCCATACATATTTTCTTTGGCCAACCTCTACTCCTACATCCATCCACATTCATATCTAACACTCTTCTTATATTATTATTATTTCAAACAGCTGAAGAACACAATACATTTTAATTGATCAAGCCTTGCAGTCCCATAAAAAGGTCGTTACAATTGATACCTCATAGCATAATAGACACGTTTATTAAAACTAGGAAGTATCTGTTTCAGAAATACGATGCTCAAACGGCACCAGACTGAAGCTCTGCATTTCTCATTTTGTGGTTAAAGTATAATCGAAATAAAGACGATCATATTGGTTTTCTAATGTTACTGTTTACGTTTTATCTAAAAACCATATAGCCCAGAATAAAAATAATCTCCTAATGGATCTCTGGTCTTGGTCCAGTTAGACTGGCACAACAAAGCGCAACTGAAGTGACCGAGAGACAGTTGCGGTGACTGGGAATCGTTTATTACTTACGTGATTGTGTTAGTGAATTAAAACTTTTTGGTGTAAAACTACTTCATTTTTGTGCTCCTAAACTTTAACATTGTTGTGGCAGTCTAAGTAGACCCGTACAATATAAAGTATCTTAACAACCCCTTGCCCGATTTAACTCATATTCTTACCTGCAAATCTTGATATAACCTGTTGACCTACTAAATTCCATGCAGATCGGATTGACGACGATTCGAAAGTTATGCTCTATCAAATATACATAGGTACAAACATACAACGCCAATTCACTGGTTTGGTGCAGCTTAAGCTGAGATAGGGACCTTTTTGGCCCCATGCAACATTCACCTCTTATATTGTTACTTTAATGTAATTTTATCTTTTATCATGTTTTTATTTTTATTTTTATTTTTACCAATTTTGTATACTAGTTTTCTTTTTTATTTAACTTTTGTCTTCCTATCTATGTTGTTATTGGGGACAATTTTTTTTTTTCCGGACATATTCACACGTTCAACTGATCCCAAACTAGGCATAGCCTGTACTATGGGTACCAGAGACTGATATACATAATAGATATATATTTAACACCCAGACACAGAACAAACATCTGTGTTAGTCACAAATGTTTGTCCAGTGCGGGACCTCTAGCGCAGAAGGCAGAGCTACTACCAACTGAGCTATGAGGCCAGTAAATGATCTTTCTTTCTTTGAATTCGTCCAAGTTGTTTGATCTTTGCTCGATCAATTACAGGCATAGCCATCGATATAAAAAGTAGGTTAATCATTTGTTTTTATTCCAGCGGGCAACAAAGCTTGTCGCGACTGCCATTGTTCTCATTTCAATAATTATTCTCTGTTCAAGGAATCCCGTGTTGATCTCTCATAAATTTTATCCGATTCGAATACATCGTGTTCCGTAACTAGTGTACTATCCCGATAGGAGCTTATTTTATGAATGAAAAGAAAATAATTCATTTTCGAATTGCCAGAAGTCGTTTTTGAACTTTGTTGACTATTGAGTATACCTAGAGTAAGTCACTTTATACGCATATTATAGTACGCATATTATGAATCACCTTGTATAAACAAATTATTATAATATAATTATATCAGCAGAGAAAGATACTTATTTGCTTGAAGTACTTGTCCATACAGTTTTGGGATAGGTATTTTACTTAATTTAAGTTAGGACAGAAACAGTCTTTAGCCGGTTCCATGCTCGACTTGCGTTATAATGTCGTCGGTCCATCCAGTGGAGATTGTCACGATAATCATGTTAAATTCAACGTTTTCCGGTCAGTGGAGGTAAGCGAATTATAAATACCTCTTGCTGTGAAACGGCTTCGGCCTGAAATAGCGCGGCAAAATCAAGGTTCACTGCAAATTGATGTCTTTGAGGAACCGCATTGATTGCTTGCTTGTCGTGTCACTGATTCTTTCTTGGTCATCCTATATTATGTCATTGATCAGGTCGAGGTATGGCGACCCTGAAAAGGGCCTATGACTGTTGGTGAAGAGGCTCTTTTCGTGCACATGTCAAATGTCTTCGATTTTTTTTATACAACTGAGGTGGCAAACTAGCTTGCGGTCCACTTCTTTTTTTTGTCGACTGTGGTATGGTATGGTAATTCCCGCGACTTCGTTCGGTTGCTGCTATTTTTACATAAACTTTAAACTTAGGGGTTGTGTGTCGGGAATTCCTTTCTGTGCACCCACACGTTACGCTACCCTGCAAATTTCATACTCTTAGGATTTTGGTTAGGCTCTGCGTAGATTTTCAAAGAGAATTTAACCACTACGTTTGATTGACAGTCAGTCAGTCAGTAACGTAATGATTTTTTGTTGAAGTTTTTCCCCTTTCGGGATGGCTATGGCATCTAGGCCTTAGTGCCAAGTCTTTACGTTAATTTTTCCTTGTTCTTTTTATTCTTTCGTCTTTATTTTACATCTTATTCATGGTCAAGTCATCGTCAAGTAAAGTCAAGTTCTGTTTTAGTGAGATATGATGGTGGCTATTTTTACTAAAACCTCGAGGGAGCTCTTGGTGCCAACTCGAAAAATGACGATACACGCAATCATTCTATTTTACTTCACTTGTGCGGTTTACTCAAGCAATATTACGCAAAACACCACCATAATTACACAAGATTATTCAATTTAACACTAGTTTTGTAAAATAAATTGAGAGCACAACATCACTTCGCAAGTTCCCGCCAAAAAAGTCTCAGTACCGTTATTACTATTATTGATGATTAATGGATGTCATACTTACTTTTGTTTTTTATTCGAAAATTTAGGTGGCCAGTGTCATCCTCAGTAGGTAAGCAATACACAAAGAGGTTGATAACAAAAAAAAGAGGTTGGTATTGATCTTGTAAATATTCAGGAATTTAAAGTCGGTTTTTAGTTTTTGTAAAAAATATCTTATTTTAACACAAAACCGTAATCCACCAGACATACCCCTCATAAACTTGATAGGGTCTGTTTGAGAAGATAAGACCAATGTATGTAAGTATGCTAAACAACTAAGCAATATTTGTTCTGACAGGCTATGTGTATTTACAACAGCTTAGTCAAATATGTGGGTAGGCATTTAAATTAACGCTTTATTATGTTCTAATTTAATTAAGGATTTCAGTGGCACTGGTTAGAAACTGGTATCTCTTAATTAGTGACAGGTTATGGGCCCAGAACTTGTTTACAAGGTGATTCATAATTTGTATACTATCACGAATAGGGCTTATTCTACACACAATTGGCATGCTAATTCTGAGAGCTATGTCGGACTATTCTTCTACGGATTTCCTCATTTCGGAGTCACCAACACATGTCCATTATAATTATGTTTAAACATCTGAAACCTGACTATTTTCGGCACAATTTATAATAGTAACAGTTGACTGACAAGGACGACACTAGTAACGTTCTGCTTACAGGAAATAATGAAGATCTTTCAGCCGAACACGTGAATCTACGCTTCAATGAATCTCGAATACATGTCCTTTTTATGACCGCTCGCAGTAAACATTAAAACAATCTAATATTGTCCAGCATTGGCAAAAACGCTTTATTATGTCAAGGCTAAACAGTTTCCGTTATTGAATTTTGTGCTTCATTGATAATATTTTTACACACATTTAATATTACTTATGTGTTATATTTTCCTTGTTTGTGCTTAGTGAAATGCTCGCGGTTAGGCATTTGTTCGCTTATGGTCAACTTAGCAAACCGTCCACTAAAATTTTCTGTAGGAGATGAGCAATAGGTCCCTTTCTATGTACTTCCACATGGTGTACTTTACCTACAAACTCCAAACCACCCATGTACTTTACCACCCTTTTGGGGTCTTTAAGGAATTATTTTGAGTGCACCCTTGCCTGATTGCTGATTTTTTGTTTTATTTCTATAAGGGCAAATTGTATGTTAGCCCAGCAGAAAAAATCTAGTCTAAGAACATTTAATCAGAATTAAGGAGTGTTATTATTGTGAATGAATGGCCCCCAGACATCCATCGGTAGATCATCTGAATTGTTCGTATAATTTGCATATGCAAACTTATTATCCTTGTCGAACGGCATCTGCATAACAAATTTGCTTAGGTAATTAAAACCAGCTTTGTCGTTGGTGTGATATGCGACTTCCTGATCAATATTTCCCAGTAAATGAACCTTATCCTACTTATATTATAAATGCGAAATTTTTCGTGGATGTTTGGATGTTTGTGGTTCAATCCTAACGGCTCGTCCGATATCGATGAATCTTTGAATAGACAGATTCCTTTGCCTAGAATAGCATATAGACTTTTTATCTGGGTGCCACGCGAGCGAAGTAAGCTAGTCTACTTATTCATAAACATCATTTTCTAAGATCAAGTTAACATAATATAAATCTTAATGTGTTAAGTTAAAATGATGCGTATGAGTAACGAAGTTAATCACAACATAGCTCATATTCCATTATTAGTATATTACTGAACTAAACATTGTCTTGTAACACAACTCTGTTCGAATTGCATTACGTTCTGATTAGGCGTTAAATCTGTCTTGAGAACCAACAAGCGAGGCAGGATGGTATTGGTTGAGACCATAATTATAAGCGATGGATGATGCTATGGGTAGTGTTGGTAGGCCCTCGGGTGGAGGGACCAACGACATTGTGAAGGTTGCGGGAAGTCGGTGTATAGAAAAGGCTCAAGTCGTTCATCGTGGCACTCTTGGGTGGCCCATGTCCAGAAGTGATGATGATGCTTTGGGAGGGGTATGAACTCCATCACCAATTGGTAACTTGTTCTAATGCACGGTAAAGATAGATAGTTAGATAACTATTTATGGTATAACGCATAAAAATATAATCAATACAATAAGGAATAAACAAAATAATATGAGAAAAATACTATCGGATATATCTCGACATTGTACATAGCTTTTGAAATAGGTAACCTTATTTTATAATGTTTCTGTGTGCTAAAGAATTCAACGAATACGCAAAACGTACTTCTTCACTTTTATAGTAACTTGGTATAGAACATAACTATAAATTCAACGGGCTACTTTAGAGTCGGAGCTAGAAGTTTATGGTAAGTACTCAGAGTCCCTATATTGTACGACCCGAGTGAATTATCTGGCTGCACATTATCATCACATGTTGATATTACAGCCAATAGTCCGTGTCACAGGCTTCGTACATGGCAGAGGATTATCGGATCGTGTATTATTGGGCTATACATTATCGTCTCTTAGTACTGGAAGTGGCGGTGCATCTACGTGTGCAATCATAATTGGCAAAGCGCTGATCGTTAGGGCCTTCGATATTTTGTCATTAGCCAGCTCTCGAGATTTGCAATTTATAAGTGCCTATGCAATTATGTGCAAGATTGCAGTAACTATCTAAAGGTTCGTAAATAAGCTAGTTTTTTTTAATCTAGCTGCAATTCCGTTTAAGCACGTCTCGTTGCGATTCCACTTTAGCTGTGACGATTTAACAAGTTGATAAAACTATTTTCTGATGTTACCTGAATGATACTACAAAGTATTGTATATTTTATTGGTTTTTATATAGGTAGCTCGTTTTCAATTTCTATTAAACAATTTTGGAATAGTTAAAGCGCATTAAGATCCAAAGTGAGGGTTAGTAAATCCCTAAATATTTAATAATTTTGGGATTAAGGAAGATATTTTTTTAAGGATTCAAAGAGGGGTTTAAAAAGCAAAGTAAAAACATGAAGTGGTGTCATATGAAAGAGCTTGATTCATACATTCCAAAAAATATCTTTTTTTTGTGTCGTTTTGTGCGATAGGAAACCTTATTACTTAGTCGATAAGGCAACCGACCAAGACGTATTACTGATGTAAGAGTAGACCCGCTGAATCAAATTACAATTACATGTCATAATCGATTGTTATCTGAAGTGTCTATTGTTTTGTTATACTCTTTAGTGACAACAGACCTTGAGCTGAGTTGAGCTCCTAGACTAGAAGTTGGAACTGGTCTATATAATGAAAATCAATTTCCGGTCAATTAAATTACTTTTTAGTTCCGACATGACTGTCTCTTAGTTTAATTCATATTTCCTGAATATGTATTTCGCACGTATACGTGGTGATTCATAAGAAAAGAGACGTTTCATCAATATATGGAGCCTGGGCCTGCACTGTGTACACTACTCTAAAATGTGGCTAAGCAATAAAGTAAACGTATTTAATTGGTTATTTTATATAAATTGACTTCGTTCTAAGGTACATTGAGATATTCTCTTTGACAAAGAGAGCAACACACAGCGCTACAAAAGTATGGCGGATGGACGTGCGTGAAATGTCATTTTGACAACCTACATTTATCTGACAAAACAAAAACATCAAATCAAACAACATGACGTGAAAAATATGTCAATGTCATGACAACCGCCAATTATAAACCAACATGGCGGCCTTCAAATAGTGTTCACATAGTAAAAAACTTACCTAAAAACTATTCTTGTACCACCGCATTTGTCTTAAAATTAATGAAATTGTATTTTTCTTGCAATCTCCTATTTTTCCTAATTTTTCTATGTAGTGTACATGGACCAGGCCCAGAATGAAATGGCTCCTTTTATATATATTCGCAAAAACATTAAATTGATCTAAAAAAATTGTGACAATGATTTTATCTTTGTTTCTACTATTAACATCTAATAGTAGAAACAAAGATAAACTCGCTCTTGCCTCGATTAGGCTCACTAGGGTTAGTAAATCCTTTAAAGGGCAATATGTACGCTTCTACAACAAGGTCCCAAGAGATGTGCTAAAGTTATCAGCTAATTTAAAAGCTTTATCAAGCGAAACCTCTGTAAAAATTTTGTTACAAAACATACGACTATTTAGATGATAAAAAAGCTTGGGACTGAATATGCTCCAACTCTACTTCCTATTATTAATATTATAAATGCGAAAGTTTGTGAGGATGTTTGGATGTTTGTTATTCAATCACGCCGTAACGGCTCATCCGATTTCGTTGAAACTTGGAATTTATAGAGTTCCCTACCTAGAATAGCATATAGGCTACTTTTTATGTAGGTACCACGCAAGCAAAGCCGCGGCCGGAATTTAGTTATATATAAACTTGTGAAAGGATTTTTTTTAAATAACCTAAATGTTTCGTGCCTGTATCTTCTAGACTGGATCGCAAAGAACAGGCGTAAATTCAACTAGATTTATGACATTTCAAAATGAACCATGCGATTTCAATGAATAAATGAATGTTGAAGTTTTTAATATGTACTTATTCTGAATCTACTCTGAAAAGGGCTTATTCTACACACAATTGGCATTAACATAATTGAGTTTGAACTGATTTGACCCGAGAACCGCTGATTGAATAAAAAGACGACTGTAGAACCTCCTTTTTATAATTTGGTTAACAAACCACAAATAGCAAAACTGCTAAATTATTTTAGAACGTACATTATGAATATAATATTTTATGCAAATCCTACTACCTAGATAAAAAAGTCAAATTCAATAAAATCACTAGGATCACTTTGAAACGTCTTAGAAACTAGGTGAAGCTACGCCTGTACCTTGCGACCGCAAGGTAGCTTCTTAAGCCTAGAAGAATCAGGCAACAAACATGTTCGATGAACCTTTACGTGCAATTTGGTCTAACATTTTACAACATTTAGGTATACACTAAGTCCAATTAATGACCCACCAACTCTGGCCTGTCTTGCCAATATGTTTGTATGGTTGTGTGATTTGTAATGTTTCTTCAATGTTTTGTAGATTATTATTTATTCGCTAATTGGCGCGAGCATAGTTCACGAGGCTATCTTAATATTATTAATATTAAATTATTATCAGTGACACTGACATCTTTGACGGTGACATTGACTTTACTTTCATTCACTGGTCTAGACTAGACTAACCAGAACGAGCCGGAAATATATATTTCTTTTTAACATTGGCTTACCACAGCAGCAGACAAGAGAAGGATAACTAACCGCCAAAGATTCACGGCAGATACTCAATCACTAGTATCCTATTACAAAAATTAAAGAGTAGATACACAAAGAATTACCTAATTAGGAAAGCGAACTATACTATAGATTATTATATTAGTCATAGAACCGCATGGTCCTGATGTCGCTCTCCCCCTCGACAGCTAACCTAAGTTGTACCCTTTTTACAATGGCTGTTGCTTTCAACCTACGCCTTATAAATACTTGAAGTAGTATTTATACATGGTAGTTTATTTCATCATGTGTAGCGTGTACTGCCCTAAGCACATTTGTTGAGGCTCAACATTTGTTATTTTTTTTTTTACATTTTTATAAGCTTTTATAATAATGTTTCTTGTGATCCTCACCTTGTTCGATCGACACACTAAAGCTCTACATTCCATTTTTTTCATTCCATTTGGTCCTTTTTCACCAAATGGAATGAAAAAAATGGAATGTAGAGTGTAGAGAATGGAATGGAATGTAGTAGATTGAATCATCGATAAAATTATAGGCGCTAAGCCGTGTTTGTTGTCTGATTCTTCTAGGCTTGGTCGCGAGGAACAGGCGTAGCTTCACCTAGTTTCTAAGACGTTTCAAAGTGATCTTATCTTATCTTTTCTCTGATTGCTTGGCGATTTGAGTACCTTGTCTGATGTAAACGTTGATTATATTAGTTCAGCTTTAGAATGAGCTGGACAGTTAAAGGACCTCAGTTGAGCGTCTTTAACAAAACTATAACCACGATTTAAAACCCATTCTTCATACCATTAGAATGCAGTATCTTGCCTTCATGTGGTGTTGATTTAGCTAACTGTCTATTGTTGTAACTAGATCACACTATTATTGAAACTTGGTCTAATTTACGACCACATCTCATTTACAAACATGATACATGTTTTTAAACGTCATACTATTTCTATCAACAATGAATTTGGAATAACGATTGCTTTAGTAGGTATGTAATTTTGACAAACGCTTCCATGTAACGAGCTGACACTAACCCCGTCATAACGTAACTGGGTTTAGAGGAGTTCTAACTAAACCCTGGTTTTCTGACGTGTCATTTCATAGGTACATTTGACATTAAGCAACTGTATGAAATAACACGTCACATAGCCAGGGTTTAATTAGACCTCGTCTAAACTCAGTTTCATAATAAAAGGGTTAAAATACAAGCTTGCGCTTAGTTTGAATGCTAATAGCTCATCATTTTCTGTGTATTCGTGACTGAAATAAAGATTTGTGTATGTATTTGTTTTAATTATATATTCTACAAGTACTGAGAAACCAACATAAATAATGGGGTCTAACAGTGAAGCACTGCTGGGGCAAAGTTTTAAGGGTAGAATGACTATCAGACACCCGTCACTTCGTCCGCGTTATGTTAGCCCTTAACTACATAACAAATGTAGTAAAGTTATTATTCTCTCCTACAATCTTTTTATCATTACAGGAGTAGTTTTGAAAAACCCTGAAATACGTATTGCATTATAATTGCACCCTATTTGGGGGTCGTTTTGAAAATGCAAAAACCATGTTTTTTTTTCGAGTTCATATTGAGAAACAGGTTTAAGTAAGCTTTGTGTCAATGGAGTTTCTAGGATGCATTATTTTGGCTGTGCTAATATCATTCTGTCAATGAATGGCTCCAAATCTAGTCTAAATAAACATTGATCTATACTTCCTTGAAGTTTAAACACTTAAAATAAACGTGCGTGTTCCTTAAAGTGCATTTACCTCATTCACGTGAAAGCTTAATGCACGCTGAATGCTTAATTTGTTTCGATGATTCACTGCACACAAAGGGTAGGTATGGAAAGTCCCGCTAAGGGAAACTTCGAAAATTAATTAAATACTACTGATGTATCTAGTAAGTTTATGTTGGAAAGTAAACAAGTCCGTAACCAACCCTGGTGGTAGAGTTTATGGATTTTATCACGTAAGGATTTTTGGCTGTGGTGGCCCCGGCTGAAGAATAGGCCCCTCCATATCTACCTATCCGCGGATGTCGTAAGAGGCGACTAAGAGAAAAAAGCTAGGAGATGGGCAGCAGCGTCCCTCATTTTAACAACGATAGCTCTAACTGCGCTCGCCAACCCGCATGCCCAGCGTGGTGAGTATGGGCAAATCCCCCCACATGATAAGGTATTTGCTCTGTCTGTGGGGGAGGCCATGTTCAGCAGTGGACGTCGAACGGCTGAAATGATGATGATGATGATCACGTAAGGAAACTCTGAGCATAGCTCCCTCCATAGTCCGTTGCGCGGCTTTGAGCTTGTGTTTGAGGCCAATAGCGACCATGTCTCAGTGCTATATGTCATCATCGGCAACACGCGCAGATTGTAAACTTTCGTCTTGAGGTTCTGCGGTATCTGCGTTACATCTAACTGTTACAGTTAATTTGTTTAATCAACCGGTAAGCCAAGCCACTTGTACTGGATAATAATTCCTTGTTACGCTGTTTTCATAATTGTCTTTGTGATGTTATGCGATGGAATGTAGTGCTTTATTCTAAGTCATAGCACGACTTACACCAGTTGTTCTGACTTGTTAGGGTTCCGTTTATAGTTTCGCCATGTCGTAGAAGTCTTGCCTTTTCCATCCACCGACTTCCCGCAACCACAGATAACATAATACTACTTTAACAAAGTCGTTGGTCCATCCAAAACTGCGTCGCCCGATTTGTGGTCGCGATTCCTCAACGGTTGTCGATTCTGCGAGCTATATGACCAGCCCTTTGCCATTTCAACTTGCTAATTCTGAGAGCTATGTCGGTGACTTTGTTTCTTCTATGGACCTCTATTGCGTGAGAACTGCTATGGTTTAGAGTAATGGACTTTCCTTGAACCGGTGAACATATATCTTAAAATTTTACCATCCAGTATATTTTTATCAATAACTAAATTATCTATCGTTGTTTTCGTACCACTACACTATCTTGCTTGCTTGTCTTGTCGTGCTGTCATAGTGCTGAGATTTTTCACTGTAGTCCAAAGTCAAAGTCAAAGTCAAAAGGCATTTATTTCAATAAAATCACTAGGATCACTTTGAAACGTCTTAGAAACTAGGTGAAGCTATGCCTGTTCCTCGCGACCAAGCTTAGAAGAATCAGGCAACAAACACGCTTGGTGCCTATCATTATTTTCGATGATCCTTTTTCACAAAATGGAATTTAAAGCTTCATCCATTCCATTTGAGAGACGCCTTCAAAATTGTAAAATAGATTCTTCGAGAAATTGTCAGGGTCTTATAATGAAAATTGGGGTTGTTTTTTTTTATCGTCGTAGCAATCTTTGGATAATATTTTGCTAAATAACGGGCCGAAGCTCGTATAGAATAAGCTCCTTTCCGGTATGTATACATATGAATCACCTTGTATTTTGCAAATGGTATTCATAACACTTTAAACAAACTTACATAGGTATCCTTTTGTAAGGTTTGTTATGATAACGGTTTCACTACGACTTTTTATGAGTATCATTATCATAAAATGATTATAGTATCAGCCCAGTAAGCAATAACTTTGTGATAATGTCATAAAAGCTTGACACAACAAGGTCGTCATTAGATTTACGGAAGCGTGTCAGTCATGGGTCAGGATTAAGCGGTGTTCAAATGGCGTGCGGTATGTCTGGTGTGTTTTTTTTTCGGAGTTTCACTACGTACTTGACAGGAGGTAGGGCACAGCGAGATTTTCTCGTTCTAATTTGGAGCAGCCCGCCTGGGGAGGTACCTCCGCCTTACAGAAGATCGCAGCCAAATAACATTATTTGTTTCAAATAGTGTTGTGTTCCTGCGGTGAGTAAGGTTGCCAGAGCTCTTTAGGGGGGAGGGGGGAGGGGTCGGCAACGCGTGCGTGATACCTCTGGTATTGCAAGCGCTCATGGGCTACGGTAACCGCTTACCATCAGGTGGGCCGTAAGCTTGTTTGCCACCTCTGTTGTATAATAAAAAAAAAAAAAAAAAAAGATCATCAACGAAGTTCTCAGAGTTACCAAGTTGAAGTGGCGGCAGTAGGCAGGCCATATAGTTTCCAGAACCCGCAACCTCTGGGGAATAAAGGTTCTCGAATGGCGCCCACGAACCGGAGTACACAGTGCCGGAAAGCCCCCACCCGATGGACCGAAGACATTGTGAAGGTTGCGGAGTCGGTGGACGGAGAAGGCTCAAGATCGTTCGCCGTGGCACGCTTTAGGGGAGGCCTATGTTCAGCAGGCTGATGAATTTAAACATTTCTTCTTCGCCGCGAAGGGAGATTTCGCGATGTTATTAAGACCGCCGCAACAGGGTAAAACAACCTTTTAATAGGGAGCAACGTTTCATTTTAACCTTTGGAGCCGTCCCTTGGGTTTTATTGATTTGTAGAATAACTTGTCAAACTGGTTCTTATACGATAAAACCTTTTAGCTGTCTTTGACACGAATAAGCTTAGGGCTTAATACCGTAGCGATAGCAGTTTAATGTTGAAATATTTCAATCATCATCATCAAATGCCGCCAGATTTTCAAAGCGACAGGTCATGTGGCACCAAACGACTCTTAAACACACGTAAACACATAAAATCACGCATGTTTCACAGATTCCAGAGCTTGCTACCTGCTACGAACTTGACATACCTCTTTAGCTTGCTGCACTGATTCTTTCTTGGCCATCCTGTATTAGGTCAGTGACCAGGTTGAGTAGCCCTGAAAAGGGCCTATGACCGTCGTCGGTGAAAGAATCATTTTTTTTTGCTTTATTCGCTTTCATCACATTCCTGATACACGCTCGTCGGTTTAGGGTACTCTTGACCTGACCTTTTTCCAAAACGTTTCCGATTTTGGTCAATAAACGTAACGTCTTTCCCTTCAAACGGACACATCCACACTCGTCTTATATACCTCTTTACTCTTCATTAGTTCATCATCTCTATATGATCAAACCATCTAAGCATACCTTTCTCAATCCTCAGCACGTCTTCTTTCACTCCGCAACGCTCTCTCATCACATTGCTCCTCACTCTATTCTTCACCAAAGTCAAAGTCAAGTCAAAGTCAAAAGGCATTTATTTCAATAAAATCACTAGGATCACTTTGAAACGTCTTAGAAACTAGGTGAAGCTATGCCTGTTCCTCGCGACCAAGCCTAGAAGAATCAGGCAACAAACACGGCTTGGTGCCTATCATTTTTTTCGATGATCCTTTTTCACAAAATGGAATTTAAAGCTTCAGTGTGGTGCCGATCGAACTAGGTGAGGCTCAAAAGACCACACCTTATTCGCAACTTTTCTAGTCTCATTCTTTTTGCTCTACCCAACTTTCACTGCCATACATATACAAGTGTCGGCACTAACACTCCTCCATGCACAGCCGTGCCCTTTTGGACACTTCCCGACTGCTCATAAATATAATGGAACAAAAATTATCTGATATTTAACGGATTCAGAACTCGCGTCATTGTTATGGCTGGTGTGAAGACCAAGAAAGAATCGATGACACGTCTGTTCTCTATGACTTGATAAGGCTTCAATCAATACCCTATGTGTCAACAACACTACCAGTGCTAAACTATTTCCGAACTTTGTTTTTCCGATACTTCGCAAACAAAGTCAAGTATTCAAGTATTCGATAAGAGTATAAACAAATCGTCAGTTTTATTGTTAATAACTAATTACTAATTAGTGATAATTAACAACGGCGAAACATGTTTTTTATTGCGGTTATTATGATTTTAATGAAAATGTACTTTCTTAGGATATTTTCGAGCAGATTTCAATGCTTGTTTTTCGTGTCACTGATTCTTACTTGTTACTGAAAGGGTTAGTGAAAGAAATTATTGCAAGAAAGAAAGAGGAACAAAAGGATGTCTTTGATCAGAGATTATCTGAGGATTTCCGGACAAACATTAAGTTTTTCTGGAAATCCATTCGTTCAGCCAGAGGAAAAACTCCGAGCTCAGAGCTGAATTCAATCAGAGACCAGAATGGAAGTTTAGTGAAAGGTGAAGAATGCATTTTAAAAAGATGGAGAGAGTATTTTGAAAGTTTGTTTGAAAGAGAGGAAGCATTCACAGCGACCTCAGTTATGAATGAAAATGACGAATATGAAAGTGGTATAAGCATGAATGAAGTTGTGAATGCATTGAAACGAATGAAATCAGGTAAGGCTGCAGGGTATGACAGGATTACAGTCGAGATGCTGAAGGCTGGACATGGCATAGTAGCGAGTCAGTTGTGCCGCCTTTACAATTTGTGCTGGAGTGCCGGCCAAGTACCAAGTGATTGGTGCAAGGCCGTCATAGTACCGCTCTACAAGGGAAAAGGCTCACGTCAGGACTGCAAAAACTACCGAGGCATTAGCCTACTCAGCATCGTCGGCAAGCTGTATGCGAAAGTGTTGATTGAAAGAGTTGTGAAAGAAACCGATGAGAAAATATGGGACGCTCAAGCGGGATTTCGAAAGGGAATGGGATGTACGGATCAGGTCTTTTCCTTGCGATGCATAGCCGAGAAATTTTTGGCCACGGGTCAAAAGGTCTATTGCATATTCGTGGATTTGGAAAAGGCCTATGACAAAGTGATGAGGCATGAACTTTGGTCGGTACTGTCGTTGTATGGAGTAAGCAGCAACCTTGTTCGAGCTCTGAAATCTCTCTATGAGGATTCCAGTGCTTGCGTAAGGATACATGGGTCATACACTGAATGGTTTAGCATCGAAAAAGGTGTTAGACAGGGATGCGTAGCGTCACCATGGCTGTTTAATCTATTCATGGACAGTTGTTTGCAAGATTTGAAAGATACTGAATGTGGATTAAGAATGAACGAGTTACTCGTCAAGTGTCTCCTCTATGCTGATGACCAGGTTATACTTGCATCATCGGCGGAGGAGTTACAGGAGATGGTAACAATTATGCATGAATCTTTTGAAAGAAAAGGAATGAAAGTAAATGTAAATAAGACGAAAGTAATGGTTTTTGAAAGAGATGAATGCGTGACAGTTTGTAATATTCTGATTGGTGGAGAAAGAGTTGAACAAGTGAATGAGTTTGTATACCTGGGGACTTTGTTTACAAGAGATGGGAAGCATGAGAGTGATATTGAAAGGAGAGTGAATGCTGGAAATCAAGTGAATGGGGCATTACATGCCTTTATGAGCAGTTGGAAAGTGTCCAAAAAGGCACGACTGGCTGTGCATGGAGGAGTGTTAGTGCCGACACTAATGTTTGGAAGTGAAAGTTGGGTATGGCAGAAAAAGAATCAAAGTAGGATAAATGCAGTGGAAATGAGAGCTTTGCGAAGTATGTGTGGAGTAACTTTGAAAGATAGAGTGAGGAACAGTGTGATAAGAGAGCGTTGTGGGGTGAAAGAAGACGTAGTGATGAGGATTGAGAAAGGTATGCTGAGATGGTTTGGTCATGTAGAGAGAATGAACGAAAGAAGATTGACGAAACAGGTGTACAAGGCGAGTGTGAATGGGACCGTTGGAAGGGGAAGACCTAGGCGTACGTTTAGTGACCAAATCGGTGACGTTTTGGAAAAAGGCCAGGTCATGAGTACCCTAAACCGACGAGCATGTATGAGGAATGTGATGAGAGTGAATGAAGCAAAAGAGGTATGTCAGGATCGTAGCAAGTGGAAAACCGTGGTCTCTGCCTACCCCTCTGGGAAACAGGCGTGATTTTATGTATGTATGTATGTATATATATTTTTACGATTAATTCAGTTATACATGCACGATCTACAAATATAGCTGATTTTAAGTGAAATATTCACGAATATTTCTGATGACGGTCTAAAAACTATATTTACCTCACTCAATACAAAGGTACATATATATTTTTGTGCTTAGTGTGGATTGAGTATAGTAAATATGTAATACCTTCTTGTAGTAGCAATGGCACTGCGGTGATGATGCCTTTTGTTTTGTTCGTTTAAAATACAACATTTGTGTAAATAAAACATATATTGAATAAACTGATCGTGAATTGAAAACTAATTTCAGATAAGCGAGTTTTTAATATCATTCTAAATATTGTCTACATAGTGTTTCGTTAATTTTTTTTTATCGTCACCCATCTTGTTTTTGTTTTTTGAGTTTCACTTCTTGGAATTTTATGAAAAAAAATGTAACAAACAAAGAAACATGGAGTAGATAGAAATAAGTTAAAAGATAAATAATTATCTGTTAAAAATTAAAACAGAAGGGACCACCCCGGGATCATACTCTATACACCAGCGAAAGAATAATCAAAATCGGTTTAGTATTGGCGGAGACATCGAGTAAAAAAATAATAAAAGAAATACAGCCGACTTGAGAACCTCCTCCTTTTTGAAGTCGGTTAAATATGATTGGCCATCTCAATATAACGTAAGTGGTTTCAACAAGAGGAGGAAGAAGAAAAGAGAGGAAGAGGAAAACCACGAATAAGCGGTTTTTTTTATTGAGCTATGTGGAAATCCGCTGTTTTGGGAACAAATTATTTCAAAATGAATCTTGCTGTCAAACTTTTCGTATGTTTAGTCACTGTTATAAATATGATATCCTAAAAGACCAAAAACGATTATGAAAAAGTTAGGGAAAACATCTGCAACATATTTTCTTCTTCTTGTTAGATCACGCCTCTTTCGGGATAGCTTAGGTACATAGTAATCCATCTGAAAACCAGCGCCGCTACACTTCGTGTGCGGCATCAATGCTGAGATGGAACCTTTTTTGGCTCACGCATGCATCGGTACGGACTAATGAATACCCTAGTTTTGTTACTTCCTACCTACTTTTGTTTTGTTTCCTCTCTACCTTTTGTATTGTAACCTGTACCTTGTGTCTTTATTTTTTATTTTATTAGTTTGTGCTGTGCTTGTGTGTCCAAAATAAATGTATTTTCTTTCTTTCATAGTACGACTTGTAAAAAAAAAAATAAGGGCTTATTGATTCCGTTATTACCATAAACGCAGCAAAACCGTGAAGATCAATGGTCGTTGCATCCTGGTGCATTGATCCTTGCATTTATTATGTCAACGTATTGGTATCGTAAAAACAAACATTTCAAAACCGGTTCAAAATACCTGATTTGCCATTACGAAACGAAACCGGCATTAATCTTAATACCTATTCAGAGATTTGTTTTTTTTTTTTGAATTGTGCCTTGTTTTTTATTATGTTTGGACATCAATCTTATTATATCTACTTCATACATTACATAGCACAATATTTTTGATAGTAGTAGCTGTGGTAAGGCCTTGTAACATCTATTCCAGATGATTTTACAGTGCAAGATGTTTTTTTTTCTCTTTTTAGTCCGCAAAACTTAGCTGTTTTTGGGGTCAAATTCAATGAATCAGCTGTATTAGGTCGCAATATTGATGCCGAACTTCTGTTACTTTTAGTAATAATTCGTTATAAAGATAATAGAAATACCCAAAAAAAATTGAAAGTTTCGGAAGAAAAATGATAATATTGCTGGCTTTTTTCGCTTATATTCTTTCTTCTTGTGGACAGAATAACCTCCGTTTCGGATAGAAGATTCTTTTTTTTTTTTTTTTTTATTTATAATGGTAAGGCGTTTGGCCACCAACTCACTTTTCGTAACATGTATGTTACGAATCACCTTCTTTAGTTCGTAAATTGTGTGATTTTTAGAAAACCTAAGTAGTCTGTGCTTTTAGCCTAGACCGGGGTGAATGGAAGATAAGAATAATAAGAAGTATTTGCCAAGCAGTGGGATCCAGCATCTAATCTTTTAGGTTAGATAAATTTTGCCAAACGCGTAAGTCTTCTAGATTCCCCATTATTTGTTCTGTGATGGCAAATAGAGTCTAGCCAATACAAGATGATTCATAATATGTACGCTATACCGAGAAGGTGCTTATTCTATCTATAAAAAGAAAATCAGCAAGAAAAAACAAGATTTAATTTATTTTTCTTTCAGTTTTTCCCGAACTTTTTCAAATTAGATTTTTTAATGTTTTTGTCTAATTAGAGGTAATAAATATACGAGAAGATCAACATCAAGATTGCTACCTAAAACAGCTAAATAATTGAGTTTGAACTGATTTGACCCCAAAACAGCTGATTCTACGTGTTTTTTCAATGAAAAATTACTAATTTCCAAAAGTCGTAGCATAAACTTTATTGCTAATTGTATGAAAAATAGCAAATATTTGCATGATCTGCAATTATTTGTTCCGGGTCGTGGTGTTTTGGTACCATGGTACTCGTAGTTTCTGATACCCACGTAACAATCCTAGTGTGGGGTCAGGACTATGACTATGTGACCGTTGGGTGGTATTTTAACTAGGGTAATGGTATAGCAGGATAAAGAGCCTCTTGGTATTGATTGATCACAGAATACTCATAGTTATGCCGTATAATTGACATCAGCTGTTGGTAAGGGAAGACGTGTGTGTGTGTGTGCCAAATGTGGGCATGTTCTATATAGACAAGCCTATGACTACTAACGTTAGGCATCTTCAAGGATCTTGTACCTAGGAATCTGTGAGGTTGTCTTTGTCCACAATGCTTGCAATTATTGAAATATTTGTGTTTTATAATCTAGAATATTGTTCGACTTATCACCAAGCATGGTAGACCTCTCAGATCTTAAGGAAATCGGTGATGTTCATTCCGAAATGGTTTTAGAGCTGGGTTGAGCAAAGCTTACGTTTCCGATGTTTCGATCGAGATCAGTTCCGATGTTTTAAAATACCCTACTGATCCTTGAGAATGTCTAAGGGGGTAGTCAGAGGCACGTAGGTAACTAATGCTTGAGAGTGTCTACGGGGTGCAATCAGAGGCACGTAGAATTGTTTTGCATTAAAAAATCGATCTTTTCGTAAAACATTCAATCGTTAGTTTTAGCTGAAAAACGTAACTGCAGTCTGATCGTTAGTCAGTCAGAACACTTTTGCACTATCTTATATCTAAAAATAGATGGAAAAGCTATCTTTCGGAGTTTTGATTGCAATCAATTGAAAAGTTTGTTAGTAGACTTAACCCTTGTACTTAAACTAGAGCGGCATTCTAGTCAATTACCTACTAGTCTGGTATTCGATGTAAACTTAACATTGTATATTGATGAGAGTTTACTGCAGATTTTAGAAGATTAACGGAAGCACGTTTCTTTGACACACTGAAGCTTTAAATTCCATTTTGTGATCATCGAAAAAAATGATAGGCACCAAGCCGTGTTTGTTGCCTGATTCTTCTAGGCTTGGTCGCGAGGAACAGGCATAGCTTCACCTAGTTTCTAAGACGTTTCAAAGTGATCCTAGTGATTTTATTGAAATAAATGCCTTTTGACTTTGACTTTGACTTTGAAACTATCATGGTAATTAACATAATTTTCACTAAAAACGGTAACGGTAAACTCAGTTTACTTTGTGATCATGGCGCATGAAACGGTGCTGAAATATCGGAGAACAAATAAACTCACAAATCATGGTAAATATCCCGTTTTTAGTGAAAATCATGTTTTTGGATTAGAAGTTAGCATGGCTACGCAGGTACGTATTTTGTTAATTATCTATGACACCTGCTAAACTGTTGAATAGCAATCAGCATTTATTATGTACATACTTATTTATTGACGTAATATTATACCTTTGCAAAAACAAAACGTCATTATTATTCCATGTTCTTACTAACATATTTATGCTACGATAGTGTTGTATCGATTTCTGTTAACACATAGGCAACTAAATTTTTAATTATTCTTTCTATTAATTTAAATAGTTATGCATTTCTTTAACAGGTCAACTTATTCGACTTTTTATTTACCATCAAAGTAAATAATAATATAATATACATTTTATTTCAGGTAACTTAAGAATAGTACTGATGTTAAAAACTAAATTCTAGGACCCATAGAAATATATACCTTCATCATCATCTTCCTGCCCTTATCCCACATCATGTGGGGTCGGCACAACATGTATTCTTCTTCCATTTCCCTCTATCAGTCGTCATCTCAGCACTCACTCCTTTCTTCACCATATCCACTTTCACACAGTCCATCCATCTTTTCTTTGGCCTACCTCTACTCCTACATCCATCCACATTCATATCTAACACTCTTCTTGTCACATGACATTCTTCCCTCCTCATGACATGCCCATACCAAGCTAACCGATATAACTAACTATAGAAATATATACCTTAACCTAAAGTAATGTTTCCTCTTTTTAAGATTCTGTTGTCTTTTTCTCTGGACCACAAAATATACGGTTATGGTACGGAAGCCTCAGGGCCCGAGTTCTCGCCCTTTACTTTCTTTATTTTTAAATAAACTGTAATTATGTCACTTTTGAAAATATCACAAAATCCGGATGCTAAGCTATATAAACTTAGCATCCGGATTTCAAGGTTGATTAACTCCTACATTTTCCTAAAAATATAACCTACCAACATAATAAAAAGTTTTTTTTATATAAAAAAATATAAATCTGTACTCACCGGTTTTGGTAGAATATTCCTGCGAGTAACCAACAAAGCCAAAAAAAAAAAGTTAACACAGCGCGAGTGTTTCGGGCGGGAAATTATCGACACACGAGCGTCGTCCAGCGGTCACGGGTGCGCACTGTTGGCAAAACTACGCAACTGTTTTTTTTTACTAAACAGTCCACCACCGGGTCATGCGATGTGCCGCCGCATTCAACCTATTTATTTTTAATTTGTATCAGTGTGTGAACTTTGGAGATAATGAAGCCAGGTTTGTGTGAATTGCATGTCCGATGCACGTTGTGATCAGCGACCGCCTGATTAATTGGAGCTTTTAATCAAGATTTTGAATCTTTTTTTTCCATTAAAATGCGAGCGTGTCAGCGTTACTTTACACGATTTTTTTAGTCTGTCTACTTAGTCACTGCTTAAACAAAATCTTTAAGTTGATGGTACGACTACAATATTGCGATGCGAGGGTGTGACCTTCACTGAATAATAAAGCGTGCCGTTAATAGTAAAAACTATTAACGGCTTATTCTATGTTATTTTATAAGTTAGGTTATACTCTGTCTCTGTCCTGCATGAAAGGGATACTCAGTGGCATATGTAATTAGATTAGGTCTTTTGTCAACCGTACAGGGGTCTATGTCCTTCCTTATCGCCATTAGTATCACAGCTATATGTATGTATAGGTACTGTTTGAGTTGGACTTTATGGATGAATTGTGTGTTATATCATGAACCAAATGTTCGTGATATAACACACGGAGGTTACGGAGGTTTTGGAGGAGGTAAGGCACAGCGAGATTTTCTCGTTCTAAATTGGAGCAGCCGGCCTGGAAAGGTACCTCCGCCTTACAGAAGATCGCAGCCAAATAATATTATTTGTTTCAAATAGTGTTGTGTTCCTGCGGTGAGATCTAGATGTATTGAACTTTAGTTCGTTTAAAAATTACTTATAAGTATGATAAAAATACCAAAATCAGCTAATTTGAAAAAGTTGTATTTTTTCTAAAGATCAAAACCCATTTTCTGGATAACATAGGTAAATCACATAATATTGCCTAAAATATTTATTTAATTATCTGCTGGGAATGTAACTTAAGATTATATTTTGTTAGTTTATATTATCATATTGCAATCTAGTTTAAAACACGTTTTTCATATTAATTACGTAAAAAGTATTAATGTGTTTTGTGCACAACTAAAAAAATGTACGCTTCGTGAACTTGTATTTATTTAGTTATTTATTTGTTGAAATTGCACAAACATTGTGTATATTACCAATTATATAAAATATCTTCATAAAAACAGGGTCTGATATACTTAAAAACAAAAGTGCACTACAGCATTCTCAAAAAAAAAACTCTTTACATAAACATAAACGAAATTAAATTGAAATATAAACTAAAATAATCTTCTGTATGTTCAATAGAACTTAATCTGCCATTTTTACATGCGAAACTGGCCATAACAAGTTCGATAACAAGCTGATAATTTTCACATAAAACTATAACATTGACGCCATTTTGACAAGGACTTCTTATCAATGTCGCGAACCGCCATAAAATATAATAACGGTTGTAACTGGTTTTTAATCAATGCAACTCGTAGGGCCTTTAGCCGTTTCTGAGAAAAGGGGTCTTGACATACAGACAGACAACAAAGTGACCCTATAAGAGGGGTTTTTCCAAATTAGGTACGGAACCCTAAAAAAACCGACTACTTTTATCCCCAAGCATGTTAGGCAACCTCTCCGAAGTTGATCAGATCCTTGAAGATGTCTAAGGGGGGTAGTCAGATGCATGTCCGGAAAATTGGCACGTACCCAATTTTTGTTGTACCCAACACAGTCACATACTTACTCACCTACGTACTCACCTTGTACGTATTTTGTTAGATCAATACCTTCGTAAGTGCCTACTTATTATAAAATTAGAATCTACTCCTTATTAGTAAATTTACGTAGCTCCTACCTATAGCCGAAGACTACATTTAGCATTAGTTCTACAAACCTTAGTCGTTTTTTTTAGTGCTATTTCTATAAATGACTATGTAATAAATTTTTGGACGATAAATAACTCTACACAACACCCTGTGGTACCATGGTACTCGTAGTTTCTTACACCCAGACCCGGAACAAATGTTTGCAGATCATGCAAACTTTTGTCAAGCGGCGGGAATCGAACCCGCATCCCGCGAACAGCCGGGATGGCACACAACCGCTACGCCGCTGAGGTCGTCATTTTGCAGTAATGAGTATTCCATACGTGACAGGTTACAAGCCCATCGCCGCAACTAACAATATGAATTTTAGGTATAATATGTCATTGACACGTGAATATCACCCAGGGCCATTCCTCAACCTCGTTATTGACCTAACGCAGAGTGACTAAGAATGGACCATTAATACTTATATCTAAGGAACGAACTGATTAATTTTATCCCTGAACATTTTTATTTTTTTGCGGTGTCAAGGTCCGGTTATCTGTTAAAGCCTGTGATAACAAACACGGTTTTCTGCAGACTACGATGGGATAGGGATGGGTGACCGCTAGTGGCATATGTATTTACAACTGAACTGATTTCGTGCTTCTTTTTTGCATGAAATAATAATTTCAATAGCTTGAAAGGTCAAGCTGATACTGACTGAAACAATTCCAACATTGACAAAACAATTCATGGTCTTCCTTTTATTTTATGACTGACCTCATAGCTCAGTTGGTAGTAACTCTGCCTTCTGCGCTAGAGGACGCGGGTTCGATTCCCGCACTGGACAAACATTTGTGACTAACACAGATGTTTGTTCTGTGTCTGGGTGTTAAATATGTATGTATTATGTATATCAGTCTCTGGTAGCCATAGTACAGGCTATGCCTAGTTTGGGATCAGTTGACGGTGTGTGATATGTCCGGAATATTTATTTATTTTATTTGTGACACTATGTTATTTAGCAAAAAATAATCCTTATGATGAAGCCTTTCGATCGGTATGATAAAGCTACGGGGTGATTATTTTTCACATGTAACGGGTTCGATTTCCGGTTCAACCATGTAATTTTTTAAATATCTATGAATGTAGTTTAAATTGTTTTTTTTAAATTCAAATAATGTCTTCTTTCAGTAAAATTTTCCATCTACAATAACTAAGGTACTTTCCCTCGATTATCCGTGGGACGCCCTGTATACATTATGCCTACACTCGAAAGATTTAAAGATCTTGTGTGTTCAATGAATCCCATTGGCCGCAAATGTTCTCGTGATCTCAAATATATCTACGTCAAACTCTAAATGACTTTAAAAATAACATAGATTCGACCGTGAAATAGAAAATATATTTTTGTAACTTCCTAATGACTGTTTCTGTTGAAATAACAACATTTGTTGCTGGTAGTTTGAGAACCAATAGAGCTGTAGTCTCGGTCTAAAGTCTAGGGTCAAGCTAGATAAATGTGGTATTACTTACTTTACTTAGTACTAGCCTAACCTAAACACACAAAAAAGGTGACACACAAACAAACAGAGATAACATCTCATTTCTAATAAATATTAGTATCAGCATCATCATTTCAGCCGTACGAAGCCCACTGCTGAACATGGCCTCCTACACAGACAGAGCGAATTCCTTATAATGTGGGGGAATTTGCCCATACTCACCACGCTGGGCATGCGGGTTGGCGAGCGAAGTTAGAGCTATCGTTGTTAAAATGAGACGCAGCCCATCCCCTAGCTTTTTTCCCTTAGTCGCCTCTTACGACATCCGCGGATAGGTAGATATGGAGGGGCCTATTCTTCAGCCGGGGCCACCACGGCCAATATTGGTTGTTGGTCAGCTATGTGTTATTAGTATGGATATCGTTTAAAATAGCGCTGACACGCTGAATGGCAGTAAGATGTCATAATCTGGCCCATGGTGACGTAATATTGCGCGATTTATGTGTTGAAAATTTGCGGAAATGTGCTAATAAAAATGCTTTGTTTAATAAGTTTATTGACAAGTATTTTTCCGTTTACATTTTGGCTTGGTCAATAGGTTCATTGTGCTGAATGTCAGGTGTATTTACATACTAAGTATTCAGGATATTTTCAGTTTTTTTAGAGTTTTGGAAAGTTTGACCCAGAATAAGAAGCCTAAAGCGAGCTACTCGACTCGCGCAGGTCCAATCCCGGTCGTTCAAAATTTTTATGAATTTAGACATCTAGAATACCCATTATCATAATGCCTTCCACTTCTTTTACGATCCCTGTTAGTTATAATGGATTTGATCATAATTTGCTCAGAATTTTGCTTTTCTGATCTCATGTCGACGGAATGGATGTGTGGAGTGACTAGAATAGACAAGATACGGAATGAGTACATCAGAGGAAGTTTGAAAGTAGCGCCAGTGACTGAGAAGTTGAAGAGCAAAAGGTTAGCGTGGTATGGGCATGTCATGCGGAGGGAAGAATGTCATGTGACTAGAAGAGCGTTAAATATGAATGTGGAAGGATATAAGGGAAGAGGTAGACCAAAGAAAAGATGGATAGACTGTGTGAAAGATGACATGAGTAAGAAAGGAGTGAATACTGATATGACGGCTGATAGAGGGGAGTGGAAGAGGAAAACATGTTGTGCCGACCCCACATGAAGTGGGATAAGGGCAGGGAGATGATGATGTCGACGGAAGCTTCGGGGCGCTAGTTCTTGCACATGACCTTCTCTATTGTTGATAGAATACCCCTTCGGGGATGGTTACATTTATGAATGACCTTGTAGATGTTGGAAAATTCTGACTTTGGACAAAACATTGATAGATGGAAAAAAAAAAAAGACTAGCTAGAGAATAGAATAATGATTAGTGTACACTTCCGCTGTGACTAAACCTGTCGCAATATGCACGTTCTTGGCCATGACCGTAAGTGTCAGATAGCAGCCAAGAAAACATGTTTCTCACAATGGCATCTAAAAAGTCAGTTCAAACTCAAATTGATCTTTTATTCTTTCTTAAGGATCACTTTCAAACATTTAAGGCCTTATAACATCTATTCTAGATCAAAGTTAAAAGGTGTTTAATTCAATAAAATCACTAGGATCACTTTGAAACGTCTTAGAAACTAGATGAAGCTACGCCTGTTCCTCGCGACCAAGCCTAGAAGAATCAAACAACAATCAAAAGCCGTGTTTGCTTAGTGAAAGCAATTTTTCTCGATGATCCTTTTTCACAAAATGGAATGAATTTCAGCTTCAGTGTGGTGCCAATCGAACAAAGCGAGTCTCAAACGAAAAATAATCGGGTATTAAATAAAAGCCTATAAAAATGTGAAAAAATTACATATGATGGGCTTCAGCGAATGATCCAAGGGCAGCATCCTACCCTTGATGAAATATAGATGTTAATCCGATAGATTGTTATACAAATCATAATCTAACCGTATTCCCCACAAAAGACTAGGTACTTTTTGTAGTCTACATTTTGGATTGCCCAATTCTGATGATTTATTTACTTATACAGATTTAGCTTTCGACAGGCCTCATAGCTCAGTTGATAGTAACTCTGCCTTCTGCGCTAGAGGTCGCGGGTTTGATCCCCGCACTGGACAAACATTTGTGACTAACACAGATGTTTGTTCTGTGTTTGGGTGTTAAATATATATCTATTATGTATTTCAGTCTCTGGTACCCATAGTACAGGCCATGCTTAGTTTGGGATCAGTTGACCGTGTGTGATATGTCCGGAATATTTATTTATTATTTATTATTATTAGCTAGAACTTTTTGCCCACCTACAGGACGCCTGGGCCATATTTAGATGGCTTGCCCACCAGTTGGGTTGGCGAGCGCAGTTAAGAGCTACTGTTGTTAAAATAGGGGACGCTACTGCCCATCCCCTAGCCTTGTTCCCTTACAACATCCACGGGTAGGAAGATTGGAGGGTAGGCCCCTCCAATCTTCTTAAGCCGGGGCCACCACGCTCAAAAGTGTTTTGTTGCTTAGGATCTATCAAAATGTCCGAACATTATACGTCAACACAAACGAAGGTCGATGCTCAAATAGTGCTAATGGAGTGTGAAACTGGGATTATTTAATTCAACACTCAAAAAATTTATAATCATTGCGTTTTCACGATTTGTTTCGTAATCTTGCTGACTCCGGTTCTGATTTATGCGTAATACTAACATAAATTTTGCAACAAAACACTTATGAGCGTGGTGGCCCCGGCTAAAGAATAGGCCTCTCCATATCTACCTATCCGCGGATGTCGTAAGAGGCGACTAAGGGAAAAAAGCTAGGGGATGGCCAGCAGCGTCCCTCATTTTAACAACGATAGCTCTAACTGCGCTCGCCAATCCGCATGCCCAGCGTGGTGAGTATGGGCAAATCCCCCCATATGATAGGAATTCGCTGTCTGTGGGGGAGGCCATGTTCAGCAGTGGACGTCGTACGGCTGAAATGATGATGATGACTAACATAAATCTTTGGCTATGCATAAAGTCACTTTGTTCGTCTCGTCACTATTTCCTTTATGGTCACTCATACATCATGCGTAGGTACAGTAACACTGAGATGTATACATTTGTTTACATAATTTTCAAAATGATGCCACAAAAAAGTCGTGTCACTGTTTTTTAGTCATCCTGTCGTCAGTGAGCAGGTTGAGGTATGGTGCCCTTTAAAGGGCCTATAACCGTCGGTGGAAGAATCAGTGCACTAAGAACTAAATTGCGCCTCTTAGAGGCTCCTTTCGTGCACACACAATACAGAAGATGGTAGGTACACGATTGAAAATGGCATAAGTTTATGGTAAGGCACAATTTTTTAAAGAACTTTATGTATTCACTTGTAATGGGCCTTACTATTCCTTGTGCCGTGATAAAATGCATCACTCGCAGTTACTATGCACCGACTTACTCAAAGTGGCTAGTCCACAAAGTGCCGAAATTAAAAATAAGTTTTAATTTTTTATTTTAAAAGTTTGATTGTTTAAAACTACGCTTGGCAATATGCTATTATTTTAAAACAAACTGTATTTTCTCAATAAGAGAATTAATAAATTCTTTTGTGATAAAAATGTGAAATAAATGTATTCCAAGTTTCAACGAAATCGGTTGAGACGTTACGGCGTTGAACAACAAACATCGAAACATCCAAATATCCTCACAAACTTTCGCATTTATAATATTAGTAGGAAGTAGGATGGCTGCTCCAATATAGAGCGAGAAAATGCCGCTGTGCTCTACCTCCTCGAACTTCCAAACCGTCAATTCGATCTGCATGGAATTTAGTAGGTCAACCGGTTGTACTATCAAGATTTACTGGTAAGATTTCAATGACAACGTCCGCCATTGTGATCTAGATATCTATAGTGAAGCTGTGTGACCTAAATAAGTACAAGGCACTCTATGATTTACGAGTATAAGTAATTAAATGCTATCAGGGGTACAATTATAAGGGGAAATTGTCGACGCGTTTAGTAGATAGCGATAAAGCTGAAGTAGTTTTTAGGTGCCACAACATATAACACAGGTGAATATTGGATTGCTTGCTTATCGTGTCACTGACTCTTTCTTGGTCATCCTGTATTAGGTCAGTGACAAGGTTGAGGTATGTTGGCCCTGAAAAGAGCCTATGACCTAAGTGCGCCTTCTAAAGGATTTTTTCGTGCACATTTCACATGTCTTCGTATTTTTAGGTTATAGGACATGCCGGTGTCCTCACGTTTTCCTTCACCGTTTGAGAACATTAGTCTATACTAATGCAGATACATTTTCCGAATGGAAAATCCATTGTTCCAAGACCGGGATTCGAACACACGCCTTGAGGATCGGAAGGCGGGTGCCATTACAGTAGAAACACAGCTGAACGGTAGCTTTACATTAGTTTAAGTGTTTTAATGGCTTTACCGGGGTTCTGAGTTTATTATATGGAAATAAAAACGTGCTAATTGCGAGTAGGGCTCGCGCTCTGAGGCTTCCGTACACATTTAGCACGGGGTCGGAAAATCGAGTTCTCAAGTTGACAAAGTGACAAGAGTCTTAAGTAAGAACATAGTTAATTACGCGGGTCAGCTGTTCATAAGGCCACTGACATCAAATTCAAGGCCAATTGTAAAATATCCTTCAACGTATTTCTATTAAAAGGGTGTGTAAATTGTTCTCAATTACTTCTAGCCGCAGTATTTAACACCTGACCTGTCTCATTGATGACGTCGCGAATAAAGACCAGCTATAGAAGAACCCTGCTCGACGATAGCCTACTAGATGTGATAGAGCTTGAAGTTCTGTTTGTGGTTACAGTATGCGTTTCAAGTGACAAGTTTGATAATGCTCTGAGGGTCAATTCTACTAAAAGTTCTTCAATCTATAGTTATCGAAACGCTTCTGAACGATAGCTTTTCATCCATTTTTATTTTTTTTCGTATCTGCCATTAATTAACGACCTAGCTGCAGTTACGTTTCAGCTAAAGCTAACGATCGATCGAATGTTTTACGAAAGCCATTCTACAAATTCAATCAAACATCTACACGTTTAAAAGTTCGTCAGCTCCTATTCCGCAAAGTTTTGACACATGCATGATGAATAATGGCACTTAATATTAAATTGAAAATTGAAGGAAATAAAACGAGGAAGAGGAACACGAAGAATAAGTTACATGAGCCAGATGAAAGAGAAGATTGTCGCCATGTCGTAGAAGGAGGTGAAGGAGCTCGCATTGGAAAGATCAGAATGGAGGAAATTGCATCATTACACTGACAAGAGCTAAGCTCTTGAATTTATAAATAATAGTAGTAAATAATGTTAGCGCCTGCATTTCAGCTGCTGACCAACTTTGTTTCGGCTTAAGTTACGATTCAGTTTAATCATCCATTTAGTAGAATTTATTTTAGGGTAATATTCGAACCGCGATCGGAACTGAACTAAAGTTTGAACTAAATAGAACGTTAAACATAGTAGAATTGCAACCCTGGTGTAGAAGAATGTGCTGGATAGAACAGCTCTTGAATTAATAGCTGTTGTAGATACTAGCGTTATCATTCAATGAATTTCAATTGGCGATTGTATTCTATTCAGACCGAGGTGTCAAAGGTGTCCTAGGTACATAGATATCTAACACAGAGCTAGGCTCAATTTGCTTTTGGTCGTTTATATCTGGTTTTATGTAAGGCTTTTGATTGGGTAGGCTTGAGTTTTTGTGAAATTTCTCTGTCAATAAGTTTGTCACACGACGTACTCTTATCAGTCGTTGAACGCTTTAAACTCCCAACAGTACTTATTAAATGGCAATCTTGATAATCTTGTCCTACTAATTATATAAATGCGAAAGTTTATAAAGATATGAGTATATGAAGATGTTTGTTGCTCTTTCACGCCGCAACCACTGATCGGATTGGAATGAAATTGAGATTATATGCAGTAAATAGCCTGGAATAACATAAATGCTACTTTTAGTCCCGGTACCAAGCCGAAGCCGCGGGTTGAACCTAGTATTCCTATATTTTACCCTATAGGTTGTCTCAAGGCGTGACCTTTGGTCCAATAATAATCCTTACCAACTTTTTGGTCCTATCATCATCATCTTCCTGCCCTTATCCCACATCATGTGGGGTCGGCATAACATGTATTCTTCTTCCATTTCCCTCTATCAGTCGTCATCTCAACACTCACTCCTTTCTTCACCATATCCACTTTCACACAGTCCATCCATCTTTTCTTTGGCCTACCTCTACTCCTAAATCCATCCACTCAATTTTTTTTCCATCCAATTTTTGGTCCTATCTTCTTATTTATTTATTTTGTTCTTTTTTCAGAGTCGAATCGGATGTGGGCCAGCGCATCCTTCGTTGGGGTCCTCATCATCATAGGATTGCCTTTATGGTGGAAAACTACTGAAGTTTACAGGTATCTGTTTATTAAAACTTTTGGCATCGGCACGGAGGTCTATTTTGTGAAAAGGTTCATCGAAAAAAATTAAAGGCACCAAGTCGTGTTTCTTGCCTAATTCTTCTAGTCTTGGTCGCGAGGAACAGCTTCGCCTAGTTTCTAAGACGTTTCAAAGTGATCCTAGTGATTTTATTGAAATAAATACCGTTTTGACTTTGAATTAACCTTTGACTAAAGAACTAGGTTAACTCTCACGTGACAATAAATACCTAAATGAAAAAAGGTGACTTCGAATATCATGTAGCTCAAGCTGGCCTTACACTTGTGACCTTTTGATTAATGTTATTTAATAAAAGTTTGAATTTCTACTGATATTTCTGATAACAAATCAACAACCACTGCAGTTAATAACAGTAATAAATAGGCTCACGACTTTTATCCCCAAGAATAGTACCTACATCATAACAGATCTCCAGGCGATCAGATCGTCGAACATGTCTAGGGGGGTAGTCAGAGGCATGTCACAACATTTGGCATATACCCACATTTTTCAGAAGTGAGTATTTCATACGTGACAGGTAGCAAGCCCAACGCTTATAGGCATACCTACTGGTTTCCTTACGATGTTTTCCTTCACCGTTTTAAGACCGTGTTATTTCAAAAGTCATTTTTTCGAATAGAAAATCTAATTGGTGCACGACCGCGTTCGAACCCATGGCTTTCTGTCAGTAACGCCCAATAGTCATATACATAGTCCTCTCCTGACCGCACACTAGGACACTGTGTCGTGGGTATCAGAAACTACGAGTACCATGTTAACGCCCAGACCCGGAACAAATATTTGCAGATCAAGCATATATTTGTCCCGCAGCGGGAAGTGGACCCGCACCCCTTCCGTTTCAGACAGGCACTCGCCCGCTGCGCCACCGAATTGCAACCTTCGATTTTTGTTAGTACGCCACTTAGGGTTCCGAAGCCATATAGATAGAACGAAACATCTCTAGTTACATCATAGTTGTTTGTATGTCTGTCACATGTAGTCGGTACTGTTTATGTAAATTTATAAATATTAATATATGTACTTTTATTATATATAGATGTGTATATGTGTATTTTATTATCTAATGTAATATTATTATTCTTATCTTCTCTTAAATAATTTAAGTACATATTACGTTTACTTTGTAGTGCACCCCGACCAATCTTCCGTACAATTCAGACTCCTCTCCATCCAAAGGTTGTCTGGAAGAGATCGCTTTCTTAGCGATAAGACGCGCCCATTGTACATATAAATTTATTTAGTCTATAATCAATTGTAATTAGTTATTAAGGTGTGTATACAATAAAGAATTTTCATTCATTCATTCATTCGGTTACCCCCTTTCGCTATTAAATCAGGCTTAACTCTGATTTGTCGATTACCTATACGAATACAACACAATATGCACGAAAGGAGCCTCTTGTGCACGAAAGGAGCCTCTTGTGCACGGAAGGAGCCTCTTGTCCTTTCACTACTCAGATTCGTACTCACAAACTTAATCGAAAATTAGGCATCTACACCATGAATTATATAAATTGTAAAAAAACCCTAAACACGGTCCTAAGAAATTTATCTTATGACGAAACCGAGGAATTATTGAATAAGGTAATATAATTAAAGCAAATTATTTATGTCCTAGTCTAATACTTGCCCATGTATTTAAGTTAGCCCTAAATAGCATTTAAATTTAACTTATAGGCTACAGATTTTAAGTTAATTAATTTGAATATTCATAAGTACCAACTTTAGTTATTAATATTAGCCTTTTACCGCCTGAGACACAGGTTATCCTAGTTCAGGCATCGTTTCATTTGTTACCCTTAATTAGATATTAATTCTCTATGTTATTCGTAGCACTAAGGTAATGAATAAAGATTTATTTATTTATTTATTATTATTCTTTCACCAACGGTCATAGGTCCTTTTCAGGGCCACCATACCTCAACCTGGTCTCTGACCTAATACAGAGCAAGAAAGAATCAGTGATACTACAAAGTGCTATGCTATACAAAGCTTTGCACCACCTCTATTCTCTACATCCAAATTAATTTAGGTCAGTCCCGTTGTCAAACTTAGTTTCTACTGTTAACCTTCCTTTGCCTGGTTTTAGAGTGGCGATACCCAACGACAAAATAGCTGCCTTCGATACACTCAACTACAAGACCACGACAGAACTGGTGGTGGTCTCCAACGATGATGCTGCGGCGGCTGACGTGTCCGGCCTCATTGAAAAAGCCTTCGAGGACTCGGGTAACTGGAATGTCTAATTTGAACTCTAATGGCCGATGCACATGCCCGTAATTGGCCTACCAGGTGTCAAAATGATTCCCTTACCTCTAGCTGGTGGTGGACATGCCATTGAACAAAACACCCCGTAGCTAGGTTTAGCTAGCACAAATGATTGAGTCCTTGTTATTCAAAAGCCTGGTTTACCCTCGGTTATTCAGGTCAAGAAAAAACTGATCAGCTTATTGCTTTTGTAAATCTAGTTTTTGAACAGTGTGAACAAGGAGTGAGTTTAGCTCCGGAACACGGAAGTATGACTTATGCTTATCTAAAACCACCCTTATTCCAGAAGTGATAAAGCTCAAAGTCACCAAATCCCATCTCCGTTCAGCTGTGGATAAGACTTCTGATGTTCTCTCCGCTATCAACGAGCTGTCTTCGGAGCTGGATCTGAGCAGAAGGAACGTATTCTATGTGGTCAAGAAATCGTCACTGCAGCAAGCTGTGTGGCTCGGGAGCGAGCGGGTCATGTTCTTTAGAGATGCTTCTGGTAAGTACGTTTATCACTCTCACGAGTAAGAGCGAATACGATGGTTCATTCGGTGAATATATATATTATATATTCCGTTCATATTCACACGGTCAACTGATCCCAAACTAGGCATAGCCTGTAATATGCGTACCCGAGACTGATATATATAATAGATAAATATTTAACACCCAGACACAGAACAAACATCTGTGTTTATCACACAAATGTTTGTCCAGTGCGGGGATCGAACCCGCGACCTCTAGCGCAGAAGGCAGAGTTACTACTAACTGAGCTATGAGGCCAGTCAAAAGAAAGAATCCGTGTAGTGAACGGTGTAGTAACCAAATACAGGATGACCAAGAAAGAATCAGTGACATGACAAGCAAGTTATAGACTGGCCTCATAGCTCAGTTGGTAGTAACTGTGCCTTCTGCGCTAGAGGTCGCTGATTCGATTCCCGCACTGGACAAACATTTGTGACTAACACAGAAATTTTTGTTCTGTGTCTGGGTGTTAAATATATATATATTATGTATATCAGTCTCTGGTACCCATAGTACAGCTATACCTAGTTTGGGATCAGCTGACCGTGTGATAGGTCCGGAATATTTATTTATTTAAACATTTGTGACTAACACAGATGTTTGTTCTGTATCTGGGTGTTAAATAAATATATATCTATTATGTATATCAGTCTCTGGTGGTCAGTGGTGGTGGTCTCTGGTTTTGCCTAGTTTGGGATCAATTGACCGTGTGTAATATGTCCGGAATATTTATTATTATTTATTTATTAAAGCAATCTAGACTGGCAGGAACCTAGAGATCTAAGTAGACGGCTACCGTGCTTCAGGATGCAATCGTTACTAACAAACTTTACTTTTCAGCGGGCACAACAGTAGTGGAAGCCCTGAAGAAATGGGTGTACCAGACCTCAGTGCTGGAAGGTGCGAGGTCGGAGGTCGCTGATGCAGCGCGGCAGACCAGGTTCCCTCCCTCCCCTGAGTACCACGTTCTGCTAAGTGTGGTGCAACCCGAGCCGGCTAGCTTCGATGCTGAGCATGCTATGGAAGGTATGGCAGTACAGTGCTATTGTTATTGCTCTGAAGGATCGGCGAACGGCTGCGCCAAACAAATTCAAATCATAACCGAATGCCATTTGTCTGGCGCAGTCGTTTGCGTTTGGGAAACTTCTTCACAGATACCATAGTAGAGCCTCAAGATAAAAGCTAGTGTTGCCAGACTTGCCAGTGATGACATAATGACACTAAGACTTGGTCGATATTGGCCTCAGCTATGCTCGGAGTTTCACTGGAAACTCTGAGAAACGAAGAAATGCGCAGAATAACCAAGTCACAAATGAATAAGCTCAAAGAATCTGTGTAGTGAAAGGATTACAGTGCACCTCTTAGAGGCTCCTTTCGTGCACATGTCACATGTCCCCGAAGTTTTAGGTTCTAGGACATGCCGGTTATCATGATGTTTTTCTTCACCTATTGAGATACTTGTGCAAGAGAGAGCAGCAAAAACCAACTTTTCTTTGGAGAAGTTAGGGCACAGCGAGATTCCTCTCGTTCTAAATTGGAAAAGCACGCCTGGAGAGGTACCTCCGCCTTACAGAAGCTCGCAGCCAAATAACATTATTTGTTTACAATAGTGTTGTGTTCCTGCGATGAGTAAGGTAGCCAGAGCTCTTTAGGGGGGAGGGGGTTTGGGGTCGGCAACGCGTGCGTGATGCCTCTGGTATTGCAAGCACTCATAGGCTACGGTAACCGCTCACCAACAGGTGGGGCCGTAAGCTTGTATAACGCCACAACAGATGTATTAAAAAAATTGTTTCGCTGCAAAGACTATAGGTTATTATTTCTTCCACAGACTATATTGGATCATTCGTCGACGAGCTAAGTGAGCTACACAACTTCACCTTGAAGTCGCAGTTCCTGTATATGCTCAACTTCGACTTCCAAGCTCAGGAGGTGAACTTGTCTTTTCAATCGCATCATTCTAGCCATTGAAAAGATGGCTACCCATTTACTCAAAACCTTAATGAATCATACACCTTAACCTTCCTCATGAATCACTCCGTCCAGTGGTGAAAACCGTATGAAAATCCGTTCAGTAATCTTTGAGTTTATCGCGTTCAGTGTCAGTCTGGCGACTTTGTGGGGAGTATGGGCAAACAAATATATAGCACCCAGTAGTCACATTCATACACATTCACATTCATGTGACGGTGTTATCTTTACATGCGCTCGCTCTTCATAGAAAATAAGTAAAGATTGTTTACAATTTATCTTACATTCAATATCAAGAACCTAATGTCTAGACAAACCTAACATAGTTTTTAAGACATTTACTACCATTCATTTGTATTCCTTTTGTGTAATAAATAAATAAATAGTCCTGGCCCCATACCAGGATTCCCTGTGTCGTGGGTATCAGACACTGAGTACAATGTTACCACAACACCCAGCCAGATCCGGAACAAATCCTGCACTGGGAATTGAACTTGCACCCCTGGCGTATCAGACGGGCACTCGCCCGATGCGCCACAAACCGGGCGACGTGTTGAAAGGCCCCCGATGGACCGACGACATTGTGAAGGTTGCGCGAAGTCGGTGGATGGAAAAGGCTCAAGACCGTTCGTCGTGGAACTCTTTGGCGGAGGCCTTTGTCCAGCAGAGGACTTCTACAGGATGATAATGATGATATACAATAAATATATAGGCATATAGGGCAAATTTGCAAATTTGGAATTGGAAATTCGTCATTTTTCATTGAAAAAACTCTATGCGGAAATCATCTGTTTTGGGGTCAAATCAGTTCAAACTCAATCAATCAGCTGTTTTTTGGTAGCTATCTTGATTCCGAACTTCTTGTACGTTAAGTTAAGAGTTCTACAGATGATTAAAATACCAAAAATAGCTAATATGAGAAAGTTAGTGATTTTTTTTAAATAATTAAATGAAAATATTGCTGTTTTTTTTCCGCAAATATTATTTCTTTTTGTTGATAGAATAACCCCCTTTCGGGATGGTATACATATAAATAAATATTCCGGACCTATCACACGGTCAGCTGATCCCAAACTAGGCATAACCTGTACTATGGGTACCAGAGACTGATACACATAATAGATATATATTTAACACCCAGACACAGAACAAACATCTGTATTCATCACACAAATGTTTGTCCAGTGCGGGAATCGAACCCACGACCTCTAGCGCAGAAGGCAGAGTTACTACCAACTGAGCTATGAGGCCTGTCAATCACAATAATCACAATCATATTATGAATCATCTTGTATAGATTATGTTTGGTTACAGGTCAACGACCCAGTCCTAGGCCGTCATTTCTCGGTCCGTCAAGACAGGCTGCACCTGCTGCTGACCCGATTGGAAGAGCGAGCGGGCAGCGGGGCTTCGCAGCCGACGATCAACCTCGCTCTGTACGCAGTACCGTGCTCTGTGGCACCTCTAGTGCTCTATAGCAGTGATGGTAAGTCGCTGCCTGTCAGTCTTGTCACTGATTCTTTCTAGGTCGCGGTTTCTGCGGTGAGTAAGGGTGCCAGAGCTCTTTAGGGGGGAAGGGGATTCGGGGTCGACAACGCGTGCGTGATGCCTCTGGTATTGCAAGCGCTCATAGGCTACGGTAACCGCTTACCATCAGGTGGGCCGTAAGCTTGAAAAAAAAAAAAAAAAAAGGTCGTCCTGTGACCAGGTTGAGGTGTGTTTGCCCTGAAAAGGGCCTATACTGACAGGCCTCATAGCTCAGTTGGTAGTAGCTCTGCCTTCTGCGCGAACCCGTGACCACTATCGCGGGTTCGATTCCGTTTGTTCTGTGTCTGGGTGTTAAATAGTTATCTATTATGTATATCAGTCTCTGGTGCCCATAGTACAGGCTATGCCTAGTTTGGGATCAGCTGACCGTGTGTGATAAGTCCGGAATATTTAATTATTTATTATTTATTTATGGTCGTCGTCGGTGAAAGAATCAGATTAAACATACCTACCTACCTAATACTAATCCTACAGCCCCCGGAAGAGACTAGCTACTCACAACACAGGGAATCCTAGTGTGAGAGCTAGTGTCCATAAGTCCTTAACTTCTTACACCTAATAACATACCTACTATTGAACTAATGGTACTAGGCTCCTACCTACCTTTAACCCTTAGAGTATATTAAATATAATCGATGTAACCCTTGTCAAACTCAAACTTCTCACAACTCAGGGTATCCTAGTGTGAGAGCTTGTAAGCAATGTACCTACTTTAATAGGGCCTAGACTAAGCTTTCGTTGTCATTGTACACTAATTTTTTTTGATAAAATAAATAAACTTAAAAACTTAAATTAAAAGGACTAAAGTGCGCCTCTAAACATTTTACAGCCTATCCTTGGCAAATGTTTAAGCCGCTCAAAGGTATGCGTCGTGGCTTAACGAATTTTCTATGGACTCTTTTAGCCAGCACCGACATCCTAACATGCCTTACGAATAGAAATTAGAAATATTTATTTCAGTTAAAACAGCAAGCTTACAGTAAGAACCAAAATGCCTACAATCCAAAATTAAAACTTAAAATATTGCTGTCTCTTACTATTTACATAATGAGAAAGAAACAGTGACAGGGCTTTAAATATACTGTTACGCCCGAATACTGAATCGTCACTTAACTATTTGAGATGGCCTCAATTATTTGAGACGCCGTTATCTTTCAGAATAGTATACCCTAACATCAATTAGAGCACCACTTATATATTTAAGTGACGTTTCAGTATTCGGGCGTTAGGGAATTAAATATAGTACAAATGCTATCATTAAAGATGTCGACATGTTGGACCTCGTGAACATAGGCATTCAAAAGAGTGAGAGCTCTTAGAGTTGAATTGCGAAGCACAGAAGCGCTCTGCTGTTCAATAACAATAAAATCTAATAAAAGAGATTATTTTTGTTTTTATTTCAAGAGTTTAGCTTAGTTAGAGTCAAGAGTTTTATTTTTTTGTTTTTCTATCATTGAATAATGAATAAATAAAATGAATAAATATTCCGGACATATCACACATTGTCAACTGATCCCAAAATAGGCATAGCCTGTACTATAGGTACCAGAGACTGATATACATAATAGATATATATTTAACACTCAGACACAGAACAAACATCTGTGTTAGTCACAAATGTTTGTCCAGTGCGGGAATCGAACCCGCAACCTCTAGCGCAGAAGGCAGAGTTACTACCAACTGAGCTATGAGGCCAGTCAATTCATTGAGCACTATTTAAGTTAATGTTTATTTTAAGATTTTTTTTTTGAGAATGCTATAGTGCACTTTTATTTTTATGTATATCAGACCCTGTTTTTATGAAGATATTTTATGTAATTGGTAATATACATAATGTTTGTGCACTTTCAACAAATAAATAAAATCTTTTTTGTTCTTAACTTAAGAAAGATCCGCATTTAATAATAACCTAATTTGTAACACGTGGCATTGTCGCGTGGCAATTATAGTTTTCAGCTGTTGGTAATAAACTATGCTACAATGTTTGATAAAGCTTAAAGCAACAAATACGTTATTTCGCACAAGATTGCACAGCCCGGCTAGCTCAGTCGGTAGAGCATGAGACTCTTAATCTCAGGGTCGTGGGTTCGAGCCCCACGTTGGGCGGAATACTTTTTGCATGATAAATATTTTTCTGGGTAACATTCTGGTTGCACCTATATCGCCTACAGAGAACCGGTGAAGAAAAATTCAGACTAAGTTCGTTTTGAAATAGATTTTGAATGACATATAGCATCCAGTTCGAACACGACTTGTTACCTATTTTCAGGTAAACCCATCGCGTCTTCCGTTCAAGCGTTCATGTCTCCGAAATGGGGAGGAGTGGTCTTATCCAGCCCATCGCAAAGTGACTGCGAGGACGGAACTTGGAAGCCTCACACCAGACTTGTTATGGGCACCTTCGTATCGCAGCTCAGGAAACTTCTGGGCATCGCTGATACGGTAATTTTTTTTTTTTTTGTAATTCCTAGAGTACAATATTTATTATACTCTACATAATATTACAATCTAGCCAAGTAGGCTAATGAGTAATTTGACTTTGACATAGTTTTATAAAGTAAATTATAACTAAGAATGTGTCCAATAGCACTTTCTTACAGTTTCTATTTAAGGGGAAGACACTTTGTTATTGTGTTCTTTATAAGTAGTCACTATCACTTACACTACATTTCACTGTTTTTTATTTTACACTACACTAACTCAAAAGGCTTAGTCATTTTGAGTCTTCTCACTATGTCTGTGTTGTCGAGGAGCTGGATTGCCTCGACGTTCACATGATGATGAAGTCTACGTTCGTGAGCTTCTGCATATTTTTTAATGAGTGTGTTGACGAAGTCTATGTTGAGGTCCCGGTAGAGGTCTTCGTTTCTCACGTACCAGGGTGCGGGCGATACGGTAATGAAAGAATACATAATAATATACGTTGGTAACTATTACCATCCTTTGTGCACGAAAGGAGCCTCTAAGAGGCGCACTTTAATCCTTTCACTACACTGATTATTTCATCGATGGTCATAAGCCCTTTTCAGACCAAGAAAGAATCAGTGACACGACAAGAAGAAGAAGAAGAAGAACATGAAACAATCTTAATAAGTACAATATATCAAGTTTGTGAGGATGTTTCGATGTTTGTTGTTCAATCACGCCGTAACGGCTCAACTGATTTCGTTGAAATTTGGAATATAAAGAGTTCTTTACCTAGAATAGCTTAGAGGCCATTTTATATGTAGGCGCGAGCGAATCTGCGGGCGGAAGCTAGTATAGAATATAAATATAAAATTAAATATGAATAGGTACTAGGTGATTCAATGTACCTATTCTATCTCAAAAGGGGCTTATTCTACACCGAATTGGCAACAAAGTTTGTTCTACTGACTTTCGGAAATTCGTAATTTTTCACTGAAAAAACTGAAAAAATCTGCTGTTTTGGTGTCAAATCAGTTAAAACGCTATCATCATCATCATTTCAGCCGTACGATGTCCACTACTGAACATGGCCCCCACAGACAGAGCGAATTCCATATCATGTGGGGGGATTTGTGTTGAGTAGAGTGCCGGGATGGATTCCCAGCATGTCAGTGGAAGGGTCTACCTAAACCTATTAGGGTTAGGAGGGTGCAGGCGGCGAAATCAAATCAGGAATCACGAAGTACAATATTTATTATTGTATTGTGAAAAATGCTATTACATTATAATACACGATTGTCAATATTAACTGGGATTTGGAAAACTTACGCAGACATTATTGCACACACAACAAGTGATGACCACAGACCGAGAACGGAGACAAAATTAGTCTAGAACGTTGGAGTTGACACTGACAAGTGAAAACCATTGACAAACAGTCTATAATTTATAATTAAATCTAGATCTATTTCTATTCACAGAAAGTCATGTTGGATGATGTACTTAGGATAACTATTCACGGAATAGGTTCAATTATTCAACACTTCCCCTTACACCATACAACAGAACTCCAACACATTTTATGATTTAGTTACATATAACTTCATCTAGAGTCCTTACATTTAACTGGTACATAAATTCATTATGTTTACATGAAGACAAAGCCTTTGTTAGTATGTCAGCTATCATCTCCGTAGTAGGCATGTATGAAACTGAAATATGTTCATTAGCAATCAAATCCTTTACTAAGTGATAGCGTACATCAATGTGCTTTGTCCTTTTGTGATACTGTTTACAATTCAAAATATTTTGAGCACTTTGATTATCATTAAATATTTTACAGCTAATATTTTTATTCATGATTTCTAACCAAAAGTGTTTGATGAATAAAATATCTTTACATGCATCACTAATGGCTAAATACTCTGCTTCAGTACTTGACATAGCGACGCAGCGCTGTTTTCTGCTCTCCCAATTGACAGTATTCGAGCCTATCTTAATTACAAAACCAGTATATGATTTGCGATCTATAGGATCATTCGCCCAATCGGCATCAGCAAACGCTGCAAGGTGTAAATTATTACATTTAACAAAAACCAAACCACGATCAATAGTTTTAGCTAAATAGCGAAGGATCCTTTTTCCCGCCAACCAATGATTCTTGTCATAACAATTATTAAATTGACTTAAAACATTACATGCAAATGTTATATCAGGCCTAGTACAGACACTCAGGTACATTAAACTTCCTATTAATTCTCTAAAATTATATTCACTATCAGAGACATCATTTTTAGGTTTATAAAATTTTTGATTTAATTGCATTGGTGTTGAAATACCCTTACAATTCTCCATTCCAAAACGACACAGCAATTTTTTGATATAAAGTTTTTGGCTCAACATTAAAGTACCATTTTCTCGATTTCTAACAATATTTATACCAAGACACTTCTTAATTGGTCCTAAATTTTTAATATTAAATTTATTACCAAGAATAGATAATAATTGATGTTTCTCTACATTATTATTGCTAAATAAAAAAAAATCGTCAACATATAGAGCTAAAATTGTAAGGCCATTGGTAGAGTTCCTTTTTACATACACACAAGGTTCACATTTTGTTTGAGAAAAACCATGACTAAGTAGTAACCTATTAACAGTATCATTCCAAACTCTACTAGCTTGTTTCAGTCCGTAGATGCTTTTCTGTAACAAACATACTTTATTATCATCCATTACAAAACCCAAAGGTTGCTCCATATAAATTTCCTCTTTTAATTCACCATGAAGAAATGCTGTAGTCACATCAATATGGTCCATATCCATGTCAAGCTCATTGGCTAAATTAAACAATATACGCATAGTTGAGTGCCTGACTACTGGGGAGAAAGTTTCATCATAATCTACACCAGGCTTTTGACTAAAGCCACGAGCTACAAGGCGAGCCTTAAATTTTTCTAAGTTGCCACATGCGTCATGTTTGATTTTATATACCCATTTACTTTTTATTACGTTCTTATTTGGAGGTTTGTCAACTATTCTCCAGACACCATTACTTATGAGAGAGTCATACTCGGCCCGCATGGCTGCCTGCCACTTAATGTGAAAAGGACTGGCCATGGCATCTTCATATGACGAAGGTTCGTCAAATGTAATTTGCCCATGAGAATAAAGAGAATAATCATACTCGTAGTCACCATACCTTTTAGGAGGGATACCTCTGGTACTCCTAACAGAACGTAGACTTGGGGTCTCTTGCGCCTGCTCGTAGTCACTCAAGCCGCTACCAGACTCTACCATAGAGTCTTCATCTTCTGCACAAGACTGCTCATTTTCTCCAGCCTGGTCACAGCCAACACGCTGAGATGGCGATGCCTCCCCATCAGCATCAGAAGCCGCGGTTGTACTGGGGGCCTCATTTCCAGTACAGCCACTCTCCATTTCACCACCTGGAATTACAGAAGATGGTATTAACTCACAATTAGTGTTATCACAGTTTAAAATTGGTACTGAAACTTTGTCATTCGATTCATTATTAATGTCAATATTTATCATATTAGATTTAATATTATTTATATCATATTCATTATTATTATATTTATCATTATTTCCCATCAATTCAATAAAATGAACACTTCTAGATTTAATTATTTTCTTTGGTTCCATTGGATCTACCAACCTATACCCCTTTGATGTTTCACAGTAGCCCACAAATATACATTTCCTTGACTTTGCACTTAATTTGTGACGCTTGTGTTCTGGTATTAGAGAAAATGCCTGACAACCAAATACTCTAAGATGGCTTAGGTTCACTTTGGATCCTGTCCACACCTGTTCAGGAATACCGCCAGACAAAGCCGCCGTGGGGCTTCTATTTTTAAGATAAATTGCAGTCATAAAGGCCTCACCCCAGAAACGCTTGTCAAGGCGTGATTCAGAGAGCATGCATCTGACTTTCTCTATAAGGGTTCTATTAAGACGTTCCGAAACGCCATTTTGCTGAGGGCTATAAGGAATACTAGTTTCATGAATAATGCCCTCATTCGATAAAAACTTTTCAAAATGTTTACTGCAGTATTCCCCTCCATTGTCTGTTCTAAAACGCTTAATTGCAAAACCCACTTGCTTCTCAACCATATTTTTAAATTGTATGAAATATTTCATAACCTCACATTTATGAGACATGAGATAGCCAAAAGTTTTTCTAGAAAAATCATCTGTAAATGTTACAAAATATTGTGCACCACCCCAGCTGTTAATCGACATAGGCCCACAAACATCAGAGTGTACTAACTCCAACAACTGCCCAGCTCGCTTTGCTTGGCCCTTGGGGAAGGAGTGCATTGCAAGCTTCCCCTCAATACATGAGATACAATGTTTCAACTTACCATGACAGTCGTCTTCAAAGGCAACACCATCGGCAAGGTTTCGAATCCCATACATACCATGCAAGCTCAAATGCCCAAGTCGCTTGTGCCATACCTCCAATGGCACACCAGAATCAGCTCCTAAAGCACTTTGTGTTTCTTTAATATCATTAGTGGTAGTAACATTATTACATTCTGAAATAAAACTTAGGTTAGAATTGCAATCAAGCTTAAAAATTCCCTTGTAATATGTTGCATTGGCAAAAGGAAAACCTTGAGGATCAATAATGTTACACTTATTATGTTTGAATGTTACACAAAAGCCTGACTTTGTCAGCTGACTAACTGATATTAAATTAGTAGTCAATTTAGGAACAAACATAACTTTAGACAAAATTTTAACATTATTATTATTGAGATTCAAAGAGACAGCACCTAGACCCTGACATTTCAGTGCTTCACCATTAGCAACTGTAACTTTAGTTTTAAAATTCTTATCAATGTCTTTAAAACGGTCCATATCACAGCACATGTGCGAGGTACATCCGGAGTCAACTATCCAGTCCTCACTACCATAAGTGGATAAAAGTGAGACTGCAGAAGTCAATAATGTAGCAGCAGTGCCTCTGGAACTGTCGCCATTGTCTCCGCCTCGCTTCTTCAAATCATTCTTTAGCTTGTAGCACTTTGCCTTTATATGCCCTTGCTTACGGCAGTAATGGCATGTCACTTGTTTGCGTTTAGTGAATAAAACCATATCTTCATTAGTCTTGCCATTATTAGTAGTTTTCCGGAACTCTTCCTGTAGGAGCCGGGCCCGAACTGCTTCACTTGTTAGGCTTCCAGAGAGATTTGCTGTTTCCAAACCAGAAACTAAAACATCAAAGTCTTGAGGCAACCCGCTGAGTAAAATCTCTGCCACTTCTTTGTCATCGATGACTCTTCCAATGTCGGCGAGTTGTTGTACCAGCGTCATTATGCCTTCGATGTAAGCTCCCATTGAATTATATTCATGGTAGTCTGATCTATGAAGTTTTCTCAAAAGCACAACTCTCCGATAAAGTCCTTTGTCTTCAAACACATCCTGTAGCTTTTTCCAAGCATCTTTTGCGCTTGTTGCATCGCGCAAATATTGAATGCAATTCGGCTTCACTGCCAAGCAAATTCTAGCCAAAGCTTTTTGATCCATGCTGTTGCCAGTCTCAGAACCCTCAATACAATTCCATAAGCCTTCCATTATAAGCGCCATCCGCATTTGGAACTTCCAGTTGTGGTACGTACCAATTCCATCCAGTTTCTCGAACGTGTACAGCCCTGCTGACGAGGCATGAGGCATGTGCCCGCCAACATTGGTACCTTCATGCGGCTGTGCCATAGCACACGATGGAAAATCCGCCGCTCGAGATTCGCTTCGTGTCCTGCCTGCCTGCACCCTGTAATTTCTTCGTTCTTATATGAAATATAATCCTGGGCCCATAACCTGTTGAGTAGAGTGCCGGGATGGATTCCCAGCATGTCAGTGGAAGGGTCTACCTAAACCTATTAGGGTTAGGAGGGTGCAGGCGGCGAAATCAAATCAGGAATCACGAAGTACAATATTTATTATTGTATTGTGAAAAATGCTATTACATTATAATACACGATTGTCAATATTAACTGGGATTTGGAAAACTTACGCAGACATTATTGCACACACAACAAGTGATGACCACAGACCGAGAACGGAGACAAAATTAGTCTAGAACGTTGGAGTTGACACTGACAAGTGAAAACCATTGACAAACAGTCTATAATTTATAATTAAATCTAGATCTATTTCTATTCACAGAAAGTCATGTTGGATGATGTACTTAGGATAACTATTCACGGAATAGGTTCAATTATTCAACAATTTGCCCATACTCACCACGCTGGGCATGCGGGTTGGCGAGCGCAGTTAGAGCTATCGTTGTCAAAATGAGGGACGCTGCTGCCCATCCCCTAGCTTTTTTCCCTTAGTCGCCTCTTACGACATCCGCGGATAGGTAGATATGGAGGGGGCTATTCTTCAGCCGGGGCCACCACGGCCAAAACGCTATAAAACGCTAAACGCTTCATTATACAGCTATGTAGGTACTCGTCATCTTGATGTACTCAATAAATACCTACATTTATTGCTATGTAGAACTTTTCTTACGTTTTATAATTAGTTATAAAGATTATAAAACGCCCAAAATCGAGAGGTTTTGCAACCTTTCACATAAAATGATATGCCTATAAACCATAAAGCTCATCGCCTCAAAATTCCAAGTCTATTCTATCGTTCTGGTTTTGGGGCGATGTTTTCCTTCACCGTTTGTACACAAAATCATTCTTCATATATCCAGGAATACATAAACGGAGCTCATCTGGAACCTCTAAGATCAGTAGTGCCACGCACTTGGGAGGTGGATAACCTACTCCGCATCAGAACCCTGGAACAGCTGACGTCAGCTCAGAGGACCCTTCAGTCTCTGGCACAACTACTTGGTGAGTTTAAATTAATCCTACTAATATTATAAATGCTATTAACTATTTGATTCAAATAGTGTTGTGTTCCTGCGGTGAGTAACGTTGCCAGAGCTCTTTAGGGGGGGGTGGGTTCTTTTAGCCAGTGAATAGGAATAGGGTGACCAAGAAAGAACCAGTGACGATGTCCAATATTCTCTTGCCCAAACTTTCATCAATTTCTTTTACTTTTACTAACTATTTGATTCAAATAGTGTTGTGATCCTGCGGTGAGTAAGGTTGCTAGAGCTATTTAGGGGGGGTGGGTTCGGCTGGCAACGCATTAGCCAGCTCCAAGTTTTGCTGATGTCAATAGGCGACGGTAACCACTTACCATCAGGAGGGCCGTAAGCTTGTTTGCCTCCGTATAACATAAAAAAAATGCGAAAGTTTGTGAGGATGTTTTGATGTTTAGTTAGAATAGTATACACATTCGTCGCCCGCGGCTTCGCTGCGTCACTCAGGTCCGTTGCTCCGTTGCTGCGTGAAAGTAAACTGTCTCATTTATTCCATCAACAACCTGTAGAAGTCCACTGCTGGACATAGGCCTCCGACCAAAGAATTCTACGACGAACGGTCTTGAGCCTTTTCCATCCACCGACTTCTCGCAACCTTTACAATGTCATCGGTACATCGGGGGGACTTCCAACACTGCGTCGCCCGGTTCGTGGTCGCCATTCGAGAACCTTTACTCCCCAACGGTTGTCGGTTCTGCGAGCTATATGGCCTGCCCAACGCCACTTCAACTTGCTAATTTAAATTCCGGACATATCACACACGGTCAACTGATCCCAAACTAGGCATAGCCTGTACTATGGGTACCAGAGACTGATATACATAATAGATATATATTTAACACCCAGACACAGAACAAACATCTGTGTTAGTCACAAATGTTTTTCCAGTACGGGAATCGAACCCGCGACCTCTAGCGCAGAAGGCAGAGTTACTACCAACTGAGCTATGAGGCCAGTCAAATTCTGAGAGCTATGTCGGTGACCATATTCGTTCTTATTTGCTAGTTAGTATTAGGAGTTTTTGCCAAAAACAGAATTTACTCTCGCTAGCATAAACTCACTACGTTTCATCACTTTCAGGCGAAATATCAAACATAGTGATCAACGATGAAGTCGGAGCCTCGATAAAGCTGGCCGTGGACTCCACATACCTGGCTGCGGAGCTGATGCTGCAGGGACAGCTGCTGGCGGCTGCTGAGGAGTCGCGGCGAGGGTCAGTGGCTGCGGAGACGGCGTTCATGGAACCGAGCCTGCTGGCGCTGCTGTATTTTCCGGACGATCAAAAGTAAGCATTTTGAACAACGTTTCATTTAACGGGTTTAGTTTTATTTAACGGGCTTAGTTTAATTTAACCGGCTTAGTTTCATTTAACGGGCTTAGTTTAATTGAACGGGCTTAGTTTCATTTAACGGGCTAAGTTTCATTTAACGGGCTAAGTTTCATTTAACGGGTTCCTTTAATTTAAAAGGCTTAGTGAGCTAGTCTAAAATAAATTTAATAAGACCTTACCACTCTTCCGTTGTGACTAGCGTTGACTAGGGTGTTCAATGTTCATGCCGTTACAGCTGGTGGGGATTATGAAACGTAGCCCTTTTAACGACCTTGGTGGCGTAGCGGACGAGTGTCCGGCTGAGACGCAAGAGTTGCGGGTTCGATATCTAAATCCTTCCTACTAATATTATAAACGCGAAAGTTTGCAAGTATGGATGGATGTTTGTTACTCTTTCACGTAAAAACTACTGAATGGATTTTAATGAAACTTCACAATAATATAGCTTATACATCTGAATAACACATAGGCTACAATTTATAAAGATATTGGGTGAATTGTCCAAAATATGACTACTAGCAACTCGAAATACTAGTGATATATAATGGGGCATTAGCAATGCTCCAGGTGTTGCAGATGTCAATAGGCGACGGTAACCGCTTACCATCAGGTTGGCCGTAAGCCTGTTTGCTTCCGAATAACATAAAGAAAGGCTCCTTCCATTGTTACAGGTACGCGATCTACATACCCTTGTTCCTGCCAATAATGTTCCCCGTAATCCTCTCTTTGAAGAACTTGGTCCTCTGGTTTAGAGGGATGCCCGTTTATAAAGAGAAGATTGAGTGATATTCCAGTATTTTTGCATTTATTGTGTTGTGAATAAAGACATAATTAATTTAAATTATTTCTGTGTCTGGGTGTTAAATAAATATCTATTATGTATATCAGTCTCTGGTACCCATAGTACAGGCTATGCCTAGTTTGGGATCAGTTGACCGTGTGTGATATGTCCGGAATATTTATTTATTTATAAAGGTTTTTTTATTCAATCATCATCATGTGTGAAGTCCACTGATGGACATAGCACTCCCGCAGGGTTCCATGACGAACGGTCTTGAGCCTTTTCCATCCAACGACTTCCCGCAACTTTCACAATATCGTCGGTCCATCGGGTGGGGGGCCTGCGTCGCCCGGTTCGCGGTCGCCGTTCGAGAACCTTTACTCGCCAACGGTTGTCAGTTCGGAGAGCTATATGGCTGCCCACTGCCACTAAAACTTGCTAATTCTAAGAGCTCTGTCGGTGAACTTGGTTCTTCTACAGATTTCCTTCAAAGTCAAAGTCAAAAGGTGTTTATTTCAATAATATCACTAGGATCACTTTGAAACGCCCTAGAAACTAGGTGAAGCTACGCCTGTTCTTCGCGACCAAGCCTAGTAGAATTGGAAGTTGGAATGCGAGGAGAAATAAAAACAAATTATATTGCTCATAATTATAATATAACGTAATACTGAGTTATTTATCCACAAAGGAATCGTAAACTTACATTTAATTCATTGTGCAGTTACATTTTATTTGTGAAGGTAGTCCTATAATTATTTATCTAAGCTTTCGTGAAATGTCTATTTATTGATATGTAGTGCTGGCTCAAACGCGTTACGCTTTGAATTCACCACACTGGTTCTTTTAGCCAGTGAATAGGAATAGGGTGACCAAGAAAGAACCAGTGACGATGTCCAATATTCTCTTGCCCAAGCTTTCATCAATTGTATTTTACACATCGATTTATCTTACTTAATTATTTCTAACGAAGCGGTCGTCTAGCTTGCCTAGTCGTTATAGGTAAGCAACCTTCAGCGCGGTCACCGAATGGATGTGCGACCGCTTGTGGAATTACCAATAGGGGCCCTAAGCTCGAAAACGTTCGATATCTAATCTCATAGACGACGTCACATCACGGGTGAAAACTTGTGATATGATAACCACGGCCTTTGCTTGCTTGTCTTGTCACTGGTTTCTTCTTGGTCATCCTGCATTAAGGTTTGTGACCAGATTGAGGTATGGTGGCCCTGCAAAGAGCATATGTCCCTTGGTGAAAGGACCATACACGGAAACGAGTTTTTGCTCGAGATTAATTAGTTACCTACATTGTAGAGATGACTTATAAGTCATCTCTACAATGAACAAACATTACACATTTTGTCGAACGTTTCCGAGCATAAAGCGAACGCTTCCATGCCTTGAGCCGTGTTCAAACGGCGTGCCATATGTCATCTAAAATGATACATAGGTATGTCTACTCAATAAAGTAACTTTCGAGTAACGAGGCTTGCGACATCATTGAGTTATATCGTGCGCCCTCAAATGTCAAACTAAAATTATCATTAATCAGAAGGTGTATGGATCATTTTGAAATATATTTTAGGTGACATATCTCACGTTCGAACACTGCTTTAAGATGACGTTCCTTTTATAACTGTCACTTTGACGCGACAGAGTTGACCAGCAGGTCACCTATGTACTTATTTCTAGCAACACAATTCACAAAACGCCGCCATAACTATCCACACTTCGTTGGTTAAATATTAAGATTCGACCCAATCAGTTTCAGTGATCATTGCAACGTTCTCCCCTTTCCCCGGTAAATACTCAAACTCCCAAAGCGAATTCCCTAAAACCAACGTTTCACCTTCCAGAAGCTCAAAATTAAGCGTATAGCAGTCATCCTCACATGGAGTTCTAGGCTTCAATTGGATGTAATTCTTCCCTTTCAACTGCGACATGACAATCAGACCGACATCCAACTCTAGATATTTATATCTATGTGTGTCATAATTCTTAGAAAGAAGAAGCCAGTTGAAATGGGAAGGGGGGATATGCGGTGATAGGAAGTAGGGTCTAGGAGCTAGGACTCTGAAGGCTTTTACAGCCCGAATATCACAGTTCTGGAAATGGACAAACCAACTAGGGATGTCGTTGTTAGTGATTCTCGTCACTATTTCCTCTAAGTCCATGGGCTGGCGACCAATTCTTATGTTGGAGAGGATTCTGCAAGGTACGGACACCCGGAGGCGATTATCGTCGCTGATCAGATTGGTCAGGTTCAGCTCTGAACGGGAGACGGACCAGTCGTAGTACGCATCGGAGACAATGACGGGGGCGCCTCGGGAGAGATGGTGGTTGAAGACCTCGTTATAGTTGGAATCTGATACGCGCTCGATGGTTCCTGTAGAAAAGAACGATGATTTATAAAATTATACAAATACATACACCCTTTCCCAGAGGGGTAGGCAGAGACAACGGCCATCCTCTCAGCCTAGTGGGCCTTGTCCACAGGGAAGACATGGTGAATACGTCAGATTTAAGAGACTCACGACGTTTACCTTCACCGTTTTTAGCACTGCTAAACGCACACAAATTTTTAGACTAGAAAAATCCATTAGTGCACGCCCGGGATTCGAACCCACAACCTTCGGATCGAAAGTCTAGCTAGGAGCCCCACGGCTCACGGTTTGTTGAGATACCTAGAGCGTGGGTAGCAAACATTGAAATAATTAAATGAAAACAAAAGAACGATTACTTACCTAGGTAACCCCACGTTCGTAAGGTGAAGTCTTAATTATGGCAGTAAAATAAATAATAACCTGTAAATAATAAGTAAAATAGGACAGGACATCAAATCGCTTACGCGATTTTTCGTCGCTGATGCAAATAAAAATTCACGCAAGCGTAATCAACATAAAAAAGCAATGAAAAAAATGCTATATATTCAATTAATGACAAGAGGAATGAGGTACTCACTGATAGCCTCACAAGCAATACAATCCGCAGGTGACACAATATTTCCATCCAAGTTCGGGCGAGACTTCTCAATCAAACATTTGTTGTGGTACAAAGGCGTCCAGTCCCAAACAGGGAGTACTTTTATCAACAAGGTCCTTGCTACAGCCGAAACGTGCCATTGAAACGTGTCTGTCTGGCTCACGGTGAACCCAATAGCCATAACCATGATGAGGAACAGAAGTACCCTGGTCCACCATTTGAAAGACGCCTTTCTCACTGCGTTCGTTAGCGGGCGGCAGATAATATCCATCTCCTCATCACTTATCCCCGCTTCTTTACAATACTCGTAGAAAGAACGAACTTCTGAGTTGATTAGCTCGAATTTCTCCCGCTGGGACATGATTATCCCGTTTTTGTGGGTCATTTTGCACAATGACCTACTCTACTCTCGCACAATGCGATGCGATCAATAATAAAGTTGCGGCGTGGCTTATCGATAATGAAAATTCGCGCGCGCGCGGAATGTCCCCTGGAATGGCGGAAGTCATATTAATAGCATTTATAAAAAATAATACTGAAAATAACATGAATAATTAATAGAATTACTAAGTACATGTATAATGATATCGTTGTAGGTATGTAACTATTTTTATAAGTATGTAATCATTAAAATTAAATTCTCAATTTCTCACTATTGTTTTTTTCTTCAGAGAAAAATCATAGTCCTCGGACCAATAGACAATTTATGATTTCGTTCTTTACCTAGAATAGCATTGGCTACTTTTTATGTAGGTACCACGCGAGAGAAGGCGCGGAAGCTAGTAAAGAATAAAATCATCTGCATTTTTTAGCACATTTAGCCCCTTCGTCCACGGCGCGACTCAAAAGGAACGCGACTGAAACTGTAGTCACTTATGAGTAGCCTGACTGCGATAGCACTAGTATTTCAATGCGCGTCCGTCCACGGCGCTACTCAAAAGGAACGCGTTTGTAACTAGTCTCCTGGCGACTCGACATGCTGGTCGCCAGGCGACTGGTTTCGAGAAACTGTTGAAAAATGAACGAATAAAAAGTAATTATTAGTGATTCTGACGTCTATGTGACTGGAGAAGTAATAATTCCATGTCATCACTCGAATTATCACTAGTCATGTTAATTATTTTTGTTTTCAAAACTTTGTTTACATAAAATCGTGTACTGAGTGACTGAGTTTCAGGAAATTCCAGTAGCGTCGTGGACGAGTCCGAGTTTCCAATCAGTCCGCTACTCTAGTTTCTAATGAGTTCCGTCACTTTTGAGTAGCGCCATGGACGAAGGGGCTTATGTATAAAATAAACCGGTGAACTATTGTTATTTAATTGGACCCAGCTCGTAAATTTAAATTTACTGGCAACAAAAAAGTCAAATACCAATCCGCCATATTGAAAGTTCTAATGTGGGAAGTCGGTCAAACGCTGACCTTATTAGTTATTTCTATTTATTGCTCTGCAATATAAGGCTAAAAAGTTATTTATAAAATAATTCAAGTATTTAGTAACATCACTGATGTGATTAAAGTTTGAACGAACTTGTATTTGCAGTTTTGCAATTTGTCTGCTGGATACGTCACAGCGCCATGTTGTATTCCTGCGCTGATTGCAGGCACGAGAAATCTGCCAACCCGTTTATTTTCCGGGATTAGTTCCCGATAATAAAACGAATCGCGATTTTGTACTCAAATATATTTTAGTTTATATTTGTTAGCAAATGTCAAAGAACTTCAGTGGAATCCATGCATCCCTGTTGTCGCAATTCGAGTGATAAGTCTCTAAAAACTGCAGTTTAGTGCATCCGCGAAAGTTGAAAGGACTGTGTTGTAAAAGAAGTCGTGATAATTAGCCAAAATTCCGGTCCCTACGCGTAGACGAGAAGGTGCCTACCCACCAGGGCAGTCGGGCGAAGAGATGAACAACAAACGCAAAAGTCGCCAAGGACCGCCGAGGTAACTGCTAACTTTTAGTTTTGGCTTGACAGTCTTTGTTGTTGGCGATCGATGTTGGGTGCATTGCGAATTTGTCGCGGTTCCGCTGATCAGTAGCTGGCTTAGTGGGCGTGCGATGTTGTGAACGTAAACAAAAGTGTCTGTGTGTTTTGTGAGAGGTGAACGCGCGTGCGGCCATCCGCCGATCGCAAGGTGTTTGCCCTACTTTTGCTGCGTGCTCAGCCCAATAGATATAGCCACGGGATCAGCTGTTCGCGGCCCCTGTCACCACCAATATCCAGTCTTAAAAATACATTCAGTGTTTCACCCACCACCTTGTCAAAAGTACATTTCCCCTTTCCGCAAAGTTAAGCTCTAACAACACATTGCCATAACATTTTCATCATAGGAAGTTGGTCTTAGCACTTTCTCTTCATAGAATCTAATGTCAAGATAACCCCTGGCAGTAATCCAAAGTTCTCAATTAGAATGGTCTCTTTTCTAACGGTACAGTTGAACTAATGTAGCCATAATAAATCAGGGGTGATTTACTTGTGGTGTTACATGTGGTGAGGTTTTAAAGTTATTTGTGTTATTTTTATGGGAAGTTCAGTTTTGTGATTCATGATAATTAATTGTCTCTGTAGTACCGGTAAGCCATACCCTTTTGTTATAAAAATATCTTGCGATGATAAATCTTTATTGACACTCACATTTGTCACTATGATAGAGTGAAATTAAAACGTAGTTTTCTGTAGGGCTTGTAACTGAAAATAACCAATTTGTCAACTCTTGTGTTGTAGCAGGTGAGTGCTCGTCTGAGGCGCAAGGGATGCAGTTTTGATTCCCGCTGCGGGACAAATGTTTGCATGATCTGCAAATATTTGTTCGTGGTCTGGGTATGGTGTCATGGTACTCATAGTTTCTGATACCCACGACACAGGGAATCCTAGTGTGGGGTCAGGACTATGTATGTGACTGTTGGGTGTTATTTATTTTTTAATTGTGTGTGTGTGTGTGTGTAAGTCTCATACCCTTCTGTTAAAAATATCTTACAATGATAAATCTTTATAGGCACCCACATTTGTCAGTGATAGAGTGAAATTAAAATGAATGTTTTCCATAGGGCTTGTAACTGTTATAACCAATTGTTCTTGTTTTATTCCTGCTTCATTATTTTTGAGTTTATTTCATGAAACATGGTGATGGATATTAAATTTATCTCAAAAAATCTAATATTTAAAAAACACAACTGTCACATTCATACAACCAAATAAAGGTTGCTGGGAGTCATTAGGCACCACACAAGATCAGTCACTCTGTAAATCGATGGCGGTCTTGTTCAGCAGTAGACTTCCTATGGCTGAAATGAGGATGATTACTCATGATTATTATGTATGATAGAACAGTACCTGGTATGATAGACCATGACCTAGGATACAGGATGACCAAGAAGGGATCACTGACACAACAAGAAGAAGAAAAGTAATAATTATATCAATTCTTATGGACGGTGGATGGAGAAGGCTCATGACCGTTCATCATGGAACTCTTTGGGGGAGGCCTATGTCCAGCAGTGGACTTCTACAGGCTGATGATGATCTATTCTTATTACAAACAAAACAATGTTTTGCTTTGCTCAGCTGATTTATACATAAAGATGTGTATGAATGACCATTAATTTGTTTACATTTTAGTATAATTCTTGTTTGTTTCTTTTGTGATTCGTTTGCGGGTTTCCCCTTCTAATGAGAGTCATTGGATCTTGATTTGATTTCTTTATGACAGTTTGGGAAATACTGACCCATTAACAATCTATAAATAGCTTTAGCCTGTCTTTATTAAACTAGTAAATTAGCAACTATGGTTTTTAAGGTTAATTTACTTTATGGTTGCGGGAAGTCGATATATGGAGAAGGCATTTTGGGGGAGGCATATGTCCATCAATGGACTTTCTCAGGTTGATGTAACAAAGAATATTGTAAAAAAATTTAAGGTTATAGTTCAAATGAAAATCATTAAGAAAATGTAAGCTTTACAACAGTAGCCACCTATATTAGTGGTAAATCAGATTTGTCATCGAGTTCCAATTGTAAGCTATAACATTCAGTGAAACCAATGACTATATCTATATTATATTATCCTTGTGAAACTCACAGTCCAGGCCCCCAATTCTGCTAATTCAATAACTTGAAAATGATAATCGCATGATAATGATCGCACCATTATCATGCAGTTACGATTGTCGCCACCTTCGTTTCTTTTATTTCATTGGTTTCACAATGACTGCCATTGATATAACGACTGTGATAGCAGAATACCAAAAGTGTCAAAAGTGGCTATTTTGCCATTGAACAATTGTCATTGTATTAGTAGAATTGGCGGGCCGCAACTGCATGAGGCTTGCACAGGATAGAGGAGAATAGCACATACAAAGGGAGGCCTATACCCTGCAGTGGGTGAAGTCAGGCTGTGGATGATGATGATGATAGTAGAATTGGGCCCCAGGTGTATTAGTAACATGGTATTTGTAGTTTCTGATACTCACGACACAGGGAATCCTAGTGAGTCCTAGAGGGTCTGGATTATGTACATAAGTGACTGTTGGGTGTTATTTAAATTCAACTAGATTTAAGACTTTTCAAAATGATTCAATGTGATTTCAGTGAATGAATGAACACCTATTCAACTTTGAAGTTTGACTCATTGCAGCTGAATTTAATTTTTATTTCATGAGCTGCTCATGTTTATCATGGTTTTTTTATCTTGACGCCTCTGCCGCGCTGTATATCTAAATATATCAAATCGTTTGCTGACTGACTGACACTCAACGCAAAGCCTAAACCAGAATTCCTATGAGTATGGAATTTGTTGCTTCCTGTTAAGTGTAAGGGTGCACTGAAAAAATAACTGCTGGTACTCAACTAAGGGGTTGCAGTTCTAATAATTTCACGCGAACGAAGTGGCGCGGGTAGCCGCTAGGGCGGCAAAGGAGCCATTTCATTCTGGGCCTGGTCCATGTACACTACATAGAAAAATTAGGAAAAAATAGGAGATTACAAGAAAAATACAATTTCATTAATTTGAAGACAAATGCGATGGTACAAGAATAGTTCTTCTGGTAAGTTTTTTACTATGTGAACGCTATTTGAAGGCCGCCATGTTGGTTTATAATTGGCGTTTAACATGACATTGACATATTTTTCATGTCATGTTGTTTGATTTGATGTTTTTGTTTTGTCAGATAAATGTAGGTTGTCAAAATGCCATTTCACGCACGTCCATCCGCCATATTTTTGTAGCGCTGTGTGTTGCTCTCTTTGTCGAAGAAAATCTTAATGTACCTTAGAACGAAGTTAATTTAAATAAAATAACCAATTAAATACGTTTACTTTATTGCTTAGCCGATGGCATTTCCCTCTTTCCTTTACATGTAAAGGTACCTTAAACTTGTATATTCTATGGTAACACAAAAATAATGTCGGATTTTATTTAAGTATATACTTACTTGGTAAATGTTTAAATGCCACTGCAGTAGCTTGCAGCCCCCAGTTTCTCCTAATTCAAAGTTCTTCAGCTTGTTTTTTTTTTATTTAAGAATCTAGCTGGTGCCCGCGACTTCGTCTGCGCAGGATTAGCTTATATTAGCGTGGCGTTACAATTCACACAATATCTTTATAAATTGTAGCCTATGTGTTATTCTGATGTATATGCTATATTATTGTAAAGTTTTATTAAAATCCATTCAGTAGTTTTTACGTGAAAGAGTAACAAACATCCATCCATCCATCCATACTTACAAACTTTCGCGTTTATAATATTAGTAGGATAGAATAAGCCCATTGTTTGAGCGGCTTTTCCTCTTGTCCCCAGGTCACCGAGAGGCCGAGTGGTGGCCGAGGGCGTTTACAACAACGCCCATTTCATGCACGCTGCCACCACGCACGTGGGCGACATAGTGCAGGTGCTGACACAGTCTGGCAGCCTCTGGGAAGGCGTGTTTAAGACTTTCAGTGCTCAATTTGAGGTGAGATCCTAGTTATGAAAACCATAGCATAGGCATTAGACACTTTGAAAGAGTGTGGTGGAGTTTTAGGACCTGAATCAGGGGGCTGGACGGTATGGAGAGAGCTACGCTCGGAGTTTCGCTGCGTGATAAAATCCGAAATGAGGAAACCCGTAGAGTAGAAGCATCAAGGTCACAGACATAGCTCTCAGAATTAGCAAGTTGAAGGGCAGTTGGCGGCCATACATATAGCTCCTTCCGACAACCTTCTTCTTCTTCCTGCCCTTGTCCCACATTATGTGGGGTCGGCACATGTTTTCTTCTTCCACTCTCTTTTTCCGACAACCGTTGGGGGATAAAGCCACTCAAATGACGACCGGAGGTTGACGGTCACTCTTAAGATGCGCACTTTAATCCTTTCACCAACGGTCATAGGCCCTTTTTAGTGCCACCATACCTCACCTGGTTTCTGACCTAATACAGGATGACCAAGCAAATGACTTCGGAAAACGCGCGCGGCAGAATTATTTGCATTAATTTTTGTGTTTATGATTATCGTCGTATCCTTTATCATAAGTTAACATTCAGCCTGCCAATAAGTGGCGAATGTCAAGGTCATCCTTGACATTCCACAGTTGCTGCATAATTTGATGTCAAGCTTTACTGGCTTGGTTCATTAGAAATCGTCAGTTCTTAGGAATATAATCATCATATCCATTCCATTGTCTTAAATACTATTGTGTTCCTGCGGTAAGTTTGCTAGAGCTCTTTAAGGGGAGGGGGTTCGGGGTCGGCAACGCGTGCGTGATTCCTCTGGTATTGCAAGCACTTATAGGCTAAGGTAACCACTTTCCAACAAGTGGGCCGTAAGCTTGTTTGCCCTTAATATTATAATGCGAAAGTTTGTGAGCATGTTTGGATGTTTGTTGTTCAATCACTCCGTAACGGCTCAGATGATTACGTTGAAACTTGGAATATAAAGAGTTCTTTATCTAGAATAGCATATAGGCTACTTTCTATGCAGGTACCACGCGAGCGAAGCCGCGCGCTGAAGCTAGTACTAAATATACGTTTTTAAAAGTGCTATAGTAAAAGCAAGGTTGCAAGCAGCTTAGCCCTATCCCATAAAATGACTATAAAATACGGTCTTGAAACACTTGAGTTATAGATACGGTGCAAGTTAAAAAAGCTTAACCTCAAGGACCCGGCATCCATCTCGTGGTTTGTGGCCTGAAATGAAATCATATAAATTTATTGACAGGCCTCATAGCTCAGTCGGTAGTAACTCTGCCTTCTGCGCTGGAGGTCGCGAGTTCGATTCCCGCACTGGACAAACATTTGTGACTAACACAGGTGTTTGTTCTGTGTCTGGGTGTTAAATATATATCTATTATGTATATCAGTCTCTGGTACCCATAGTACAGGCTATGCCTAGTTTGGGATCAGTTGACCGTGTGTGATATGTCCGGAATATTTATTTATTTTATTTTATTTTTCGTGTAGATTGGTAAGCTTCTATAAACAAAGTGATTACAATGATTTGACATGATGATTCATAATTTGTATACTATCGCGGAAAGGGCTTTATACTAAATCCAATTGGCAATATTTAAAAATTCCAATTAAATTTACAAAGCTGTCGTTTGATTATCTCCTCGTCTGTTAGTCGGGTAAAAAGCATCCAGAGCAGCGCGACGGTGATGCGTTATTGATTTGACCTAGTTCTCTGTTCCGGCCCGCGGCAGATAACCCGAATTCCGGCGGTGCACTTCAGTATCTTACAAGAAGCGCGCGCTTTCGAATGGTGAGGGAAAACATCGCGAGGAAAACGGCATGCCTTAAAACCGTCTGTAGAAAATCATCATTTAGTTAAGACGTGTGACATCTATGAGTTGGCATTTACGATAGGCTTGCGGAATTAGGAATAAATAAATTCCTAACACGCAACAGTCACATATATAGTCCTGACCCCACACTAGGTTTCCCTGTGTCGTTGGTATCAGAAACTACGAGTACCATGGTACCACAACACCCAGACCCGGAACAAATACTTGCAGATCATACTCGGATCATACATCGGACCCGCACCTCTTACGTATCAGCCGGGCAGTCGCCCGCTACGCCACCGAGGTCGGAATGACTACAAAGAGCGTTTCCTTGCTTCCTAGGCCACGCTATACTATACCTCCCAGCTGTAGCCTACAACAGTAGTAGTGTAACGTTCATGGCTTAACCACCTATCTGTACCTACAGATAACATTAAGCATTTTGATTTGCATTAATTTTTTTAGCTGAATATTGTAGTATTTTATTTATAAGAATATTATTTGTTTTAATTTATGGTGGTTAAGCCATGAAGTTGGCGGTCAATGATCTCCATCTCATAGCTTTCTCGTGATTTCTAAATAGAATTTAATAAATGCTAATGAAAACTGAATGCATTTGGACCTACCTACGTTCTAGTTTAAAGAAAGTGCAAGTTTTTTTATTAAAAGATAATTGATAGTGTTGATAGCCGTGTTGGCCTAGTGGGAGGCACCCTGACTTGCGATCCGAATGTTGGTGAAGATGTCTTAGGGTCCCCTAGACATCTTCAAGGTCTGAGAGAGATCTGAGAGGCTTTCTACCATTCTTGGAGATTAAAGTCGTGAGAAAGATTGAGTCGTTTTTATTTAATAGTATTGTAAATGCGATAGTTTGCGAGTTGTATGTTTGTGGTTCAATCACGTCGTGGCGACTGAACCGGTTTCGATAAAACTTTGGTTAAACATATAAGGTGATCCATAATAAATAAATATTCAATATTCCGGACATATCACACACAGTCAACTGATCCCAAACTAGGCATAGCCTGTACTATGGGTACCAGAGGCTGATATACTTAATAGATAAATATTTAACACCCAGACACAGAACAAACACCTGTGTTCATCACACAAATGTTTGTCCAGTGCGGGAATCGAACCCGCGACCTCTAGCGTAGAAGGCAGAGTTACTACCAACTGAGCTATGAGGCCAGTCAATCCCAATTGATCGAACCATAATATGAGTGCTAGCTATCCCAATTGATCGAACAAAGTGAGGCTCAAAAGAACAATAATCAGGTATTAAATGCAAGCATATTAAAATGTGAATAAAATGCCGAAATGACCTCAAATGCTCTAAGCAGTACATGCTACACTTGATGAATTTTATGTTGATAGAATAAAACCCTTTTGGGATGATATACATAAAAAAAATATATATATTCCGGACATATCACACACCGTCAACTGATCCCAAACTAGGCGTAGCCTGTACTATGGGTACCAGAGACTGATATACATAATAGATATATATTTAACACCCAGACACAGAACAAACATCTGTGTTCATCACACAAACGTTTGTCCAGTGCGGGAATCGAACCCGCGACCTCTAGCGCAGAAGGCAGAGTTACTACCAACTGGGCTATGAGGCCTGTCATGTTATGAAGCACCTTGTATATCGGCACTAAGCGAGCGAAACCGCGGGCTGCAGCTTACCTATCATTAGATTAGTTTAACAATAAAAATGTTCCTGACAACGGAACGACCTTTGCTCTTCCAAAACAGATAAAAGTTGATTTTTATGGGTGAGCACCGGCATCGATTTGGTACTCACTCGCTCGTCGTGTCACTGGTTTTTCGTGGTCACCCTGTTAGGTTAATGACCAGCAGTGCTGTTGCGTAAGCGAAATGGCAACGATAACATTGAGGTTCATTTAAATACCATACAGTCTGATTCATTAATAGACATATTAATGCGTGTTCAAATGGCATGCGATATGTCCTTGATATCCATGCTATAAATTATAATGCGAAAGTAACTCGTTTGTTTGTTGTTACCTTTTCATGACTTAACGGCTGAACGGATCGTAATGAAATTTAGCAAGGAGATACATTGTATCCTGGGGAAAGACATAGTCTATCCTTTGTCTCACAAAATAATGTTGAAGGGTGTGAAATAGGGGATGAACGTTTGTATGGGCGATCCATAATTACTCAAGTTACGGATCTGAAAATACATATTTAGGCTTTTGGTAAGACATAAAGTTCATTTCAAACAATCCACCAAATTCTACTTATATTATAAATGCGAAAGTTTGTGAGGATGTTTGTTATTCAATCACGCCGTAACGGCTCAACCGATTTCGTTGAAACTTGCAATAGATAAAGTTCTATACCTAGAATAACATATCCATAGGCTACTTTTTATGCAAGTACCACACGAGCGAAGCCACGGGCGATTTTGAGTTTGACATTTGAGGATATACGATGTAGATAGAGCAAGTAGGTACCTAAAAATCAAACTCCATAATCAACTTTATTAGGAAGGCTTAAGGATCATTTTAAAATAAATCACGCTGTTTGAATATGGCTGCGGCTTTGAAAGTTGATGATGATTATATTTAACACCACAACAATGTAAACCTTATCCCTTACACATTACAATGTAAATTGCGTGGCGCGATTCCAAGAACCAATTATTTAGATAAGTTTGTTTGCGCTTTGTAGGTAGTGTGTTCGCTTCCTGGTGTTTTTATGGTGGTATAATAACTGAGCATGAGTGCATAGAATATTCATGCATTTTGTGAGATATGGGTGTTTTTATAGCATGTAATGCCGTGTTAGGCCATCGTTGATACCTTTACAGTGTGTGCAAGCTTTCCGTGGACATGACAAATAATTTTGTTAAAAAAGATAAGGAATCTGTATACTGTGACGCCAGGTTCGATTCTCGCTGCGGGACAAATTCTGTAATTGTTTATTGCACACAGAAACATGATACATAGGTTATTTCAAAAGTCATGTACATAGGCGGGCTTAACCGTAACAAGAGTTTTATTCCAGCAAACCTTTGGGGCTAGAGAGATTTGATAATATAGGGAGATGCATCGTGTACAACAAAATAAGAGAAAAAAATAAATAAAGTGGAAAATAAAACTGTAAATTAACTAAAATAAACTACCATATACAAACGACACAAGAACATACCTACATATGTTTGTATGCTCTGCAAATATTTGTATTTTATTGTGAATAGAATTAACCCCTTTTGGGGCATTTTACTGTTTGAGACCATGACCATGTCTTTCCTGTGGATAAGGCTGACTAGACTGAGAGGATGTATAGTCGCTTGGAAAGCCTACTAAGGCAATTTTTTTTTTTATACAACTGAGGTGGCAATCAAGCATACGGCCCATCTGTTGGTAAGCGGTTACCGTAGCCTATGGGCGCTTGCAATACCAGAGGCATCACTCACGCGTTGCCGACCCCGAACCCCCACCTCCCCCTAAAGAGCTCTGGCAACCTTACTCACCGCAGGAACACAACACTTCTTCTTCTTCCTGCCCTTGTCCCACATTATGTGGGGTCGGCACAACATGTTTTCTTCTTCCACTCTCTTCTGTTAGCCGTCATCTCCGCACTCACATCTTTCTTACTCATGTCATCTTTAATACAATCCATCCATCTTTTCTTCGGCCTTCCTCTAGTCTTATATCCATCCACATTCATACCTAACGCTCTTCTCGTTACATGACTTTCATCCCTCCTCATGACATGCCCATACCATGCTAACCTATTACTTCTCAACTTTTCCGTCACTGGCGCTACTTTCAATGACGGAAAAGTTGAGAAGTAGCAGGAACACAACACTATTAGAAACAAATAAGCTTATTTGGCTGCAATTAAGAACGAGATAATCTCGCTATGCCCTACCTCCTCCAAACCACTATAGCGTCCTGTGAGTGAAAAAAAAAACACCTGACGCTATAAAATCATCTATCTACCTTAGAATAATATTAATCACACTTCGTGAAAATTCTTAACATTTGAACCATTATCTTATACGAAGTACAAAACTATGAACCACGTCCTCGAAGAGTAATAATAAACTCAGCATCAGCACTGCCTACCTACGAGTATATCAGTCAAGTGGTGTCATCATTTATCGCTCAACACACTCGTTTTTAACGGCAAAAAAACTCAAGTGTTAGGCAAAAACGAAGGACTCCAGTTACAGTACAGAATAAGGGATTTATATTTCAAGTTTTTTTTTTCAATTATTTTTATTCAGAACACATACAAAATGTACAAATTACAAAATGAAACGATGACACTGCAAAAGTTATAAACTGTGTAGCAGTCTCAACGCCAACCTCCTTAACCTAAGAGTAGAGATCTGTTATTTTATTTTACAAACTTGGTATCTAATTAAAAATAAACAAAATAGAAAATAAAATAAAGTAAAAGGTAACACTTAGTAAAATAAAAAAAAATATTGTCTTACTAGCTTCCGCCGGCGGCGTCGCTCACGTGGGTACCTAGATAAAAAGTAACCTATATGCTATTCTAGGCAGAGAACTGTCTATTCCAAGTTTCATCGAAATCGGTAGAGCCGTTACGTGTGATTGAACAACAAACATCTAAAATTCCTCACAATTTTTGGAGGAGGTAGGGCACAGCGAGATTTTCTCGCTCTTAGTTGGAGCAGTCCGCCTGGGGAGGTACCTCCGTCTTACAGAAGATCGCAGCCAAATAACATTATTTGTTCCAAATAATGTTGTGTTCCTGCGGTGAGTAAGGTTGCCAGTGCTCTTTAGGGGGGGAGGGGTTCGGCAGGCAACGCATTAGCAATGCTCCAGGTGTTTCTGATGTCAATAGGCGACGGTAACCACTTAGCATCAGGTGGGCCGTAAGCCTGTTTGCCTAACTTTTTCATTTTTGTAATAGTAAGGATAGTAGGCTGCGAATAACCGTCTCGCTATTTCTTGGTATCATCATCAGCCTAAACTTAACGTTAACCAAACTAATATATTAGATCTAAAACACTAATGGCCTCATACAACTCTGTCAAAAGATTAACAATGCTCAAAGTAATCCTGCTAATATTATAAATGCGAAAGTTTGTGAGGATGTTTGTTTTTCAATCACGCTGTAACGGCTCAACCGATTTCGTTGTAACTTGGAATATAAAGAGTTCTTTCCCTAGAATAGCATATAGGCTACTTTTTATTTAGGTAAACCATGCGAGCGAAGCCGCGTGCGGAAGCGAATTTTCACTTAAAACGGGGTATTCACCACGAGCTGTGAGTTAATTTTTTCGCATGACACGAGATATCGAGGAACTAATAATCTCACATCATCGTCATCATTTCAGCCGTAGGATGTCCACGTGGAACATAGGCCGTCTCCATAGATTTCCAGCGAGACCGACCTTGTACGGCCTACACCCAACAATAATTTGTTGGGTTTTGACCATACTCGCCACGGTGGGCATGTGGGTGTGCATTTTTTTGTGAAAATAAAGCCTAAAGTATTGCTATCTCTTACTAACATAATGAGAAACAGTGACAGGGATTATTTTAAACAAAGCTTTAAATATAGATTTTATAAGGGGGTATAACGTCTATAATTTGTCACCAGGTGGTGTTAGAAGTGGCCCACCGCGTGGACCAAGAAGGCGTGGTCGCTGTGGACTCTGTGGTGGAGAAGCTCATCTTCAAGCCGCAAGATGTGGTCTCCATTCGCGCCAAGGACAGCGATCTGGAGTATGCCACACACGACGTGTTCCAGACAGACAGCGCCATCACCGCTGGCAAGTTCAACGGTGAGTTTCATCTGCAAGTCGCAGGATAAACTTGGCGACTCGTCTTCAAACTGCCAGATTTGATCTCTATCCGTGCCACGGACCTGGAGAATGCCTGGAGTTCTAAACGGACACTGCCATCACCGCTGGCAAGTTCAACGGTGAGTTGAATCTGCAAATCGCAGGATATACTTGGAGGTTCGCCTTCAAGCTCTCCGATGTGGTCAGCGCCATTGACCTAGAATATGCCACGAGTTATAAACGGACACTGCCATCACGCCATTCAGGTTCAAAGGTGAGTTTCTTCTATAAGTCGCAGGATATACTTAGAGGCTCGTCTTCAAGCTGTAAGATGTGGTTTGCCCCATGGACTTAGAATATACCTCGAGTTTTGAACACACAGTGCCATCACCGCTGGCAAGTTGGCCGCATACCTCAGTTGGTAGTAACTCTGCCTTCTGCGCTAGAGGTCGCGGGTTCTATTCCCGCACTGGACAAACATTTGTGTGATGAACAGATGTTTTGTTCTGTGTCTGGGTGTTACATATTTATCTATTAAGAATATCTACCCATAGTACAGGCTATGCCTAGTTTGGGATCAGTTGACTGTGTGTGATATGTCCGGAATATTTATTTATTTTATTTATTTAAGTTTAACGGGCACCTGCACCTCTTGCTCTTCAGACGGGCAATTTATTACCTACCTAAGTGCCTACGTGTGATTGTAACCTGCTGTTGTTTCTTCCGATTTTATCTGTGTCTGTCAAATAAATGATTTATCTATTTTATTGACTTGAACGTTACCCCTTTATTGACAGGTAACGGGCGATCCGGCGAAGAGCGTCATCTAGAGCCCTGGGACGGCTGCGACGGCGACACCGGTGACTCGCGCTCCCTCAACGGCGATGCTGGCATCGAGGATCTGTCTCTCGACCACCGCGCCAACGGCTGGGACGCTAATGACATGTTCAGGAAGAACGAAGAGGTAAAGATGTCTTCTGTGGTCACAACTGCGTTATTTTTATCCTACTAATATTATAAATGCGAAAGTTTGCGAGGATGTCAACGCCGCCGTAACAGCTCAACCGATTTCGTTGAAACTTGGAATAGATAGATAACACTTTATTGATTAACACACAGAAATAAAACAGAGATAATATAACAATTACAAGGCAATACAATGGGCGGCCTTATCGCTAAGAGCGATCTCTACCAGGCAACATTTGGATGGACTGAAATAAAAAGATGTTGGTAAAGATAAAGTTATTTAATTAGAATAGCATATAGGCTAATTTTTATGTAGGTACCACACGAGCGAAGCGGCGGGCGGATGCTAGTGATTCCATAAATCATCTGGAAAAACGGAACCCTTATAGGATAATTTTGTTGTCTGTCTGTCTGTCTGTCCATGTGTCCAGGACCTTTTTCTCAGAAACGGCTTGGCACTTTGTTTTACACACTCAAGCTATGTACGCTCCGCGAGTTTCTACGTCACAAAATGTGTTGAGGAACTCGTTTTTTTTAATGCTATACGGAGGCAAACAGGCTTACGGCCCTCCTGATGGTAAGTGGTTACCGTCGCCTATTACAATACAATACAATAACTTTATTTCAAGCAACAATAGAATAAAAAACAGATGGAATTTTTCTTACACTACGGCCCATATAGATATATACCTTAAAGACTAACATACATATTAATATAAAAACACAATTAATTGCCACGTAGAAACTGCGACGTGAGACGCGAATTGTCATTGGCAGTAGGTATCCGCCCGCGGAAGCGACGGAACACAACACCCTTCGGCCAGAGATCTTCTTTTAGGTAGGTCAATATTGACATCAGCAACACCTGGAGCCTGGCTAATGCGTTGTCAGCCGAACCCCTCCCCCCCTAAAGAGCTCTGGCAACCTTACCGCAGGAACACAACACTATTTGAAACAAATAATGTTATTTGGCTGCGATCTATTGGAAGAGTACTAGTGCTTGGTGTAACTATTTTCTATCTGTTCCAGGTGTACGGAGTCCACAGCACTTACGACAATTCACTGACAGGATACACTTTGCAGCTGCAGCGTAAAGATACTCAGGATTATAGGTGAGAAACATACTTGCATACAGGGCCGTGGTGGCCCCGGCTGAAGAATAGGCCCCTCCATATCTACCTATCCGCGGATGTCGTCAGAGGCGACTAAGGGAAAAAAGCTAGGGGATAAGCAGCAGCGTCCCTCATTTTAACAACGATAGCTCTAACTGCGCTCGCCAACCCGCATGCCCAGCGTGGTGAGTATGGGCAAATCCCCCCACATGATAAGGAATTTGCTCTGTCTGTGGGGGATGCCATATTCAGCAGTGGACGTCGTACGGCTGAAATGATGATGATGACACACATACATACCGTAAGATCCAAGGTCACCCATAGCTCTCAGAATTATCAAGTTGAAGTGGCAGTGGGCAGGGCACATATCTCGCAGGACCTACAACCCTTAAAAGTTAAGGTTCTCGAATGGCTACCACGAACCAGGCGACGCAGTTTTGTAAGGCCCACTTGCTGGATTGAGGACATTGTGAAAGTTGCGGCAAGTCGGTGAATGGAAAGTCTCGAGACCGTTCATCGTGGAACTCTTTGGGGAGGCCTATGTCCAGCTGCGGACTTCTACCAACCCCCATAATTGCCGTGTTAGACAAGTAGGAGATACTTCGACTCTCGATCTGAAGATTGTAGGTTCGAATCCCGGCCGTACATCAATGTATTTTTCTATTCGAATTAACGTCAGAAACCAATAAACCTTTGCATGACCTCATCCCTCCTTCCCCCTTCTACTACCGGACAAGCAGACGCACAGGTAATTACCACCCTTACCTGGTCGACATACCACAGTGTCGAACCAAACGTTTCTGCTCCACCTTTATTATAAGCACTGGCAAAGAGTGGAACGATCTGCCAGCGTCTGTTTTCCCGGACGAGTACAATCTAGGAGTCTTCTATATCTAGAAATCTAGAGTGAATTAGTTCCTTCTGGTAAAGCGTGCTCCATCTTAGGCCACATCTCACTTGCAAAGTGAGCTGGTGGCCAAACGCCTAAACATCTCCAATAAAAAAAATAAAAAAAAATAAAAAAAAAAAACCAGGCAGTAAACATTCACGTTCTTCCACAGAGACGCAGAGGCGAAAGCCGAGGAGATCGCAGCTGAGATTGAGGGCACGGCCACATACAAAGCACGCATCGAGCTGGAGAACGGCGACGAGGAAGAAAGGTTCGCTGCTGTCGCGCGCCCCCAGGACGCCGCGCCCACGCCCGGGAAATACGTCATTCCCAACAAGAGGGGGAAGAATATGCAGGTACTGGAACATTACGACAACTTGTTAAACCATAACGAGACCGCTAGATTTAATTGTTTGATCGTAAAACTTGGCCGTGGTGGCCCCGGCTGAAGAATAGGCCCCTCCATATCTACCTATCCGCGGATGTCGTAAGAGGCGACTAAGGGAATTAATTTCCTCGAGGATACTCCTAACTCACACAACAGCAATATACTTTACCCTCTGACTGGCCTCATAGCTCAGTTAGTAGTAACTCTGCCTTCTCCGCTAGAGGTCGCGGATTCGATTCCGCACTGGACAAACATTTGTGTGATTAACACAGATGTTCGTTCTGTGTCTGGGTGTTAAATATTTATGTATTATGTATATCATGTCTCTGGTACCCATTGTACATTTTCCATTCGGAAAATTTATGTGCGCTATGTTAGTGCTCTCAAACGGTGAAGGAAAACATCGTGAGGAAACCGTCATGTCCTAGAACCTTCGAAGACATGTGCATGAAAGGAGCCTCTAAGAGGCGCACTTTAATCCTTTCATTACACTGATTCTTTCACCGGCGATCATAGGCCCTTTTCAGGGCCACCATACCTCAACCTGGTCACTGACCTAATATAGGATGACCAAGAAAGAATCAGTGACACGAAAAGAAGATAGTTTTCCTAGTTTGGGATCAGCTGACCGTGTGTGATATATCCGGAATATTAAGAGGCGATAGTAGGAGCGTGATTTTCTCGTTCTGAATTGGAGCAGCCCGCCTGGGGAGGTACCTCCGCCTTACAGAATATCGCAGCCAAATAACATTATTTGTTTCAAATTGTGTTGTGTTCCTGCGGTGAGTAAGGTTGCCAGAGCTCTTTAGGGGGGAAGGGGGTTTGGGGTCGGTAACGCGTGCGTGATGCCTGTGGTATTGCAAGCGCTCATAGGCTACGGTAACCGCTTACCATCAGGTGGGCCGTAAGCTTGTTTGCCACCTCTGTTGTATAAAAAAAAAATATATATATTATTATTATTATGTTCCATCTTCCAGACCGGCAAACTGGTGAAGCCCACCACCCCAAACAACAACAATATCAGCAACTCGCCACCGACGTCGTCCCGGCAGCCGGCGCCGCCGACGCCGCCCGCCGCCTACCCGCGCGAGTCGAAGGAGAAGGAGCAGGAGAGGCATCGACCCCGCACCAACTTCACGCCGCCCGGACAGTCGGACGACGTCCGGCGGCGGCAGGACGAGCCGGTGGTACGTGTCTTTGACCCCAAACAGTGCTTGACACGAGTTTTTTTTTTCATACAACTAATGTGACAATCCAAAGTTGGGGGAACCCTACCTCTATAACCACCTATCTCTAGCCTCAAAGGTTTGCTGGAAGAAAACTCTTTTTAGGGTTAAGCTCGCCTTTGTACATGTCCTTTCATTTCGTTTGTTTTTTGTATGTGTTTTCTGTGTACAATAAAGAATAAGAATAAGGAGGAGGCCTTTTCCAGAAGGCACACAGATTTCGATTAAATATAGAAAACTTAACATATTATAAATCTTAAACTGTAATAATTTGAAAAGAGGCTAAAAATGAAACGAAAACGAATTTGGCAATCTTACTAATATCATAAATGCGAAAGTTTGTGAGGATGTTTGGATGTTTGTTATTCAATCACGCCGTAACGGCTCAACCGATTTCGATGAAACTTGGAATATAAAGAGTTCTTTACCTTGAATAGCATATAGGCTACTTTTTATGTAGGTACCACGCGGGCGGAAGCTAGTCAAACTTACGGTTCATTTGTTGGTTTACGGTTTGCGTAGCCTATGAACGCTTGCATTACTTGAGGTACCACGCACGCGTTGCCGACCCCTCCTCCCTCAAGAGCTCTGGCCAACTTACCGCAGGAACACAACACTATCTGAAACAAAATTTGTTATTTGGATGCCATCTTCTGCTAATATTATTTATTTTTGTCGATAGAATAAGCCACTTTCGGGATGGTATACAAATTATGAATCACATTGTGTTTGTTCCTGGTCTGGGTGTTGTGGTACCATGGTACTCGTAGGAATCCTAGTACAGGGTCGAGACTATGTACGTGACTTTGGTTGTTTGATTAGATTATTTATTATAATGGTTTTGTCAGCAGCAACAACAGCCGATCCCGGGGCCCGGTACCGGCGGTAAGAGCTACGCAGCGCAGGCCGGGGGGTACCACGTGCCGCCGTTCCCACCGCACCAGTCGCAGCAGTGAGTTTACTCCTTTCCTTGCACTTGTTCTTTTGGGTATGATAGAAGAATCAGAAAAGTGAAAACGAGTTTTGTTGAACTACAATAATTGTTACCTAGGCGCGAACTTAGTTCGTACGAATGGACGATCTAACTTACTGAATACTTAGGGCTCGTTCTAATAGAACGCCATTAAGCGACCATCGCAAGTTCGCGCGAATTTTGTTCGTACGATCCCACGATCAAACGTACAGGTATCGAACAGGTGGCCTAAATGACGTTCGCCTGAACGTTATCGACACGCGCTACGATTATCGTCATCGCGCGAACATGTGATTATCGGTTCGCGTATTAGGACGACGCATAAGTCTCGTTTTAAACCAAATCGGTGAAGTTTTGAAAAAGTTAAGGTTATGAGGTCCATTAACAGAAGAGAACGCTTGAAAAATTGAGAAGTGTATGTGAGGATGAATAAAGCAAAAGAGAGACTTCAGGATAGCAAGTAGAAAGCCTCTGCCTACCCCTCCGGGTAACGGGCATATTGAATGCAGTCTTTGTTGATTTTAATGATATTAAATTATCAATATTATTTCAGGCCTGCGCAAGTTGCTGGCAAAGTGAACGGTGAGCCCCGAGGGCCTCCCCACTCGCGGCAAGGATTCCCACCCCACCACCACCACGTAAGTATATAATCACATTTAATATTTTTCTAAACACCTAGAAACGTTCCTTCAGTTCCATTTAATTTTGATGAAGATCTTGAAAATAATTTCGACGAACTTTTTTAAATATGAAGGCGTATTTTTATCGTAATGATTAATAGCAAGTTGTATTGTTAAGAACCCGCCCCCCGCACCAGAGAATCACGGCCGGCCGCCGCGCCACCACGCGCCTGAGCCGCGACGCGAAGAAGTCCAGGTATGTACACCCTATATCCTAAGACTATAGAGTTCAGAGAGTTCAGAGTTCATTTATTGATAACAATCAGGTTACACGTCATTGCAGTAGGTAATAATATTAGAAAAATAATAATTAATAGGTCCATAAATAGGTAATACTATCCTAGTATGTATTAAACATCACAAAATTAAGTATATATTTTCGTCAAATATAGAATAATAGCATAAAATAACACAAAACGATAATTACCTACTTTTCTAGTAAGTTCAAAATAGTCAATAGAATAAATAACAATAATAACCTAATTAGTCACGCATTTTAAGAGCATAAAACTCTTTTAGATCGTAAAACGACTGATCAATGAGCCAATTTTTGAGTTTATACTTAAAGGATTGCGTTGATAGCGCGTCGACGACGTTAGATGGTAGGCGGTTGTACACCTCTGGCCCCATCATGTGCACTAGCTTCTCTTCAATTCAATTCATTTATTGACCATTTCGTTATAACATATAACATAGGCATGTCAGGTTTACAGTAATTACAGTTCTTTACAAGTAACGTTCATATAATTTTACAAAGATTTTAGATAATTTATAGGATAGGTAATTTAAAGTTTCTACTCCACATGCAAATCAGAAAATGAAACATTTAAATATTCCGCGACATGGTAAAATGGATGATTTTCAAAAAATGATTTAATCTTTATTTTAAACTGATTAAAGGGAAGCCGGGTTACTTCTAAGGGTAGTTTGTTATACATCGCAAGCTTAAGGCAGAGACCATGGTTATAGGTTTTCACGAGTCTTTTTCTTGGAACAAACAATTTTTCTTTATTTCTAGTGTTGTATTTGTGTATATGTAGCTTCATAGGAAGATCTGGTTTCTTCAAATGTACTTCCAACAGGGAACGATAAATAAACAGGGATATCACTGTTAGTATTTTAGTTTTTTTAAAGTAGGCTTTGGCCGATGTAAGTCTGCCTAGACCATGAATAACTCTAATGGATCTTTTTTGACAAATAAGGACTTTATTAATTTGGGAGGCATTTCCCCATACTGGTATTGCATAGTTGATGATAGAATGGATGTATGCGTAATATACAGATATTAGAGTTTTTTTGTCAACTATTGGTTTTAATTTAAACAACGCGTAATTTGCACTAGACAGCTTTTTGCACAACTTGTTTATATGGCTTTCATATGATAGGGTTGAGTCTATAGTGCAACCTAAAAATGTAACTTCTTCTATTCTGTCGTTTTTATTTCTCTGTTTTAGTGAGTCGGCGAGGGATGGCTCTCAACCGCTCTGCATGTCTCAGATTGTATTTATGACCATCCCTGAACCTTGTGTACTCGTCCAGGTGGTTTCTGGCATAGATTGCGGCTTGGTAAATGACTAGAGCGGGGACAGTCATTATTTTTAGCGTCTCGAAATAGGGTCGTGCAGAGGTCTCCTGGGAGACCCGCACGATGGCGCGCACTGCCCTCTTTTGTAGCCTGAAAGCACGCTCCCAGTCGGCAGCGCGCCCCCATAGCTCTACTCCATATTGTAGGTGAGAGTGGACTGAGGCGAAGTACAAGTTTCTCACCATCTCCTTGTGCAACGTTGCTGAGAGGCGCCAAAGGGCAAAGCAAGATCGTCCTATTTTTTTGCACAGTGTGTCAATATGATGTTCCCATGTCAGTGCCCTGTCTAAGTTAAATCCTAGGAACACAGTCTCGTTGACCTGACTGATAGCTTTGCCCCTGACTACCACATTCATGGGCCTGGGCCTATACGCATAATAGGCCACTTTCTAGTGCAAATGCGTCCACAATCCGTCCCAAGAAAAGGGAGTCCACATACATTACCGAAGACTACAGCTAGCAATACCGTCATCATTTACGGCACCAACTACAATTTGATTCATAACTAGTATACCATCCCGAAAGGGGGTTATTCTATCAACAAAAATAAATAATATTGGCGAAAATAACATCAATATTTTCATAAGAATATCTATTATTAACTCAGTATTTTTATCATCCTAATTGCTACCTAAAACAGCTGATTCATTGAGTTTGAACTGATTTGACTCCAAAACAGCAGAATTTTGTATTTAATAATTGTTTTTATAATTTGTAGCAATGTCCAAACAGTTTTTTTTAAAGAACGAGCCCCTACCTCTTACTATACATATTATGTAACACCCTATGTATGTGATTTTTCAGACTTGTCTATTTAAAAAAAACCACACAAGAGGCTTGTCAAATAAGTATTTGCTTAAAAAACATTTTCGTTTTCAGGAGCTTCGTAAATTCGGCCAGGAGTTCAAGCTGGTCTCCTCCCCCGCGCAACCGCACCCACCACACATTCCCCACACTCCGCACACACCTCACAACCCACACACTTCCCACAACCCGCACAACCCTCACGCTCCCCACAACCCGCACACCCCGCAGATGCAGCCGCCGATGCCAATGCAGCAGCCGCCTATCATACCGCAACCCGCAGTAAGTTACCACTTTCATCTGTTTTCTGAACTTAAAAGAGCTTTAAGAAGTATGCATGGAGGAACTTTCGAAAATAGAGTGGGGAACAGTGTGATAAGAGAGCGTTGTGGGGTGAACGAAGATTGATAAATGTCTACTTAGATGGTTTGGACATATAGAGAGGATGAACGAAAGAAGATTGACGAAACGTTGGAAGGGGAAGACCTCGGCGTACGTTTGGAAAAAGGCCAGGTCAAGAGTACTCTAAACAGACGAGCATGCATGAGGAATGTGATGCAAGTAAATGAAGCAAAAGAGGTATGTCAGGATCGTAGCAATTGGAAAGCCGAAGTCTGTCTACTGATTTTATGTATTATAATTATGATAAATTACAAAATATATTGTAATATTCAGCTACAGAAGCCGCCATCGCCACCTGCGTCGCCACCCGAAGTGTCGGCTAACGTGGGTGCACCATCGGAGCCCCAACACAAACGCGACCGCCCGCCTAAGCAGCATACACCGCCCTCTGCGCACAAGGTATAGAAATTTGGTACACAGATTAAAGTCTGGAATATCATGTAGGCTACTTATAATCCAGGTACCACGCGAGCGAAGCCGCGGGCGGAAGCTAGTAATATTATAAATGTGAACGTATGTTTGTTTGTCCTTCCCTCTCGAAATAACGGTATGAAGATTTTTTTTTTTTTTTTTTTTTTTTTTTTTTTTTTTTTTTTTTTTCGTATATACCTTGTGCATGAGCTGGTGATTGACATAGGCTAATTTGTGTCCGAGTGCCCCGTGAAAGAAGCCATCTGTGTAGCGCCGAATTATGTTTGTGACTGTTGGGTATTTATAACTAGTTTCCGCTCGCCGCTTCGCTCAGATTGTACCCGCATAAAAAGTAGCCAGTATTTACTATAATACATACATGCCTTCATTTCAATTCTTTCAGTGGTTACTGCGTGATTGAGTAAATAAAAAGAAGATATAAGTGAGACAAACGAGTATTTTTAGCAAACAAGAGCTCATAATCGCCTCAAGTAGAGAACCAACTGTTTCTTGAAACAATAAATAAAATAAATATTCCAGACAATATCACACACGGTCCACTGATCCCAAACTAGGCATAACCTGTACTATGGATACCAGAGACTGATATACAAAATAGATATATATTTAACACCCATGATTAATTTATGATTCACTTACGTCGTCTTTTTCAGCCGCCAATGCCGCCCAAAGGCGCATCGCCACCAAGCGCGGACGCCCAATCTCCCGCCTCATCATCCCCGCCGTCGTCCGCATCCCCCGGGGTTGATCGAGCCACTGCCACCCTCAAGAAGTCCACCCTCAACCCCAATGCTAAGGAGTTCAACCCGGCAGCAAAGCCATTCCAGCCACGGAGTCCGTCGACCCCTAATCACAGCCGGTGCGTTATCATTTACCTTCTCAAGTTTATATGAGATGGATTTTAAAAGCCTCCCAAAACAGTGCCTCTGAGCATTATGGCAACTCATTTTGTACGTGAATCACTCTCACGAATGATAGTGAAAACTGTTCTGCACAATACAGACTTGCTATCTTGATAAACAACGTGTTCTGTAACCTAGTATACAGTCCTAAAAGAGGAATAAAAAATAAGATTATATTTCCCCAATTTTTTTTAATCAGCTTTTTTTGGTATTTTTATCGTACAGACGATGTAATATGTATGATATGTGTCATAATTAAACGTGCGAGGAGTTCAACATTCTCGCGAACACTCAGGTTGTGGAATGATCTCCCTGCTGAGGTTTTCCCTAGGGACTACAGTATGGAGTTCTTCAAAAAGGGCGTTTTGAACTTTTTACAACAGGTGGGCCGTATGCTTGTTTGCTAACTAAGTTTAAAAAAAAAAAAGTAACAAGATTACTACCTAAACAGCCTAATAATGGAGTTTGAACTGATTTGACCCCAAAACAGCTTATGCATAGTATTTTTCAATGAATAATGACGAGCTTATAAAAGTGTAGATTAAACTTTTGTAGTACTAATTGGGTGTAGAATAAGCCCCTTTTCGAATAGTATACATGCATGCAAATTTTGCAAATTTAACACGATTTTGGACCACAAATCTTTGTGATCTTACGTCACCTAAAATTTTTTGTTTGACCTTAGTACAGTTACACTATGAATTGGTCTATCGATGCGTGGACTGTTTTATATTCGAGTTATCATTAAATTATTTTTGTTTGTTACAGGCCACACACGCCGGGCACGCCCTCGGGCCAGGTGGGCGTGAATGTGGGCATGGGCGTGGGCGGCGTGGGCCTCGGCGTGATGGGCCCGGGCGTCAGCTACGTGCCCGCACCGCACCCGCCGCCACCACACATGGTACCTACAAAAATCCAAGACTTACTTTTCGTGTCACTGGTTTTTTCATGGTCATTAGGTGACCCCGGCTGATTAATAGGATATTCTCCTCCATTATTTTTTGAGGAGGTAGGGCACAGCGAGATTTTCTCGCTCTTAATTGGAGCAGCCCGCCTGGGGAGGTACCTCTGCCTTACAGAAGATTGCAGCCAAATAACATTATTTGTTTCAAATAGTGTTGTGTGCCTGCGGTGAGTAAGGTTGCCAGAGCTCTTTAGGGGGGGAGGGGTTCGGCAGGCAACGCATTAGCAATGCTCCAGGTGTTGCTGATGTCAATAGGCGACGGTAACCACTTACATTCAGGTGGGCCGTAAGACTGTTTGCCTCCGTATAACATAAAAAAAAACTACCCGTGGATGTCGTCAGAGGCTGAAATGAGGCATGATGATGATATTTAGGTGACAATGTTAAGGTATTGTTACCCTGCAAATGATCAATGACCGTTAGTAGAAGAACCAGTCCGTTCTCATAAGTAAATGTGTATTAGTAAAGTATGTCCAGCTCTAGTGACACAGTTGTTAGGCCGCCATGGCCTCCATCGTGGCTTAACGACTATCATAGCCCGGGCCAACATCGTCATCTTCATCCGAAGCAAAGAGCGGTCACCCATCAATTTACATATCTGTATTTTCAGGTGACAGCGGTGCCCTACGCTATGGTAGCAGCCGCGGCCGCCGCAGCACAACAGCCACCTGCCTACCTACCCCATCCGCACCCAGCGGTAAGTCCTACTAATTTTACCTTAATTTTATACTTACCGGCTCTCCTACGGCCAATATGACAACATGTTTGACGAACAAACATGCCCAATTCTACTAATGCAATGGCTTCAAAATGACAATGGTTCAATGCCAAAATGGCCACTTTTGACACTTTTGGTATTCTGCTATCAGTCAGTCGTATATCAATGGCAGTCATTGTGGAACCGATGAAATCAAAGAAACGAAGGTGGCGACAATCGTAAATGAATGATAATGGTGCGATCATTATCATGCGATTATCATTTTCAAGTCATTGAATTAGTAGAATTTGGGGGCCAGGGAGGGTGGTTTGAGGAGCAATAAAGCTTGCTCAACAAAACTGGCAAACATTGTTTGCTGCGGCGGATGAAAAACATTCCCGTATTGGGGGAGGGGGGTGTGAAGGGGAGGGGGGCTCTGTGACACGACAAGAAGATTATAATGTTTATAGATTCTGTTGTAAAAAATACAGATGGAAATGAGTTGCGACTGCCGACAGTACGCGCCCCCTATATTCGTGATGGAGAAACGAGAACGGCCCGAAGCGGTGAGCGCCTCGATATGAGTTTACGTGGAATATCTTTTTAATGCTTTACAAACACTTGGAACACACACACTTGGCCACGTAGCCCAGAGGATTAGCAAGTTGTAGTAGCAGTGGATGGGGCATATAGCTCGGAGAACCAACGGCTCGAGGGGCAGAAAGGTTCAAGAGTGGAAACCACGCGGTTAAAGCGCTGTGTAGGACGGCCCCCCACTAGATAGTGCTAGTGGGTATGTTTCGGGGAAAGAAATGAATATATTCATGTAATTTTTGGCTAATATTCTTTCTTTTTGTTGTGTGTGAAAGACGACATGAGTAAGAAAGGAGTGAATACTGATTTGACGGCTGATAGAGGGGAGTGGCTGAGAAAAACATGTTGTGCCGACCCCACATGAAGTGGGATAAGGGCAGGGAGATGATGATTCTTTCTTTTTGTTGATAGAATAACCTTTCGGGATACATGTAATGACTCACCTTCCATCGATTTTTGTTACATAAAATGACGCATATGACTGGCCTCATAGCTCAGTTGGTAGAAACTCTGCCTTCTGCGCTAGAGGTTGCGGGTTCGATTCCCGCACTGGACAAACATTTGTGACTAACACAGATGTTTGTTCTGTGTCTGGGTGTTAAATATATATCTATTATGTATATCAGTCTCTGGTACCCATAGTACAGGCTATGCCTAGTTTGGGATCAGTTGACCGTGTGAAAAATAAATGTATTTTCTTTCATTTATTTAAGAATATTTCATTTACTTTGTCAAATTAATGATAAAATATCAAAGCAAACATACTATACTATAACATACATAATGGTAAGAGTCACGTTTCTGCCAATAAAAGATATTCCACGTCCGGGGGTCTGTTTTAAGATACAAGCAATAAATCCATATTTCTAGAACAAGGCCCCAAATCTCATGCATTTGCGTGCTGTGTTCGAGTTAACCCGACAAATGAGTTTTTTTTGCGCTTGAACCAATAACCTCCTTTTGAAATCAGTATCAGTAAATGAGTATCCGTGTTCAAAATCCTACCTACTGTTTGGTGATAACGCTTTTTAACTAATTTTTTTTTATAGTTTTGTAACTAACTTTATGAAATACCTCAAAGAATTTATGTTGAGAAAGTTTGAGAACTAGGTCTACTCTAGACCGCAGCCAAATAACGTTATTTGTTTCAAATAGTGTTGTGTTCCTACGGTGAGTAAGGTTGCCAGAGCTCTTTAAGGGGGGTAGGGGGTGTAGGGTTGCCTGTTAGGTCTTGGGTTGGCTGGTTCAGGGTTGGATTGGTGATGAGTGGAAACAAGTGCTGAAGCGGTCACATCAATTTATTTTCTTCTTACTTGTCGGCCATATTAGCAAGAGGAAGTCTTGCCAACTACAAACTTATATACACATTAATGTTGGGATGCCAACATGCTGGGGGCGGCAGAGCTTGCGAAGAACAATATAGTATAATAATCTTAACTTCAAATACCATCCAGCATATTGGTTTACAATATGAAATTAACAAATTAAATTACTTATAAAAAGATGCAGTTTTTCTGTTACACCCTTTCCTTTATTACAGGTAGGTAAGTAATATAAGATCACCTAGTCTAGTCTCATTATACATATTAAATACCAATTTTGCACTTAATTAACAATCTCTGTGAGTAGGTAAGTACATTTTCAGACTTTTTTACATAGTAAGACTTATTTATTTAGCAAAAATTACTTTCCTTAGAACATTACTTTTCTTCTAATAACAAATCAAATGAAACAAAAACATTTTCTACAGAAACATTAATTCTAAGTTATTGAGTAGGTTTTACTACATGTTTTTTAACATTTAACTAAATTATCTAAATATCTATGTAAAATTTTACTTATATGTATGTAATCTTATGGTATATATAGGTGAGCTTAAGTTGTAGCATACATTATTTTAGGCTAGCACACATAGGGAGACTATACCTACTATATTTGCTTATTCTAAGAAGTAGGCACATAGGTAGCTTTATTTCTTAGTTTTAACTTAGTCTAAAACATAACAGTTTTATTACTTATTCTAAAGGCAATATACATATACCACTTAGTGATCGTTTGTAGATCTTTTTGTTGGGTGTGATTACCTCAACAACACGAACTTTGTTATCTAGACCTGGATGAACTTTTACAATTCTAGCCATAGGCCATGTTAGGGGTGGGGAGTTAGGCTCCCTCAGTATAACTAAGCTTCCAACCTTTACATTGGGTACACTGTCACGCCACTTTGGACGAGACTGGAGAACATTTAGGTAATATTTGTGCCAAATTTTCCAAAAATGAGATTTTACTTTGTTACATAGTTCCCAAAACTTTAACCTATTTACAGGGGTATCTATAACATCCTTTTCTGGAAATGAAGTTAGTGCAGTTCCTACTAGCCAGTGCCCTGGTGTTAGGTAACTGAAATCGTTTACATCTTGAGCTGTTACAGGTAACAAAGGCCTAGAATTCAGGACAGCTTCTATCTGACATAAAATTGTATTTAGCTGCTCGTATGTAAGTACATAGTTTTGTATTATGCGTTTTAGATGAAACTTCATGCTTTTTACAGCTGCTTCGGCAAGTCCAGCAAACACCGGTGAGTAACTGGGAGTAAAATGGAAGGATATACCTTGTTGCGTTACATTGTTTAGGACTTGTGTTTGATGATCCTGCGAAGCCTGAAGTTCATACAAACGGACTAATTCGTTCCTTGCGCCCTTGAAGCAACCGCCGTTATCGCAGAACACGTCTGTGGGTAAGCCACGTCGCGCTATGAAGCGTTTGAAACACGCAAGGAAACAGTCTGTGCTTATATCTGATGAAAGCTCGAGATGGACGGCTTTTGTGACGAAACAGACGAATACGCATATGTATCCCTTGGTCTGTAAAGCCCGTCGTACACGCGAATTCTTTACAGGAATGGGACCCGCGAAATCTATACCTATCTTTTGAAACGGCCGGCAGGCTGTTACTCTTTCAGGCGGCAAGGAACCCATTAGCTGTTTGGCGCATTCGGCTTTCATCCTAAAACAAAGCAAACATTTATGAATCAACTTTTTAATATGTTTGTAACCATTTATAATCCAGTATTTCTGATTTAAGCTAGATAATAATAACCTAGGTGCAGCATGTAACAATCTAATATGCTCATGGTTTACAATAAGATCAGTGATTCGAGATTCTTTAGGCAGGACGATAGGGTGTTTTTGCGAGAATGATACCTTTGCATGCTCGATTCTACCACCTATCCTAAGCATACCTTCGCCGTCTAGAAACGGATGTAGAGGTTTCAATGAACCATTGACATTTTCGCTCTTTTTAGATAAAATATTTATCTCTTCCTTGAAATGGATGCTCTGCTCGTGTTGAATGATTTTATGTAAAGCAGTTTGTAATTCGAGAGAAGATAACGAAGCACTTGAGACCCGTTTATTCTTATTTTTTAAATTGTGACAAAATCTAAGTACGTACGCCATAATTCGTGTCATTTTATTGATATCTGAATACTTATCGAGAAAGACAAAGAAATCATCTTTTGTTAGAGCGACAAGAGATACCTTTGCGTCAGAGAATGTGGGACTCTTTTTCATTTCAGGCAAGTCATCTGTGGACAATGGTGGGGTAATATTTTTAAATTCGTACTTACAGTCCCGTAGGAACTGTGGACCCGTCCACCATAGCTCGCAGCTTATCAGCTCATCTGGATCAGCCCCCCTGCTTACATAGTCAGCAGGGTTCTCCTTCGTAGACACGTACAGCCAGCGCCATCTAGGGGTTTGCTCTCGAATCAACCGTGCTCTGTTTGCAACATATGCGTTGAGTTTAATGGGCTCTGTGGCTATCCATGCAAGCGAGATTTGTGAATCGGAAAAGAGATAGACATCATCTATCTTTATTTTGAGGCTCAGAGTGTCGTAGACTCTGTTTGTTAGCCTTGTAAGCAGAAGCATAGCATTTAATTCTAATCGCGGTATGGTGAGTGCCTTATTATCGCGGGGGTTGATTCGAGATTTAGAGCAGAGTAAAGAAATTGAAGCTTTACCTGAGTCGTTCACCACCCGAAGGTAGACACAGCAGCCATAACCAGTACTGCTTGAAGCATCAGCAAAGCCGATGAGTTGCACTGCAATAGCACTGTCAGGAACCTGTATGTTTCTTTCTATAGTAAGAGGTTGCATAGCAGACAATTTCATAGCGAAGGAAAGCCATTCTGATTGCAGTGATTGCGGAAGAAAATCATTCCAACCGAGTTGTTCGCACCATAGCTTTTGCATGAAAGCCTTTGCTTTCATTATGACAGGAGACATGAAACCGAGAGGGTCATAAAACTTAGAGATATAGCTCAATACTTGCCTCTTTGTAGGGTACTCAATATCAAAAGTTTCCGGACAAGAAAACACAAAACAATCTTTGGCAACATTGAGTGTAAGTCCCAATGTTTTTATGTATAAGTTATTCTTTTGTAAATCTAAATCATCAAATTGTAGTTTATCTGGGGAAATTCCCTCCAAAATTTGTTGACAATTTGATGCCCACTTGTGGGTGTAAAAACTACCTTTACCTAGTAATTCACATAATTGCCGTTTCGCCTCGACAATAATGTCGAAATCAGAGTGAGAATAGCAGGCGTCATCAATATACATACAGTGCTTAATAATATAAGAGGCTAGTGGAAATTCCCTTTCATATTTTGTAGCAAGCTCATATAAGCAGCGAGTGGCAAGAAAACTTGAACTTTTTTGGCCATATGTGACTGTATCTAACTGTATACACTTAATATTTTCGTTCACATTGCTCCTCCACAGAATATTTTGCAAGCTAGCGTGAGAAGGGTTTATGTTCACACAGCGGAACATGCGGCGTACGTCAGTGGAAATAGTGTAGTCACCCAAGCGAAATAAAAGCATAATGTCAAACAGTTCTTTTTGCACAAGAGGACCATTCAGCAATATATCATTTAAAGATATTTTCTTATCAGTTTGCATAGAAGCGTCGAAAACCACGCGCGTTTTTGTGCTTTTACTATTTTCGTTAATGACAGCATGATGCGGCATGAAATACAAAGGTTCTTTTTGAAAATCTAGCGAGTTTATATCAATATAGTGCCCATGTCCTAAGTCAATGTACTCATTTATGAATTTATCATATTCGGAAAGCAAGTTGGGACTTTTTTGCAACTTCCTTTCAAGACTAAGAAATCTATAGAAGGCAAACTCGAATGAGTTACCAAGAGAATCATTTATTTCGCTCAATGGTAACTTTAGTGGCAAATCCACTTGAAATTTGTTGTCTTGAAGCACAGTTGTGCTTTGAAAAATATTTTCACATAAATCATGTTCTGAAATTTTTTCAAAATAAGTTTCAGGAACCCTTTCAGTATCAAAAAATTGTTGCAATGTTTCATTGAGATCTGACTTACAGTCTAAACATAACAGTGAGACCTTACTTGAGTTCCTATTTGTAGGCTGTGGCAAAGCCCCAGCAATGACGTGGCCAAACCTCGTGTTGATGAAGCATGGTTGCTGGCTCTGCTTCTCAGTAGATTGCGAAGCGAGGTGCTGTGTAGCTTGTTGCTCCGGAAGCAGGGCCTGGAAAAATACATCGGCTCCAATCAACATATTGATCTCGGACGGGATGTGAAAATCAGCATCAGCTAGCGTCACTTGAGATGGAATGGTCAGAGTCGTCATGTCCACTTTATATTGTGGAATTTTGCATGTGATTTTATCTAGCACATGACAATTTATGGTCACCCTATACGGTGTTGACAGAGAGAAAACTTCTAGGGGAACAGAATATTTTGCAATATTATTATTGTTGCTGACCCCCACAATTGTTGTGTCATCTTTGTTTGGAGTAATACCTAGAACATCTATCACCTTACTTGTCACTAAGGATACCTGTGATGCGGAGTCCAATATCGCCTTAACATGAACTTCCGTGCCATTCTGAGAATAAAGCTTTATTTTTACAGTGGGTAGTAAGATCCTGTCACTTTGTGTGTTTGAAATCAGTGCTACCTGATTTGGTGATGGCTCATCATGAAGCAGTGAGTTGTGTGCTTCTTTGCAAACATTGCACCGAAAATGATATTTGCATTTACCGGAGTGAGTGTTGAGACAAACATCACATAGTTTATTTTCCTTTGAAAACTTTACTCTTTCTGCAGAAGGCAGGGTTTTGAATTTATTGCATGCAAATAATTTATGGTCATTGGACTTACAATAAGCACAGGAGCTTGCTCTGGATGTTGCAGTGAGGTTTACCACTGCTCTGGTAGGCTTGCCCGATGACTGCGGCTCAGCATTCTCTAACGCTAAGGCTCTCTTCTCCATGAACAGCAAAAAATCCAACACTGTTGGATCGGAGTCAGTGCTTCGCTCAAGTTGGTATGCCCGGGATGTGTACATATCTATTTTTCGAAACAAAATGGACAATATAATAGGATCCCAGGTTTCAGTTTTTACCTGAAGATTTTTCAAGCTAGATAAACATTGTTTAACAATTGATACAAAATCTCTCAAATTACTCGGAGAAGATTTGACCAGAGCATTCATGTCAAGCAGTGAGTTTATGTGTTCATTTAGAATTTTGAATTTATGATTGTATCTTTCATCGAGAAGCCTCAACGCCTCATCATAACTACCAGATTCCAGAGGGAGATTTTTGATTATATCAAAAGGCTCTTTTTGCAAGAAGGATCTAAGATAATACAGCTTTTGAATATTGTCAATGGACCTGTCTTTGTGAATAATTGCCCTAAACAGGTTAATAAATGGAGTGTACTCACTGTATTTCCCATTGAAAATTTGAATTTCTATCCTAGGCAACTTTGTACGAAATGATGGGTTTCCCTCATCCGAACTCGGGGTTGCTTTGGCTCTTATAGCCTCGTTCAGCGCCGACAATACCGTGAAATACTTGGTTTCGCAGTCAGCAACATCCTCACTATCCTGATCATCGAGCGCAAGAATTTGTTTATTGTAACCCTCGTACTCACTAAAGATCTCTGAAACCCTTGATCTCTTAGCTTGTAATGTTGACAATGTGCTTAAAACTACATCCTGCTCGTTTTGCACGAATTGTAAAAGTCTAGTGAGGGATGCCTTGGCATAACCTCGGGAGGCCTTATATTGCTTGAGAGCTGTTTTTTCATCAGACATCTTGTGAAAAATGTTCGCTAATCCTTATTATACACTTATATTTAACGCCTAAAGCACGAGTAATTTTATCACTTTGCACAGAAAATTGCACCGATTCCGAATTGAGTAGCGTCGTTCAGTCGCTCGCGGTGTCGCACTTCGTTGTATTACAAAATGGCGGCGCCTGGGCACGATGCGTTCTGCTACTAGGGTGGCCGGGTGTTATCGATACTATTACGTACGATAAAATTTCTGCGAATTCCCTCGCCTCGAATAAAATCGCTTGTCTTGATTGCTGAGCACGATTCCTCTTAAATCGCGTGCTGGTTGCAGCTGATCAAAAAATTATGTATTGCTGTTCTCTCACTTTTCGGTCTGAAAACCTGACCTTTGCCGCGTCCGTGGAGAAGAAATACTGTCTGGATCCCTCCTCTTGTCGCAGGACGAAATTGTAGCAAGGTTATCGCAGGTTCCAGTCTCGATCGCAGCACTCGTGGGAGACTTTTTTCGCAGGCTAACCTGAGCCTCCCCTCGTGTTCCTTGTAATCACCAAACCTTGTCGTTGTCGAAGGACCATATGTAGGGTTGCCTGTTAGGTCTTGGGTTGGCTGGTTCAGGGTTGGATTGGTGATGAGTGGAAACAAGTGCTGAAGCGGTCACATCAATTTATTTTCTTCTTACTTGTCGGCCATATTAGCAAGAGGAAGTCTTGCCAACTACAAACTTATATACACATTAATGTTGGGATGCCAACAGGGGGTTCTGGAACTAGCGTCGTCTCTAGTAGAATGTTACTATGACCCGAAAAATATCACGTCGGGGTCACCACTGTAAATATTTTGGATTGGAAGTAAGCGGCAATGGGCTTTCCACCTGTCACCTGTGCTACTATTCTCTAGACTAGGCATAAAATCCAGTAACCTGCGGTATTTTTCCAGAACCTTGTTTTAAAAATAATTCTTACTTGCACTAAAAATATTTTTTTATTTACAACAACTACGTCCTTATCAATGTTATCAACCGTTTTCATGGCCGTTTAATAACAATAAGTAATTTACTAATTCTGATAAAATAATCTCAAAATGGTTGGTAAAACTAAGAGCGTTATTTGTATGGGACGTCTAACATAATCAAAATTCCCATGCAAATCACTAGTATTTGATTTTTGATTATGTTCACATCACTCAAAGCGAAAGCATATTAATATATGCAAATTTTTGTTATAAGTTCATAACTCATGCAATCATAATATTTGTAAGGTCTGCAATAGAAGGAACTCAAAAAAATTGTCTCTCTAGAAAATGTTCACAAACTTTAGCTCTTTCTACCGTGTTTTTTTTTTTTTTTATACAACAGAGGTGGCAAACTAGCTTACGGCCCACCTGATGGTAAGCGGTTACCGTAGCCTATGAGCGCTTGCAATACCAGAGGCATCACGCACGCGTTGCCGACCCCGAACCCCCTTCCCCCCTAAAGAGCTCTGGCAACCTTACTCACCGCAGAAACACAACACTATTTGAAACAAATAATGTTATTTGGCTGCGATCTTCTGTAAGGCGGAGGTACCTCCCCAGGCGGGCTGCTCCAATTCAGAACGAGAAAATCTCGCTGTGCCCTACCTCCTCTTAAAACTACTAAAACTACTCTTTGCACTACTGCACTATCAGGGACAAAAAATTCGTCTAAACAGCCTCCCCCGGTCTCAACTTGACAAGGCTTTCTGAGTAGGCCCACAGCCTTTTCGCACTCTCCTCATTGACCCTCAAACTCATCTTACTCTCTTCACAATCTGCGAAATACCTTCCCGTTATTTGATCGCAATCGTCAGATGCCGCTAGGTACACGCTAGTCTGCGCGCCGTCATAAGGACTCTTGAAGAACGAGTACAGTACGAAGCTTCTAACCTTCTCGAATACTGTAGATTTGTACAAGGATGTGTTAACTTGTCCAGGATGGGCGCTGTTCACGACCACTCCTGTCCCTTCCAGTCTTCTAGCCAGCTCCGTGGCGAACAGAACATTGCACAGTTTGCTATTACAAAACGCTCGGACGTAGGAGTATCTGTTCGCCTCATTCAGATCTTCAATCGTACCAAACCGATGCAGAACCGAAGATACGACCACAACTCGACTAGGTGCCGATTTCTTCAGTAACGGAACGAGGAGCAGTGTCAATAGAAACGGTCCGAAATGGTTTATCTGCATGTCTTGTACGATACCGTCCTCTGTGTACTCTTGTCCGGTGCCACTGGTCCCTGCGTTGTTTATCAGCACATCCAGCATCGCTTCGGTGTTCTGGAACTCTTCTACAAACGCCCGAACTGATGACAGCGAGGCTAGATCCAGGTGTATATGCCTGACGCTATTGTTCTTTGATCTCTTTTTGATTCTCTCCACGGCTCTCAAGCCTCGTTTGTTATCTCTGCATCCTAGTATGACTTTGGCACCGCGCTTGGCCAGTTCCAATGCGGTGGCATACCCGATCCCGCTGTTACCGCCTGTCACAATAACCACTTTGCCACTCATCACACTGTCTTCGTAAAACTTCCCTGTACTCCATTTGTTGTACAGCTTTATGAGGACTAATGTTAGAACTAGCCAAATGTACCACATTTTGTTTGGCGACTTGTGTCGCGGAAGGAGAATGACTGATATCACAGTTTTTAACGCCATTCGTAATCGCTGTACTATACTTGTTGTAGCACGCAGTTTTTGCTGTATATTAATAATACTTGTTTCTTGAAATTCATGATTTAAGTATTAACCTTGTCAACTATTGTTTAAAATTATATTTTCTTCGCGACCAAGCCTAGAAGATGCCTAGCCACACATGAAATTGACATTGAATTGGAAATTGGCTTGGTAATTTTTTAACGATCCTTATTCCACTTTATTAGTAATCGAGTTGGAGCATATTCAATCCCAAGCTTTTTTGTCGTCTAAATAGTCGTATATTTTGCAATAGGTTTTTTTATAGAGTTTTCGTCTAATAAAAAATCCTGATAACTTCAGCACATCGCGTGGCAACGTTACAAACAGACAGACCGACAGAGTTTCTTCCGCATTTACAATATTAGTGTAATTAGCCACTAAAACGGACATCATACCATTTGTATATAATACGTAATTACATTTAATCTCTCCCCGATATAGTTTATCGCTCGAACTTTGATTCGCTTAGAGCACGTGACTTAGAGATACCACGCGAAGAATAGGGGACTAATCTTAGTTAATTGTGGGTTATCCTTCTAATATTGTAAATTAGCTAAAACCCGCGGCTTCGATCGCGTGCTATTTGGATAAAAAGTAGCCTATATTCTATTCTAGGTAAAGAATTATATCTATTCCAAGTTTCATCGAGATCGGTTCAGCTGTTCTGGCGTGATTGAGTTACAAACATCCATCAAAACTTTCGCATTTATTATAGTAGTATAAGATAAGTGGAATAAGTAGAATAAATTTGGTTTTGTGTGCTCGAACGATGGTTTACACATCCCTTTTTTAAGACCTAAATGCATGTGCTAGTTATAAGTAACTTTGTGTTTGTTTTTTCGATGGCGACCATGTTATAACATTAATTTAACATAACAAAGCTTCGGTCCTGGCTATAACCAGCCATGATATAATAAGCTAAAGCCGCAAACTCGAGAGTGAGGGAATAGAGTGGCTTGGAACATAGTGTGAAGAAATCCAAAATGGCGGCTTTATAGCCGCCATGACATGATTGTCACAACTGTTTCTTTGATTTGTCTTGGCACTTAAAATACAAGCTTGCGCTTAGTTTGAGTGCTAAGAACTAGCAATTTTTCTGTGTACTCGTGACTGAAATAAACAATTTGTATTGTTGTTGTATACAAACACAAATTGTTAAAGCAGCTATAGTAGACTATAATATAGTATAGAGTGGGCTATAGTTTAAGTAGCAGTGGGCAGGCCGTATATCTAGCTCGCAGAACCGACAACCGTTGGGAAATATAAAGATTCTCGCTTGGCGACCACGAATCTCGACGCGCGACGACGACGCTGTGTTGTAAGGCCCCCACCCGATGGACCGCCGACAATGTGAAGGTGGTGGGAAGTCGGTGGATGGAGAAGCCTCGAGACCGTTCGTGGCACTCTGAGGAAGGCCTGTCTCCAGCAGTGGACTTCCTCACGACTCCCTATAAGAATATTTCATCTGCCCAAGATTAACGTTACCAGCGTCATTCGTTCCATGGCGTAGTTGGTGGGACAAGGCGAATCGAATCCCGCTGTTTCGAAAATTTTGGGTATCATATAATAATGAAAGTAGAGTGCTTTATTTTCAAGAGTTCTTGTCACAATAGTATTGTTTAACTGTTCCAGTTGGCGTACAACATGAGTCAGGCGGGCGTGGGAGGGGTGGGGGGTGCCGGCCAGCACGGACCTATCCCCGCCCAGCAGCAGAGGAACTTCAGGAAAGGTAACTTCAACCGTTAGTACAACCTTTACACTAGTAGACTTGTAGATGCCTACTAGAGGTTGTTCTAATTCATAAATTTTGTTTAAAAATAAATTGCTCCAACATACTTAGGCATTGTTATTTGTAAACTTTTGACTGTCCTCATAGCTCAGTTGGTAGTAACTCTGCCTTCTGCGCTAGAGGTCGCGGGCTCGATCCCCGCACTTGACAAACATTTGTGTGATAAACACTGATGTTTGTTCTGTGTCTGGGCGTACAATATTTATCTATTATGTATATCAGTCACTGGTACCCATAGTACAGGCTATGCCTAGTTTGAGATCAGTTGACCGTGTGTATTATGTCCGGAAAAAAATCTGCTTTTTGTCTTGACGAATTTGTAGCTTGTGATAACGCATAAATACAGTAGGTTTTCCTCCAGACAACGAACTATACAAGGTGATTCATAATATGTGTACTATCCGGAAAGGGATCTATTCTACATCCAATTGGCAATAAAGTTTGTTCTACGACTTTTGGAAATTCGACATTTTTCACTGTATAAAAGTATAAAAAAGTTTATTTATGTGTAACAAACGTAAATGGATTATTCACTAATTAATAGAAACTTACATAACTAACTAACAATAAAGTTGTGGAACGGTACAGTGTATTGTTATGATAGTTAATAATGTTGAGGGCTAGCTCCCATCCTAGGAGAACCTGTGTTGTGGGTAGCTAGCCTCTTTCGAACTTTGTGACCATGTTGAATTAGATTGCGGTCTTACGCTTATTTAGAGTGCAACCGGTAGTACTGAAAAAAACACTTTGCATAAATCATCTGTGTAGGGGTCAAATCAGTTCAAACTTGAATTAACAGTAAAGTTTTCTCTACGAAGACTAAAAATTGGTTTTTTTTTAATTTTCTTACCCAATATCTCGGTATAAAGCAATAAAACAGTGCCGGTGTTGAATACAACACATGTTTATTTCTATCATATCTATTCATTAAACCAAAAAATCGCATCGACAAAATTTGGCAAAATCGATGTATTTCGACTGGCTCTGTGTGATAATCTTGCGCTGGGCACCATTGTCCGGCGTGGCGTTGAACGTGTTAATAAAGATTGAAATATAGATAGAAAATTCTTTATTGCACATAAAAATAGTACAAAGGCGAACTTAATGCTAAAAAGCATTGTCTTCTTACAGATAACCTTTGTGTTTGTGGACAGAAGATGTGAAGGTAGCGCACAGGAGAGGGAACTGTTAAGAGCATAATACAAATAAATTTATTTACTAAAAATAAGAATGACAAGAAAAACAAGTTACTAGAGGTCCCCGCACTAGGACTAGCCTGAATCGCGGGAGGCCAAGTACACAAAATACCACTTACGTAACTTAATTTAAAAAAAACACAGTAACAGGGCAGTAACCAAAGATAAAGTAAAACGGAATAATAGCAACTTAGTGAATTAATATGTAGAGTCTGGGTGGATGTGAGAGTGTGTGCGGCAATCAGGAAAAGTGTGCGGGAGCGAGAGGAAGTGTGTGTGTGTGAGTGTATGTATGGAATGGGAGTGTAAAAAATAATAATAAATAAACAAATAGATAAATAAGATAAAAGACCAAAATGAAAAATCACACTTGAATTGCCAAAATACTCTCTGTTGCGTCATAATCAAGCGTAAGAAGCCACTTCCTTATCCTTTCCTTTACACCGTAGAGAGAACATGTCGGGTTTTTATTTTTTTATATATCAATAAAATCACTAGGATCACTTTGAAACGTCTTAGAAACTAGGTGAAGCTAAGCCTGTGCCTCGCGACCAAGCCTAGAAGAATCAGGCAACAAACACGGCTTGGTGCCTATCATTTTTTTCGATGTTCCTTTTTCACAAAATGGAATTTAATTTAGGTCGCAATGTTTACTAGCGCAGCGATATATGAATGGAAAAACGAATGATGATACTAAATAATCACTCTGCTTTGTTGACAGTGGGCGTGGGCTCCGGAGTGCAGGTAGCCACCGCCACCGGGCAGCCGCTCCTGGCCCCGGCGCCGATGCAGCAGTTCGTACCGTACCCGCACCCGCACCCCAACCCGCATGCGGTCCACCCGCATTACCATCAAATGGTGAGCTATTGTATATTAAATCAAAACTAGTTATAAATAAACTAATACAATGTAAAATGCTAATTATAATAAATCGCCGTGGTGGCCCCGGCTTAAGAATAGGCCCCTCCATATTTACCTATCCGCGGATGTCGTAAGAGGCGACTAAGGGAAAAAAGCTAAGGGATGGGCAGCAGCGTCCCTCATTTTAACAACGATATCTAACTGCGTATCCCAACCCGCATGCCCAGCGTGGTGAGTATGGGCAAATCCCCCCACATGATAAGGAATTTGCTCTGTCTGTGGGGGAGGCCATGTTCAGCAGCGGACATCGTACGGCTGAAATGATGATGATGATGTAAAATACAATACAATGTATAAATGTGTATACTATTATATGTAATTATTTATTTATTTCGGGACAACAAACAATTATACCTAAGCATAAAAATAATGCATTTATTTCTGACTATAGAAAGTAATAGATCTTATTTAACTTAGTCTACGGTCCATAGCAATATACAGGGTGGAATTTTGTAATGCCACCTGAATGGAAAGTGCTTTTAATACTGTAGATAGAAAATTTTACTCAAAGAAAACATTCCTTTATTTTTAAAAAGAAGGAAAACTGCATTCAAATATTTTCGAAAATTCGCTTGCCAAACCCGGGAATCGAATCGACTAAAATCTGTAAAAATTACACCGTGTTTTTTGATTCATCGATCGTTAGGGTCAATAAAAGGATGAAATCTCTCTAACAAACTTGATAAATTAAATGAAAGGAAAACCATGAAATCTTAAATTATTTCGGTTCTAGAGGTTTTTCATTTTTGCCATTTCCATTAAAAATTTAGACATTCGTTGCCATATATTTTCAATGCATTGAGATACAAACATTTCAATATACATTTCAAGTCACCTTTACCCGTTTCTGTGAAAAAGAGTCTTGACAGACAGACGGACAACGAAGTGATCATATAAGGGTTCCGTTTTTTCTAAATGAGGTACGGCACCATAATAACGGTAATCCATACGCTTTTCACTGTCGAAAAGTGGTTGGCGACAAAGGTTACCTAGAGATCGCTTTAAGCGATAAGGCCGCCCATGGTCACACTGTTTTTAAAATTTTTCCTGGTTTTGTATTAAGATATATTCTATTCTGAATTGAGAACTTACTGATTTCCCAGACTAGGAACTTAGTTTGTATGAATAAATGTCTTATTCTTGTTCTGTAAATTTGCAGGTGCGCATGTACCACGGCGGCGGGGTGGGCGTGGGCGTGGGCGTGGGCGCGGGCGCGGGCGAGGGCTACGCGCCGGCGCCGTCCGCGTCGCCCGCCGCCTCGCCCGCGCTCTACCCGCCGCCCTCGCCCGCGCACACGCCGCACCCACACCCGCACCCGCACCCCCACCCGCACCCGCACTACCACCACCAGCCCTTCCAGGTACGACACCTGCTGCTGATCACGTTATAGAATAGAATAGAATTTATTCATACCAAACTTGTTACAATTTTACATATTTACGTCGTTATAAGTACTACGGGTTTATTTGTCATTTAATTTTACCAGTAATCGTAGACAATACGATTACGTATGTACCTGTAGTATGCACTTGTCGCTCGAGATGATTAGTAAAATATATAAAAACTTTTGTAGTTGAGGTTGCATCAAAAACCACGCTAGATTAAAAACCTGTGTTGTGGGTTTTGATACCTTCCTTCGGTTTATATTATAGTCAATTTCAATTTCAAAAGTTCTTTATTTAATAAAATAACAACCTTAATTAGTACAATTCCAGTGTAAATTTAATCCTAGAACGTAACAATCATACGTGTTTATAAACGTTTATCAAGCTTAAAGCTTCTCAAAACTTATTATGGAAAAATGACTAGTTCTAGTAACGAAACATAAAATTTTGGTTTAATTTTTCATATACTACTATAGCTTCTTATAAGATTATGCTAGCTTTAGTCGAGCTTTGCATTTCACAACAGACAAATAATGGCCCAAATGACCGTAGGAATTTTTTTCTGCTAATTTAGATACCAAATTAGCGGGTATACTTAAAACTATTTGGAGCAACAGGAACATAGGAGCCTGCGCTGCTGTCCTAAAGTTACATTCACACCTACAAGTGCGCACAGCGCCCGAGAATACCCAGCACGCGGCATTATAGTTATATTATAGTACATTATGGTACAAATATGTAATGTTGGCGATTACCGCTGAGGCGCCATTGAGATCGGCCATAGACTAAAATAATGTGGTTTCTTTTTTTATTGCGGCAAAATTAGAGCCACTTGTGTGTTGAAAAATACATTTATTTGACTGACACATACAGAAGACTCAAAAAAAAGACACAAGAAAAGCTGAGGAGTAATCGGTTAGCTTGGTATGGGCATGTGATGAGGAGGAAAGAATGTCATGTGACAAGAAGAGTGTTACATATGAATGTGGATGGATGTAGGAGTAGAGGTAGGCCAAAGAAAAGATGGATGGACTGTGTGAAAGTGGATATGGTGAAGAAAGGAGTGAGTGCTGGGATGACGACTGATAGAGGGAAATGGAAGAAGAATGTCATGTTGAGCCGACCCCACATGATGTGGGATAAGGGCAGGAAGATGATGACATGCAGAAGACACAAATAAACCAAAAAAAAAGATAAACACTAGCTTGCTTCTCGTGTCAATGATTCTTTCTTGGTCAAAGGTCATTGACCAGGTTTAGATATGGTGGCCCTGAGAAGGGCCTTAAACACTAGCTTGCTTCTCGTGTCAATGATTCTTTCTTGGTCATCCTGTGTAAGGTCATTGACCAGGTTTAGGTATGGTGGCCCAGAGAAGGGCCTTAAACACTAGCTTGCTTCTCGTGTCAATGATTCTTTCTTGGTCATCCTGTGTAAGGTCATTGACCAGGTTTAGGTATGGTGGCCCTGAGAAGGGCCTTAAACACTAGCTTGCTTCTCTTGTCAATGATTCTTTCTTGGTCACCCTGTGTAAGGTCATTGACCAGGCTTAGGTATGGTGGCTCTGAGAAGGGCCTTCCTTTCACTACACTGATTCTTTCACAGACGGGCGTCTGTGAAAGAATCAGTGTAGTGAAAGGATTAAAGTGCGCCTCTTAGAGACTGCCGATGCCGCCGAACATAATAGCATAGTAAATAACTCTATCTATTCCAAGTTTCGGAAAGGAGTTCGGAATCGGTTGAGCTGTTACGCAGCCAAATATTTGCAGATCATGCAAAAATTTGTCCCGCAGCGGGAATCGAACACCTTACGTCTCTGAAGTGAGTGCCCTCGCTCGCTACGCCACTTAGGTCTACTATGGAATGGTCGGTTTCAGGTTCTATGTCCGCTGATGAGCGGGCACGGCCACCAGCACGGGCACCACGTGGCGTACCTGAACCACCAGGGCGGCGTGCAGCAGCAGGTGCAGCACCACGCGCCGCCGCCGCAGCCCGACCACCACCATCCACACCACCTGCAGGTAACATTACCTTATATGTCAAGAGACTTAAGATTATTTATATTAAAGATCTTTAGGTGTAGGTATAGTTGAATGGGATAACTCGTTCTAGCAAAAAAAGTTAAATATAACGGATTATTTTATTAATTACCTTTATGTGGCTATGGTGTCACTGCGACCACAAGTGGTCTATTGTGATTGCCACCATTGCGTGGCCAATATAACGGATATACAAGGTGATTCATAATATGTATGATATTCTGAAAGAGGCTTATTCTACACCCAATTGGCAATAAAGTTTGTTCTACGGCTTTTGGAAGTTCTGTAGTCTGTACAATTGAGTTCACATTCAGCTGTTTTAGATAGCGATCTTGACGGCAAACAAAATTGTTGATAGAGTAAGCCTCTTTCGGTATAGTATACTAACTAGCATAAATACACTCACCGTTGTTAAAGTATATTTTTATAAGGATTTCTCAATGAAACAACTGCGTAGTAGCCATCATGTATTTGAACTGAGCACACCCTCATTTTCACATTAATAGAGAGTTTTAACTAACAATAAAACATACCTATTATTTTTCCAACGATATCCGGAATCCATCTTGAGTCAAGCACCTATCTTTCTCACGTTTTTCGTCCTAGCAACTTCCTCCCTTCTACTTCCGGCGCTAGCGTCGCCAACATTTTGTCGGTAAAGATCGTGGCGAGCCGAATGGCGTTCACATTTTTCTTCATTATACTTACTCACGATGTACCAGGTAGGCATTACCTGGATTCCGGATATCGTTGGAAAAATAATAGGTATGTTTTATTGTTAGTTAAAACTCTCTATTATTTGTTCCGATACGATATCCGGAATCCATCTTGAGTGATGTGTTTGTTATCTCCTGGTATGCCAATAATTATATACCTAATTATGGTGATGCTATAATGTGTTATGATAAATGAAAGATAAGCTGCAAATTAAAGAACAGATTTTTAATACTTATAAATTATTAATCAATATTAATCATAGACAGTATCGTTGTAGAACATAATTAATTATTAACGCACCGCTTCAAATAAATTTGTTAATTAATCAATGTTAATCATAGACAGTATCGTTGTAGAAACTACTTTAATTAATTATTAACGCACTGCTTCAAAGAAATTTGTTAATGAAACAGATTTGTGAAAGTCATTGTTACTTGATTTATCATTTACTTCCTTTTGATAATATTTTCTAAACGTATGTTCTTGCCGCCAATTACCTGTTTCCAGAATTCTATCAATTGGAAACTTTTCTAACCAGTTGAGGGACGCTACGGCAGAACGTACTGAGCCGGGCGTGGCCTCGATACCGGCGTCCTTCAGCACGGACTTGATCCAGCCGCCAATCACCGTTCTGGATGCTGGCTTAGGTTCTCCTCTAGCTGTTATAAAAAGTTCTAACGAGGTACCTGATTTTCGACGATCTCGTGAAGTCCTGATCAGCTGTCGAGTCCAGTAAACACAGTCAAGGTTTTTATTTGGGTGTACCTTTAGCCTCCAACCAGATTGCCTGTAATTTATGTCGTCTGTTTTTGATCCGAAACAAGGCCAAAAAATAATAGAATTGTCTTCATCGATGTATTTGTCAGCATCGATTCTCAGCAGTGTGAGATCGTGTACCCGACGTCCTGACGCTAACAACAGTAATGTTGCAGTACGTCGGGATACTTGGTATAAATTATTCTCATCCGGCACATTATTCTCCAAATATTGCAATACACTTTTTGCATTCCAGATAGGTGGTTTTGTTTTCTTGATCTTTGCAACTGAAATAGCTTTATGAATATGTTTAACAAAAAAGTTAGAAGATAACGATTGTGATAAATTGGTAAAAGTAGCAATTACAGATTTATGTACTAATATTGTTCGATACGCCAAACCCTCACTCTTATGTAGATATGCCAGGTAACGAGCTACTTGTTCTGGGCTAGGATTTTTGTAAGACGTATTATTAGATACACACCAGGTTTTCCACTTATTCCATGCAGGTATATATGTGACTATAGTGGATTTCCGCCAACTAGACATTAATAGGGATTTTTCTTCTACGGACCAACCTTTGATTTCGTTTGTCCACCCAAAATCAGCCAGGCTTCCAAATGAATCTCTTGAATCTCTGGCGGGTGTGTTCCTGTTCTCGTGTCGATCAGAACTTGTGGCAGGTTCGGGATTCGGTAAGGGTCTCGAATGGCCCGGGCTTGTAGGTCTGCTCGCCAAAATACCATCTTCCACTTCGGAGCTATCAGGATGTACAGACCTTTCGCTGTGTTCAACTGAGACAGTACCTGTGGTATTAAGTTTGGTGGGGGAAATAGCCATGCAAGTTCGTAGTTCCAGTGGCGAAGGAACGCGTTGTGATATAGTGCCTTCTGATCTTGTGTATCCCTCGATACATACGTCTCCACCACATGAGCTGTCTTCGACGCGAACATGTCTACTTGCGGCGTGCCCCACATTATGAATATGATGTTCGTCGCTGCAGGCATCAGATGCCATTCGGGACATACATTTCCTCGTGATAGGGCATCTACTTCGGAGTTGAATCGTCCCGGGAAGTACTGTGCCGTCAGATATATATTCAAATAATCCATCACCATCAGCAGCTGGCGTGTCAGTTTCAGAAGTTTCTTCGACTTCGTCCCTCCTTCCTTGTTGATATAAGCGACAACTGTGCGGTTGTCCGTTTGCAATAAAATGTGAGCATTGTGAAGCTGGTTGTACTCTTGTTGTATCGCTGCATAGACCGCAAACAGCTCTTTGAGATTGACATGCCACGCCTGTTGTCGTTTCGTCCACTGACCCGACATTTTTGTGTCTCCTAGCTGAGCGCCCCAGCCGAAATCCGATGCATCCGTCGTTAGCAGGTGCGTGATCGGGCCTGTATGTAAAGGAAGTGAGCTCTGGACCGCTTGTAACCACCACGTCATTTCGGAGAGTACAGATTGTGGTAATTTCACCTGTCTGTATGGGTGCTCTTTGGGGAGATGTCGACTGTGAAATTGCAGGGTTCGACAATGTAACCTCCCTCTGCGTACTACAAACGAGGCGAAGTTGAGTCTCCCCAGAAGGGACTGGGCCTGTCTGAGGGACCAACTGCCTCTGGACATCTGACTGAGAAGTGCCCTGCGTAGCGTTAGGCACTTCGGTTCCGACAGGGACTTCGTGTTGAGTCTCGTATCCCATGTAACGCCCAGAAACTCCAGGTGTTGTGTCGGAACCAGTACAGACTTGTCCATATTGATAGTCCAGCCGAGTTGTCTCATAAGATCTACCATAAATGCAATGTGCTCTCGCAAAAGTAGGCTGGACTGGTTCACCAATAAAAAATCGTCCAGATATACAACGCACCTTATATATCGGCTTCTCAAGTATTCGGCTATCCAGTTCGTCAGAGAGGCGAATGTCCGTGGTGCTGACGAAAGGCCGAAAGGTAGGCAAGTCATTTGGAGGAGTTGACCGTTGTAGCTGAGCCTTAGGAACCGTCGGTGCTCCTTGGCTATAGGCAGGTGGAAGTAAGCCTGGCTCAGATCTACTTTCACCATCCAATCTTTGTCCTGTAAAAAACTTTGCATTCGAAAGTGAGTGAAAAGCTGAAAACCTTTTAGTTGGACAAAATTGTTTAATCGTTTCAAGTTTAAGATGGGGCGAAACGATCCGTCTGTTTTCAAAACTAGAAAGAATGTTGACAGATAGCTGGGGCTGGTCTCGGGCATCTCTAGTACATGCGCCTCTAACATATTGTTTATGAGCTGTGTCATGTGATAGCTCTTCTTTGTCTCGTAATTTGTTATTATAGATCGATTTGGATATATAAGGGGCGGCTTCATAACGAATGGGATACGTACTCCTCTGAGAAGCTTGCATATATGGACAGGCGCTCCCAGATTCTCCCATGCATGTATATATTGCCTTAGACAGCCGCCCCGAAATGATTTTGAGTCATGAGTGATTGTTTCTATTTGATGAGTGGAAACCTGATTTCTTACCCTTTGATGAGTAGTTTGGTTTGTTCTTGGCATTAGACGACTTGTTGCCAGATGACCTCGCATGACCTTTGAACTTATTTTTTGATGCTGAAGTATTTCTTCGAAAAAAGTTGTCACTCACTTGCCTGCTCGTCGATGGCTTCGGTTTATTATCATATGTACCGTATGCACGCCTTTGCCCGGTAGCGACAGTTGCTACTGGTGTCTGCTGCATCGGCTGGAAGCAAGTGGTTAGTTTCTCGCCCCCCCCTATTTTTTGAAGGTAGGCTGCAAGCATGTCGCTGTCAAATAAGTTTTCCGCGTTGGGTGGAATTTTTTGCAACGCTCCGCAATGATATTCCTCCGGAATTTTCTTAAGCACCAATTCCCTACGCATACTAATGCAGTCAGCACGTCTGCCACAAGATATTTGTAATATATCATCGGACACTTTTGTATAATTCGACTCTTTACTAAACGATTGTTCAATCTTATCGAAAAGAGACTTTGGCGAAAGAGTTGTGCTTTTATCGTTAGACCAATCTACTAAGCCCTGCAAGGTGGTGCGCAATTCGTCTTTCTGAGTCAGTAAAGCATTAGAAAGAGCTGCAAAAGTTCTCTCTATGAGGTACAAACGATCTTCATTAGAGCCAGACGCATTGAAACGTCGCAATTCATCATTTACATTTAGTTCTATAAAACCCGGGGTAGTGACGTACTTCTTTTGAGCCTCCGAAAAACGAATTGCATACCAGTCATTACATTTAAATCGTTGCAGTTGAGATATCTTCTCCAAATGAGCATCATTTGATTTTGGAAATGGTGGATCTTTCAACGTAGTTGATAGCTCGGATAATTGGAGCTGTTGTTTATTCGTATCGCTCGTGCCTGGCGGCGGCGGCGGCGACGGTGGCCGTAGGCCCAACTCAGGTGATAAGTTTGTGGGCTCATTCACATTCGTCGCTCGCGAGGTACTCGCTTGGGGTTGAGGCTCATAATGTCTCTGGGAAATCAAATTCGTCAGAAAAGCCACTTGTTGAGAAAGGAATTCAAATTGTATATCACTTACATGCTTAGACCGTTTTGTCTTCCTCGTCTCCGGACTCGAAGAGTCTCGCGACGATGAACCGCTCGAACCTGGAGAACGACTCCTTTTTCGTGACACGTGTTCGTTACAGTCACCACTTTGTTGTTCACAATAATTTTCGTCCTCCATAACGAAGGGAGGAATTATATTACCCTTCCCTAAATTATTTAAAAAAAGAAAAAAAAAAAAAAAAAAAATTAAATCGCAAAATAATAGTGCTAAGACTTGTTAACGCTACGAAAGACGACGCTATAATGAAGAAAAATGTGAACGCCATTCGGCTCGCCACGATCTTTACCGACAAAATGTTGGCGACGCTAGCGCCGGAAGTAGAAGGGAGGAAGTTGCTAGGACGAAAAACGTGAGAAAGATAGGTGCTTGACTCAAGATGGATTCCGGATATCGTATCGGAACAAATAATATGAAATACCCACAACCCCCTTATCAAGACAATAAGAACAGTGTAGTAATATCACCATATAATACATTAGAATCACACCAATAATTCAATATTTACAACATATCCCTAATAACAATAATTGTTTATATCCATTTATTTACCTATCATAATATTCATAATTTATCGACAGCATCCCTACCACCTTTAATAAAAGATAAGAAACTGATACTGTAATTATACATTTTTTTTTATTTTTTTTTTTACAATTTTAATTTTTATACTAACATAACTCAACATTTAATTACATACCTACATTTATAACAATTATTTTATATTAACATTGGCAATTACTTTGATTTATTTTATTCTAATGTTTCATTCATCATTCATGCATTAATTTACATAATTATTTAATTAATTACCTACTTACTTTTGGTTGTCTCTTAATTAAGTACATACTTTTGATCTATGTAAGGAGAGGACGGCAGGTAGTGAGGTAAGTGAGTCATGCACCTCTACGCGCACGCACCACCACTGGGTAGGTCCACCGATCAGGAGGTATCACTTGCCTGCCAGAACGAGTATAATAGTTAGCAGATTCATTTCTTTGACCCAAGATACTGGAGCTCTGTTGTATTTGTATTGAATCATTATTCTGCGCCTCATAATCTAAAATATCATCATAAATTGATGTGTAAGCTTGTAATGGATCGCTACGATTTATAGAATCGATTATGATATGTTTCCGATTGCGTCTCAACAAGCGGCCCGACAGCATTTTGACCATATACGAACGACAATCTATAATATCCTGAATAACACCGGGTTCCCAGCCATTGTTATTCCAGACTTTTACTTTTTGACCTATAGTCAATTGTTTTAATTGACGTGACCCTTTATCATAATATTGTTTTTGACTAATTTGACGAGCTTTTAATTTACTTTGTACGTTTATGTGTAGTTTTGGCTTAAATAGTATAGGTGATCTCGGTAATTTACTACGTAATATCCTACTGTACAATAATTCAGCCGGAGATGGAATATCCACACTTATTGGAGTATTTAAATATTCTAAATAGCCCAAATTAAACTCTGATCCATCGTAATCTGTTTTTTTCATTAAATTCTTAATCGTCTGTATTGCACGTTCCACTTGCCCATTTGACTGAGCGTATCTAGGAGACGATGTTTTATGCGAAAAATTCCACTCATTTGAGAAGTTTAAAAAATAACTTGACGAAAATTCTGGACCATTATCAGTCATTACGGTTTGTGGAATCCCATGCCTCGCAAATATTCTCTTAAGTTTCCCAATTATTTCTCTTGATTGTAAAGAGAATAACTCTTCTATCTCAACGAACTTGCTAAAGTAATCTACAACCAAAATAAAAGACTTATTTCTAAAATGAAATATATCAGCCCCTACTTTGTTCCATGGAACTTCCGGAATCTCATGATTAATTAAGGGCTCTTTTGTATTTTGCTTTCTATAGGTAAGGCATGCTTGGCAACTGCTAATATAATCCTCTAATTGTGAATTAATGTTCGGCCAAAATATACTTTCGCGTGCTCTTAATTTGCATTTTTCTAAACCCATATGACCGGTGTGTACTGTTTTTAACATTTCTTGTCGTAAACATTTCGGAATTACTATCCTCGATCCCTTCCACACAATACCAAAATTAACTGTTAATTCATCCCTGTAGTCCCAGTAAGGACCTAAAATAATGTCCAGCTCTTTTTTATGATCCGGCCAACCAGCCTTTATAATTTTACTTAAACTTTGTAACTCTGTATCGTCCTTAGTACATCTCTGTACTTTTAGTAAATGTGAGTCGGTCAGCTGATTACTCGCTGATAACGCACACACCTGTGCCTGGAGATGCAGATAATCACGCGACTGCGTTTGCACCTCATTTCCTAGAACTGCTGGCGCCACTGCGCGCGATAACGTATCCGCAATGTATAAGTACTTACCAGGCTTGTAAACAAGTTTGAATGCATAGGGCTGTAACCTCATTAACATTCTTTGTAATCTAGGAGGAGCATTCGCTAACGGTTTATTAATAATGCTTACAAGCGGTTTATGATCTGTTTCTATTGTGATATCTGACCTGCCATAAACATACATATAAAATCTTTCACACGCGAATGCACAGGCATACAATTCTTTTTCTATTTGTGCGTAGGCCTGTTCAGTCTTTGTTAATGATTTCGACGCATACGATACTGGTAAATTATCTTGTAATAAACACGCACCCAAGCCATTCTTACTCGCATCTACCGAAATAGTAATAGGTTTATCTAATGTGTAATATTGAAGAACAGGAGGGCTCACCAATAACTTTTTAATATTTTCAAAACATTGTTTATGCCTCTCCTCCCAGTGCCACTCAGTTTCTTTTTTAAGCAATTCACGTAATAAAGCCGTCTGCTCAGACAAATTCGGAATAAAACTACTGACGTAGGTAACTAACCCTAGGAATCTTTCTATATCTTTTACGTTGGTTGGAGTAGGCATATTTTTTATTGCTACCACATGTGATTCATCTGGAGATATTCCATGCTTCGACACTTTATGACCTAAATAAACAATTTCCGTTAGTCCTATTTTACATTTTTGTTTGTTCAATTTAATATTTATTTCCCTACACCGTTGTAGCACTGCTCGTAGTCTTTGATCATGAATTTCTTTATTTGGTCCAAATACTAAAATGTCATCAATAAATTGAATAACCCCCTCCAGGTCATCTAAATGTTCATATAACTTCTTATGGAACACTTCAGATGCCGAGGAAATTCCGAATGGCATCCTCAAAAACTTAAATCTCCCAAAACTGGTGTTAAAGGTACATAAATCAGTTTCTTGTAATTTAACCTGCCAAAATGAATGTTTTGCATCGAGCGTACTGAATACCGAAGCCCCTGACAATCGAGTTGTCATTTCCTCGAATGTTGGCAATTTAAAATGTTCTCGCTTAATTGCATTATTTAAATCCCTAGGATCCAAACATATCCGTATGTCCCCACTCGGTTTCTTCACCACCGTCATACTGTTTACCCAATCTGTAGGACCTTCTACTTTAGCTATAATACCTTGTTGTTGCATTTCTGTTAACTTATTTTTCACTTGTTCCCTGAGGGCTATCGGTAGTTTCCGTGGTGGGTGTATTATTGGTTGAGCATTCTCTTTTAACTGAATTTTATATTCGCCAGGTAAACAGCCAACCCCCTCAAATACATCTTTAAAATCATGTAATAAACTATTTGATTTACAATCAACCGATAATATTCTTTTTAATAATTTCAACTCTTCACAAGCATTTTTACTTAAGACTGGAACTGAATCAACATCAGCCACAATGAATTTCAAAAAATAAAAGTCCTGCTTATATTTCACTTTTAAATAACATTTGCCCGTCACTACTATCCGACTACCTGAGTAACCTTGAAGTTTTATCGAAGTTCTTATTAGATCGCACTCGGAAACATTAAAAAAAATCTCTTGGGAATTATATTTACATCCGCTCCAGTATCCAGTTTAAATCGAATTGACGCATTGTTTATCATTAATTCGGTAAACCATTCATCGCTATTGTGTTTAAAATAACATTTAGAACTTTTTACCTGATCGGTGGCTTCCCCATGATTCTCCTCACATACCGCATACACTCTGCACATTCTTGAAAAATGGTTCATTCGATTGCACTTGAAACACTGCTGTCCATACGCTGGGCATTCGTATCCCCTATGTTTTCCACCACATCTTTGACAATCACTCAGACCGACACTCTGATATGAACGTCCACGAACACTGTTATTAGCGCTACCACGATAGTGATTAGAGTTCGTTCCACGACGCGAGGGTTGGCCACCAGCAGCGGCGCCATTGTTGCCGCTCGCACGCCAAGCTCCGTGACCAGCAAACCCCCGCCGAGCTTGCCCGCGCTGGTTTCTTCCAATCCAGTACACGTCCGCCGATTTCCTCGACGTTTCCTCGCTGTCCATTTTTATTCCGTGAACTTGATGCTCAGTATTTTCTGTTTTTATCTTTACCGCTTGAGCTCGTGACATTTCCGCCAGACGGCAAATGTCGATCGCTTTTGATAATTTCAAATCCGCTTCCCGCAACAATCTTTCTCGTAGATTTCCATCTCTCAACCCACATATCAGACGATCCCGCACCAAATCACTGCATAAATCCTTGAATTCGCATTTCGCCGACATTTTGTTCAATTCAAACACGTATTGTTCCAAAGACTCCAATTCTCCTTGGTCTCGGGTGAAAAACTTATGACGTTCTATTGTTAGATTTTGTCTCGGCAGAAATACTCCATCAAATCTAAGTATCAACTCCTCCACAGTCTTGATTTCTTCTTTATCTTTGAACTGGTCATACACTTCTCGACACCGGTCACCAATGATATGTAATAATATGTTTATCTGCACTTTCTTCTCCTTTTTAACTATTTCACACGCTTCATAATAGATAGTAAAAGACTTCTTCCAATTATCCCATTCTTTACTTAAGTTTCCAGAGGTCACATTTGCTAAATTATTTTCGAATGAAAATGGTTGCGGCGGCCGTAACATTGACTCCATTGTGTCGGCTTTATTTCTTGATTCCGTGTTTTTCTAGCTTGCCTACATTTGTACAACACTATTACTGCACTAACTTCACTTTATCATAAGTTCTACTCGGCTGCGCCATGTTAAAGTATATTTTTATAAGGATTTCTCAATGAAACAACTGCGTAGTAGCCATCATGTATTTGAACTGAGCACACCCTCATTTTCACATTAATATGAAATACCCACAACCGTCTATTTTATCATCAATTTTACGTTAAAATGAGTTTATAACCAGTAAAACAGGATATGCGGAATTCATTTTTTTTTAATTAAAAACTTTGTTATGCGTCAGATTTTCCGCCGGTGAGTGTATCAACCCGTATTATAAAAGTAGAAAAGGATTCAATTCTGAGTATTTTTTATTAGTCCTCTTTGTGTTCAGTTTGAACACAGCTCATATGATAATGTTGCGTTCGTGCAGCAGGTGCTGATGCCGGGCGGCGGCGGGGCGTCGACGCCGGGCGTGCTGGGCGGCGCGCACCCCTAGCGCGCGGCGCGGGCGGGGGCGCGCGCGCCTCGCCACGCGCTCCTCGTGCTGGGCCTCGGCGCCGCGCCCGCCAGGCTCTGATCCCTGCGGACGCCACTCGCCCCGGACTTATTGTGCTGTGTCGCCGCGCCGGCCTGATGCCCTTGCCCGTGCCGCTCCGGACCCACCGTCAGTGTTGTGACGTTCTGTAGTGTGACACCGTGTCTCCGGTGTGTCTAATCACTGTGATGGACTGATATAGTGACTCCGTGGAATGTTGTGCGGGACGGATATGCTCATCGAGTAAATTAGTTCAACTCGTGGTACGCAGCAGAACAGAATGTGCGGTGGGGTGTCGTTAAATGTCGAAACACTGAAGTGTGGCGGTCTGAACGCTCCAAAATGTAGCTTATCTTAGCATAATTACATGGCAGTTTGGCTCGCCCACAGCAAAAATAAACAAATCGGTGCAGTTGGTCTCAGGATTGTGACATGACTCAAGGTGTCCAAACACCCAGCCTCAAAGTGCAGCTTCGATGTGGCTAAACCACGCCACAGCATTTAGGACACTCCAAATGTGGTTCAGCTCAGGATTGGCTAGTTATGTGACTCAATGACAGTATCACTATTTGTGATGAGAGTCGGACAGTGTTTTTGTAAGATGTGACTTCGAAAATACTCTATAGGACCATGGGGGGTCGATCTATAAGGGTCTCTCAGTAGGTTTAAATAAAAAAAAATTCATCACAAAATGTATTCAAATCACAGAACACTCAGGTTTGTAATCATTGAGCTGTGGTCTGTGAGACGCTGTGGTTTACGAGTCATTGTGTGTTTAGACTTGAAAGTCATTAGCTCAAGATGATTCTTGAGATAGTTGATAGAATGAGGCTGATAGGATACTTTATTGAAATTGTAAACATCTTGTATTGAGGATTGTAGAAGTAACATGACTTGTAAAACACAGTGACTTATAGATCACTGTATTTGGCTGTAGACTGCTCAGAAGTAATATTACTCATAAAACACTAAAGAATGTTGTCACCAAGTTGTGAATGGAAAATTTTGGCTCTTCTATTGAGTCGATTGTGAATGATTGAATGAAAATTGTAAACACCTTGTGTTGTGAATGTAGGAACATGTCCTAGGCAAGTGTTATGTTCGAATGTGTTTGATGAATCATAATGTTTTGTAAAAATGTGTACTGTGAGTGGTAAACCTTCTGAGTTGGTTGGTTTATGAACTGAAAATGTATGAGTTTTGTAACAAGATACACTGTATTGTGAGTCAATGAAACTTTTACAGCTGTCCTTATCTGAGAGTCTAGAGCATGATTGAGTCTGTTCCACGACTGAAAACACACTGTGTTTGTGTACTTTGAGTCATAGATTAGATATCGATGATCCATTGGCGACTTTTTATACATCTCTTGTTAGAAATTTTTATAAACACTTTACCTGGCTATATCCAACTATAAACCACGAGCTAGCTAGATTAATTCGTCAATGGTTCACTCGATAAAGTCCCAAGACATTAAGTTAAAGCGTTGCCCACTATGAGCAATAAATTAGTCCACTGTCAACCATAAGCCGATAGATGTGAGGTTCATTTTACAGTGACTATTCTCGTTATTGGAAAGACTAATTATTTAACCCATAAGCCTACAATTTGTGAAGACTATTTCCATCCAGGAAATAGGTTTCGAGTATGATAGCATAGTCTGTAGAACCGATAAATATATGTAAGAATATGTAAACCAGCTTTCTATGGACTACCAACCACTGGATCTATGGATGATCAGAGGTCCTTCATTAATTGAACCATTGTGTATATTTACGAAACCAAAGACGCTTATATGAAGGTAGCTTATTTAAGCCATCCAATCATGATGACCCCATGGGCTGTTAAGTAATTTATTTCTCTATCAAAAACCTTCAGTATTCATCAGCAAATGTTTATCGAGTGAATAATTGTCGGTGGCGCAGCGGGCGAGTGCCCGTATGCAAGGGGTGCGAGTTCGATTCCCGCTGCGGGGCAAATGTTTGCATGATCTACAAACATTTGTTCCGGGTCTGGGTTTTGTGGTACCATAGTACTCGTCGTTTCTGATACCCACGACACCGGGAATCCTAGTAAGGGGCCAGGTTGAGACTGTTGGGTGTTATTGATATAGTCATCCTTTTATCATGAATTCATTTCATCGTGTAATGATTTCAATGTTCAATATGTATTCAAAAAACTTGGATAAAGATTGTCTTACTAATATCGAGATTAGTCGGTGAACACGCATCTGGCTTAGCAGTTAGTACGAGATGGACTGTAGTTGCGTTAGCTAAGCTATGATAAGTTAGAATAAGTTTGTCTGTGTGTGGACTTGTAAAATATACATTGACATTTCGCTGTATGCTCTGGTGTGGCTTCGGTCGTTTTTCATATTCTATGTACAGATAAATAGACTTACTAGAGGTAGGCTATTTGTGCAAAGGATAATGCGAATATTTACATGGAGTTTGGTGCAATTTTTTATGTGCATGGAAGTAATTTGTTATGGAAAGCTATTGAGCTTTATTACGAAACTGGGTTTAGACTAGGACTAACTAAACCCTGGTTTTGTGATGTGTTATTTCATATAGTTGCTTTATGTCAATTATGGTTTTGTAACGTGTCATTACATACATTTGTCATTAGTCAAATGCATATGTAATGACACTTCACAAAACCAGGGTTTAGTTAGTCCTAGTCTAAACCCAGTTTTGTAATAAAGCCGATTGTAACATAAAATAATGTACAAAAATATTCATATTCAACATTTGGTTTGAACACCCAAGCCGGTTTTTTTTCCACTGGTATGGATTTTTTGGTTTATCAGAAAGATTCTCATTACAATCTGATCCATTGTTTGCCATAGGATTTATTTCCGTACATTTTGTATTTTTTTTAATATATTTGGACTAGAATATTGCATTTTCCTCTACATGTGTTTTGGTATCCAAACTTTACTAAGCCATATTTGTACATAGGATATGCAACCGGCCATTAGTTGTTCAGCCTGACGGTTTTCTAGCAAGAGATATGTTTTACCGTCTGTATAAAATGGCAGCTGGTGCATAAAACATTCTCTTTGACAATGAAAACATCAGGCTGCCAATATTTTGCCTGTATGTGGAATATTTTCAGTTAAATTTGATCAACTATGTGTTGAACTAATCTATTGATCATTTCATTAGCTCTACCAGTGTTGATAGAGCTAATGAAATCGGGTCATTACTCATAACTCCAAATAAAGGTCTTCCACACAGAGTGATTGTACGCGGATCTTATACAAGTTACAGGTCGACGACCTCGGTGGAGTAGCGAGCCACTGCCCGTCTGAGGTGCAAGGGTTTCGGGTTCGATTCCCGCTGCGGTACAAACGTTTGTATCTGTGAATATTTGTTCCGGGTCTGGTTGTTGCGGTACCATGGTACTCGTAGTTTCTTATACCCACGACACAGGGAATCCTAGTGTGGTGTGAGGTCAGGACAATGTGACTGTTGGGTGTTATATTGTATATAGGTTGCTATAAATATAAAATTCAGTGACAATGACGAAAATAGAATCATTAAATCAATTGAATTTCATAATTGTAGCTAACCTAAGATGTTTTATTATATAACTTATTTATACAAAGATAAAGTATAATCACTCTTGTGTGGCAAATCTTTACAATAGTGAATATTATCTATTAGTTATTTCAAATAATAACTTATAATATTTATAGTGCGACTCATTCCTAATATGCAGCCTATAATATTTATTAGTAAATATAATCAGGAATAGGAAACCGTAAGACAGTTTTATTATCTGGCAACAATTATTGAATTGATAAATAGGTATTGGCCCCGGCTGAAGAATAGGCCCCTCGTATATAACTACTTGTGGATGTCATGAGGGGCGCCAAGAGGTAAACGCTAGGGGATGGGCAGCAGCGTCCCCTAATTAAACAACAATAGCATTAACTGCGCTCGCCAATCCCACGCGTGGTGGTGAGCGAGCTCTGGAAATCTGTGGGGGCCTATGTTCAGCAATGGACGGTCCTATGGCTAAAATAGGTATTAAATTCAATAATTGATGTCGAGGTATTTCTTTTTTTTTAAATTCACAACCTAGCCCGAATGAAAAGTGTGAATCATTGAAAAGTGAAGAGAATAGGTTCAACATAATATTTTATTAGCGTTGAAATTCCAAAGTAATTGTTTACCGCATTTCGGTATTCCCTCTTGATACCTACTTTGGATTTAGTCTTACAAACTCTGGACTTGTCCCTGATTACCTCAAGTAAGCTTTGAAATGCAATAGCAAAATCAATAATCGTTGAATCATAGTATAGCTAAATAAATAGCGTGATCCGTTAAATTTCTAACACTACTTTAAACTGACTTCGATAAACGAGTTATTTTCGTGTGAATGTCGCGACATTTTAAAAGTTCACACACAGAACTATTCCAGCGGGAAATTTATGATATCACATATAAATATATAATATAACAGATAAATATGGATATATTTGTATGTAAGAATAATGCCGCTGTCTCGGCAGGCGATGTCGTGTGCGGTTGTATTATAGTTAGGTATTCAGTGATCATGTTGCGGTCGGAAGGAATCGTCTAGTTTATCGTGTATTTACAATTCAAAACTTAGCCACAATACCAAATTCTAGTTTAAAGTCAGTTGTGTTAAACAGGTGTCTAACTTTGGGCTGTTAAATTTTGGTTTATTCTCGTTAAAAATTCTGGTCGTTTTCATATAACACTATCGCTAATATGGTGATCATGAAACTCATCACCCTGCACCGTGGACTAATCCTTGGACCCTTAAAACAAAACATTTTTTTTATTTTTTTATTGGAGATGGTTAGGCGTTTGGCCACCAGCTCACTTTTGCAAGTGAGATGTGGCCTAAGATGGAGCACGCTTTACAAAACTTTACTCTTGGCTTGCCGATTCACCGCTAAAATATAAAAGATTTTTAAAAATATTTCGACGTCAAATTGTTTCCGAGATTAACATGTAAGCTCTACTGTGTCAAAGTTTCTAGAGATTTTACGTTCCAAGCCATTAACTAAGAATGGATTCAATTCGTCAATTATATCCAAAAAAAATAGTTAGCTTGTCATAGCATTTCGGTTTTAACAGAGCAAGCCTAAGTAGCTTAATTCAGCGCTATTATCACTTTGATGACCCTAAGTGGTATTGACAACTAAAGTATGTACGGTGACGGAGCTGCTTTGGCCTAACGACACCGGGACCGACATCTACGTCCCGCCGAAGCACAGAACATTAATTCCACTAGTGGTCAGCCATCTATTGCTGACCGCGTTGTGTTGTACGTTACATTACAAGTAGTACTTTACGCCTCGAGCGTTTCTATTTACTACTGAGCGCTTTCGTCCTTCGAAGGTCACATCTATCGGTCCTAAGTCGTTAAGCCATGACGGAGGCTTAGAAACTCTTAACCAAGGTTGGCAACTAACTGGCAAAAACTATTCCAGATACTATCGTCAAATTGTAGATTTAGCCATACGGAGGATGGCTAGACTTGTTAAATGGCGACTTTTTATCTACATAAGCTACAACGCCGCTTTTGTCCCAGAAAAAAAATTACTACCCTCAACATTACATAAAAATCTATGCTTCGTAAACCAGCGCGGTCCGAAGAAGAAAAAGAAAAAGTCCGAAGAGATTCCGGCGTATAAGCCGGCTATAACAGTCGCACAAATAACGGCTTTCGGGGGGCCTCAGAACTTGACCACCAGCTCAGTTATATCTTCTACACGATTTCTTCCGGCCGATCCTTTCTCTTGCTCAAATCGCTGCGAAACTGCGGTTGTTTGATCTATGCCTTATTTATTTAGTTTATTGTTAGTTAATGTACCCTCCGTATAATCTATGAACTTCTTGCTGCCATTTTTGTATTTGTTAAGCTGAGCGCGCGCTACGGCTAACCGCGTCAAATTTGACGTAATTTTTGATAACCAAATTTGCGGTAGAAGAATCTTGGCTACATTGGTCAGGGTTCAGGTTGAGGTATGGTGGTTTAAAAACTCACCTAGTGGATAGCGAAAGAACCAGTGTCGTAGAAGGATTCAGTGCGCGCAGAGGCACATTTCATTTCATGTGCATGACATAAGCAGTAAACCGCAGTACAGTACTACGATTTAAATTAGCTGCCTCGGCAAATTTCGTCTTATTATCGGAAATACGAACGCCCGATAGTGATATTTATCTAGAGCTTTTACAACAATTATGTATATTTTTTTTATAGTGTGTTATCGTGAACTTTTCTTTTAGTTTGGAAAATAACTAATAAAATTTAATTTTCAATTTGATCTACATAGTAACTTACCTAGTTCAGTTTTTTAATAACAAAAAAAAATGAGACTATTATTAACTAATCAGCCTTAATCTAAGGACATTTGAGAGTCGGACGGAATCATCACTGCTGGAATGTTACAATCGGGTGTGTTAACAGCTCTATATACTACCTAATACTGGAATCGCACGTGGTACCGTCTTTGAAGATCGCTGGTAACTGACGAGCTGTCAGCCGCGGGCGGGTCGCACATTAGTTGCATAATCGTACTAATTAGGAAATGCGAAATTTGCTGAGGAATCTCATTTAAATTGTAGTACTTATATTTGATCGTTTTCACCGGCAACTCTTAATTTGGGATGTTGTCGTGCAGGTATTCGATATATTCGCGTATATATAAGTATTCGTTATTGGGGGATCCATGAAGCTTAAGTTTAAAGCATCATCGCACTTGGCATGTAGGATAATCTCTTGAAGTTAGGAGTTGTTCCCGAAAACGAGGTCATGTAGCGAGCAACTTTTATTATAATATCACTTTAAAATTATGTTGATTGTCTACCTTAGGTATGTATTTATTTTAGATTATCGACAGATTTTGTAAAAAAATACTTTTTTTTTTTTTTTTATTTTATTACGTATGTTACTGTTGCTCGCTTTCGACCGGACTGTAAGCTAATTTGCTAAAGGAGCCATTTCATTCTGGGCCTGGTCCATGTACACTACATAGAAAAATTAGGAAAAAATAGGAGATTACAAGAAAAATACAATTTCATTAATTTGAAGACAAATGCGATGGTACAAGAATAGTTCTTCCGGTAAGTTTTTTACCATGTGAACACTATTTGAAGACCGCCATGTTGGTTTATAATTGGCGTTTGACATTACTTTGACATATTTTTCTTGTCATGTTGTTTTATTTGATGTTTTTGTTTTGTCAGATAAATGTAGGTTGTCAAAATGACATTTGACGCACGTCCATCCGCCATAATTTTGTAGCGCTGTGTGTTGCTCTCTTTGTCGAAGAAAATCTTAATGTACCATAAAACGAAGTCAATTTAATTAGAATAACCAATTAAATACGTTTACTTTATTGCTTAGCCATATTTTAGATTAGTCTACACAGTGCAGGCCCAGGCTCCATATATTGATGAAACGTCTCTTTTGTTAGATAGCTTATAGAAATATTATTTGCCCAGTTTCTATCAACGAAATTCCATCCAAATGGATGGATATGTTTCGCCAAAAACGACATACAATATCGATAAAAATAATTCTATCGCTATATCTGATCAGTGTATGTTATCAAAGATAGTTGACAACCAAATCGAATGTTCAACTATAGATGTAAAGAAACAAATTAAACTGCCTTAAATTGTAAAATTTAAAATGTGCTAATTGAGTGGAAGGAATTTATCCCGGTGCGAATGTGCGCGTACCTAGGTGTGACAATAAGAAAAGGTAGTGTAGGGTACCGAAGGAATGAACTGACACTGATCCTCGTCGGTTTTCATCAAAATGCACAATTTTAAGAAATTGTAATATTAATATTTCTGACGCTCAATTGCTGAATTTTTTGAATAAAGATTATGGCAAAGGGGAGCTTAGTCCATGACCTCCGCGCGGTGCTCCCTGGGTAGCGCCAAAATGGACGCCGTTATATAAATTTTTTTCCAAAAAAATTGTCTATGACACGCGCTAATTAAGGCAGACGAATCCAGACTGCCCGTATATAACCCGTTGCGTTGATCGTTATTTTTTATAATATAGAATTGTATGTTTACAATTTTGCAATAGAAGGGATAATTAAGAATCGATAACAATCGAATTGAAGTAGTTTATTATTGTGCAGAATGCCAACTCTATTTTCTGGGTTTCGGGAAAAAACATGTAAAAATTACATACTTAACATATAAATGTAAATTGCCGTAACTTCGGTTACGAATGTTTAAGTAAGTCCATTATGTACATAAATGTATATAACATTAGATAGGTATCCCTATTCCGAGAACGAATATTGTGATACATTTTTTAATGAGGACATAACTTTTTAAAAAATCACAAAAAAATCCGGAAGGGGCCTACCAGACCCGTACCACGTTCGTGAAGACGAATTTTGAGAACTTGGTGCAGGTCTGACGCTTATTTATGTTATCTTATTTTTTTTCTTCATTTTTGTTTTGATTGAAATTTTATGAATCGCGTGATGTACGAACGATTGTATGTTTGTTAGTATATGAGAACGCTATATGAGCGCGAGTGTTAATCGTTATGCGCCTTTTAGATTTATGAGATGAATAAATATCATAGTATCGATATTATTTTAGGCGTGTCACAACACTATTTTTCGTGGCGCGTCTTTCTTTGCTAAGATACTAAAGTCAATGTGAGTTAGTTCTTTGGTTCGAATGTTGTATGTTCCTTGGATGTCGATGGTTGTGGTGTATAATATAGTAAATTGAACTGATATTATTGATCATATGAAATTCCATCGCCAACGCACATTGTACGTAGCATTTAGATTTTGTTCAGAAACTAAAGAAAAGCTGATACGCTGATGAATGCGTCAGCGATTAACGAGATGATATTGATCAAAATGTCCTTATTGAAAAATACTGTTGAAAAACAAATTATTTATGTTAAACCATCATTGCTTCGTCATAAAGGAAAATTCCTTGTGCCTTGAAATTACAAGCTAAGAGGCTCGTGCTTACCAAATTTAATATGTATACCTTCCGTGTACGGTTGATAATGCAGTGTGTTGTATGTTTCTTGAAGAAGATGATCAATGTAATCATATCTCGTCTTTATTTATGAACAAAATTGGAAATTTAAAAAAAATATATAAATGGAGTGCAGTTTTTTTCTTTTATACCTCCAAAAAGGCACTTTAAAAGCTTGTTCCTAAAGGCTATTGTTGTAATACTATTCCTGTATCGATTTGTATGGAATTATCTAGAAAATGCCTTAACATTGGCGCCCTAACAGGGGCGAATGATAACGTTACCATCGCGTTAACATAACGGGTTTTTGTCGAAATTATAGAAACTTATTTATTTATCAAATCATAGAATAATTTTGATTTTTATTACAACTTCAATTATCTTTATTCATTCAAATCACGCATCATTTTAAAACGTCTCAAATATATGTGAATTTACTTAGCCTATAGTATACAGGCAAGAAACTGTTTATTTGAGTAGAACATTCTAGTAATTTTATTATCAACGTGAAACAATAAATAATAAACCTCCTAGTCATAATCAATCCTATTCTAACAGTTTCCAACGAAAGAGACGTGCATTCTTTTATCGAGTCGATAAAGTTAGTGATTATGATTAAGGGGGTAATAATACGAAGCCATTGAAATTGTATTAATCATCCAGTGTATGCCTAATGTATTCCGTTTCTGAGTTTCGTCAAAAACCCATTTTTATGTATAAAAAGACTGATGGAATGAGTGTTAATGTATAATTTTAAAGTTATAAATACAGAGCCTAATTTCGATAAATCATTCAATACTCTAGCTACATTTAATACTTTGAAAATATGTAAAAAGGCATTTATTTGCCTTTTTGGTGCGAATTTTTGGCAATAAATGGATGATAGCGGTACCTCGTTTAATCTTCCAGTTATTAGCTAAGATGCTGTATTACAAATTGTACGAGTAGCAATATTATTTACACATGAAACTTTGTAATAATTCTTAATTCATCATCATCTTGCTGCCCGTATCCCACTTCATGTGGGGTCGGCACAACATGATTTTATCTTCCACTCACCTCTATCAGCCGTCATGTATCATACACTCCTTTCTTACTCATGTCGTCTTTCACACAATCCTTCCATATTTTCTTTGGTCTACCTCTTCCTTTATATCATCCGACCCAGATTGAAGGAAACACTTCATTATTTGAATTTACTGGAAATATTTTTATATACATGTTAACTATGTCTTGAAATAAATATCAATGTTTTGTGAAATGTGTAAATAATGTAACTACTCCCGCTTTACGCATTTCGCTTGAAAACTTTTGTGAAAGCTTAAACGCCCTCAACCAAGGGCTTAGAGTGCCAAATGGCATAATTTTATTACAACTGTATGTAACGGCATAACAACTTAGTCGGACATTTTTCAATAAAAAAGTTAAAAAAATGTGTTTTGAACACAACAAAACTGTGATTTCATTTCTTAAGAAAGCGAAGCGATCTTTTTGAATTCGTAGCTTTTATACCTACCTTGTGTCAATGCGTTTGGGCTGAAAATACCACACTTTCAATAGAGCTCGCTTCGCTCACCACCCTTATATTTAGTTGGTTTCAAATAACTTAAACCAGCTATAAGTTGTAGGGAACGTCTCAAGAGGTCGCTAAGTACTAGCTCTTAAGAACTTACTATACCTACCTGGGGTGCTATTGTGTAAATAAGAATGATGTTCTATACTTTGAGGGTGATTTTAACAACCAAAGCCAAAACGCTTAAAAAATGAAAGTAAACCTCAACTTATTTCCCTTCATGTTTGAAACCCTTCAGATGAAAGATCGTTAAAATCCCTTCTTTTCTTACGCACTATCATCCTCGAAGTTTCGATCGTCATTCCCATTTTGCTTACACGATAGCTATGCTGGTGCCTAATTGTAGGTGAGACATCTCATAATAGGTCCTAAGGTATCAAACCTCTATGCTATGGTGTCTAATTGTAGGTGAGACATCTCATAATAGGTCCTAAGGTATCAAACCTCTATGCTATGGTGCCTAATTGTAGGTGAGACATCTCATAATAGGTCCTAAGGTATCAAACCTCTATGCTATGGTGTCTAATTGTAGGTGAGACATCTCATAATAGGTCCTAAGGTATCAAACCTCTATGCTATGGTGTCTAATTGTAGGTGAGACATCTCATAATAGGTCCTAAGGTATCAAACCTCTATGCTATGGTGCCTAATTGTAGGTGAGACATCTCATAATAGGTCCTAAGGTATCTAACCTCATACTACATATTGAGCCTAAAGCCCTTCATCCTACTATTTAATATTATAAATGCGATAGTTTGTGAGGATGTTTGTGGTTCAATCACGGCTGAACGGCCGTACGGATTTGAATAAAAGGACCCGTTTCATCAGTCTATGGAGCCTGGGCCTGCACTGTGTACACTACTCTAAAATATTGCTAAGCAATAAAGTAAACGTATTTAATTGGTTATTTTATTTAAATTGACTTCGTTCTAAGGTACATTATGATTTTCTTCGACAAAGAGAGCAACACACAGCGCTACAAAAATATGGCGGATGGACGTGCGTGAAATGTCATTTTGACAACTTACATTTATCTATGTCATTTTGACAACCTACATTTATCTGTTGACATGTTTTTGTTTAGCTTCGTTGTTTTGTCTAAATACTGTGTTGTTTAACATCCATTCATCTAACGCGTCCTTACACTCCACAAAGCGAAGTGTAATGTAAAATACTTAGTTGCGTTAGTTTAAGTTATTTTCTGAAATATCTACGTCTGATCGTACGTCATATAAGAACTACAGAAGATTTAGCTTGATCGTGACGACGCCGCGCAGGCGCCAGCGGCGTCATCACATCTATCATCACTGAAGGAAGATACTCGATGCCCTGACGTACACACAAAAACATCAAATCAAACAACATGACGTGAAAAATATGTCAATGTCATGTCAAACGTCAATTATAAACCAACATGGCGGCCTTCAAATAGTGTTCACATAGTCAAAAACTTACCAGAAGAACTTGTCTTGTACAATCGCATTTGTCTTCAAATTAATGAAACTGTATTTTTCTGGTAGAGATAGATTATAGTCTGGGATAGCATATAGGCTTTTTACGTAGGTACCACGCGAGCGAAGCCGCGTGCGGAAGCTAGTTGAATATAATTATGAAACGGCTACGGTGACACGCCCCGTGAAAAATGAGAGCGCATAGATGTCAGTATACAGCTTCCGCGAAATAGTTTCTACCTTCGGTTTAGGATTCATATAAGAAAAAAAACCCTAAGTATTAAAGAGTTTTTATTTGACTGTTTCAGTCCTATCTACACACATATTACAATCAGGTAAGTACTGTACAAAAGTTACCTACCTAGGTACTCAAGTAAATAAATACTTTTTGGATCTGAGTACATGCAATTTCTTTTTTAGTTAATAATAATATAATATAAATTTTATTTCAGGTAACTTAAGAATAGTACAGATGTTAAAAACTAAATTCTAGGACCCATAGAAATGTTAATGAAAATATAAATGCATCGAGATTATACATAGTCGCAAAACTATATAATATAAATTTTAATACAGGTAAACAGGTACGGAAAGCCAAGAAAGTAATTTATCATTACCTATTTAAATTATCGGTAGGTAGGTATCTAAGGTATGAAATAATAAAAGATACGCATATAATTATGGCGTAGTTAATTGATCGACTTATGCCAATCACAAATGCATGCAATTTGTAAGAAATTTGTTTTCAGTGTAAAAGAATAAACGTCAACAAAACATTGACGTCATTACTATGACAACAAAATTATTTACATGGTAATAAAATCAGATCTGTTTGCAAGCGAAAATAGTCTTTAGTGAGCTTTAAACCTGCAAATGATATGTAACTTTTTAGGGTGGTAAACCATTTTTTTGGTCGACCGTACGTGTTATTTTTTTATTCGTAACTAATTTCCAGTAGAAATATAATATCGGATTCCAGTTAATCGCAGTAGACGAAATAAAACTAAATTATGCAAGAAGTCTCCACACACCTACCTGCAAATCAAGAGTCAATATGGGGGCCAATGTTGCCAACAAAATGTTCTTCTCTTTTACGTTTGTCCTTCAAGTTTGGAAGGAGAAGAAAAATCTTCGCTTTAGTCGACTTGGCAACACTAAATATTCCGGACATATCACACACGGTCAACTGATCCCAAATTAGGCATAGCCTGTACTATGGGTACCAGAGACTGATATACATAATAGATAAATATTTAACGCCCAGACACAGAACAAACATCTGTGTTCATCGCACAAATGTTTGTCCAGTGCGGGAATCGAACCCGCGACCTCTAGCGCAGAAGACAAAGTTACTACCAACTGAGGCCAGTCAAAAACAGACACTGGCCCCGATATTGCCTCTAACTGCAAGACGCTGGTGTAGAGGCTATAAATGTCGACTTGAACTTGGCTCTACAAGGTAATTCATAATAACTATCCCGAAAGTGATATTTCTGGTGCTTAAACTTCAACATAAAGCTCAGTTCAAATCAGCGTTTTGGTATTTTTATCATACCTATAACTATTTATTAAACGTGCGAGAAGTTCAACATCAAGACTGCTTAAAACAGCTAAATAATTGAGTAAGAACTGAATTGACAACAAAACAGCAGTTCTTGCATAGTTTATTTCATTGAAAAGTATCAAATTTCCCAAAGCCGTAGAACGAACTTTACTACCAACTGGGTGTAGAATAACCCCCTTTTGGGTTGTATACTATTATGAATGACATCGTAATCAGAAGTCGTAAGGATCAATATGAAATAAATGTCATCAAGTCATTAAGAGACATGAATTAAATATTGGGCTCTAATAAAGAGTGAAAAAGTAATTTTGACTAGAATGTCAATATCGTAGCTTCTTCCTTAAAATTCTATTAAATTAATTAAAAATTAACAATAATTCATAATTAAACCATCAAATCCCTTTGCACATTCCTTATTATTAATCTTAATTAACTTTAATTGGGTTGACAATACCAAGCATAAGTGGTTAGTGGTTACCGTAGCCTATGGACGCTTTTAAAACCAGAAGCATCACGCGCGCGTTGTCAACCCTTCAGACATGCGTTGGTAAGTCTCATGTGCTAATTTCACCTGTTACCTCACCCTTCAAACCGGAACACAGCAATGCAAGCAGACGGCAGAATTTATAGGCAAGGATCTGTACTCAGACAAACCCTGCACAAAGAGCATCCTACTCTTTGCTATTAATATAAATATTGAGTGCTCTTTGTTATTATCTATACATATTCCGTAACTAGTATGCTATCCCAAAAGGGGCTTATTCTATTAATGAAAAGAAGGAAAATAAGCAAAAAACAAAAAAATACGGATTTTGTTTATCAAGTTTTTTGTCAAATTACCTAATTGTTTTTAGTCTTTTTACTATATTTATAAATAGTTATTGAGCGTACAATAAGTTCAACATCAAGATTGCTACCTTAAACAGCTGAATCATTGAGCTTGAACTGTTTTGACCCCAAAACAGCTGATTTTTGCATAGTGTTTTTGCATTGAAAAATGTGGTCGTACAACAAACAAAATTATGGAATCCTATGGATCTAGAATAAGCCTCTTTTGGTATAGTATGAATATTATAAATCTAATTGATTAAAGATTCGGTTTTTACCTATCAGCCTCTTCCTCACAATCATACACAGGCGTAACTCCATTTTCAAAGACAAGTGATAGAATTTCATTAGCGTACTCAATGATTTCCCTATTTTGTTCCGGCTCATCTAAAACACTCGGTGAGGTGAGAATTTTCTGCAGCACCCGCTTTAGTCCAAGGTCCGGAGCCCTGCATTGGGCGAGGACTTCGGGAGACTCCGCGCAGGTTCTCAGTAAATTCAGGAGGTGCTCCGTGCTCTGATCGATGGGCTGCTCGAGTTGGGGGACCAGTGTTTGTGGGAGATTCAGGGCGATGACCTTTTCTGGAATATATAGAGATTTTTAATTACAAAAGTGTCCGTTATTATTCCTACTATCCTACTTATAAATGCGAAAGTTTGTGAGAATGTTTGTTGTTCAATCATGCCATAACGGCTCAACCGATATCGTTGAAACTTGGAATAGATTCTTTACCTAGAATAGCGTATAGGCTACTTTTTATGTAGGTACCACGCGAGCGAAGCCGTGGGCGGAAACTAGTATATAGCCGAACTAGGCAGCATAGCGTGCCTCCTGCAGCGTGGGGGCCATTCAAGGTTCCAGTAACACTGACCTTTGGCCTCCGGCTGGTGGTGCAGTAGGTGTCGCAGCAGACAGGCGGCCTTGGTAGCCAGGCGGCTAGGCCGCGCGGCCAGCAGGCCCCCGAGCGCCGCGCAGCCGCCCAGCGCCACCAGCGCCTCGCACCCGGCCGCGTGCGACCTCACACAGCCTGCAAAGGAACCAATGGAGATGTTTCATCCTGCATCCTTTTCATCCTGTACCAACACTTATAGTCTGCAGATCTCTCAACAAAGTTGAGCTACCGTTTATGTGTATTTATGTAGTATATTTTTTGCTATCTAAGTAGTATATGTAAGTCTATTTATCCTAAATTTGATTCGAATTTACAATTCTCTGTTAGTCAGCACTTCACACCTTCATTTTTTCCTCACCACTCAAAGGTTAGCTGGAAGAAAATGCTAACTAGCATTAAGTTCGCCTATGTACTTGTCTTTGTCCTGTGCAATAAAGAATTTTCTATCCATCTATCTATACCTCAGCCTTGTCACTGACCTAATACAGGATGACCAAGAAAGAAACAGTGGCACGACAAGCAAGCGAGCATATTGAACCTATTTGGATGAAACATCCTACTAATATTATAAATGTTTGTGAGGATGTTTAGATGTTTGTGGTTCAATAACGGCCAAACGGATTTGGATGAAATTTGGCACAGAGATAGATTATAGTCTGGATTTGTATATTTGTATTTATCTTCATAGGTATCAAGCGAGCGAAGCCCCAGGTGGAAGCTAGTCAGTTTATGGTACATGATTAACTTACATGATAAAGCGTAAACGAATTTCTCCTTATGTTTGGTGTCAGGGTCACACAGTAGATCTAGCAGTTTCTTCAGTAATCCTCGCTCGAGCGCCAGAGCTTGGCCGGGCGGGAAGTTCTGAAATATATACAATAAAAACCATTAATACACACATAAAATCACGCCTATATCCCAGAGGGGTAGGCCGAGGCTTTCCACTTGCTACCATCCTGACGTACCTCTTGCTTCATTCACTCTCATCACATTCCTCATACATGCTCGTCGGACCTGCCAGGCTATTGCGTAAGCGAAATGGTAATGAAGATCGCAATTTTAAGGATGGTTTTATCAATTTAAGCGACATCTGAAGTTTTTCAAACATGAAAAGGAAGAAGCTAAGGTCTTGAAGTTTTCCCTTGTCAAGTTTGGAAAGTTTTGAATGTGGCTAAGATTGTTAAAATTACCCTCATAGTTACGAACTTCATTGCCATTACGCTTAGGCAATTTGCACCACTGGCCTTTTTCCAAAACGAATCGATTTTCCATGACGAATTTCTAAGTCGCAGAACAAACTTTAATGGCTACTGGTGCTGAATAAGCACCATTCAGGATAGAATACAAATTATGAATCATACAAACTAGGTGGTGTGTATATTGTTGCAATTAATTGTGTTATTTATATTATTATGTACGTTAGTATTTAATGTATATATATATCTATATGGGCCGTAGTATAAGAAAAATTCCATCTGTTTTTTATTCTATTGTTGCCTGAAATAAAGTTATTGTATTGTATAAGTGGTGGTGTATAAGTAGGTGGTGGTGTTGGTACCTGGCACACTCCTGCTAGCAAGTTGTTTGTGTTCTCCCACAGCTCCGGGTTCCGTGTGCTGTAGCAGAGGGGGAACACATCGAACCCACCCAACCTGCAGAAATCTGGAACATTTTATGTCAAACTTACTCAACACAACTCACAGGCATCCTACTAATATTATAAATGCGAAAGTTTGTGATGCTCAACTGATTTTGTTGAAACTTGGAATAGATAAAGTTGAAAATCATACAAGATGATTCATTATATGTATGCCATCCCGAAAGGGGCTTATTCTACAACCAATAAAGTTTGTTCTACGACTTTTGGAAATTCGAAATTTTCTTTGAAAAACACTATGCGAAAATCAGCTGTTTTGGGGGTCAAATCAGGTCAAACCCCATGAATCAGTTGTTTTAGGTAGCAATCTTGATTCCGAAGTTATTGTACGGTTAGTTACTAGTTCTAAAGATGATAAAAATACCAAACACGCTGATTTGAGAAAGTTGGCGAATTTAAAAAAAAATTGAATACATAGATGTTTTTTTTTGCTAATATTATTTCTTAAGTAGAAGTATGCTAGAGTTTTTTAAATTTTGTAATTTCCGTTCAAAAAAGAGACATTCATTGCCATATCTTTTAAATGCATTGAGCTAGAAACTTTATACCACACAAGCTCAAGGACCCTAATAGTTAGTGTATTTTCAATTTGATACCTTTAGCTGTTTCTGAGAAAAAGGGTCTAGACAGAAAGACAAACGGACAACAAAGTGATCCTATAAGGGTTTCATTTTTCCAGGAGCCCTAAAAAATGTTGTGCGCTTACCATTAGCAACATCGATATCTTCAATAATGTCAAGGACACTTTCGAATACTGCCTTGATCTCCGGTGTGATTTCCTCTTTGTTGGCAAGACTGCCTATTTTCTGGGCATCCGTCAGCACGGGGATGGCCATCCGGAGAACCACAACTGGATCCATGACCATGTTTTGGAGAGCTTCAGCCAAAAACTGACGCCTCTAAAAAAAATACTAGCTGTTACCAGCAACTTCATCCACATTTTTTTTGGAGCTTCAGTCAGTGTGACTGAAGCCAAATGTACGGAGACGTGATATCCATTCATGGTTGACCTAGCTGCACCAAGCATATAACTTCAACCTTATTATGCGGACAGCCACTCATTGCCAGTGTCTGTGTTTCCGAATACCTATACTTTGGGTGTGTTCAAGAGCAGAGTGAATAAGTTTATTCTGCGCCAACGTTCTACACCATAGACCACATTATCACTTAACATCAGATGAGATTGAGGTTAAACATTAGCCTATTTTGTATAAAAAATTTAATGCTAGCCGCCTCAAAGGAAAGTGCCGCTAACACTCCCTGAAACAGGCCCAAAACCAATTATGGACCCTTCCTAACTCATCCCTCATACATGCGCTCCGTGTGCATTCCATCAGTTGGGGGATGTTGTGGGTTAAAATCCCGATCGAGTCGATATTTTTGTGATGTTATAAAAAATCATAGTTCTTTTACTTTAGTGTCGTTTAACATTATAAAAAAATGCACTAATTAATTGAATCATACTATGCAAACAATAAAGTAAGTACTTACATCATTATCCATAGGTACAACATTATCCGCTGGCTGCTCTGGGTTATCCTGCCTGGCTTGTATAGCAAAGCGGAGTAGACCCTGGAATTGACAACATTTCACAATTATTATTTCATCATCATCATTTCAGGCATAGGAAATCCACTGCTGAACATCCTACTATCCTACTAATATTTTAAATGCAAAAGCCGTAACGGCTCAACCAATTTCATTGAAAAATATTTGCAGGTCATGCAAACATTTGTCCCGCAGCGGGGATTGAACCCACAGCCCTTGCGTCTCACTCACGCAATCGCCCGCTGCGCCACCGAGGTCTTCAAGATTTAGAATTAAAGAATGAATGAAGCATGTTAAACACGCTTGCAATGTCTAAAATAGGTCCACATGGCACCGATATCAGTTTAAACTGACCTGCAGATTCTGTGGTTGTCTTGGTTGCACAGCTAACCGGTCCAAGTTATTGCCTGCATCGTCATTAGGATTATTAGGATTATTTTCATCCATTTTCAAAGGTTACTTTCACACACTGAACTAGACTGTAATAGGAATTAAGGAGGATAAGTTATCCGCACGCAAAATCACGATGTACTGGAGCGTTTCGATAGGCGAATACTAGTTTTAGACAACAAATCTATGATTCACAGTGACTATCTTAGCATTTTCTAGAAAAACACAACACAAGGCCAAAATCTCGTGCTGCTCACTAAAACAATGCATGCAGTAGACAGTAGTCGTCATCTGTCAGATTGACGCACCTTGTGATGTCATTGTCATGATGATAATATGTCAAATATGTCATTGATAACCAATATCAATCAACTAAAAAAAAGTTTCATGAACACCTTGTAACATCTTGATAGCGCATTGCTGCGATGTTTGTAATATACACACGGAAACAAAGAATGCTCAGAATCTGCGAAAAAAAGAAAGTCATCGTTTATTTGATTACAAAGTTTAACTGCTCTGCTTCCTTTCCTTCCTACTGCTTCACATTAGCAGAGAAAAACTAGATGGCGCTGATTGTAGGATCGAATAGAAAATCTCATAATTAACGTACATACTATCACATACTATCATATACAGGCAGGCATTGTAGCTCGTACGGTCGCACGTAGTTTGGCTCCCAGATGCCATGTTGTAGGTAAGTTGAAAATTTTAAAAATATGCATCCAATGGACTAGCCCTTCAGCCACAGATAATATATTTTAAATATATGTCACTCGTTCTTTCTTGGTCATTCTGCACTAGTTTGAGTTGAGATATCTAGGCCATGACAAGGGTCAGTGACTTTTGGTGAAGGAAACTAGTGTGATGACTGATGGATGAATGACTTAAGGGCACCTTTAGCGAGCACCACAAAATGTCAAGAAACACACACAAAAAAACATAACACCAATGCCACATAACTCCAATATTTAGAGGGGGCGTTCAGTTGTATTTTATTAGAAGATCTCGAAAGATCTAATCCATTTTTGTAGGTTTTAGGACATGCTGGATAACTATGTTTTCATTAAGCCGTTTCGAGTTGATACGATTACCACATGGTATCGTATCTTGATTCGATTTTCTCGGGCTACCGTGTTTTGTTATAGGTAAAAGGTACCTACCTACCTACTTTAAATCTGCATGCGATTAATCATATGCTAACTGATACATTTTGCTTCAATCAAAATGGTACAAGAGAATGATAGACAAGTAACTACAGTCAGCATCAGAAGTTGATGACTACTTCGGAATTTAAAAAAATGCATTATCTGCTTGTTACCGACCTACATATTTTTGAATGAATACCAGTGTTAATATTTAGGAATATATAATTTTTAACTACTATACGATGATAAGTAAACAACTATATTAAATTTAGCATCTTCGTCTGTTCATTATTTACTTTTGATGTTGACTGCACCTAGCAGGCAGGTAGATAGCTATCTACCTGCCTCTTACAAATAGCTTGTACCTACATTGTTTATGATATTTAAATACCTATGTATTTGTTACTGATAACTGACATTCATGATAACATTATCACTCCGATAAACCAGGTTTTACTGATTCAACTTGTTTTCATAATCATAGTGCTTTTCACCGCGGGTGATCTCGAGTAATTTTTAAACGCAAAGATTCATATAAAGTAAAAATATAATAATAACAAAGATTTGTATAGTTAATTGCTACCAACACAAGAGAAAATAAAGATCTGATAAACTGTAAGTAATTTTAATATACCTAATTTAGGAAGGTAGGTACTAGGTACATCTACATAATATACATTTATATTGGAAAGGGGGCAGCCTTTAGGTAGTTTGTAGGATTTAAAACATACTGTACCTACTTAATTATTTTAACTGATTAACTGTTTATTGCCCATAAAAAAAAACAATAGGTAACAAATATAGAACGAAATCATGAAAAACATGACGTTAATCGACGCAAACGACGTCAATAACAGACATTCATTCTAGTTGTGACGTCATTCTGTTTGTTGTTCAGTAGGTATTTTTTTTTTCTGAGCCATTATTTCAGTGTCTGCTTTCTTTCCATTAATAAATACCAATTTACCAACATTCTCTCGCTTCAGTGAATGAGTATGTGTGTTGAATGATTCAACTTAATTGTATTCGGTTGGTATTATAACCAACCTAGGCACTACATTATTTCTAAACGTACTATAATTTTATTGAATTTATTGTTCTATTTCTATTTTTAGTCATTTATATCCCACAGCTGGACAAACTTTCTTTAATTTTCAAGCTCCAGTTTCTGTAAAATTTATGTGTATACTAAATATAAATAATCGTAAGGTACAGTTAGCAACGAAATTCGTTGAGGACGACTAATTAATTACTTTTAGTAAAACCTAAACGTCAGTATCAAGAAAGGTCAGTGTGCAGAAGTCTGAAAATATAAGATCTTTCTCTAAATTCAGCTTCATACTAGAAGATTTTATTTATCTACCTATCTCATAAATTTTCAGACTTCCCCATACTGATCTTTCTCTTGATGTATAACTGACCAAAGTAAAATATATTTTATGTTCTTCACTCCTAACTATTCTGTCACTTATGTAATGATTTTCGTTGTACCTACCGGAAGTATGTCATTGTAATGATCATCCAAAACAAGGAATGCTGGCACAAAATGGAGAAAGCCGTAAACCGTAATGAAACTGTTTATGAGCAAATGCTTTATCGTTTGATAGTTTAATCAACATGGGTAATATAATTATCTCTCCAGACAATTTGAAGTGCATTTATAGCTTACATAAGTACCTGCATTATAATTATAGTATATTATGTTCGAGGTTAATAATTCAAAAGAGAACAACAATCGAATCGGCGACTTCCCATCGGACATTACAGGATCCATTTTCTGACACTGTTTTTAAATATTAATGTGGTCTATATATGTATATGTAGAGGTAAGCCAAAGAAAATATGGATGGATTGTGTGAAAGATGAGATGGATAAGAAAAGAGTGTGTGCTGAGATGACGGCTGATAGAGGGAATTGGTTGACGAGTGCCTTTTTTTTTTTTTTTTTGAACGGATTTATATGTTGTGGGTCTCTTACGACTACTGCCAGCTACACCGGGATAGAGTACCAATTCCCTTGACGAGTGCCTTGTGCCGACCCTACCTTAAGTGGGATAAGGGCAGAGAGATGATGATGTTTTCTGTCAAATCAAGTCACATGTCGTTTGAGCATAAGATATCAGCAATAATGCCACTAGATGGCTAGATAGATAAGATACATACTAAAAATAGATGTAAAATTTCAGATGCCTCCTCGCCAGGACATAGTAGCCCAGCCGCAAGTGATCCGGGTCGAGCAAGCCAGGCCTCCGCCCCCGCCACCCCCGGGCCGCCTTCAGCGTCCCCCACACGACCACCCCGCTGTGTATGTCAGAACCACCCCCCGGGCGACCAACGTGGTCAATACTCGCTGAAATGCGAAAACGTGATAGTATTATCGCAAGGTCATAGAATGTAGCATTCTAGTTATATTCACATATACATTTTACAGGAATTCTAGCTTACGTCTACAGCTGCGCTCGCATGATGCCCAGCCAGATATAATCATTTTTTACCACAAAGTAGGATAATAATAGAATATAGTGGGATTGGCACACATTACCTACTTAGAGCCATTTGTAAAATAGACTTAACAATTAAGAAACTCACGCTTTGTACACTCGGGGAATCCCTTTTATGAGTCACCAATTAATTGGTTCTATAATTAGAAAATAAATTCGAACAATCGTATACTAGAATAGAATAAATATTACTTTATTGTATACCAAAAGAAAAATATACAAACCAGGAAAAATAAAGACGGTCAAGTACGAGAACTCGCGCCCTGGGGGTCCTTACCATTGATCGTGGGTTCGAATCCCGGTCGTGCACCAGTGGTCATGATCAGAAAATAAAAATTCTAAGTGTAGGAATTGACAAACTTATATTTGCGGTCGCTCACGTAGTCATTGTATGACATTGACCGCAAATATAACTTTGTTTCCTAAAAAACTTCAAAATTCCTCAATTTCAGACCTTTCCCTTTAATTGTGTTACAAAAGCTCCTAGCATTCCAAATTTCAGAATTGTGAGGTAACTGGAAGTACCCTAGAGATTTTTCATTTTAGCCATTTCCATACAAAAATTATACATTCATTGCCATATCTTTTTAATGCATTAAGCTAGAGCTTTGATTTTTATACTGCACCATAAGCCCACAGACCTTAATAGGTGGTATAAATTTCAAGTTTATACCTTTAGCCGTTTCTGAGAAAAAGGGTCTTGACAGACGGACAGACAGACTAGGATTAGGTAATTAATTATACTATTGTTAGGATTTTACATGGAAGACATGCGAGCAAAGCCGCGTGTAGAAGCTAGCACGTAAGTAGGTACTTAGTTATCAAAATCGATGTTCGACGTAGCAGAAAATTAACCAACTATATTGACTTAATTAAATGGTTATAACGTCGAATAGTACTAGTCTTGCACAACAATTAGTTCAACAAGTTGAATTAATAATTTATCGATAATAGGTATATCAATTTATATTTTATTGTGAAAGTTTATTTTTTAATGAATGTTGATTAATATATTTATGTTATCATAGAGGATTAAAAAAATTACAATTATTGTTTATTTATAGGTAAACGTAAATGTATAATGTAAAGTAGAACGTAAGTACTTTATGTAGATATTTTTTTATGTAAGTTATTATAAAATAAAATAGAGTTTTTTTACTTGCTCTTACAAATACTGTCATAGGTACCTGCGAACTAAATACTTAGATACCATGTGTAGATACATTATACATTTGAATGGCCTAGTGGGAGGTACATTTACTTTCGATTTGGAAGTCGTGGGTTCAAATCCCTATGATTTTTATTATTTGATAATTGTATGTGCGCTTATCACGTTCTTCAAACAGTAAAGGAAAAGATCGTGAGGAAATCCGCGGCTCAATCAGCTCCACAGTCGAAATAAACGCCTTTTGACTTTCACTCTGACCACAAAAGTGTTGTTCCTCCCATCCAATTGAGTAGGTATAACCATAACCTACAAATGTATTTAGGTACCTTACCTACCTAGTTACTAGAATAAGCGACCTTGTAACAAATATACCTGCCTAGTTAAAAAGTCTGAGCAAAAAACAAATTCTCAAAAACATTATAAATTCTGCAAAATTTTCCAAAAGTCGTTTACGCTGTTCTTCCACAACGCGGCAAGTGTGTTCACACCACCAACGTGGCGCACGGAGCGGCAACGTCGCGCGATCGATCCCCCGGCCACAGTGTATCGTACAGTAGTATAGCAGTTTGTGAAAGGAGAGTCCGCTCGTGAAGCGGAATGGCTATATACATATAAAAATCATCTTTTTGAATAGGCCGGCGCTGGCTGCTAGGGGGCTTTCATTGAAATTCTAACTGCGGTACTTCAGTGTCTATGAACGACTTTCATCAATTCTGAATACCTAGCGATTTTAATAGTCACTAAGCCCCAGGTGACCTAGGTCTAGCTGTTCTACGGATACGTATCTAACTATTTGTTCTACGGTACAACAAAATGGACATAAAAATGCAAACAGTTCTACTGCTCAGTATGACAAATAAATAGGTACCTACCTACCTAAGTAGGTCGAGCCGAATAAATAGGTACACCTACACTACTTCAATATGTAAAAATCCCACTAGAACAAGACTGGAACCGAAGTGCTTGAGTACTTCCCGCCGCTAGGCCAACACGGCGCATAGGTATATGTAGATAGGTAAAGAAGTTAACAATTTCAAAAGCCCACTTTCAAGGTTCATTCTAGGTACTTAAGTCGGTACCTACCTACACCTACGCACTTAGAAGCCTACGTACGTACCTAAGTAAGTACACTAAGGTATGTGATATAGTTAGGTACGTAGGTACATCTACATGCCTGACAGTACAGACTAAACTACTAGTATAGTATTATGTTATCTGTGGTACAGACGAGCACAATACTGGCCGACCTAGAATAAGTTACGATTTTGTAAGTAGATATTATTGTATTGCAGTTACTGTTCCGAACTTGAAATCATTTGAACCCCTCAAATGATTTCAAGCCTACTATCTACTATCCAAATACTTATAGTCCTCATCAACATCACCATCAGCTGGACATAGGATAGGAAATGATCAAAAAAAGTCGTGTTATTTTTGCACATACCTACAATTATGTATCTAGTATCTACTAAAAACAATATTTTGTTAAGGAATACCATCACGTAGACCTGTAGAAGTCCATTACTGGACATAGGCCTCCCCAACGAGTTACACGACGATCGGTCTTGAGCCTTTTCCATCCACCGACTTCCCGCATCCTTCATAATGTCTTCGGTCCATCAGGTGGGGGCCTTATTTAAGTTATTAGGTGACTAACAATGTTAGTTATATGTAGTTAGTTATGGTGCCTCGGTTTATTATTGACTTTTATTTCAATTCAAAATACTATTAATATAAATATTCAACTTTTATTTTTCTTGATTAAGATTCTATTGTCGAGTGTATATTTGACACGGCCACAGCCAACATCACATAAATCCGTGTCATCATTCAGTTTTTTCTGTAGCCCTCTTCGAAGAACGTTGTTAATTATAGATTCCGCGAATATGGCTTGATTTGGATCCATTTTCGCCAACTTCTTTGCAACGTTTATTCCTACCGCATCTTGCTCCGTTATAGTTTGATAAATGTCCGACTTAGTTTGGGGTGCTACTAAAGGATCCTTATCGTAGATAACCACGGGTTCCATAGGATATGAGTCATCAGATGAGTCTGATTTATCGAGTGTTGTGATAGTTGACGTTTCTGGTAGAAGCTCCGTTTTGACGGATTCCGTGTCGTAGTCATCTTCTTCGACTTTGGCAGGGTGTGATTTTCTCTTCCTTGATCGTGGAGCGGGTTTGATCTGCAAGAAAATTATCGATTTTAATCAGTCGATATTATAAGCAAACAGAGCATCAATATTCCTACAATAGTTTTTCTTTCGCACTGTACTTTAATTATGCACATATCCAGCGTTTCATAGTAATGATTTTTTATTATTTAACTTTTCAATAGTCTTAATGAGATGCCTACGCAATATTTGTTTAGAATTGCCTATTCTCATCCAAACGCCTAAATTCAAGAGGCAAGATTCGTCAGCCGAACTGTAACTGTAGGTGTTTATTAGATCGCACTACAAAATAATTGTAATCTTGGTCCACTGAGGCCCGAGTCCGCAATGTCCGTGAGTTACTCACTTGTCACTGGTGAGTGGTGAAATTGTGACACCATAGGCATCAGAGGCCCTAGTGTGAGTTCTCACTTTAGGACCGTGAAGAAGATAGATTACTACACAAGTTGTTTGTTTTGTAGGCGCCCCTTTTCATGACTCCATAGTCTATACAAAAACGGTTACCTATCTACACTCTCAGAATACAATTTTATCTGTATTCTGAGTCTATACTATTTTCAAGGTCGAAAAGTGAGTACCTACAGGCCGCAGCACAGAGTGTACGAACTCGAGCATCTGTAGTTTTTTTTTTTTTTTTTTAATAAACAAAATAGGCTAAAGTTTGACCACATTCTCACCTGATGTTAAGTGACGATGTGCAATTCGAAATTCAAATTGCTTTGTAGCGGGATGGTTTGAATTTTTTCCCTGTAATTTAATTTGTTTTTTGCTCTTTAAAGTGTTATTTTGGACTCGGCTTTGCAATCCATAACTGTAATTAATTACGGACAATACAGTAATTACAATCTTAGTGCAGTTGCGCGCGAATCAAAAAATGGATGTGACCGAGGTCGACTCCAGGCCTCGGTCCAGAAACAGTATTATGAGTGAAGAAGAGATCGTTGTGCACACAATTTTAGATGAAAATCAACAATGTGAGGAATCATTTGCGAGGAAAAAGATGCGTCCACCGACCAAACGAATGAGGAGCAACAATAGCAGCGACGAGCGAGAATGTGTTGATGAAGATGGATTTACTCTTGTGCAGAGAAAGGCACATCGGGTTGCGGGCGGGAAATCTGCAGGAAAGACTGTGAGAGGTAATACATTGAATATCAATTATTTTGAAGTGTGCCTCTCGTCATACAAATTGTTACCAAAACAAATTGGGCTGGCTATGTTACTAAAAGCTGAAGGAATTACTAATGCGACGCAGATAAAATACAAAAGTCCTTACAGAGCGGTTATCAGTTTTGAAAGTAAAGAAGACGCCAATAAATTAGCAGCGAATCAAACCTTTATGGAGTCAGGATACAGATGCTATTTAACGAGTGAAGTCGGCATTACTTATGGCGTGGTGAAATATTTAGAACTTGATGTGAAAGAGGAGGATTTGATGGAGTCATTGCAGAGCGACATCAAGATAGTGTCCGTTAAAAGGTTGAATAGAATGTCTGAGGAAGGCGAATGGGTCAGTAGCGAAACTGTACGCTTTGGTTTTAAGGGCTCTATTTTGCCTGCCTATGTGTTTGGATATGGTTGCAGATTCAAAGTAGATCCTTATACTTTCCCGGTGACGCAATGTGCCTCGTGCTGGAAATATGGGCATTTTACTCGAACATGTCCAATGAAAAAGTCTTTATGTCCAAAATGTGGCGGAGGACACACAAATTGCGAGACGACGGAGTACCGATGCATCAACTGCAAAGGCAAGCACATGGCCCTGAGTAAGTCGTGTCCTGTTTATTTGAAGGAGAGGGAAATTAGGACAATTATGTGTCAAGAAAACTGTATTTACAAAGTAGCATTATCGAAGTACTTAGAGAACAAAACACGCAAGTTTGAAGTTTACACGAAAGATCCACCATCAGTATTTATGTTTGGCGATGAATCTAATGCTAAGCGGTATGAGTCAGTTAGACCTACCATGTCCTACAGTCAAAGTGTTGGTGCGAAGTTGTTACAAACGGAGGCTTCAATACATCTGGATGAATCTGATGCCTTACGATATAATCTAGAGAGCGATGATGAGGCGAAGGATAGCTGTCAGGAAAATGTGATAAGAAAAGGAGAAAAGAAGAAGAAAAATAGAAAAGTAAAAATACAGGGAAAAGATACTTTTATAACACACAACTCTGTAGGATCTCAAGAGGCACCAGCAGCTGAGCCGACAAGTGGAAGAACATCGTTAGGTTCTGAACAAAAGAAAAAGAAAAAGATCGATTTCAGTAGCATATTTAGAAAAGTTAAAGAAATTGTATTTTCCAACAAAAGTTTTGAAGAAAAAGTTAGTCAGGTGTTGAAATTACTTTTTGAGGAGCTAATGTCGTACATGGTGCAGATGGTGAGCAGTGAAGATGTCTTAACGAAATTTTTAGGACTCTTTTATGATGGATAATAACACCTCCAATGTTACTGCAGCCATCAGGGCATCGGACCCTGTGGGTTCCGTTGCGCAATATTTAAATATTGCGCAATGGAACTCGCAGAGTCTGATGCCCAAAAAACAAGAGCTCGAACTTTTACTATATAGAGAGAAAATAGGTATTTGCTTATTAAGCGAAACATGGCTTGGCTCCGATACTAGCTTCAGAATAAGTAACTATAATGTTTATAGAAAAGATAGAACAGATTCTTATGGAGGTGTTGCTATATTTGTTCATAGATCAATTAAAACTCAAATATGTCCCATAGATATTAGCAATGGAGGTATAGAAATTTTATGTGTAAGGATTTTAAACTGTAAGTATTTAGAGCAAGTTGTATCTGTTTATTGCCCTTCAAATGTAAGAACTTCTCAATGTGACTGGGACGGCATTTTTTCAAAATTTTCATCGAAGTCAATTGTTGCTGGTGATTTCAACGGTCATCATTCTAATTGGTCATGTAAAATCGATTCTAGGGGGCTGCAGTTACTTGATTCCACTCTAGAGCATAATTTTGTATCACTCAATACCGGGGAGTTTACAAGAGTAAAGTTAGTTAACAATAATTTACAGGAGTCAGCGCCAGACATTACCTTTGTGACGTCAGACATAGCAGTTTATTTTAAATGGCTAGTAACACGGGAAAACTTAGGTAGTGATCATTTATTTATTAAATATTCTCTTCATTATCAGGATTCACGTAAGTTTGTTAAACGCCGGAATTTTAATTTAGCTGACTGGTTGTTGTATCGTGATATATTAAAAGATAGTTTTAATGAAATTTTGAGTGAGTCTGACATTCAATCGGGCTATGATTCATTTATAGAAAAGGTTAATGATGCAGCTAGTAAGAGTATTCCTATGATTAAAAATTGCACAGGTCCCTTACAATATTTTCAGCCCAAACCTTACTGGTGCCCAGTGATATCTCTTGCTATAGCTCAACGTCGCTTGGCCTTGAAGGAGTTTAGGCGCAATCCCACACCCAATAATTTTGATAAGCTTAAAGAAAAGATTGCTGAAGCGCAAAAAATTCATAGGCGGGCTAAGTCAGCAAGTTGGCAAAAATTCTGCGGATCTGTAGACGAATGCATGTCAGCCTCAGATATGTGGCGCCGTATGCGCTGGATGAAGGGTTTACGTAGAGATTATGTGCGCGCTCCTACAGATAAGAAAGAAGAACTTTTATGTAGCTTAGCTCCTGATTCTGTGCAAAATTTACAGCCTGTATTCACTTCTAAAAACACTTTCTTAGATAAACAATTTTCCTTTCAAGAGTTTGAAAATTGTTTGAAAAAGAAAGATACAGCTCCTGGAGAGGATAATATTACTTATTCAATGATTTATAATCTACCTTTAGAAGGCAAATTATTTCTGCTTAAAATTTTTAATCTGATTTTTAAACATTCTTTTGTTCCAGTACAATGGCGTAGTATTAAAATAATTCCTATCCCGAAACCAAATTCCAATCCTAATGTAATACCTAAATTCAGACCTATATCATTAATTTCCTGTATATGTAAATTGTTTCATACCATGCTTTGTAAACGTATTGAATGGTTTGTAGAAAAACATAATATATTAGCCCCAGTTACGAGTGGGTTTAGAAAATTTCAGTCATGTATAGATTGCTTAGTCCGTCTTGTTACACAAATACAGATAGGGTTTTCCAAAAATGTATCAACTTTGGCAGTATTTGTAGATATTGAAAGTGCCTACAATAATGTTTTGACGGAACAACTTGTTATTATGCTTGATAGTATCAATATAGGATCCCAAACATGTAAGTATTTGTGGTCCTTCCTAAGTAATAGACTTCTAAGAATAAAAGATGATGATGATGATGACATCATGGCCAGGTGGACTTGCAATGGATTGGCGCAGGGCGATCCTCTTTCTCCCCTTCTATTTAATATTGCTACTCACACAATTTGCACGGGGCATGATATAAATGTAAATGCGTTGCAGTATGCCGATGATTTTGTTTTTTACACACAAAACATAAATTCAGAGCTAAATGTGGCATGCCTTCAAAGGGCATTAGATTCTGTTGTAATCAAGTTGGGTGAGTTAGGTTTAGAAGTATCTCCAACGAAAACCCAATGTTGTATATTCCGGCGAGGACGAAGTTTAGATAGAGTAACTCTTTCTATTAATAACTTTAACTTAACGGCTGTATCAAACATAAAATATTTAGGCATTTGGTTGGATGAGTCCTTGAAGTGGAGCAAACACATAAATGAGATTCGCGATAAAACAATGAAAATTATAGGTTTATTGAAAGTCTTAGCTGGTGCGTCCTGGGGTTTACACCCTAAGCATTTGCGCCGGTTGTACATATCATTGATTCGTAGCAGAATAGATTATGGATGCTTTTTATATGATACCGCTGCAAGGACACATCTATCAAAGTTAGATAGGGTACAGAACATGGCAATGAGAGCGATTGGTGGATTTATTAGAACCACACCCATTCATGTTATGGAGTGTGAGCTGTATTTACATCCACTACAGTTTAGGCGACAATACCTTGCCACTAAATATTGTCTTAAAGCTCAGTCATTCTCTAATAACATCACTATTTATCTATTTAAAAAATTATTACATCTTAGTCCACACCAAAAACCATTAATCATATCCATTTTTGAAGAAACTAAGCTAGACATAATTAGACATAGTAATCTTCTAAATTTATATTCTTTGAATACCTGGGTGTCGAACATTAAATTAGATTTTATTGAGATTAGGGTAGATGGAATAGACTATGCGAAAAGTCAATATGATAATAATATTTTAAAGTCTCTTACTCTGGTAATGTTAAGTGATAAATATAGGGGTTTTCACAAACTGTATACTGATGGGTCCAAAATAGGTAACAGTGCAGGTGCGGCCTTTTATGATCCCAGTCACAATTTGAAGGAGACATATAAAGTTATATCTCAATATAATACTATTATGGCAGTGGAGCTTTTTGCGATTTCAGAGGCATTATCATACGCGGTTACTCTAGATTCAAATAAAGTAGTTATATTGACCGACAGTCGTAGTGCTTTACAGCATATTGCTCGATGCGCCTCTGGTGCCCGAGGTGCGTCTGTAGCGTTTGGTATTCTGAAGAAAGTATTGTTTCTGTTAAACAGTGGTATGGATCTGAGATTGCAATGGGTTCCTTCTCACGTTGGTGTTCAGGGCAACGAGGAGGTCGATAGGTTAGCAAAGGAGGCTATTTCAGTAGGTGTAGAAACTTATATTATAGCCGAACATACAGAGGTGTTGTTAAAATATAAATACAAAATTTTTGAGAAATGGAAAATGCATTATTGTAATATTTCAGAGAACAAAGGAATTTGGTATAGAATAGTACAAAGTGAACCTCCTCGAATGCCATGGTTTGTAAATAGTACACTTAAAAGATATCTGATTGTGATAGCCCACAGACTGCGCTCTGGACATATACCACTTGCTAAGTTTAAGCACCTAATGAAAATTGTTGACTCCCCCAAATGTGTTACTTGCGGAGTTATAGAAGACGTCCACCATCTTCTGGTGGAATGTGACCGGAGCCAGTCTTTAAGATCTTATATGCGGAACCAGTATGATGTAAATTTGTTGGATGTTGGCGTACTTCAAAGTGTCCTATCTGCCCCGTTGGTCGATGCGGCTATGACACTTTTTAAATTAGTTTATAATATAGTAAGTAAGTAAGAATTATAAATGCAAGTTGTAACAGGGCTGGCATAGTCACAAAGTGACTCAAAGTCCTAATTAAAATAAAAGAATAAAAAAAAAAAAAAAAGTGACGATGTGGTCTACTGTGTAGCACGTTTGCCTAGAAGAAACCTTTTCACTCTGGTCTTGAAGACACCCAAATTATAGGTATTTGGAAACACAGATGCCGGCAATATTTACTTCTTCTTCTTGTCGTGCTACTGATTCTTTCATGGTCATCCTGTATTATGTTAGTGACCATGTTGAGGTATGGTGGCCTAAGACCGTCGATGAATTAATATTTACTATAAACTCACCTTATAAAGACCGCCATCGGCCGCTTCCGTAGCAGCTTTAGCATATGCCTCGTCCTTCAAAAACAGCAGCGAGTCATAATACCACAGCGTCGCATGCTCTTCATAATCATGCCCGTCTTGCCGCAACTGCTCCCTCTTCCTAAACTCTTTATTGAAATTCGTCCGCAAAATATTGATCTTCCTCCGCAATAGTTGTTCGGTGTAAAACGGCTTGAATTGCTTCAATGCGTCAGTGATTTCTTGCAAGGCCTTATTACGCATGAACTTGTTCGAATAGTCGTAGCATCGCGGGTTCCATAGTTCTGGATGATCCTTGTACAGTGAAATTGTGAGTAAAGCGAACTCCCGTTCTTTATTGTCGCAAGTTCTGTCTTCGGAGATTGAGCCGTCCGCCATCGTGCGATTGAAGTGGGTTACTGTCAATGCCGACGCATGTTCAAGCCGGAACGTCAATGCGGTACAGTTGTCCTTATTTAGCTTGGTATAAATGCGCGAGGGAAAGGGATGGCAGTAGCTCGCGGCGCCGACAGCCACTCGATCAATTGAGAGTTATCTTGGTAAAACATAGAGCAGCGAGCGTTTACGAGACTTCACGATATCAATATTTACCTACCACGTCATTACTCTATCTAGATAAATGGCAGCCTATATACCTACCATATTAATTATAATTTAGATTTTTTTTGTTCATTAGACCACGAAAATAAAAATAAAAATGTACCTTCTTTAAGTCCAAATTATCTAAATAGAACTTTAATTAATTTTATTTATCAATTCTTAAATACGGTTAAGGTACCTAGCGGAACGGTCACCGGATTTATATCTGTACCTAGTTAGGTAAGTCAAATAGTAATAGGTTTTGGCCATCCGTAAATACCTACCTAAGTAACTTGGTAGGTACAGATTACCTAACTACATTATGTGGGTAGTTTTCTGAGTATATAGGTAGGTAGGTAAGTAGCTACTTCTGAGCATCAGCTACGAAGAAGTTCACAAACAACCGCACCTTTTTACATTGTTGCTAAGAGCTCAATTCCTCATCAAATGAAAAAAAAAACAAAATACGTAGCAGCGAACAAGCCATACTACGTATTCCTTATTCTGTGTCACCACCCCACCCAGTGCGACGTTGCCAGCTCGCTGGGTATCGTTCTAGAGACGCGTAGGTATAATCTAGGTGTTGTTATTCTAATTCATTCAGTTGGACAGGCTTTTGTGGTGTAGTGAAGCGGTTTTAGACGGTGCCGGTTCGGTTTTAGCATGTTTGTTTGTATGTTAAGTCACATTGAGCAAAAATGCTTTCATTCTACTCATACCTACCTACCTATGATGATAAATTCTCCGTTACCAGATTTCCACAACAGCACCCGGACCTGAAACAAATATGCGCAGATCATGCAAACATTTGTCCCGCAGCGGGAATCGAACACCCCCGTCTCAGACGGGCAATCGCCTGCTGCGCCATCCAGGTCGTCACTTACTGCCAAAGTAAGGAGATTAGGAGTACCACGGCTGCTCTGGTTGTTCTGTACTGTTAAGTCGTGCAATGGTGTAAGCGTAATAGCCGTGATGGCCCCGGCTGAAGAATAGGCCCTCCACATCTACCTATCCGCGGATGTCGTAAGAGGCGACTAAGGGGAAAAAGCTGGGGGATGGGCAGCAGCGTCCCTCATTTTAACAACTATGGCTCTAACTGCGCTCGCCAACCCGCATGCCCGGCGTGGTGAGTATGGGCAAGTCCCCCCACATGATGAGGAGTTTGCTCTGTCTGTCGGGGAGGCCATGTTCAGCAGTGGACGCCGTACGGCTGAAATGATGATGATGAATGGCAATGAAGTTCGTAACTTTGCGGGTAATTTAAGCAATCTTAGCAACATTCAAAACGTTCCTTTGACACGGGAAAACTTTAATACCTTAGCTATTTCCTTTTAATGTTTCATAAATAATAAATGTCATGTCGCTAAAATTGATAAAACCATCCTGATAATTGCGAACTTCATTACCGTTTCGCTTACGCAATAGCACTCCAGGTTCCTAAAGTACTATCACCAAAAATTCCGCCTTAACACCCTAAGGGTGTATTTGGCGTGAAGTGATCTGTGCCTTGCTTGCGTAAATGCGTAATCATAAAAAGTACCGTTTTTTTCTAACAATATGTTCGTATTGTTTTGGTTGCAACTGAACAACAGACTGGTGATCAAAGTCATAAAATGAATGGATCACCCTCAAAGGATCACAATAAATAAAGAGATGGGCCGGACATGCTTACTTAGCCGTGTGTACAAGCGAAATAGTTTCAAAATTGGTAAGGCAGAAATTTTGGTGATAGTACCTAGTAATTTGTTGTAGGTTGAGTTTACTCTAAAATTCCTAAGGTACCTACTTGAATTCGCTACTTTGCTGTTACATGCCAAATATTTAGAGTGCTGCCTGGGGGTTCGCCAAAAACACACTACGTTTACCTAGGCACAGTCGCCTGCACTTCTTCTTGTTGGGTCACTGATTCTTTCTTGGTCCTGTATTAGGTCAGTCTGCACTGAGATGTACAGGTGATGTAGACAATCTAGAGGTGCATTCCGAAATTTCGAAGCTTCATAGTTTCGAAAATTCGATTCATTTTGTCATGTGTTGAACATTAAGTGAAAAGTATTATTAAGTTTGTCAAGATAAGTTTTTTTTAAATATGCACCTGTTTTGCACTAAAATACACTTCCACATCGAACAAAAAGTATTTTTATTTTGTTATTTATTTAATCTTTATTGAGCATAAAAACAACTATGTACAAAAGGTGGGCTTAATGCCAAGGCATTATCTACCAGCCAGCCTGATTGGGTAGAAAGAAACAGGAGTAGTTTGGTTTGGTAGTTTTAATTTCATTTTTATTCCGAAACTTCGAAACTCATGAAGCCAATTTCATACGTGAGTTGCGAAATTTAAAATCTATGAAACTGCAACCCCTAAGCCATCCCGAAAGGGGCTAATCCTATCAACAAAACGAAAGAGCAAAAAAAAACAGAAAGTATATCAATCATCATCATTTCAGCCGTAGGACGTCCACTGCTGAACACGAGCCCCCAAAAATTTCCAGAAACAATCATTTGGGGGGAATTCCCCACACTAGCCACGCTGGGCATGCGGGTTGCCGAGCGCAGATTTTCCCTAAGTCGCCTCTTACGACATCCTCGGATAGTTATAGAGGGGCCTATTCTTCAGCCGAGGCCACCACAACCGAGGCAAATTTTTGAGCTTTGTAATTCTTTGTTTTGTTATTTGATTGAATACATCTTGCTGCAGGTGACTGTACTGCCTACTAGCGCAAGTACCTACCTTTCTACCTACCAATAGTGCTAACTTTATTTACATAGGTAAAAGGAAGAAAATTGCTAACACAAGTAGTTACATCACACACTGTATAGTACCTACCTAGGTAGGTAGGTACCTAGCTTTTTTTTTAATACAGCTGAGTTGGAAAACAAGCATATGGCCCACCTGTTGGTAAGCGGTTACCGTAGCCTATGAGCGATTGCAATACCAGAGGCATCACGCACGCGTTGCCGACCCCGAACCCTAAAGAGCTCTGGCAACCTTCCTCATCGCAGGAACACAACACTATTTGAAACAAATAATGTTATTTGGCTGCGATCTTCTGTAAGGCGGAGGTACCTCCACAGGCGGGCTGCTCCGACTCAGAACGAGAAAATCTCGCTGTGCCCTACCTCCTCCTAAAAGTTTCACTGCGTGATAAAATCCGAAAGAAGGAAATTAGCAAGTTGAAGTGGCAGTGGGCAGGCCATATAGCTCGCAGAACCAACAACCGTTGGGGAATAAAGGTTCTTGAATGGTGACCGCGAACCGGGCGACGACGCTGACGAAGTGTTGGAAGGCCGTTGGACCGACGACATTGTGAAGGTTGCGGGAAGTCGATGGATCGAAAAGGCTCAAGACCATTCGTCGTGCAACCCTTTGGGGGAGGCCTATGTCCAGCAGTGGACTTCTACAGGCTGATGATGATGATGACAAGACATGGTCGACTATTCAGTCGACGCGAGAGCCAAAGAAAATCGAGGATAATTTTATTCCCCATTGAGAAAAATGCAGCTTGAAATAAATAATTTTCTTCAACACCAGCCGTCCATTAATAACTCATTTCATATTAATGCGAGTTCCAGGAAAATTCACTGCGAAACTCCCCGCAGTGTGGAAAAACACCAACTGCAAAAACAGCGCGTAATATATAAAAATATACGGATATCTCTCAAGTGGTAAGTGGTAACCCTATACAGCGCTCGGGTGGCAGGGTAGGTGGTAGGCACGGGTGGCGGGTGGTATACAAGGTGATTTATAATTTTGTATACAATCTTGAAAAAAATAAATGTTTCATTTTATAGAATAACGGTTTATAGAATAGCGGTCTCTGATCATGGTATTTTAGTCATATTTTATCACTAACTAGCTACCCACGACTTCGTCCGTATTTATATGAAAGTCTCATAATTTTAGCCCCCTACTTTGCCCCCTTTAGGGATGATTTAGCAAAAATGCTGAAACACGTATTTTTTTTCTTACTAAAAGCCTAAATATGAATTTTACCCTAACTTGAGGAATTATGGATTTCCCATACAAACTTTCAACCCCTATTTCACCCCCTCAAAGATTTTTTGAGACAAAAGATATCCAAAATCCATCTCCATGCCAAATTTTATGACCATCTGTTCAGCCGTTTAGTTGTTAAAAAGTAACAAAAAAAAGAACAGAGTTACTTTAGCATTTTAATATTAGTATAGATTTGTATGTATACTAAACGTACGTGAGTTTCGACATCAAGATGGCTACCTAGTTAAAACAGAAGATTTTTGCGAAATTCCATATGTCGTAGAACAAACTTCATTACCAATTGGGTGTAGAATAAGCCCTATATTAGTTTAATCAAATGTGCAGCGGTTTACCCGGGACAGAATTGTTCCTGCTGCGTTGACGTCAAGCCAGCAGGAAACTGTTAATTCGCAAAATATCCTAAACTACAGCGGTACAAATTCTGACAAATAGGTACAAATAAATGACAAATTCATCACTAAATGATGGCATGGTCAGGAGTCCAGAAGCTCTTGGCTAATGTCGGTGTTCCTGCTGCGTTGACGTACACCTTTTCGGGATGGCATAAAGTTAAAGTCAAAAAGGCTTTTATTTAAATAAAATCACAAGGATCAAGGATTTGAAACGTCTCACCTGCAAACAAGGTGTATCATAAATGTATACCATCCCGAAAGGGGTAATTCTATCAACGAAAAGAAATAATATTAGCGAAAAAAAAACATCAATATTATCACTTTTTTTCACAAACTTTCTTAAATTAGTTATTTTTATCGTTTAACTAACAACAAGTAAAAGAAGTTCCGAATCAAGATTGCTACCTAAAACAGCTGATTCATTGAGTTTGACCTGATTTGAACCCAAAACAGCTGATTTTTGTACAGAGTTTTTTCTATGAAAAATGACGAATTTCCAAAAGTCGTTGAACAAACTTTTTTTTACTTATCACACATCTAAACTGATCCCAAACTAGGCATAGCCTGTACTATGGGTACCAGAGACTGATATACATAATATCATATTTAACACCCAGACACAGAACAAACATCTGTGTTCATACACTCTGTCTCACACAAATGTTTGTCCAGTGCGGGAATCGAGCGACCTCTAGCGCAGAAGGCAGAGTTACTACCAACTGAGCTGTGAGGCCAGTCAACTTTATTGTCCCCCTTCGGGATAGCATAGATGTTATGATTCACCTTGTACATGAAGCTGGCATAAGCCGAGGGGTGGGATGAGAAGTGGGGCCACGGGGTGACCTTGTGGAAGTCCCACTCACACTTGTAATTACTGAAACCGTTTTAGGGTCCTTTCAACTCAATTCCGTCGTACGCTTTCGACATTGATTTTGCTGAATTTATTTGCTTCTATCGTGTTGGAGTTGCAACAGATCCTGTTTGAAAGTTCGCAGTTTTGTAGGGATTCATTGTGTTCTTTAGAGTAAAGTTTTTAATTGCTTTTTAAGCACTTGCCACACGTTCTACTTTTACAAAGAGCACTGGTGGAGTGGCTAGTATGTTACAATATTATTTTTCTTTTGAGCCTCAGCACTGAAGCTCTACATTCCATTTTGTGAAAAGTATCATCGAAAAAAATGTTAGGCACGCGCGCCGTGTTGTATTTTTTTTTTTTTTATGTTATGCGGAGGCAAACAGACTTACGGCCCACCTGATGCTAAGTGGTTACCGTCACCTATTGACATCAGCAACACCTGGATCATTGCTAATGCGTTGCCTGCCGAACCCCTCCCCCCCTAAAGAGCTCTGGCAACCTTACTCACCGCAGGAACACAACACTATTTGAAACAAATAATGTTATTTGGCTGCGATCTTCTGTAAGGCGGAGGTAACCTCCCCAGGCGGGCTGCTCCAATTAAGAGCGAGAAAATCTCGCTGTGCCCTACCTCCTCCAATGTTGCCTGACTGTTGCCTGACTCTTGTAGGCTTGGTCGCGAGGAACGGGCGTAGCTTCACCAGGCTTCTAAGACGTTTCGAAGTGATCCTACGTATGCCATACGTGACAGGTCAAGCTCATCGCCGCTCAAAGTTCATGGATGTATTTTATGAATAAATATTCCGGACATATCACACACGGTCAACTGATCCCAAACTAGGCATAGCCTGTACTATGGGTACCAGAGACTGATATACATAATAGATAAATATTTAACACCCAGACACAGATGCGTTAGTCACAAATGTTTATCCATTGCGGGAAACGAACCCGCGAACTCTAGCGCAGAAGGCAGAGTTACTACCAACTATGCTGTGAGGCCATTCAATTTAAATTATAGGTTGTTATTGATACCTTTCATAAAGGCTTTGTTGGTGTTTTAATGTATTTACCTACGAATATAATATATCACAAAGGTACCACACAACATAAGTACCTATACCGTTAAACAAGGTGATCTAAAACATGTATACAATCCCGAAAAGGGGTTAGGTATTCTATTTACAAAAAGAAAGAATATTAGCGGAATAAAAATCAAAGTACCTACTAATTAGTTTATTACTTTACTGTTACTTACTCAATTTTCACCGAGCCTCTTTAAATTAACTGTGTTTTTGTCTTTTTAACATTTTTATTAGTAACTTTATTTACAGAAAGAAACTTAAAACTAATACAAGTTAATATTTACAAAATACACAAGAAACAGTTGAGCCATCTAAAGACCGTTACAAACGATCTAGCTCAACTGATCCAGATCACTACCAGTCGGAAGCGTCCCCAAGACGCTGGCGGAATTGCCATTAGTAACTAGCTTCCCTGCGGCTTCGCTCGCGTAATAAGTAGCCAATACGCTATTCTTGGTCTATCTCTTTCTAGTTTCATCGAAATCGGTTGAGACGTTACGCCGTGTTTGAACAATAAACATCCAAACATCCTCACCAACTTTCGCATTTATAATAGTGCATAGTTAATAGTTATTTATTCCATAAAACAAGTCATTGTATGCGGAAATTATAAAATACACAACATAATAAACAAAACAAAATATTCATAACTAATTTAACCACAATAAGATACATCACTATTATACATAAAAAAATCCTTACATACAAGATAAATAAATAAATGTCAATTTGTGTTACAAAAATGTTCAAATGTAATGTATTTTTTAACATTCTTGTCATACAAATCTTTGATGTGATCAATATAAACACGAAACGGTCAGAGTTCGTCAAGTGAGTAGAGACACTTCTCCAAAAGGAAAGACTTTATATAATATAAGTACATACTACGACCGACGTCTAGATTACTACCTAAAGCAGCTGTTCAAAGTTTGTTGTTTGAAGTATGAACTAATTTGACCCTAACAGCTGATTTTTCCATGCATGTTGAATTTCCAAAAGTCGTAGATCAAACTTTATTGCCAATAATAACTGTAAGTTACTATTTATTTATTTCTGGACTTTACTTAAACAATTAGAATTCTTGAATATTATATTGACATTTACATGCTTATATTAATCTAGTTAGAATTTTCAATATTAAGTAAATTTAATTTATTTTTGATATAATAATTTGTTGAATGTTTTCTGATAATATGTGAGATGAATAATTTGAAATCTGTTTTTATGGTTACTAACATAGTTTATAGGTAGATAAATGTACTAACAATTATGGTGAACAACCGAAATAAATAAATTAAATAAATAAATAAAAATAAATGCCAATAAGGTGAAGAATAAGCCCCTTTCGGGGTAGCATACATATTATGAAACACCTTGTATACCTACCTAATTTCCTTTATAAAACGTAGGTATTACTTTTTACAATAGAAATTCTTTTTCCTTATCGCGCTTCCTTTCAGTGGCTTTGGGTAATGAACTTACTAACTCTGCTAATAGCTTCAACGTGAGGTTACATTTTTCCATTGTGCGAGGATCTCTAATTTTCCTTTATGCGACGTTTGCTTTGAGCTTGGTTCTTGGCGACCATTTAATTTTGGTAAATATTGCACAGCGAGATTTTTTTATAAAAAAATAACTTTATTTACAGAAAGAAACTTAAAACTAATACAAGATAATATTTACAAAATACACAAGAAACATTTGAGCCATCTAAAGACCGTTACAAACAATCTATAGATAGCTCAACTGATCCAGATCACTACCAGTCGGAAGCGTCCCCAAGACGCTGGCGGAATTGCCACGCTGGATGGCAATGCTAATGCGCTGGGCCAAATAAGAGCCAGCTCTCGGGTCACGCGTCGCTTCGATCAGACGTGATTTTCTAGTTCTAAATTAGAGCAGCCCGCCTGGGGGATACCTCCGGCTTAAAGAAGGTCTACTGATGAAAGTCAATTTTGAGTTTGATCATTGATCGCATAATTTGACGACCTCGGTGGCGTAGCGGGCGAGACCTAAGAGACCCAAGGAGTGCGGGTTCGATTCCCACTGCGGGAATCGCTAGGTACCACGCGAGCGAAGCCGTGGGTGAAGCTAGTAAGATGATAAAAATACCAAAAACAACTAATTTGTTTTTTACCGATAATATTTTTTTTTTTTGTTGATAGAATATCCCCCTTTCGGGATGGTTTACTTGTTATGAATCACCTTGTAGAATGTGGCTAAGTCTGCGCTATAATATAACAACGGTACGAATGTAGTGCCGTGGTGGCCCCGGCTAAAGAATAGGCCCCTCCATATCTAACTATCCGCGGATGTCGTAAGAGGCGACTAAGGAAAAAAAGCTAGGGGATGGGCAGCAGCGTCCCTCATTTTAACAACGATAGCTCTAACTGCGCTCGCCAACCCGCATGCCCAGCGTGGTGAGTATGGGCAAATCCCCCCACATGATAGGAATTTGCTCTGTCTGTGGGGGAGGCCATGTTCAGCAGTGGACGTCGTACGGCTGAAATGATGATTCTATCAAACATTGTAGGTACACGAACCTCCCTCTATCTATAATCACGTCTCTCTAGCCTCAAAGGTTTGCTGGAAGAAAACTCTTTTTAGGGTTAAGCTCGCCTTTGTACATACCTTTCTTTTTAATTTTTGTATCTGTATTTTTCTTATGTACAATAAAGAATAAAGAAATAAAGAAGGAAATATTGTAAAAGATTTCCTAGAGGCGCTTCCGGGCATTACTCATTACTCGCATTTTAAAAGATATTTTTTATTTTATGTTTTGCAACAGAGAGGAGCTCTTATAATTAACGAGGCCGCAGGCAAAGCAATGCTCGATGTGCTGAAGAATTTTGGCTCCGGTTTTTACATGCATTATATATTTTTAAACGAAGATTTTAGGTCGTTATTCAATTTTATGTGAAGCCATCATTCTCAAAACTGTGGGAATTAAGATTCTACAATAATAATAAATAAATATTCCGGACATATTACACACGGTCAACTGATCCCAAACTAGGCATAGCCTGTACTATGGGTACCAGAGACTGATATACATAATAGATATATATTTAACACCCAGACACAGAACAAACATCTGTGTTAGTCACAAATGTTTGTCGAGTGCGGGAATCGAACCCGCAACCTCTAGCGCAGAATGCAGAGTTACTACCAACTGGGCTATGAGGCCAGTCCAAGAGTACCAACAGTCATATGCATAGTCCTGAAGAAGTTTCCTATATGCTATTCTTGTTAAGGAACTTTATCTATTCCAAGTTTCAACGAAATCGGTTGAGCCGTTACGGCGTTGATTGAACAACAAACATCCAAACATAAACATCCGAACATCCTCACAAACTTTCGCATTTATAATATTAGTAGGATAGTAGGAAGTAGGATATTAATAGAATAGAAATAGAAATAGAAAAATCATTTATTGATTATAATTAAAGAGGAACAAGTTAAATGAGGCCCTGTCCCCTGGAAAAGCGTGAGCTGTGGCCCAGGAAACAGTTCTCTCCCAATTGACATTGGAACATTATGCTAACTTAAAAATTGTGGCAGTTAACATTAAGGTAAGTGGTAGTGACAAAGTTGCTAAAATATAAATATGAGTGAAATTTAGTTTTGGTGTGTGTGTGTGTATGTTTCGGAGTGAGTGTGATGGGATCTGCTGATGCACCAGTCTCTTAAGAGTCTGTGTAACAGGAGATACCCATATATTAAATTCGCACGCGGGTTGTGTGTGTGTGGGTGGTTGTGTAGTAAGATGAACAAGTACCTATAGATTTGCCTTATTTTTGAATCCGATAAAGTAGGACAGGAATTATAATATATATAATAATTCCTGTCTTAAAACAGTATCTCTATTAAATGCCTGCGGCTTCGCTCGCATGGTACCAAGCCTAGGTACCACGCGAGCGAAGCCAAAGGCTTAAGCTAGTGACAGTATAAATCCAAAATAGTATCTAGAGCAGCAGTCAATACTTACTGACCTAGATACTAAAGCGAGCTGAATACTACCTGGAATTGCCTTCCTATTTGCTAACAAAAGTAATTTTCAGAGTTCATGCTTTGTACTTTGTATTCATGACATAGCATAAAGACGTGTTCAGACGGCTAGCGATATGTCATCTAAAATACAAGGTGATTATAAGGTGCTAAGGTGGTATATGTATACTATTCCAAAAGGGGCTTATTCTACAGCCAATTGGCAATAAGTTTTGTACAAGGACATAATAAATAAATCATTTATCATTAAAAAAACGAAGCATATAATAAATCGGCTGTTTAAGGTAGCAATCTTGTTTGATTCGAACCTCTCGTATATATATTTTTTCCTAGTATAATATTATTTTAGCTTAATTTTAAACTGTTAATATTATTATTTTACTGACAATTTGATTCTCGAAACTACAAATAATGTTTATTATGATATTTCGAAAATATCTAGAGTGGTTTCAAGCATTTTGTAATTATAATGAAAATAAAATTGTAATATTAATTGTGGCAAATTTTTATTTTTGTTATTTGACATAATTGACGAATTTTTCTATTTACTTTTTATTAGGCTTGACATTATGTAATTTGAATTTATTAATTGAAGATTTATGTTTGTTGTTTCTTAACTAGTAGGTATTATGCTATGAATTAAAATTAATCTTATAAAATGTTTGATATGTATAATAATAATAATTTAAAGGATAGTGGTACACTATTGCATTAGGTGCTCCTGTAAAAATAGTGTAACTTTTCGTAAATAAATAAATAAAAGTATACAATTATACATAGATGCACGTAAATAAAAATAAAAAAAAAGAGTTATAAAGAGGATAATAAAAAATCAATAACAGCTAGGTACTTACCTATTTTTAAATAAAAGTTCGGAAACATCTGAAATAAATTGTATTTTAAATTTTGCGTGCTATACGCCATAAGAGTCCACTGCTGGACATTAGGCCTCCCCCAAAGAGTTGTCATGACCCCCATGACAAACGGTCTTTTGAGCCTTTTCCATCCACCGACATCCCGCAACTCGTCGGTCCATCAGGTGCCTTCCAACACTGCTTCGTCGCCCGGTTCGTGGTTGCCATTCCAGAAACTTTACTCCCCAACCAACGGTTGTCGATTCTGTGAGCTATATGGCCTGCGCACTACCACTTCAACTTGCTAATTCTTGCTAAGAATTAGCAAGTTAAATGTTAAGCGAAATGAGAAAATCCGTAGAAGAACCAATCGGTTCTTCTACGGATTTTCTAATTTCGGATCTTATCACTTTCTTTTTTATACAACAGATGTGGCAAACAAGCTTACGGCCCACCTGATGGTAAGCGGTTACCGTAGCCTATGAGCGCTTGCAATACCAGAGGCATCACGCACGCGTTGCCGACCCCGAACCCCCTTCCCCCCTAAAGAGCGTATCACGTAGTGAAACTCCGACAAAGCTCTCTCCACAGCCCGTTGCACGACTTTGAGCTTGTGTATGAGACCAATAGTTAACGACCAAGTCTCAGTGCCATATGTCATCACTGGCAACACGCACTGATTGCAGACTTTCGTCTTGAGGCTCTGCGGTATCTGCGACGAGAAGATATGACGAAGTTTCCCAAACGCTGCCCATCCGAGTTGGATTCGTCGGTTGACATCTTTTATATTGTAGTGTCTCAGTGCCATATACATAGCAATATACAGCTGGTTACCTAAATAATTTGCGCTTACAATTATTGCAATATTTTGTACTGCAAACCTAAAAGGAATAATATTGCGAAGCCAGACGGCTATTTCCAGAGCGGCTTAAGATAAATAAGCAATATGATATATCTCTACCTACACTACGAGTACTCTTGTACATTTTCGAGTAGGTAGGTACGTAGGTAGTAAGTAGGTACTCTCGTCACGATCCGCGAACGAATATTCATCGCATTCGTGCCCGATTTGAGACGACACGGTCACACGGCGCGACATACTTATTGAGTAAACTGTCATTCCGATCCGCGCAATATCAATGCATGGTTACCCTACTCTAAATTTTTATAGGGCTGCCATTTTTCTTCTACCACACATGATAGGAAGTAGCTCTGGAAATCTGTGGAGGCCGATGTTCAACTGTGGACGTCTTACGGTTAAAATTATGATGATGAACTTTTACAGGACGCTGTTGTGCCTGGGACAGACATGTTAAGATGAACTAGGGTTGCCCAGCACTATACCATCCTCTGAGCCTAGTCGGCCTATCACAGGAAAGAGAGTCAATACGTGTGAAGCTAAACCGCAGTTTTTACTCACGATGTTTTCCTTCACCCGAAAAATTCATTGGTCGGATTCGAACCTACGATTTTCAGATCTAAAGTCAAAGTATGTCCCACTTGGCCAACACGGCGTAGGATGTTCCTAACGTTATATTTCTATTCTTTAATTCTATTCTAAGAACGTTCAGCGTACTTGTACCTATGTAATAACTAACTTCTAGTACCTAGGTAACAATTTCACATTTAATTTTCATATGGCGGGGCAGGTGCCAAGCATCACTACTAATGGCTATGGTTACCCTTCCCCTTCCTTCCACATTAATAGCTTAAAATACGCTTGAAAGTATAGCTTAGAATACTTAGAATACCTTCACTAGCTAGAGTACAGTCGCCTTCACTATGAGGTTATACATTTCATAGTTTTCAAAATGATTCCGCAGTTATATTTTAATAAAGATGTACACCGAAAAACCTCAAATATTCGGTACCTTTTTACAAAAATTGATCGAGCCTGGAACGACGCCCATAGGGGCCGTAATAACTCTCTCATTTGGCTACATTCTCATGGAAATGTAAAACTTGACAAGTAGTTGCAAACATTGTAGTGTAAGCGGGCTTGTTGTATGTAGATACATAACTTCAAGCTATTTATATTGTATAGGATACTGCGTGTCTAGGGTGCTGCAGGCAGGGCCCTGAAGGTATCAAAGGGCCAGCGAGGGATTTCGCTGCTTTCGTAATCCCAACGTGTGGGCTCTCGAATGCCGCGGCGAGCTGGCAACGCCGCGCGCTCGACCGACGACCTCGCGTTATCGCCACCCGCGGTGACGCGATACGCGAAAGGTCACTCGCAGTCACAGCTATTCACCACCATCCGCTAATGTCTTCGCGATCTAAACAATCGCAGTTTCGACATAGAATCCCATAAGCACACCGTAAAAAAATATATAATTTAGCGGCGACCGACGTGGCATGGTGGCGCACTGTCTCCGTCTCGCTCGCGCTCGCCCCGGCCCCGCCCCCCTCCGACTGCAGCGCCGCGTAGCGGGCGGCCCGCAAATGTACACGTCGTCTATACAGCGCGTTGCCATTCTGTACCTATAATTTCGCTCGACGTAAATTTCTACTGAAACAGTTCAATGGACTTTTCTCGTAATTTCTAATAACTTCATCTAGCGCAGATACCACCATGGCACACGGTGTATTGTAGGCAGTGTTGTAAAACGGTTATTTCTATATGATATTGTGTTAAATCCGAGTGAGAGTTGCGTGTCCGTGCTTGTTTCTTCGTGAAGTCCCGTTGGGAGCTTCGAAGTCCGTTTTTGGCTATAAGGTTAGTGTTTTATTTCCTAAAAACTAGTCAGTTGTATTCAGTTTCACGTAGGCTATCATCTGATGTAAATTTTATAGCAGAAAACCGATTTTGAGATCTTAACCTTTCCTTCATAAATACTTACATTGGTTTCCAAACTGCGCAAATTACTTCCTGTGGCGTGTTCTATACGCAGTTTAGTGAGTGTTTTGGTGGTAATAGTGTAGTGCACGTGCTCACCAGCTTATGTAAGTGAGATAAGGTTATCGTTGTGAATTGTAGACATGTTATTTTCGTCCCCATGCCCTTTGGACAGGCTTAGAAATAGCCGTGCACCGTCCGGAATGTGAACGGCCAGCCTCGAAACTTCGAAAGCTTGTGGACCGTAGGCCTATTCGACTCGCTGCGGTACAGCAAGTTTTCAGTTTATCCACTTGAATTAGATCATGACTTCAGTCCCCAAACTCGTGAAATGAGTTCCAAATTCAAATCCTCAGATCCTCATTTGTCTGCTAAGTTCTTATTACGAAAATACAGACGATTTGAGAACCTTTTTTTTTAAATTTAATGATATGACTTCTGTCTCTAACTGTCCCCAAACTCGTAAAATGAGTTCGAAATTCAAACCTGTGAATGGATTCTCTTTTGTCTGCTAAGTTCTTAGTTTACGAAAAATACTGACACATGTAGGTACCTACCTACATATAAGTATGAGTACATCTCTTTTTTTATGAGTTTTCCTTAAGTATCAAAATTGACAGATTTTCCCCAAGCGAAAAGTAATCTGGGTAGGAGAACCTAGTAGGTAGATACGATGGGTAACTTAACCCATAAATACTTTTAAGATTACCTACTCAGTTCATCAGTCGTGATTTACGTACCTAGATAGGTAGGCATTAAGTAGGTTACATAAGTGTTTAGCTGATGCCCACACGTTGAAAAAATGCTGACATCCTCGTTTAAGAAGTCAGCTAAAAATTACTAAAATTCAAATACAATCTAACTACCTAGGTACCTACCTGGGGTCTTTCAATAAACACTGCTGAGCTAGCTATAAAAAGCCCTCAAAACCCTCAGGCTTGGTGTGGTGAGCCACAATACCAATCACAGATTCACGAAAATAACGAATAATACACAGAATTAAGAGAGAACATCAGAACATATTAGGTATCATAATCATCGCCATTTTGTAATAATTATTTAGCATTTGCGAAATACCTATTGTTTGTTAGCCCGCATGATAGTAGGTAGGTATCTATCGATCGTACCGTCGAACAATGAGATCTAACATACCTACTCGTATTTATTACCTTACTTGTCGCGTCACTGATCTTTTTTGGTCACCTGTATAAGGCCAGTGACGGTATGGTGGCCCAGAAAAGGGCCAATGACCGTCGGTGAAAGAATCAGTGTACCTAGCGAATAGATTTTTTCTTACTAATCGCAAGCAAAGGCGCGGGCTGTAGCTATATTAACTAATTTAACTCGTATCTCGTAACAAGAACATCGACAACATCACAACTGTATGATATCCGAAACATGGTACGTTGGCATACTCTCAGATACCCAGGTGATAGTCAGGGGCACGTCCAAACATTTAATTTTACTGGTATCACGATGTGATCGCTCAACGTTTTAAATGCGTGCATATCCGCACTTAAATATTTCGTTGAAAAACTCATTACGACGGCGACTGTAGGTCTCTTAAATTTTTCGAATACAAAACCCACTTTTGCACGTCCGGGATTTGAATCCACGACCTTCAGATCAGCTCCCGCTAGGCCAACACGGGGAATGACAAAATATCTACAATACATTGAGGAGACCAGGCCATAGCAGATATCTACCATCAAGGTTACAGTACGTACGAACGAAAGGTGCCTCTAAGAGGCGCACTTTAATCCTTTCACTGACCGTCATAGGCCCTTTTCAGGGCCACCATACCTCAACCTGGTCACGGACCTTATACAGGATGACCAAGAAAGAATCAGTGACATGACAAGAAGAAGGCTACAGCTACGTAATTTCTCAAGGTCTGAACGTAGAGGACACCAGACAAGCAATTCAGCAGATATTCAGACAAAATGGCCGCCCAAAAGCAGTCTCGCACAGGCGTGATACACGCCTACGATCAAGTTACCTATTGCTATTAATGCATGCATGTTATTCTTGAAATTCTTGTCGATAAACTAAAATAACCGAGCGGATTGGTAGACTGATTGATAGCTTTGTGAAAGAGGCAGACGGGTGCGTCAACAGTGAGGGAAAACACCGTGAAAGAGCGTAATGTTCTAGAAAACATCGTCATGTTCGAGAAACGTAACACGCCTTGCAGGCTCTTCGTGTCGTTCGTAACACTGGTTCTTCCACGAGTGCAAGGTGCACTGTCGTTTCTAGAACAATCTAGAAACGACAGTGCACTCTAGAAACGACAGTGCACCTTGCACTGCGAGTCGTTCGCCACACTGGCCCTGGCATGTTGGTTACAAAGCAATACTGCAACGGTCAATGACCCGAGGCAGCTTGACCAAGTAAGAACCAATGTTACGACGTGTAGTAACTATAATAGGTATTTTATGGATGCCTACATCTATATACATACGAATATTTTGTTCGTTTGTTAGTTACCTTTTCACGACTAAACTGCTGAACGGATCGTAATGAAATTTGGCAAGGAGATAGATTTTATCCTAGGGCAAGACTAGGTAGAGCAAGACAGATAAGCTATGTTCTGTCTCAAAAATAATCTTGAAGGGTTAAAAGTATGTTCCTTATGTTGGGGATCTAAAAATTCGTATTTAGGCTTTTGGTAAGAAATAAAGCAACGTGTTTCAACATTTTAGCAAAATCATTCCTAAAGGGGGAAAAGTACCATGGTACCACAACACCTGGACAGGGAACAAATATTTGCAGATCATGAAATATTTTTCCCGCAGCGGGAATCGAACACGCACGCCTAGCGTCTCAGACGGGCAATCCCCAGCTACATGCTACGTAACTTTTCATCACCATCATCAACCAGAAGAAGTCCCCCCGCTTCTGGACATAGGCATCCCCCAAAGAGTGCCATAAAACAGTCTACTCTACCATTTATCTTTGAGTGACCTTCAAACTCTTCGAAGTACTTTCAAATACCTACCACGTCGTAACTATGAGACAGGGTACGGGGGGGGGGGGGGGGGAGGGGGTTCGGGGTCGGCAACGCGTGCGTGATGCTTCTGGTATTGCAAGCGCTCATAGGCTACGGTAACCGCTTACCAACAGGTGGGCCGTATGCTAGTTTGCCACCTCAGTAGTATAAAAAAAAACATTATTTCAGCGACGGTTATAGGTCCTTTCTCACTGATTCACTGATCTAATACACGATGACCAAGAAAGAATCAGTGACACAAGGAAGCAAGCTGGATAAAGTCCACTGCTGGACATAGGCCTCCTCCAAAGAGTGCCATGACGAACTGTTTGAGCCTACTTCCCACAACCTTCACAATGTCGTCGGTCCATCGGGGGCCTTCCAACAGTGCGTCGTCTGGTTCGTGGTCACCATTCGAGTACCTTTATTCCCCAACGGGTATCGGTTCTGCGAGCAATAGGTATTAAATAAGTAACTGACTGACAGACTGACAGAAGCAGGAATATAAATAATTATGTGCGCTATACTAGTACTCTCAAACGGTGAAGAAAAACGTCGTGAGGAAGGGCTATGGATAGAGCTATGCTTGTAAGATCGTTGTAAGATCCGAAATGAGGAAATCCGTAGAAGAACCAAGGTCACGAACATAGCTCTCAGAATTAGCAAGTTGATGTGGCAGTGGGCAGGCCATTTAGTTTGCAGAACCGACAACCGTTTGGGAGTAAAGGTTCTCGACCACGAACTGGACGACGCTGTGTTGGATAGACCGACGACCTTGTGAAAGTTGCGAGAAGTCGGTGGATGGAAAAGGCTCAAGATCGTTCGTCATGAAACACTTTGGGGGAAGCCTATGTCCAGCAGTGGACTTCTACAGGCTGATGATGATGACGATATTGGTGTCATGTGCCAGGACCGCCTTCAGCGATAAAAGCCTCCTCCAGCTCTTTCCACCTCTCTCTGTTCCTAGCGGCTCTACTCCACGCTTCCTGTCACTTTGAGTAGGTATATTGTAGCTTCATGTTTTGTTTGGTCTTCCTGCACTATACAAAACCTGTTTAGACGAATGTTTTCATGACTAGGATGCTAGGAGGAGCTAGGATTATAATTAGATAACTTTTCTTTTGAGCCTCACCTAGTTAGATCGGCACCACACTGAAGCTTTAAATTCCATTTTGTGAAAAAGGATCATCGAAAAAAATGATAGGCACCAAGCCGTGTTGGTTGCCTGATTCTTCTAGGCTTGGTCGCGAGGAACAGGCATAGCTTCACCTAGTTTCTAAGACGTTTCAAAGTGATCCTAGTGATTTTATTGAAATAAATGCCTTTTGACTTTGACTTTTGACTTTGGAGGTGTTCCGGTACTGACAAGACTCTTTATTTGCAGGTCCCTGTGCAGTGTCAGCGGCGATCCGCAGTGTGTGTTGTGTTTGTGTTGTGTGTGCGTGCGCAATGGCGCGCAGTTAGCGGCGCGCGAGCATGCCCAGTGCGTAGCCATGAGCGGCTTGCTGCTATGGCTCAGTACACACAGCGGTCACAGCCGATGCACAGGTAAGATTCTCTGGAGTACCTGCTATTTACTGCTAATTCGAGTCTTCTTCCCTCCCCCTTATAGGGTAGATAGTTAGGTAGGTCCTTGGGTTTCGCCGGATGGCGGTGCAGCCTCGTCGTATAATATAAATGCGAAAGTTTGTGAGGATGTTTAACCGATTTCGATTAATCTTGGAATAGATAAGAGTTATTTGCCTAGAATAGCATATAGGATACTTTTTATCTAAGTACGTACCACGTGAGGAAAGCAGCGGGCGCAAGCTAGTGTCACATACATGTCTTCGAATTTATAGGTTCTAGGACAGGCCCGTCCAACATACGGCCCCCGGACCACCATGTGGCCCGCGTAAGTCCTTCATCCGGCCCGCGACCTGGTTAAAACTTTATAAATAATTACGTGAAATAATTAGCAATACTTAAACTTTCTTTTTTAATAAATCATTTGGTTATATGAAAAGTACCGTTGCGTTTTACTTTACCTATGAAATTTTTTTTGGCCCGCTACGATTACAAAAATATTACACCTGGCCCTCTAGAACATTGTGTTGGACAGGCCTGTTCTAGGACATGCCAGTTTCCTCACGATGTTTTCCATCAGCACTAGAGCACTAGTATAGCTCACTTAAAATGCTGCAATTGATTATAATGTCTTGAGTGTTGACATTTTGGGAGAGCCAGAGTTTTGCTTCCGAATTGCTGGCACGCACCGGAATGGCGCCGATGCCAAACGGCCTACCATCTATTATGATAACATTGTGGCTAGGTCATATGAACCAGTTTTATGGTGCTGTTTCTTGTTATTTCATTGTATGCAGTATTGCAAAAGTTTATGTTATTTACATCGTTTCAGCCGCGTTTTATTTTAAAATTGAGGGTAGAAATGCTTTGCTATCGATAATCGATACCGTGAAAAATAAAGTGGCGATCGCAATAGGCCAGTTGTGGCCTATTGTGCCCATAGCCACATAAAGTTTGATGATTTAAAAAAAAACCGTGAAAACAGATTAGAATAGTTTTTTGTGCGTATGTCAATTGTCAAATAAACGATTTCTATCCTATTCTAACATATCAACCACAGGGTTAATTCAACTAACAAGTTTTCAGTGAATTGCAATCGAACGCAATCTTATTTTTGAAGCACTCTCTTTGTCGAAGAAAATCTTGAAGTACCATAAAACGAAGTCAATTTAAAGAAAATAAGCAATTAAAACGTTTCGTCATACCAAGATTCATACATTTATGAAACAACTCCTTTGTAAAATTGGCCCTCAGATAACTTAAAACAGTCTATGAGACACAGATAACATTATAACTTCGTATAATATTAAAGTAAAAAAATAAAAACTTCGTAAAATAAAGCCGCTTCTGCGTGTTTCGTCCCTATAGACGTTTATTAATGGATTTTGATGATTCATACTGCCTTACCTACCTTCCGTCTCGCTTTCTATGTGACTGTGACCACGTTCGCTTATGCTATAACGTTCTGACTCACGTCAGTCAACAACGTTGTGAATGTTTAATAGAACCGCCTATGTGCCTCTACGAAGGCTTGATTTAGGGTCTCGATATGTTGAATATGTTCTAACAGCGGGCTGCAAAATATTTGATCTGGCCGTCCCTAGTCCAACGAATATAAAATATACACCCAACATAACATAGTCACATACATCCTGACCCCACACTAGGATTCCCTGTGTCGTGCGTGTGTAATAAATGAGTAATGACTATCTGAAACAAAGAGTACCATGGTACTTATCGTAAGCGGCCTAGCTCGCGTGGTACCTAAAAGTAGCATTGCTAGGTAAAGAACTATATCTATTCAAACTTCATTGAAATCGGTTCAACCGTTCTGGCGTGATTTGAGTAACAAATTCATCCAACCAAACTTTCGCATACTGTATAAAATTAGTAAGATTGTAGTAGCCCTTTAGAGGGGGAGGGCCTCTAGCTAGCGTTTTTTCCCTAAAGTCTAAAAAAAGATCTTAAAAAAAACCATGCTTAAAGTATTGCCATCTATTACTATTGCATAATGACGAACAGAGACGGGAATAATTTAAAACAATGCTTAAATTTAAGTAGTACATTTTTTAAGTGTGTGATAAAATTAACACGAGATATTGATCGGGCTATTTCTACATTATGCTCAGAAAATCTAGTGGCACCAACTTAATATTTTATATTAAGGCGTAACACCCAGATCGTTTCCATCGCCCGTTGCAAGTCGACAAGATTCCATATAGTGAACCGCCAACCAATAATCACTTATTTATTTGACCGTAATTTTAACCTCAGGAAAAACGAGGTAGGTAGTCTAAATTCCTAGCTTAGTGAGAACGTTGAAAACAAGACTATTCGAAGCCTTTATTGATTTTTTTCATACACTGTCCGGCACGAACTAGAATACGTAGTATGCCACGTGACGTCTGCTCCCGCTTTAGAGCGATGACCCGACCTCGTTCCTTATTAAATACCTATTTGTAGATAAGGTTTTAATAGATAACGATTTCGTTTCTTCTTGTTGAAGGTGTTAAGATTCAGGGACTTGATTAATAACACCCAACAGTCACATAGTCCTGACAACACTAGGATTCCCTGTGTCGTGGGTATCAGAAATACAAGTACCTTGGTACCACAATACCCAGACCCGAAAAAATATTTGCAGATCATGCGAACATTTCTCCCGCAGCGGGAATCGAACACCTCTTGCGTCTCAGAACACGCCCACGTATCTGAGCAACGGGTCCACGTGCTGGTGACGTTAAGAAACTGTTTATCCGGGTAATACGCGACCAAAGCCGCGGGCGGAAGCTGTTTCAAAATAAAAGTCGGTTAGCCATGGTACAATTTATTGATAATTTCAACATACATATTTTGCTATCCAGCGTGGCAATTCCGCCAGCCTGCGTCTTGGGGACAGCATCTATAGATCGTTTGTACCGGTTTTTAGATAGCTCAACTGTTTATAAGTCTAAGTATAAATCAATGTTTTCTTGAATTAGTTTTAATTTTCATTAAATAAATAAAATAATTTACCTATAGATTTTTCGATAAAATTACGATTATTAAAATAACGATTAGATTAAACGATAAAAGAATGTGATGTCAATGATCGATTTAATTCGAAAGGATTCAATAGTGAACCACAAATAAAACTGGTTGACTGTACAACTAATAGATACTGGCTTACAAACTTACATTATTCTGTGGTTTTACAATAAGTACCAAAGAATAATAAGTTAGAAGATTATGTAATACATCATAGATGTTTAAAAACAAAACTACAGACCCGACTGCGCTGTAAAAGAACTTAGAATTTTGATTTTCTCAAGCGGCAATTCGCAGCTGTTATAGTAACCAAATAATTGTTGTCTCCGCGTTGCGAATTTAAAATTTGCACTTTTGCGATTAAATTGGAACCATCGATCACAACTTGCGAAAATTTCATTTTGGTGACTCGATTCGCTACTCATTGGCGAAATAAGGCAATCAATTATGACGGTAATAAAACTTGTAGCTGAGTTTCTTATCGCCACATTAGTTTTTTGATGATTTATACAACCTATCACTCGCGTGATAAAGACGAAATAATCGTTAAAAAAATCCAATTCAGTTTTGATCGTTTTTGTTTCATGTGAAACCGAATATCCCGGCTTATAGCCGCCATATTGGATTTATTGACACTTTGTATACTCGCGGTATTCAAGACGAATTTAGTGACACATATTTACCCAAATCCATCAAGCCGCTAAGGCTGTGTTGACGCACAAAGGAACATACCTACAATCTACATACATACGCTCAAAAACATTACCGTCCTACTCGGCAGACGGGTAAAAAGGTTCGATAAAAGAGACGTTTCATCAATATATGGAGCCTGGGCCTGCACTGTGTACAATACTCTAAAATATGCCTAAGCAATTAAGTAAACATATTTAATTGGTTATTTTAGTTAAATTGACTTCGTTCTAAGGTACATTAAGATTTTCTTCGACAAGGAGAGCAACACACAGCGCTACAAAAATATGGCGAATGGACGTGCGTGAAATGTCATTATGACAACCTACATTTATCTGACAAAACAAAAACATCAAATCAAACAACATGACATGAAAAATATGTCAATATCATGTCAAACGCCAATTATAAACCAACATGGCGGCCTTCAAATAGTGTTCACATAGTAAAAAACTTACCAGAAGAACTATTCTTGTACCATCGCATTTGTCTTCATATTAATGAAATTGTATTTTTCTTGTAATCTCCTATTTTTTCCTAATTTTTCTATGTAGTGTACATGGACCAGGCCCAGAATGAAATGGCTCCTTTATTCTAGTCTTTGCTGAGCTGCGGGTGAGGGCCTCTAACTATTCGCTAATTACCCCTGTGGTTTATTTCCATAATATTATGTCTTGAGAATTTAGATAATGTCCTTGATTGTCATACCTTTAATGAAAATCCATTTCAATATTATCCTTACCTCTACTGACAATTTTGACTGAAAGACAATTTTGAGTTTGACATTGAAGGTGTAATTAGCTCAACTATATCGCTAGTACCTAAAAGTCAAATAACGAATAATAACGTCAACAGAATAAAGTCGATTTTGAGTTTGACTTTTAGGGGCTTGGAATATCTTTGAGCTATATCGCACGCTCTCTAATGTCCAACTCATTGAGTGTGAAACGTGAAAAGTTACGCTCATATTTGGATGCAAGAATCATTTGAAACATATTTTGGATGACATATCGCGCCGTTTGAACGCGGCTTTAGTGGGTTGGGATTATTTCCAAACAGTCCAAGCGATGTTTCGAACACGGTATAAATTATAGCATAAACACAGCTGATTTTCTGAACTTCGAGAGACGCGAGCGAACCGCGGCGTTGCCAGCTCGTCAGCCCTCACGGGCTTCGCGTTTATTGCTTATTCTGTGGCTCCGCGTTGCCGCTCCGTGCACGAGACGAGTATAATTCGAAATTCTTGTTCTGCGACGAAAAGGTACTACGGAGTATGAACTTACGTGCTCTATAATTAGGTATGTCAGTATTCTATAACGGTTTTTAACTTAATTGCGAACTGGTTTATTGGTTTTGGCCCTCTTAATTGGTGGTCCGTATCCGTGGTACATATTCGGTGGTACCTTTTACCATTTTGGCGATAAATAATTGGTATGTAGACAATGGCCTCGTTATGTTGTTTTCGACTCGACTGAGCGTTGTAAATGATTTTCGTTCGAGTGTGTTAATAAGACCTGGGTACCTACTGAGAGTAGGTAAGTACAGTCGCCTCCACTCAGATGTACCTAAACATTTTAAAAACCTTCAAAATGATGTCATAATATCGACCGATGGAGATGGTAGGCACCAAGCCGTGTTTGTTGCCTGATTCTTCTAGGCTTGGTCGCGCGGAACAGGCATAGCTTCACCTAGTTTCTAAGACGTTTCAAAGTGATCCTAGTGATTTTATTGAAATAAATGCCTTTTGACTTTGACTTTGACTTTGTAGGTGGACACAGTAAAGGCAGCAGCGTTCCCAGTCTCACTCAACAATAGCTTATATCTGCGCTCACCAACCCGCATGCCCAGAGTGGCAAGTATGGGCAATCCGCCCAAATGATTGTTTGGGTACAGGCCGTACGAGGTCGGTCGCTGGCAATCTATGGGGGAGGCCTATGTTCAGCAGTGAACGTCCTACGGCTGAAATGGTGATGATACATCTCAGTGCAGGCGACTGTACGAGAATGCCACCACTCGAAGGTTCGCACTGCCTAAAATAACGTCCCAAGGGCCGATCCAATCATTTAAAAATGCCTGACGGATTTCACAAGGGGGCGTTAAATTCTTGGGAGTGAGGGTCTCCTGGAGGTTACCAACCTTAGTTAGGTAGGTGGGTTAGGTAGCTTAGGGTTGAAGTGAAATTGTTTACGAACAAAAATTAAATGAAATTGAATCAAGTATAGAATACAACCTCTCCGATCACCAGGGAATCAGAACTGTAGTGACTAGTATTTAAGGGTACCTGCATTCCTTAACTTATGCTGTCTCCGGGGGACAACTGACAGTGACAGATAACAGATGACACCTGAGATGGAGAGATGGATACATACTCTCTGGGAGTCAGTCAGTCTGTGGTCAAGCCGGCACGAGCGGGCGCGCGGGAGGTCACTGTGAGATATTGTTAAGTGTGTTGTCCTGCTGAGGAACCAGCCAGTGTGGCGTAAGGCATACACTACAAGAACCTTGAATATGCCTAGGGGAAGGGGGTAGTCAGAGGCACGTCTGCACATTTTGGAACATGGTTGGTTCCTTACGATGATGTTATCCTTCGTAGAAGGTCGTTCTTCATCAATTTTCGAACAGAAAAGTCATTGGTTCTCGGCAGTGTTTGAACACACGACCTTCGGATCGAAAGTCGGGTTACCTCCCACTAGGCCAACACGGCTTTGAACTGTAGATATATTAAAAAGACTAAAGAAATTATTTCTTGGTCACACACAGTCACCTAATCTTTGGTTATTTTTATTATGAAAGGTTAAAATTATGTTATCATATCACACAACTTGATACATTCTACCATTCAGCATTTTGGTGGCTGTTTATCCTATTTTCTCTAAATTTATTATATATAATATTAATTAACTTTTAAACATTATAAATGCGAAAGTTTGTGAAGATGTTTGTTCTATCACGCCGTAACGGCTCAACCGATCTCTATGAGACTTGGAATAGATAGGGGTTATCTAGGTACTACGAGAGCGAAGCCGCAGGCGTAAGCTTGTTCTATGACATACCTTACCTACATAAAAGGCCAGTGTTGGAAGGCCCCCCACCCGATGGACCGACGACATTGTGAAGGTTGCAGGAAGTCGGTGAATGGAGAAGGCTCAAGACCGTTCGTCATGGAACTCTTTGGGGGAGGCCTATGTCCAGCAGTGGACTTTTACAGGCTGATGATGATGACGAATATCTTAAAAAAAAAAAAAAACAGTATCGTCATCATTATCTCCTAATTTGTTGAAGCAACTAAAGCCCTGGCAATGGTTGAACATCGTGGAACAACGCAATCCAGCTTTAACACATCCACATTTTTTTGCGCTGCCTTTTAGCAGCTGCATGATACTATGTTCAGTATCGACGATGGAGCTGGTGTGTGTATATATTATATGGGTGATAAAAAGTTACAATTTTTTTCCAGCCCCAGTTTTCAGGGTTCAATGCGTTTCCTCGCCACAATTGAACTTGATGAAAAGTAGCAATTTCCACACGTGTATGAGTCAGTTTATGCATAAGCTGCATATCTACTCTGCTATTATAAGTACCTACCTAAGTGCATTACATACCTAGTACAACCCACGTTGTAAACTTTGTAAGGTACTTAGCTGGTGGTATTTCCTTGTAAATAATAAGTTAATTTGCAAGACTGTTCTATATTCCGTATGTACCTACTTACTATGTTGTTAAGGTAGGTAATTCTTTTTTCCTAGAAATATAATGTGTAAATTCAACTCGATTAAAAAACGTTTTAAAATATTCGTTGCAGGTTTTTAGAATAATAAATACTTATTTGAGGTCGGCTGCACCAAGATGTTTAAATTATAATTTTCAAAATGATGCCAAAGCGCAGCCCACTGTAGATACATATTCATGCCCGTGTTTGTAGCGTCACTGATTCTTTCTCGGTCATTCTGTATTACTATGTCTGGTCAGTGCCCAGGTTGAGGTATGTTGTTCATGAAATGTTCCGTCGCGTCGGTCGGTGGTGAAAGAATAAGTTTAGTGAAAGGATGAAAGTGCGCCTCTTAGAGGCTCACATAATACTGTCGTAAACATTATAACATCATCATCATTTCAGCCGTACGACGTCCATTGCTGATCATGGCCTCCCCCGCAGACAGATCGAAATCCTTATCATGTGGGGGGATTTGCCCATACTCACCACGCTGGGCATGCGGGTTGGCGAGCGCAGTTAGAGCTATCGTTGTTAAAATGAGGGACGCTGCTGCCCATCCCCTAGCTTATTTCCCTTAGTCGCCTCTTACGACATCTGCGGATAGGTAGATATGGAGGGGCCTATTCTTCAGCCGAGGCTACCACGGCAAACATTATATACTTACAAATAATAACATAGGTACATTAAACCACACTCTGATATCGCTCGGTATCGCAAAGTTCAGAAACATTCAGCGCAAAGATAACCTGCGGAGCTCGATCGATCGAGGAGTTGCCGCTCCGCGCGCCCGACCCGGCCGCGGCGTTGCCGATTCGTGCGCTCCTATTATTATTTATTATTACTACGCTTAGTACAGAGTTGCATGTTTACGTCATTCGTGCAATGGCCCGGGCTTGATGGACTATCTATTCCGTTTAAAATCAAAGTAGGTATTCTAAATTTTTATTGCGCTTTTAAATCAACTCTTACCATAATGAGTACCTATACCTAATTAGTCTACTAAGTAGATAAGTATGTTATGTATATAGCTGACTCAATTCATCATTATTTCAACTGTAGGACGTCCACTGCTGAACATGGCCTCCATAGATTCCATATCAAATTCCTATCATGTGGGGGAATTTGCCAGTACTCACGCTGGGCACGCTAGTTGGCAGGTGGCGAACGCAGTTGTGCTGCCCATCGCCTAACTTTTTCCCTTACGTTATCCACAGGTGATATGGACGGGCCTATTCACTGGCTCAGTTTTTATAAGCTTTCTGGTTCATTCATATCATAACAGTTGATATTTGCAACTTGCTATGATGCGCAATTTACACGAATTTGAACCATAAAGTTGAAGTTGATGGTACGGGCCACGGGGCCTTGAGTTTCAAAACATTCAGTCATAGTCAGTGTTTCAAATGATTGATGTTTGACAGCGATGAGCGCCGCAGAGATTGACTGGTAATTCAGTTCAAAAAGATAACTTCCTTAATTAGAAGTCAGGGTAGATGTAACAAGCTTGTGGCCCTTACCCGAGTTATTTTACTCTTGTTAGTCGGAATATTTCAATCAACCTACTAACTTGAAAGAAAGATAGAAATCATTTATTCAGCCACAAAAAATAAACAAAAAACACTTCTAAACTATACAAGAGATAAAGTAGGTACATACATTGTATAACATACTATTTTTATTTTATATGGAGGCAAACAGGCTTACGGCCCACCTGATGGTAAGTGGTTACCGTCGCCTATTGACATTGACATTATTAATAAATAAAGACGGTCAAGTGCGAGAACTCGCGCCCTGAGGGTTCCGTACTATTGGTAGTGGGTTCGAATCCAGGTCGTGCACCAGTGGTCATGGTCAGAAAATAAAAATTCTAAGTTTAGGAATTGAAAAGCTTATATTTGCGGTCGCTCACGTAGCCATTGTATGACATTGAACGCAAATATAACTTTGTTTCCTAAAAAACTTCGAAATTCCTCAATTTCAGACTTTTCCCTTTAATTGTGTTACAAAAGCTCCTAGCATTACAAATTTCAGAATTGTGAGATAACTGGAAGTACCCCTGAGGTGTTTTATTTTAGCCATTTCCATACAAAAATTATAAATTTTTTGCCATATCTTTTTAATGCATTAAACTAGAGCTTTGATTTTTATAGGGCACCATAAGCCCACAGGCAGTAATAAGTGGTATAAATTTCAAGTTGATACCTTTAGCCGTTTCTGAGAAAAAGGGCCTTGACCAGGGACTGAAAGCGGTAGAGGTTATAGGTACTGGCACCGTTAAAACATTTCGGTACCATTATGCTATACTGGTAGGGCATTACGGTACCGTTATTTCATACCGGTAGATTTCGCTAGTTCGGCTAGTTCGCTAGGACGGTCGCGCCGCGGTGGCGGGGTGGCGGCGTTTCATCAAAGTAAACCTTTATTTATTTCGGTTATAGGTACCGGTAGCGAAATAAACCGAAACTAACTGCGAAGCCAGATTTTCCGGTACCGTTATATTTATCGGTAGAGAAATATTCGTGTAACCGGAATTTAAAGGTATGACTATGACGTCATATCGTTATTTAAAGGTACCTTTTTATTCCGGTTATTCAGTCCCTGGTCTTGACAGACGGACAACAAAGTGATCCTATAAGGGTTCCTTTTTCCAAATGAGGTACGGACCCTAAAAATAAAAAACATTTAAGTAAAGAAAAAATATAAAAAGAAACAATAATAGACAACAAACAATAACAACTTGCGCCCGCGTCTTCGCTCGTCTCTACTTCGATAAAAAGTATCTATATGATATTCAAGGCAAAGAACTCCTATCTATTCCAAGGTTCACAGAAATCGGTAAAGCCATGATTGAACCACAAACATCGAAACATCCACACAAACTTTCGCATTTATAATATAAGTAGGGTTAGTAGGATACGTGTTAACAACATACACGGTGGCAACAGCGAAGCTCGGACCTGCAAACTCTTTGGTAATCACCACGTCATCGTCATCATCGTCTGCTGGACATAAGCCTCCCCCTTAGAGTGCCACGACGAACAGTCTCCGCAACCTTTACAATTGGGCTGGGGACTCATCCAACACTGTCGTCCGGTTCGTGGGCCGTTGAAGAACCTTTATTCCCCAACTGTTGTCGGTTCTGCGAGCTATGTGGCCTGCGCGCTGCCACATCAACCTGCTAATTCTGACAGCTATGACGGTGACCTTGGTTCTTCTACGGATTCTTCAATTTCACGCAGGTTTTATAAAGTAATTGAACTCAAACTAAAAAGGTGTTTATTTCAATAAAATCACTAGGATCACTTTGAAACGTCTTAACGTACCTGCATCGCTTGTAACTCATACTATGTTCAAGCTACCTAAGAGAATGCTGGGTTGGATTCTTTCTGACCAACTGTGAAAACTAAATAGTTTTTAATCAATACTTACTGGCTGTAAAGTCAAGAAGATTGGATTAAAAAGTTAAGTTTGAAATTGGATTGCGATCGTAACTGTTTTGTAACTGAATTTTATAAATGAAATAGCAGGCAGAAGTTTAGTTTAAATTGAATTGCATTCATAAAAAAAAAATTGTGCCGTTCAGCCTTTTTCTTTGTGACATATTAGTTAAGAGTCTTCCTATACTGGCTAGAAAAAAAATCACCCGTATACAGCGAAGCAAAAGCCCCTACTCAGAGGCCATGTATCGGGAACGGCCTTTGGGGTAGAAAGGTTTTAAAGTGGAGATCAAGCACCGGCAATCGCCGCGTAGGACGGCCCCCCACTAGATGGAAAGACGACCTAATAAAAGATGCTGGGAGTCGATGAGTACCGTACATAGGCCGCTTTGGAAATATATGGGTACGCCTATGTTCAGCAGTGGAACGTTCAGTGGCTAAAATTATGATAAATTTATCGGGAATAGATGCCACATAGATTCTTTCTATTCTGTGATTGTGTCTATAACTACCTATAGTGTAAAAAATATTTAGATTCACGATTTGACACTTCTCTTATGTCAAAACGCGTAATAATGTTGCCACCAGTTGCCGCATTCAGTCCTTCAGTGCTGTAACTGATCAGATCAGTAAATAAATGTACTGCGAACTGATTAGCTCATTATTGCATCATTCAATCCCTAAAAATCAAGTGAATGGGGCACTACATGCCTTTATGCCTTTATGCCAGTCGAAAAGTGTCCAAAAAGGCACGACTGGCTGTGCATGGAGGAGTGTCAGTGCCGACACTAATGTTTGGCAGTGAAAGTTGGGTATGGCAGAAAAAGCATGAAAGTAGGATAAATGCAGTGGAAATGAGAGCTTTGCGAAGTATGTGTGGAGTAACTTTGAAAGATGGAGTGAGGTTGCGGAACAGTGTGATAAGAGAGCGTTGTGGAGTGAAAGAAGATGTAGTGATGAGGATTGAGAAAGGTATGCTGAGATGGTTTGGTCATGTAGAGAGGATGAACGAAAGAAGATTGACGAGACAGGTGTATAAGGCGAGTGTGAATGGAACCGTTGGAAGGGGAAGACTTAGGTGTACGTTTAGCGACCAAATCGGTGACGTTTTGGACAAAGGCCAGGTCAAGAGTCCTAAACCGACGAGCATGTATGAGGAATGTGATGAGAGTGAATGAAGCAAAAGAGGTTTGTCAGGACCGTAGCAAGTGGAAAGCCGTGGTCACTGCCTACCCCTCTGGGAAATAGGCGTGATTTTATGTATGTGTATGTATGTATGTATGTATGTCAATCCCTAAAATTAACTGGATTAACACAAATTGTGATGACCGCTCACCGCGGCCTACCGAAAATAAAACGAAGGACGTAGCGCAATCGAGTATACCACAGACTCTACAGACTCCACAATCTTGACTCTCAATAAATTAACCGACTGAATGATTTTGATTCATTAGATCAGCTGTTCACTTTATTACTTCACTATTTCGGGACTCTTCTAACACAGGTTATTGCAACTTAAAAGAAGAGTCCCAGGCCATGTAACACATTAACTTAGTTGGAACAATAAATAATATACGTATATATATATTTTTTACTATTAAATTATTGACAAAAAGTGGTAGCACCCTGACTGTCAATCATCATCATCATTTCAGCTGTTCGATGTCCTCTGCTGAACAGGGCCTCCCCCACAGACAGGGCAAATTCCTTATCATGTGGGGGGATTTGCCCATACTCACCACGCTGGGCATGCGGGTTGGCGAGCGCAGTTAGAGCTATCGTTGTTAAAATGAGGGACGCTGCTGCCCATCCCCTAGCTTTTTTCCCTTAGTCGCCTCTTACGACATCCGCGGATAGGTAGATATGGAGGGGCCTATTCTTCAGCCGGGGCCACCACGGCCATACTGACGGTCAATACTTGAATATCATACTTTGTTAGACAATAGATAGCTAAAATCTAAAATGTAACTTCTCAATCAATCAAAATCCGGTTCCTTCCATATTCATTTCATCTCAACTCGAAGTTACAAAACACGTGTTCGTACTTTGTATTTATGTATATGTAATATGTAACCTCGGGTAGTAAGTAAAGTAGATTGTAGGGTCACCCTCCCCGCGTTTCCCCTCGTTCTATCGATCCGCGGGCTGGCAACGTCCCGCGGCACTTTCTCGCGGCGTTGCCGCTCCGCACCCATTATTTAGTAACAATAGCTATTATGACTTGTTGCAAATGTTTTTTATCTTTGCTGATATTTATGATGTTATTTTCTGTTTTTCATTCATGCACTTTTATAGTTTCGTATCACTGATTTTCTCTTGGTCATCCTGCATTAGGTCTGTGACTTGGTTGATGGATGGTGGCCCTGAAAAGGGCCTATGACAGTCGGTAAGAAAGTGAGAGGATTAAATTGCGCCTCTTAGAGGCACCTTTCGTGCAAACGTCACATGTCTTCGAATTTTTGGGTTCTATGACATGCCGGTTTCCTTCATCGTTTGGGAACTAGTATAGCGCGCTTACATTTTACGAATGGAAAATCCATTGATGCACGGCCGGGATTCGAACTCACGATCTGTGGATTGGAAGGCGGGGGTCACTGCCACCACTCCACCAGGCTATCATAGTAAGATTTCACATGAATATCTGTCTTTATGTCAAAATAATTTTACCTTACACATAAGTTTTAAATAAGTACTTACCTACCGGTTATTTTTACGATCGAAGAAGACACTATAAAGTTCTCAACACTTGATTCGAAATAACTGGTTTAAGTATAGGTAGGAGATAGGTTGTACCTGTACCTACCTACATTATATCTTGTTAAGATGGTTTATTATCACGAAAAAATCCGCCTTACCACTTGAAACTGTTTCATTTTAACACGGGCTACGTAAGCCTGTCCGGCTAAGTAACCTGTCCGGCTAGCGGCTTTGTAAGCCTGTCCGACTAAGTAATCCTATCCGGCTAAGGCTGGCCGCATACCATCAGAAAAATGTCAGAAAAAATAAATTTTTAATCTTTGTTTTTATTTTATTTTTAAATTTTTGATATAATTTTTACGGACAGAAATTTTCTGATTGTGTGCGGGCAGCCTAAGCAAGCCTGCCCGGCTAAGTAAGCCTATCCGGCACATTTCTTTATTCACCATTCATTTTATGACTTTGATTACCCAGTCTGGAACAATAATTGTTGGACAAAATAGATGTTTATTTATGATAAAACACGCAAAATACACCCTTGGGGTGGGTAAGACGGAACTTTTGGTATCTACCTAAGCCTAGAAGTTTAAATATCAACCTTACTTACCTACGGGCGGGCGTGTATGTACGCCATGTATAGAGTCGGTAGCCTTTTATTAAAAACTAGCTAACGGCCGCGGCTTCGATCGCGTGGTGTCCTAGATAAAAATAAGCCTATGTAGGTATTCTAGGTAAAGAACTCTATCAATTCCATGTTTCATCGAATTACGGAGTTATTGAACCACAAACATCCTTACAAACTTTCGAATATATAATATTAGTAGGAAGTTCCTACAAAATAACGAAAAAAATTTGCAAACTAAGGCTCAGGTTACATGAATCTTAAATTGTACCTACTACGAGTAAAAATGTCGCTTCTCATTATACCAAGTGTGTTTAAAATGCTACGCAGATGCAGGTACCAAGGTTCTTGGTAAAATCTATTAACTGGCACCTTTTACGACTAACTGTGGTCCGAAAACCCGTTAAAATGTTGGTTTAAATTAACTATTGCCACCAAATGTATATGGACAAACTCGACGTTTTTAGTTGGTTGTTTTGTTAAACAGTTGTTTTCTTAGTATACAATTTAATAAAGTCTTATAACTTGGAATGCTACATTCTACAATTCGTTACTCTAGTAAATCAGTCTGCTTCGTCATTCAGACGAACGCGCGTTCTTTCTGTATTGTTTGATTAGTTTTATAATATCACTACGCAGTTCAAGTTTCTGATCTATTGTGAAATCCTTCACCGCTGGCAAGAGGGAATCGAAAAACGATCTGTCTTCGTCCGCGACCGCGACGCTTGTGGCTTCCGAATAGTTCGTTTCCACAAACTCTATGCCTGCTTTTCTTTTTTTTCTTTTCAGGTCTATGGTTTCGTCGTCATTCTGCCACATTATCGGCTCCTCTTTGCCTTCGAAGCAGTCGGTTTTGAAGAGTATGCTTTTTAGTTTGCTCTCCTCGTCGCTCCATTGATCGTCGTTGTTGTCCTCGCCGTCGCTCCCCGAAAGGGCGTTTTGTTTGTAAATGTCGCTGAGGAATGATAAATGTTTCGCGTACAAGTATCCCTTTTTGCCGTACTTGCGTTTCGCGTGGCGTACGTACGAGTCTCTGATGTTGCGCCATTTGTTGAACAGTTTCTTATCTGTAAAGAAAAATGTAATTGAGCTATTAATTCCCAATTTTTTCTCTAAAATATCAGTGAAAAGGCAATTTGAAATGAGGTAGGTAGTCTTAAAATATTCATCAGAATAGAGGAAGATTATTATCAAGCTTAAACGGTGAAGATCTGAGAGGATTAGGATGTCAACCATTCTTGGGGATAAAAGTCGTGAATTTTTTTTTCTACCATATTGAAACGTCTAAGATACTACCTAAATAAGACCCCATTCCTTTTATTACGAGTATAGATGTTATTACACGTCACAAAACCAGGGTTTAATTAGACCTGGTTTAAAGTTTAAACCCAGTTTCGTAATGACAAGCATGAGTTCTAGTCGATAAAAAAAACATTCGTAAGTCAATTACTAGTGTACCTTTTAATGCTATATTAAGATGTTAATGACCTTTGAAATCATTAGGTTGCTCGTCATCATCATCAGCCTGTAGAAGTCAATTAGTAACTATCTTCAGTAAATTACAGAATCCTAATCAATGTCATTTTTGATTTTTTCTGTTTGTTTCGGTCAATGACCTAATACAGGATGTACCAAGGAAGAATCAGTAAGTAACACACAACAACAAAGCAATAAAAATATCTGGCACCAAGTTGTCAAATGTCATATTCGCATAATGTCACTTTTGACAGTTGTTTCATTACTATGGGACCAGCATACAACTAACCTTCAGGATGACAAGATTTTGACCTCGAAAAGAGCGGATGTAGGCAATCACATGTCCTTCATGCGACATACAAAACATCGCCAGAGTCCAAAGCCATCATGTGTCATCTAAACCACGTTTGTTTATTTCATAAAAAGTAGTCTATAATATGCTATTCTAGGTACAGAACTCTTATCTATTCCAAGTTTCAGCGAAATTTGAGCCGGGCGTGATTAAACAACAACCATCCAAACTTCCTCACAAACTTTCGCATTTATAATATTCGCTCGCGTGGTAACTAGAGAATGAGCCTTTACGCTATTCAGGGTAAAGAACTATATATATTCTAAGTTTCATCAAAATCGGTTGAGCCGTTACGATCATCCTAACAAACTTTCGCATTTATAATATTACTGAGATAGGATACTAGGATAGGAAGTAGGATACTTCGGCCGATGTCTTGTCGATTATAAAAACTTTAAAATTTAATGATAATGGACTTGACATCGATTTTTCAAAAATATTTAACGAACATACCTATTTATCACCATACATGCGATAGTATTATCGTCTATCGCTATGCTCTAAGGATACCTACCATAACGCTCCAAATCTTATCTGTGGAATGTGCATTGATCAATCTGTGATTTATTATAGTTTTTTTTAATATATATTTTATTACCCGCGCCCTCTAAACCAGTTCAAAATTCATTCGTAAGATGGCGCTAAACAGAAACTTGTTTTATCAGACTAGTGGCCCTACCATGATAGTCCGGTTTCGCTGCAATGGTAAACAACAGAAAAAAATTGAAAAAAAAAACGGCATCGCATCGATCAAAGACTATTTTTAATACGCAGTGTATTGTGTGCTTCGATTTTTAAGCTGGTGGTCGTAACGTAAGAGACTACAACAGCTTAAAAATTCGTCCCAAGAAAAAAAATACCCTACCATGGCGGGCGTCTTATCGAATACAAGTGTGTCAGCACTATTTTCACGAATTTGAACGATTATGTACCGCAAAGTTGGAAAGGTGGGCTAGGTACTTACAAACATCATTCTTTTCCCTCACCGACAGATCGTCATAGTCATCGATGAAGACCTTGGCTACCTCTCCCCAGGCGCGACTTTTTCTGTTCTTATGCCTATACTCTTCACAATTGATGTCCCAAAGTTCTGGATACTTCTGCACTTCACTAATGAATAGCTCTACGTCGAGCGAGTACGAAGTCATGGCACGTTTCCGCTGCGTTTCGCTCGCGACTGAACGTACACTGGGGAGTGACGCAGCGTACCCGCGCGGGGTCGCAGCGGCTAGGCGGCTGGCGGCGAGCTGGCAACGTCGCGCACGTGTTATCAATTTGTTTGTATTGTGATCAGAGCGTTTTATTTACAGATTTTTGCTCTGTTTAGTCGTGTGTTTAGTTTATTGGGGGCCTATTATCATCATCATCACCAGCCTGTAGAAGTCCACTGCTGGACATAGGCTTCCCCTAAAGAGTTCCACGACGAACGGTCTTGAGCCTTCTCCACCCACCGACTTCCCGCAACCTTCACAATGTCGTCGGTCCATCGGGTGGGGAGCCTTCCAACACTGCGTCGCCCGGTTGTATTAATTATTGTTGTAACCGGGCCTATTATTCGATCAAATTAATAAAGCCTAGCTGTTTGTTTTTGCACGAAAGGAGCCTCTAAGGTGTGCACGAAAGGTGCCTCTAAGGTGTGCACGAAAGGTGCCTCTAAGAGGCGCACTTTAATCCTTTCACTACACTGATTCTTTCACCGAAGATCATAGGCCCTTTTCAGGCCCACCATATATCAACCTGGTTACTGACCTAATACAGGATGACCAAGAAAGAATCAGTGACACGACAAGCAAGCAAGCTGTAGGATCCCCGAATTTGGATCCGAAGGTTAAAACCCCGTCGTGCACCAAGAAGTTTATCTTTTATATTAAAAAAAAAAACGTTTAAATGAAACGTTGAAGGAAAGCATCGTGAGAAAATTGGGAAAGCAACCTGTCACTGATGAGATACTCACTTTTGCAAAACCGAAATATTCGGACATACCTCTGACTACCCCTCCCTAAGATATCTTCACGGATCTAATCGCTTGGAGATCTGAGAGGATGTCTACCATTCTTGGGGATATAAGTCGCTGGACAATTTCTTCTAGTGGATGTTATTATGTAACTAAAGTAGGTATTCTATTCGAGGGGGGTAAATTAAAAACCAGCGCTGCATGCAATGCATGCAGCAAATGCTGGATTTACTCCCTTTGCCTTTTTATTATTATTTTTTTGTGTACCTTGCTCTTTTTTAGTATTTGTTCTTAAAGGCAATATATATTTTTTTTATTAGTATTTATTTATAAAAAAAGGCTAGGGGCTCTACCATCGCAAAGTTGAGGGTACGGACTGTACGGAGCCTCGTCTGGAAAATGAGCCTTAGCTTAACACACGGCTATTGACATAACTTATCATAAAATTTGCATAAAAGTAGATATATTACCCACTCGACTCTAGAAATTACTGCCTCACGCTCGCAAGTCGCAACTTCGAGATTTAGGGTTGGAAGTTTCTGAGTAAATTTTGCGGTTACATACCTACCTAGCCATTACCTAAGCTAGCAGGTATGTAAGCTATAAACCTACCTACCTTGTTTTTGTTTTAAAAGGTCTTTATTGAACATACGATTTGCACAGAAGTATTATATCTAAACACAGTTTAGTACGATACAGCTTATTTTTAAATATATATAACTCGGCAGGCTAAGGCGCCTATAAGAGCTTTTTGAAAAAGTAATAATATTTTGAATATTTGAACTTGCTAGATCTTAAATTAATTGATAAAGACTTAGTAATGCAGCACTTTGTATAGCGCCCATTTTTAAAGTGATGCGTTTTTTTTTTTTAACCTATTGTTACGCTTTCAGTGGCGTAGCCGGCTGAGACGCAAGGGGTGCTGGTTCCCCCGTGGTAGTGACCCTGCACCCCTTGCGTTTAAGACGGACGCTCGCCTACTGCGCCATCGAGGTCGTCAAATTAATTAATGTAAAATATACTAGCTTCTGCCCGCGGCTTCGCTCGCTATTCTAGGTAAACAACATTACCTATTCTAAGTTTCAACTAAATCGGTTGAGCCGTTACAGCGTGATTGAATAACAAACTCGCAAACATTCGCATTTATAATATTAGTAGGATATCTAGTAGGATTAGTAGGAAAACTGTATATGTATTTAAATAATTTTATCATTACAATTAGTGACTTCATTCCATTCCGAGCAGCAGAATGTGATTATTTCCACCTGCCATATGTCCGTTAGTACTTAGTGGGTTTAAGTATGTGCTCCTTATTTTAAAATTAATTTTCCTTGTATTTTATCTGTGTTAAAACCTCAGTAACTAATAATAACTGTTTTTGTTTCAGGTAAATAACGCAACTTGAATGGTAAAAACAATTTATACTTCGCTTAACATATGATGGCCTTGAAGTCGTGTAGGATATTATTGTTGTCGTCAGAACACTTTAACCTGAAACCATAGCCATCATCATCATCATCAGCCATCTTCATCATCCTCATCAGCCTGTAGAAGTCCACTGCTGGACATAGGCCTCCCCCAAAGAGTTCCATGACGAACGGTCTTGAGCCTTCTTCATCCACCGACTTCCCGCAACCTTCACCGGGTGGGGGGCCTTCCAACACTGCGTCGCCCGGTTCGTGGTCGCCATTCGAGAACCTTTACTCCCCAACGGTTGTCGGTTCGCCAGGTCCAGGGTTCGTGGGGATTGGTAGCTGGGCCTCTGCCGGGGATTCTTAGCACCCCCTGCTCCGCCGTTACCGTGGCCGCTACCAGTGCCAGGAATAGCGGAGCTGCCGGGGACTGGGGGCCGTTTTTTATTATGTCCTATCATAAGGGGGGGATTGGACCATAACCCACCACGCTGGTCCAGTGCGGATTGGTGGGTGGAGCGCCAGAGACTCGTCAGCTGATCGGCAGGGTGTACCACGTGCCGGTGAGGTTGGCTTGGGTTCCGAGGGTTGTCATTTGGAACCCCTTACACCCCATAACCATAAACCATAAAAGAACCATAGAAACCATAGCAGCGTCTAGTTTTATAAAGAATAGATGAGAAAATACCCATTTTGCAAGATCGACTTCTTGCAAAATGGGTATTTTCTCATCTATCGGTAAAACTACAGACGAGTTTTGATGCCCGTCTGTCGTCACTTCCCTAGACGCCAGAACGCTAGGTGTTGACTGATCTTCTTCAGACTTTTTTGGCGGGAACTTGAGAAAGTGATGTTGTGCTCTCAATTTATTTTACAAAACTAGTGTTATATTGAATAATATTATGTGATTATGGTGGTGTTTTGCGTAATATTGTTTGAGAAAACCGCACGAGTGAAGTGAAATGAAATGATTGCGTGTATCGTCAATTTTCGAGTTGGCGCCTAGAGGTCCCATATGGTTTTAGTAAAATAGCCACCATCATATCTTACTAAAACTGAATTTGACTTGACTTGACGGTGACTTGACCATGACTAAGAAGTAAAATGAAGATGAAAGATAAAAATAACTGCGAAGTAATATAAACGTAAGACTTGGCGGTAAGGCCTAGATGCCATAGCCAGCCCGAAAGGGAAAAACTTCAAAAAAAAAAAATATATGATCTTCTTCATGTCGTATCACTGATTCTTTCTTGGTCATCCTGTATTAGGTCAGTGACCAGGTTGAGGTATGGTGGCCCTAAAAAGAGCCTATGACCGTCACCTATACCGTTGACTGATAAGGTCGCCCATTAGGGTTAGGTTTCGATTTGTTGTACTAAGTAGGTAGGTAGGAGAATAGGAATAAAGACAGTGTTTTAAGGAATAATAATAAATAATCTAGGTTTATTATTAAGTAACGTAACTTTATTTATTGGTGAACATCTTCTTAATAACGAAACAAAACAGTACAGCTAGTTAACTTTAAAAATAATGTCGTTTTTTTTTTAAATCACCTTGTTTGATAGAGGTAACATTTTTATTTTGAATTTCTAACACGATATTGTATACTAGCAGTTACCCGCGACTTCGAACGATTCATATGAAATCGAGTACCTCTTAATTTTAACCCTCTACTTTGCCCACTTTAGGGATGAATTTGCAATGTTGAAACAGTTCTCTATTTCTTACCATAAGTTTAAATATGAATTTTCAAATGCCTAACTTGAGGAATTATGGATTGCCCATAAAAACTATCATATCATTATTTTTGAGACAAAAGATAGCCTATGTCCTTCGCCAGGATATAATCAATCTCGTTGCCAAATTTCACTAGAATCCGTTCAGCCGTTTAGTCGTGAAAAGGTAACAAAAATACAAAAAGAGTTACTTTCGCATTCTTCTTCTTCTTGTCGTGTCACTGATTCTTTCATGGTCATCCTGTATTATGTTAGTGACCATGTTGAGGTATGGTGGCCTAAGACCGTCGATGAAAGAATCAGTGTTGTGAAAGGATTAAAGTGCGCCTCTTAAGGCTCCTTTCGTGCACAAAAAAAAGTGTTAAAATGAAAAAAAAAAGTGTTGTGTACTGGTTAGTAGAAGAAGATAGCCCCGCCGGCCGGCTGTCTGCTGTAGCCAGGGTTGGTCTGCGAGGAGTGTACTCCAGATTGATAATATTGTACTTTCGCATTGATAATATTAGTATGGATGTCATGCTTACAACTTTAGACGTCTATATAGTTCCGTTGGTTTTAATCTAAACTATGTGCTGTCAGGACTGTCATGCTTATAACTTTTGACGTCAACATGCTCCGCAGAGCTCCCCGGTTTAGTGTTATTATAATGGCTACTGACAGCTTCCTGCATAATATTAGCTATCTGCGCTCTCGTCCACATCTTTATATGGACGGGGAGCTGCCTCATTTCAGGCACGAATGACAGGAGGAACAATCTGTCACTGTCATTTTCCGGCTGACTCGAGAACTCCATGGGAAACATGGGCATTTCCATTTCCTCCGCGTCTTCGATCGGCTGTATCTCTTCAACGGATACGCGACGCTTGCGTCGTTTCTTTTTGATCTTTTTGACTTTCTTTAGTACTGGCATATCGTCCATGGATTCTTCCTTGAGCGCTGCGTTTATATCGTCATCTATTTCCTGTGTGTAATTGAGATCCTGGCCGGTAGATGCTCTGAAAAAAGTTGATTGAAATAGATTCCTCAAAAGTGCATATAGCATGTAATTCTTACCATTCTTACGGAATAGATGGTTTTTTAGGGTACTTATTAGAGCGTGAAAAGAGGGTTGCCATGGCAGAGGGAGCATGTTAAGTAATTATTCATTTGAAGCTCGTTATTCGCTCTGTTTTTGCTTTCAAATTCGTATCAGTATGTATTATGTGTATAGCTTTTTAATTTATCCACATAACACAGAAATTCTTCTGAGAACATCTTTTTTTTTTTTATACAACTGAGGTGGCAATCAAGCATCCGGCCCACCTGTGGGTAAGCAGTTACCGTAGCCTATGAGCGACTGCAATACCAGAGGCATCACGCACGCGTTGCCGACCCCGAACCCCCCCACCCCTAAAGAGCTCTGGCAACCTTACTCATCGCAGGAACACAACACTATTTGAAACAAATAATGCTATTTGGCTGCGATCTTCTGTAAGGCGGAGGTACCTCCCAGGCGGGCTGCTCCAATTCAGAACGAGAAAACATCTGCGAGACATAAATTGAAATAAATGCTCAACTTTGGCAATGCTGGCTTGCGTGTCGTATCACTAATTATTTTTTGGTCATCCTGTAGTAGGTCAGTAACCAGGTTTAGGAATGATGGCCCTGAAAAGGGCCTATGACAGGATTAAAGCGCGCCTTACAGGCTCCTTTCGTACACATGTGACATGTCTTAGAATTTTTAGGTTCTAGGACATGCCGGTTTCTCACGATCTGCATATCGGAAGGACTACGTGATAAGATCCGAAATGAGGAAATCCGTAGAAGAACGAAGGTCACCGACATAGCTCTCAGAATTAGCAAGTTGAAGTGGCAGTGGGCAGGCCATATAGCTCGCAGAACCGATAACCGTTGGGGAGTAAAGGTTCTCGAATGGCGACCACGAACCGGGCGACGCAGTGTTGGAAGGCCCCCCACCCGATGGACCGATGACATTCTAAAGGTTGCGGGAAGTCGGTGGATGGAAAGGGCTCAAGACCGTTCGTCATGGAACTCTTTGGGGGAGGCCTATGTCCAGCAGTGGACTTCTACAGGTTGTTGATGATGATGATGATATCGGAAGTCGGGGTCTCTACCACAGCTCCACCAGTGCTCGAATGTCTGGCAATGCCACATTGTCATTGTTTATTTTTTTTAAATGTAACGTACTCGTCAGAGCTGATGGTCCCCTCGAAGCCTCCGAGGAACGACAACCGCTTGAAGTATCTGTAGACGATCCTGGACCGGCGGGTGTCTGTACTACTCTTGCGGATCCGCAGCTCGCGGTTGTAAGCGTCCCGGAGCGACTTCCATTTTTTTTGGATTTGGAGAACTGTCGAAAAAAAAAAACATGTTTACCTGCCAATGCGGATGCTGCCTGCCTGATAAAGGTTGGTTGCCTGACAAGATTGGTCACTCTAGAAGTCTGTTAGGCCTATATTCAGCAGTGGACTTCTACAGGTTGATGATATAGGAATGTTTTCAATAGTTAAAAACAGGCGGCGACACAGAGCTGCCCCTCCCCCCCTACTGGGCGCGGAGATGAAGCTCTGTTTTCAGTATATAAAAAAGTACTCCTGTGTGATTAGGTGTGACAAAAGAATTAAGTACTTACAAAAACCTTTTTAAAAACATGTTTTACGATAATACTACTACCGTGTAATAAAGGTATATAGTCTATGATAATACTCAGCCTAATTTATATTCTTTTTGAAAGTACCAACTGCCAGTGTCAAGGTTAAATGATAATGCTTTAATAACATTTTATAAATCTTGATATGCGATTCATTACCAACAAAAACAAATTGTGCTAACCAAAAAAGTAGATATTTTCATAAACAATCAATAACTTGACTAAAGGATTCATTATTTATATGTATGGAAAGTCAAGGAGTCAAGGATGGCCGCGTGGAGAAAGGAAGTGGCAAGTCAACTGTCAGTGGGTCGAGGTTTTGTTCCCGAAAAAATCCTAAAAAGAACAATAACGGCTGCAATTTGAATTGTGTCTCTTATAAACAAGCTATTTCATATAGTATGCAATGAATTACCTCGCCCGTACACCGTGGATTTGTTGCATTCCGCCCAGTCAGGGAATATGGCGGCCCCCACCTCCTTCCAAAGGTCGAGTCTCTCCGTGCGCTCCCAGCGCTCAGCTGCATAGAGGCCTGGCCGCGCCTTAACTTCCTCGATCAATCTCACTGGGTTGAAAACTAAAGCCGCTTTCGACATGACCTTGACGCCTAAAACCCCTAAACTAGCATGTTAGCATTGCCAATGCTTTTCTATTCTAGTAAAATGTCAATTGAGATCTAATTTCAGTGTCAAAACTTTCTTACAAGAAGAGACGCGACTGAGCGACGGAATACCGCGACGCGACTGACGCTAAATCGCGTGTCTGCGGCGCACGCCCGCGATTGGTCGCATTGCGACAGAGGTAGCGAGACCGCGGCGCGCGACAGAGATAGGAGAGCCTGGCTGGTCGCTTGTTGAAGCGACCGACAGAACGAACGAAACGAAAAGGCCATGCGCGGTGCTCTACGGCCACGTGTTCTGTGTGGCAAGTGGCGACCTATTTACTTTCTGCATACGTTAACGATCAATGATAATAGAGGACGATCAGCTTAATGATGTAAAATTTAACTGATCGGAGAATTAAAACACAAAAGTCTTTGTGATAATGATAAGTATTATAAAGCATTGATTCATCATCATCATTTCAGCCGTAGGACGCCCACTGCTGTACATTGCCTCCCCACAGGTTTCCAGAGCGAATTCCTATCATGTGGGCGGAATTTGCCCATACCGCTGGGCATGCAGGTTGGCGAGCACAGTTAGAGCTAACATTGTGAAAATAGGGGACGCTGCTGGCCATCCTCTAGGTTTTTTCCCTAAGTCGCCTCTTATGACATCCACAGTAGAGTAGATATGTAGGTTATATTCTTCAGCCGAGGCCACTGCCGCCGCGCGTTACCTATGTTTATGAAATCAAATTACGGTTGCATAATAGTGCATTATGTTTATGGTATAAGTGAAACGTTGGTGATTACCGCTGATGCGTCATTGAGACCCGAGCCGTCAGGCGAGGTTCTTAGGAGAGCCGAGGACGGTTATCTATCATTCATTACACACGTGCATCATACGATGTTTTTTTAACACACTTGTGGAGAAAATAATAAAAATAACTGTAAGTAAAAACGAGTTGTGAATTTTTTTTCGCAATGTCAGGAAAAATTAGCCAATTTTCCTATGCGCGCGCATCTTAGAATGGCGATTGGCCATAGACTAAATGAGATTTATTTTTTTTGTACTATTGCGCACGATCTTTTTTGTATCGAAACTTTTTTAAGAACAAACAACTCAACCAGTAAAATAAAATAACTCACGTTTGTGAATAATAGCAATGAAAGTCACAGTTTGATTACAGGTATCATTATGTGTCTAATTGCGGTGAAATTAAAGCCACTTTATGAGCAAGTGTGTTGAAAAAAATGTTAAGCAAACTTATTGAACGATTATTCGACGTGTAGGTATTATAATATCCGTCACTTACAAAGTCAAAGTAGTCCTTCGTGACCGCAAAGTTTGCAATGCCTTTGAAATTGAACATGACAACAAACCGCGGCGTTGCCAAGTAGCTCGTTCGAGTGCGGCGCTGCCAGATCGCTCTGTCCATACCATAACACTACCTGCGCCATTTGAAATCGGAATGCACTTTTCGTGTATGTATACATGCTCAAAGTTAGTGCGTAATTTTTGCTTTATTTTGGGAATATGATGGTAGGTACGTAGAATGTTGGTAGGTAATTATTTTTGTCTTATGAAAATGAAAATGAAAAATGTTTATTACAAAAACTTATTTAAAGTAACATTTAGTTGGTTCCAGCTCTTCTTGTTAGGTAGGTACCATAACAGTCATATTATTGTAACATACTTCCTACGTACAAAGGAGTAAGTACCCACCTAAATAAACTAACTTATAAAACTAATTTTTGGTAAGTTCTCCATAAATAAACGTAAATGAGATTAGAATGAAACAGGTGATGGCATAAAATAGGTAGGTAAATGCCTACCTAGTAGGTAACTCCATATAGGTACTCCAGTATACTACCTAGGTGTACCTACCGTCTAACTAAGTAGGTTTGGTCAAGCTAGCAACTATACATATAATTAAGTCCAGGCTACTTTGTTGTATGTAATAATTTATGAGCCTAGCCCACAAATAGGTAGTTTGTCAGAAGAAATCAAGATTTAGCTCCGTCTATTATTATGAACGTGGCTTCGAGACGTTGCCGCTCCGCACCGATACCGCTATGCGACGTTGCCTGAGCGGTCGACCCAGTTCGAAAACAAACCGCAACAGGCCTTTTTAATTTTGCTATATATTTTGTTGTTGATAATTTAATTGTTATATTTAGCTATTTAGGTAAGTACAGATATACGATCTGTAGAGATGGTCATAATTATTGACCTTCATTTATCTGGTGTTTTATTTTATTTTATGTTTTTACGGACCTAGCTGTGTTGTAGAACGGGCAAATAGGTAAACACACAACCTTAGGTGCCTAGGTACATATCATCATCATCATCATCATCACCAGCCTGTAGAAGTCCACTGCTGGAAGCTCCATGACGAACGGTCTTGTGCCTTTTCCATCCACCGACTTCCCGCAACTTTCACAATGCTGTCGGTCCATCGGATGGGGGGCCTTCCAACACTGTTGCCTGGTTTGTGATCGCTATTCGAGATCCCTTTCCGAGCATATCAGCTTAGCTCTCTCCATAGCCGCCTTTGAGCTTGTGTATGAGGCAAATAGTTGGCGACCAAGTCATATGTCATCATCATCACCGACAACACGCACTGATTTTAGACTTTGGTCTTGTGGAATAGAATAATGCCTACATTAAATAAATAATCGTTAGGATCCTTGGTTTGGCACTAACTCTGACTTGAATAGTGAAACTCACCGAGACTGGTGCCATCTACCGGCGAGGTTCGTTGTAGAACAAATACTACGCATAGACTATGTGTAGGTCTTGAATCTATTGATTGAACTAGGTAAATAAGTATTTTTGGTTGTGAAATGACAATAAATATGCTTTTTTGTTGATAGGGGATGTCAATAGAGGGGCTTATCTATTATTTGAATTGGTCCACCATTATAAACATTTAAACATAAGAACATGCTCTGAAATAAATTAATAATAATAATTAGAAAAATCATCAATAAACATTGATAAAATTAATATACAGATTTAAGCATAAAATGCGGCCAACTACAATAACTCCGCCCCAACGCTTCATTGATATCGCTGTCTCGTTCACGCGCTCAGTGCTTTGTTATTGCCGTTTCACGTTCTTCAGTTGGGGCTGGGCCACCTTCTAAATAGCACGTGTCAAAGATGGCGGGAGTCAAAAGCTGCGACGTGCGTGGTTGCTTGAATAATACTACCGACAACGCAAATTTGTATTTTATCACTTTACCGCCAGATAGACGTGGGTAAGTTGTTTTCACATTAGTAACATAATCTGTATTCTGAGCATAATAAGTAGGCGACGACTGGTTAGTAAATTAAATAACTTCCCCTCAACTTCAAACTTTCAAATTGTTGAATTTCTCGCTTTATTGAACCGGTTTCTTATTCAACAAACAGATGGCGCCTCTATCAAAAAGTACCTAATCCTACTAGGTAATATTATAAATGAGGAAACGGTTTGTGAGGATGTTTGTAGTTTAATAACGCCGTAACGGCTCAACGGATTCCGATGAAACTTGAAATAGATAATAGCCTTAGATATAATAGCATATTGACTACTTTTTATTTAGGTTCCACGTGAAACCGCGGGCACAAGCTAGTTTAAAATAATATAAGCCATAGGGTAGGAAAGATATGTTTATAACTTTAATTCAGATTTCAGAATCATTTAGTACAATGCTTTATAATTACTCCACGAAAAACTAAGTTACCTAATAGTTATTTTATAAATAAATTCAATTGTTCTCTGCTCCTTCAATGATGGCTGCGGGAGAAACATTCACTTCCATAATCTCTGCTTCTCTAGTCTCTTCTTCTTCCGAAGAACTTTCCCCGTTCTGATCATCCTCAGAACCAGAGTCCTCATCGGTTTCATCGTCAGACTCATTGTCACTGACATGGATTGTCACTTCATCTGTCAATGAGTCGATTGCCAAATCGCTTTGACTGTATTCTCCTTCGATGCCCTCGATTTTCTTGCAAAGTGCGCTAATTTCGCCATTTATCTCTAATATTGTTTGTTGCACAAGATGCTTTGCCTCCTCTAGGCTGCGTGGGTTTTTACCCGTGACATACTCTTTGATCGACGTCCAAGCCACCTCCAAAGGATTGAGATCAGGATGACATGGTGGGAAGCGCAGTACCGGATGGTCGCTCTCATTCAAAATCCCGTCAATCTTGTACTGTCTGAACCCACATTTATAAGTACTGACCAGTTTATACAACTGGGGTTTAAGCATTGTTGTGGTGAAAGGTATACCCTTTTCAATAAGCCAGGATTCCATGACGTATCTTTTGGAGGTCGACGTCGGGGCTGCGTCTTCGGATTTGTTGAAGAATGGTGCTTTGCCGACAACAACAACCGCGTTTGCGGGTAGACTAGGAATCAGTTGTGAGCGTAACCACTTATCGTACTGCTTGTTGTTATCGCTTTTAGTGCCTGATTTGAAGGTAACCAACGTGCCTGGTAGAAAGCCATCAGCTTCAGATGAAGCTGCGTGGATGACGATCACCTGTTCACACTTTTTTATACCTTTCGCTGATGTTTCGCTCGCGTGCGCCGTGTCCACAAAACAACTGTCTGCGAAAACAATGGATCTTCCCTCCGAACGGTACTTCTCGATCGCTTGCAGATACTCGATCCGTTTCTGACGGATACTGGCTTGTTCAATGAGTATCTTACGACTGTCCTCCGTCTTCCTCCATTTGAACCCTAAGTCATTCAAAATCCTCCTCATACTCGATGTCTGACCCTTGAATTGGACAACTTCCTTCAGTCGCTTCAAGAGATGTTTGACTGTAGGTAGCCCTTTTTCGGTTGTATGGAAGTTGTGGATGAAGCGTTTCATTATGCCAAGGTTGGTGCTGCTCAGCGCTGTCACCTTCTTTCGCCCCGTCCTCCTCTTGCCGGGGGTTCGGAAGACATCGTGCATGCTCGCGCCGGGGGCATTGGCGACGAGCGCGATCCTCCGTACGGTTCTTTGGGATACCCCAGTGGCTGCTGCTGTCCTCTTCTGCACGGCTTTGAGATCGTACAGCAGTCCCTCCTGCGCTTCGTTCTTCATGAATGTGAGTACATCGTGGACCATTTGTCTCGCTTGCGAGCGTAGAACGTTGCGGCGTGGCATCGTTGATGCCGCGATGACGCGTAACGTCGTGTACGGAGCTCAAACTCGCACTGACTGGTGGAGGAGGGAGACGAAACGGAAACGGCTGCCTCCCCCTCGGGCGCGCCAAACTTTAAGGCCGGTTGGTTGCTCCGCCCCACTTTTTCCGGTTTACGTCAGAAATCGTGCCAATCTTTTTGGCCGGTCGACCCCGCCTACCTGATAATTTGCTACGAATAGACTCGCAACGATCTGATGTGAACCTATTTCTGAAATATCAAACAACAGTACCTATGTATCCACTTCAATCGAACTTATAATAAAATCATTAAGGCCGTACCATTTTGGAGAAAAATATAGACAAATCAACTGCCCTAAACTTATAGTAGTTATACTTTTACTTTTAGTAGGTTTGATTGTAAATACCTATATAATAATAATAATAATAATAATAATAAAAAAAATAATAAAAACAGATTTATTTCCCTTCACAATTAGGTTTCTTAAATATAAAGTGTGTACAAGGTAGGTATGTAATCTATATAACTATCTATATAACTGTTCCATGATAAATATGACGTACAGGTACATTTAATTTAATTTATCATATAAATTATAAAATAATGAATTAAACAACAACTATTGTCTGCTACTATCTAATAATAATGTAACCCGCTTATACCCAATCCCTCGGTGACCATCTATTCGAGGGGGGTAAATTGAAAAACAGCGCAGCATTCAATGCATGCAGCAAATGCTGAATTTACTCCCTTTGCCTTTTTATTATTATTTTTTTGTGTATCCTCTTTTTCTTATATTTGTTCTTAAAGGCAATAAATTATTTTTTTATTTTATTTATTTATTTAAATATTTAATTTTGACATTATTCTGATTATTAACTATATTGATTGTAATTATTTTTGGATTTGTAAGCCTATTTCAAATTTATGTGTGTCTGATCAGTCTGATGATCCTAAGTTGATTGATATATAAATGAAATTAAATTATAGGTTGTTGTATAGATAAGTTAGTTCCTAAAAGTCTATCGCGCGACAAAATAACTTAAGCCAGGGCGACCTTGATTATTTACCTATATCGATTGAACTGTATGAAGGTACCTCCCTACTAAAATGCCAGGCTGGTATTTAACAGTGTAGTCTTAAAGCTCTTGTTTCCTGTCAATCGTCGCCCGTATAATATACTTACATAGTTGCTTTAGTCTCAGTTTAACCACAAAAAAGTAAAAAAAATAGGCAGTAAAAAAAATATTCCTCCTTCCTTTTACCCAAAAATGGTAGACATCTCAGATCTCCAGGCGATCCTTTAAGATGACTAAGGGGATAGTCAGAGGCATATCCGAATATTTCGCACATGCCCACATTTTGCAGGAGTGAGTATTCTATGCGTGACAGGTTGCAAGCCCATCGCCGCTTTAAGCATAGAGATTGTTTTGTGCAGTCTTGGGGAATTTATCAGAGCAATGAATGTTATGGCTACCTATCTATAAATAGTAGTAGACATAGCTAGTTAGTTATGCAGGTAGATTCTGCAGTCAACCTAAGAAGTTGATCACTTCATCATCATCATCATCAGTCTGAAGTCCACTGCTGAACATAGGTCACCCCAAATATCTATTAATAGGAGTAGACTTAGCTAGTTAATGCAGGTAGATGCTACAGTCAACCTACGAAGTACATCACTTCATCATCATCATCATCTGCCTTATCAAGTCCACTGTTGAACATAGGCCTCACCTTAAGAGTGTCAGCCTTCTGCCAGTGCCAGTCTTGAGCCTTCTCCATCCTCGGGACTCCCCGCAAGTCTTCGTCATGAAGTTGATCATTTAAGAAATTATTTCCTAACAGTAAAAAAATGTCTGATGATAGTTAATAAGTTAATTTTAATTCTGATCTTTTAAGTACCTACCTATTTACTACAACGTTACAAAATTACATTCCTATTTTAATACTTTTTATATGTTGACTGTACTTACAGCTACATACTAATTTTAGTTCTGATCACTAGAAAAAAAAACAAAATAGCAGGTATTTTTAGCCATTTTTAATAGTTTGATTCGTCCGATCTTAGAATTGAATTGTCTATGTGCATTTCAGTTTATTTATTTATTTGTTGAAAGTGCACAAACATTATGTATATTACCAATTACATAAAATATCTTCATAAAAACAGGGTCTGATATACATAAAAATAAAAGTGCACTCATTCTCAAAAAAAAAACTCTTAAAATAATCATAAACTTAAATAGTGCTCAATGAAAGAAAAACAAAAAAAAACTCTTGAAATATAAACGAAATTAATCTCTTTTATTATGATAAATTTGAACTGAAAATTAAAGCTTACTTAAATAGATAGGAAGGTATCATAAAATGTCATGAATTAATTAAATATAATCGGAAGAGCCAAAAAGGCAAAGTAATTTGTTTTTGAATTTTCTCAAGGAGTCGTTAAATATATCAATATATGGGTTGAATTTATTAATGTAATTGTAATCGTTGCATATTCGTGTGGAAGGCACTTAGTTAGTTATATCGACGGAACCCTAAATAGTTAATGCCTGGATAGTTTAGAAATAGAAGCGATCGATACAGAGTAGCTAAAACACCAACAAAGCGTAGCTCGAGCGAGACGCACTTATATTTGGCGCGAGGAGCGATGTGGGCGGGGCTCGTGCCTACGTTCAGATCTTCAGACCAACCGGACATAAACTTTGGCGCGCCGAGGGGGGCGACCCGTCTCCCTCTGCCCGCGTCAGCTTAGTTTGCGTGTCACCTCCGCTCAATACACCGCGTTCTTCGACTGCTTGGTATAATGCCGCGCCGCAATGTCTTGCGGTCGCAAGCGCGGCAGATGATCCACGACGTTATGACGTTCTTCAAGAACGAAGCACAAGAAGGTCTGCAGTACGATATCAGGGCGGCACAAAAGCGAACTGCCGCGGCTACCGGGGTATCTATCCGGACCGTTCAGAGCATCGCTCGGGCCGCAAACGTCCCCGGCGCGAGTCTACACGAAGTTTTCCGTACGCCCGGAAAGAAACGGGCGGGAAGAAAGAAAGTTACCGCCATGAATAGCGCCCAGCAAGGCTACATCAAACGATGCATCCACAATTTCCATAACACCGAAAACGAACTACCGACAGTCGACAGGCTCTCGCGGAAACTGAAGCAGACAGTCAATTTCCAAGGATCTTCATCCAGTTTGAGGAGGATTTTAAAAGAGTTAGGCTTCAAATGGCGGAGAACAGATGATAAACGCCAGGTTCTGATAGAACACAGTCACATCCGGCTAAAGCGGGTTGAGTATTTGCAAGCGCTCACGATGTACCGCGAGGAAGGAAGGCCGGTGGTTTTCATAGACGCATCCTTTCTTGAAACGCAAACAAAATCCGACGAAACGAAGGGACCGAAGAAAAACAAAGACCGCGTAGTCATAGTCCATGCTGCCACAGACGATGGTTTCCTGCCCAAAACACTGCTGCTTATGTTTAAAGCCGGCTGGAAGAATGACGACAACAAACACTATGACAAATGGCTGCGAACAAAACTGATGTCACATCTCCCTGCGAATGCTGTTGTGGTTCTCGGAAAAGTACCATACTTCAACAAATTAGAAGAACCACTGCCGACTTCGATATCTAAAAGGTCCGAAATGGAGACCTGGCTCAGTGAAAAAGGTATACCGTTCAACCGAGATACGCTGAAACCAGAACTGTACAAAACAATTTGCGCGTACAAAGATTGCTTTAGAAAATACAAAATTGACGGAATTCTTGCGGTAAATAATCACCCAGTCCTGCGGTTTCCTGCCTACCATCCCGAGCTGAACCCCTTAGAGATGGCATGGACGGCAATCAAAAGCTACGTGGCGGAGAAACAAGGCGCCAAAAATGTAGAGACGGTGAAAAAGTTTGTTCAGCAGAAAGTGAATGAGATGAACGAAGAGTTCAGCGCCATTTGCCAGCAAATCAAGAACATCGAGGAGGAATACAGACAGAATGACGTAGTGATTGACCAACTGACAGATGAAGTTACAGTCCATGTCAGTGACAATGAATCGGAAGACCAGTCCGACGATTCGGCGTCCGATGCTGAACAGGATGAGGAGAGCTCTTCGGACGAAGAACTGGTTCCTAAGCATGAAGCTGTCCATATTTCTTGCAACGTTTCGCCCGAAGCGATCATCATGTCATAGTGAACTGATTTTGTAAAGCCAATGTAACATTAGACGGTTAATTAATATTTTGAATTTTACTCAAAATTTAAAGAATTCCGCCCTTAAAAATAAGACATAAACCTTTTCAGCGAATTCTGTAACTTGGGAACTATAAATAAGCAGCCATAGATCTTAGCTTAGATAGGTAGAATAATCTATAGATTAAAATAAAACTTCTTATATGATTCCTATATACAGAAATCTTTTATTTACACAAAGAAACTTAAAACTAATACAAGTTAATATTTACAAAATACACAAGAAACAGTTGAGCCATCTCAAGACCGTTACAAACGATCTATAGATAGCTCAACTGATCCAGATCACTACCAGTCGGAAGCGTCCCCAAGACGCTGGCGGAATTGCCACGCTGGATGGCAATGCTAATGCGCTGGGCCAAATAAGAGCCAGCTCTCGGGTCACGCGTCGCTTCGATCAGACGTCCTGATATCTTTTTGAAAACCCGGAGGGCCCCGTTTCCCCACGGACCCAGGGTCTCAACCCCAAAAGGCTCAAATATGTAAGCCCTATCAAGACTAACATATTTGCGCCTTTTGAGATCCTCGGCCGAATCTGCCGCCGCACCCGCCCTAACTGATGTCCCCGGAAGATGTGTGCGCGCTAGTGTATCAACACAAGTAGCGTCCCACACCATAGGCCTACCATTCTCCCAAGGGATTCCTGTGTTTGATTCCTTGTCTGAATGAAACCTTACGATTTGCGTAGATATATATGAAATGAAAAAAAAACTGGCTGTAAATATATGGTCTGCCATCCAGTGTCAAACCAAAATAAACATTATTAAACCAATTTATTAGTCTACATTTAAGCCTTCATAAGCCTATATGCTATTCTAGGTAAAGATCTCTATAGTATATGTATATTTCAAGTTTCAATTAAATCGGTTACGGTTACGGCGTGATTCAACAACAAACATCCTCACAAACTTTCGCATTTATAATATTAGTAGGAATAGTGGGATACTATGGCGTGTATTTACTGCGGTCTGGCAGTAAAAGGTCACGCATGGTAGCCCCCGGGGTTTGGTTTATTCTTGAACGCAATTTCGAATACAGAATACAGAATTTATTTATTACACCATAAGAAACATGTCATTAACAAAAAAAATTTATATTAATTAATTATTAATAATTTATATAAAAATATACATTATAAGAGCGGTAGCTCTCGATCAATGGTATTGAAATGTTGACTTACCTAGCGCTAAAAATAATTTGAAAATTGAGAACACTAACTCGATACCAAAAAAAAAAAAAAAGGCGTTTGTTCACTTACAATTCCTACGCACAGATAAGTAAATACATGATAAAATTAAAGAAACCAGGTTGGTTATTGGTATATAGGTAGACAAGTGAAATGGTCGAGGGCTCAGCTACGCTGCCTTTCAGCCTCGCCATAAAATGTCTGCTGTCGTTACAGCAGGTTTGATCCTCGAAAGCCATCTTATTTTTCTCTCTTCTACTTTGGCAGTCACTTAACTATTGAACAGTGTATTGTACAGTGATCTCGTCTTAATTTTAAAACGATTCCAGACACTCAAAATGGCTGAGTAAAACCTTCGGAGACATAGGAGTGGACAATCCGAGCTGCCAGACGGTTTGCCAAGACCATGCCGACCCTCTGTTTATGAGGATCCTTTGCTCACGACAACCACCAGAGGCAAAAGACGATAGGTAGGTATACCGTCGGTCGTTATGTACCAGTCTTCTTCTTCACTTCAATCCAAATTATTAATTTCAATTTTAGCAATTACAAGGATCCCTCATTGTAGTCCGAGGGCTAGCGAGGGTTTACTTACGTCATCTTTGATTACTATGAATGAACTTCTGAAGGATATAATATCAAACATATATCTTTCTTTATAAATTAAATACTTATTACATCGAAACTTATTACCAGAACGTAATTGCTTTAAAAATGTACGATTTCAGTTCAGGATGTGCCGGACCTGCCCAAGAGCCTAGTCCTGGACCTCCAGTTAAAAAGAAGCGAGTTCGAAAAACCAAGGCAAAGTTAACAGAAATTCCAGTTTCCGAAGAAGTTGAGTTTGTACTTGTAGTTGGAGCACCTGATGATACCAACCAGGAAACGCCTGATGCCCCAGAGCCTTCAGAGAAACGTATTCTAAAACATTCGAGACGTATGAGTAATAAAGTGCCTGTAAAGCGTGCTCGACTTGAAGTTTCCCCACAGCCGGTGCATGTACGTATTGAATTTGTTTCTTTATGGCTTACTAGCTTCTGCGTGCGGGTCACTATCCCTCACGACATCAACCAGGTATTCCAGTTTAATGTCATGATGTATAGTGTACACGAAACAATCTACTCTAGGCTACGTACGATACGCGACGAGTATACACAAGTATCATCGCTGCTTTATGAGATAGTTGTAATCCTGTGTTGTTTATGAAATAATTGAAATATTTATTTTAGGATGAAGACAAAATTATTCCCGATGTAACAATAAATGAGGAGTTTATAATAAAAGATGATCCCGAAGTGTTTGAATCAGAATTGCTACCTTCTGTTATGTGGGATGATGATATTCAGGTGAAAGAAGAAACAATAGACCCTGAAGTAAAAACGGAGATAACGGCTACTGCAACCGATTGTTTCGACTTTCAATCTTGCAAACCCATAGATACGACCAGCATAGATACGACCAGCAATAATACTCTCAGTGTTAAAAAACAAGAACGTTACGATTATGATGCAGAAGAAAAAGAGGACGATAGCGACTCATTTGTTACGAAAAATACTGATTATGCCGAATTCAAATCTGATCAAAACCTTGTAACCGTATACCAAGTAATAGAAGAAACAAACCAAGAAATTTCTGAAAGCCAAACCGTTTCAAAACATTTTAATAACGAAGGGGATGTTGCTTTCTTTACACATGTTACAAAAAATATTGAAGACACTCCATTAAAAACTGAACAAAATCCTATGACTTTAGACCAAGTCCAAGAAGAAGTAGCCCAGGAAATACATGATAACACAATCGATTCTGAGCATATCACAAAAAAAGCTGACTTCCAGACAATCGATGAAATATTGAACGATTTAGTGCAAAATAAACTTATCAGCAAAACTACCGAGAAAAATATTCTAGCTACACACAAATTACAATTTCAATCATTACATGCGCAATGGACTTCAGAGTTTAATTCTAAGATGAAATCATTCGGGATCACTTTGTATGTTTATTCCCATATAGCCTACGAATATGTTCGTAATCGCTACAAGACCCCTTTCCCTCCAGCTACCACGTTGCGAAATTGGCTGGTTCAGCCGCGGGGCCACTCCGGATTTACGAGAGAAACTCTCGAAGCAATTAACGCGAGAGTGTCCATTATCAAGCAAAAAAAACCAATATCACATAAAATTTGCGTTTGTCTAGATCTTAAAGAAGTAAATGTGAAATCCACGGCTTGCCTAGGCCCGGGTCTGCGCACGCGCCACAGTGCTATTCACCCCCTGGACTGGTCGGCCATCAACGCGAAAGCTGTGCTAGTCCTGTCAGCTGTAGCTCTCGATGCTGACTGGAAGCTGCCCATCGGCTACTTCTGGACCAATGTCGTCACAGGCTCCGTGAGAGCGAACCTGGTCCACGTAGCTATCGGAATTCTCGAGAAGGTCGGCGTAGAACCAGTCGCCATCACCTTTGATTACAATACCGACAACCTGCAAATGTGCACAGATTTGAATTGCAGTATCGACAAAATCGATTTAAAGACATACTTCTTATCCGAAAGCGGTAAACCGATTTTTTTGTTCCCAGACCCTCGCGGGGTTCTCGAAGGGATTTACACTGATTTCATGTTTATGGGCTCCTTTGTTGACAAGAATCTTCAAGTTGTAAATCTGAACCAAATACTCTTGTTGCTGATAAAAATACACGATGTGAAGGAAACCCAGCTTGCACTGAGAAAACTCATAGCTACAGAAGTGTGCAAAAACTACTTTTCTTCGTATCCAACAAAAGTTTCAGGCGCAGTGACATTCTTTAAAAATATACACGTCGTCCTTGATGTACTGTTTTCCCGAAAAGGTGGTTTGAACTTGAAGAAAGCTGTTGCCAAGACTAGCGATGTGACCACAAATCCAACAGTTGTTGCGCTACAAGAAGCTGGTAAATATTTCAAAGGTCTTAAATCGAAAGACTCTGTCCAGTCGCTCTGGGCAACAGGTATGGGACGCATTATTTTGGGCCTGTGTGCTCTAATAGACAGCGCATTGATGTTGATTTATGAACATTCCAGCCAGCTGTCCATTCAGTTTGGTAAATTTATCGGCAGTTCTTACTTCCTAGCAAACTTGGCGTCTCAAGTGCAGAATAAGAACCCCACGTCGCGTAACTTTCAGAAACAATACAAGACGATGGTACAGGATACAGGTCCACTTTGCTGGTCTAAAGGGAGCAACTGGGCTATCGAAAACCTATCATTGCTGACATGCATGTCTTCAGTTGACAGAATAAATCTGACTACTAATCTACCGAACGGCAACAAGACATTACACGCTGAAGACGATTTATGGAAACTGCTTAGATGCAAAGTCGGGGAGTTTGAAGAAATGATTGTCTTATACATAGCTCGATTCGTGACTTACAATCTCGTCAGTCGGTTGAAATGCGAAATATGTATACGTGCATTACGATCCAAACCAGATAAAAGCATGGTAACGTACGACAAGATTAATACTAAACCGCTTTTTTTCGCTGTGAAATTAGAGGAACCCTCAACTGACGTTTTGAATATTTGTAAAAAGTCTGAGGCAACTTTTAAAAAGTCTCTCAAGCAAGGCCGTGTTATGCCACTGCATCATAAAATCAATTTTAAGTCCTTTTTGCTGATGAAAGTAATGAAGAAATATGTGGGTAGGCCGCTTTTTGAGAGCATAGCGCATCACCAGTTCGATACTGATAGTACTTGCAATCACGTCGTGGAACTGGCCAGGGCTGTTGCAGAGGTGTACTTGGAGACCAGAATGCGGCATAGTCAACTAAAATAATTATGAAAAATGTTCAAGTAATTACATCCTCTAATTAGACCCCCGTGAAGTTTATAATTATTATGTAATCAACCACTTGTAGTAATTAAGTTATAACTACCACCAAAAGTGATTCAAAATATACCTCCTTCACGATAAGACGAAATTAAATAAAAATCTTCCTGATCACTGGATTTCGTTTCTTATCTCGGTTCTCATTTCTAATAAAACTGTGTCGAACTGACGTTATAAAAGTATTACTAGCTCCTGGGTTAGTTTATCAATCCAGAATAACAATTTCCGACTTCACTTTCGTTCGTGTTCATTTGTCAAAAGTTAGTAAATTCATTGTAGTTATATGAAACGAACAGGCGTAGCTTCACCTAGTTTCTAAGACGTTTCAAAGTGATCCTAGTGATTTTATTGAAATAAATGCCTTTTGACTTTGACTTTGAAAAGGTTTTCATTGTAGGTTAAGTTTTCATTAAAAATACTTAGTTTCTAGCGAATACTTTATTAAGACCTACTTGCATTGTTTTCTACCTTATATTAAGCAGACGACCGTGGTGGCTGCGCCTGAAGAATAGGCCCCTCCATATCTCCTACCCGTGGATGTCGTAACTCGCAAGAGGCAAAACAGTGAAAAAAGCTATGGGATGGGCAGAAGCATCCTCTATTTCAACAAGCTGAGTAAGCTTACTCAATGAAGTTTAGTTAGTTAAGCTTACTCAAATAAAGATTTAATTGAAAGCTCGACATCAGCTATATGCGGCGATTGCTTTTTTATCGTCTCGAGAGTCCGAACTATCTCGATCTAAACGAGGCAAAGGTCAGTGTTCTGCTAGACTGTACGTAACCGATCCGCAAGCTGTCACAGTATTGTTAACTGCCATCCGGCGATTCATCTTCACGGTCCTTTACTATGCAAATGCAATAATACAAGTTTAGTAATGCAACATGCAAATACACGTTTGAGACTATAAAATCTTTAGCGGCGGTAGTGGAGTTCGCCGGCCGTTTATATTGTACATACATTGGGATTTTAACCTCCCAAATCCCAATGTATGTAGGTAGGTACCTAAAGGTGGGTCCACATTTGTGACATTTCAACGCGCCGTAGCTCCGTAACATGTTAGTCAAAGTCAAAGTCAAAAGGCATTTATTTCAATAAAATCACTAGGATCACTTTGAAACGTCTTAGAAACTAGGTGAAGCTGTGCCTGTTCCTCGCGACCAAGCCTAGAAGAATCAGGCAACAAACACGGCTTGGTGCCTATCATTTTTTTCGATGATCCTTTTTCACAAAATGGAATTTAAAGCTTCAGTGTGGTGCCGATCGAACTAGGTGAGGCTCAAAAGAAAAGTAATGTTACGGTACTTCCTACGCTAAGTGTGGACCAGTCACGGCGAAATGTTCTTGCTTTCGTTGGTGGGCCTCTGAGTGGATCGCTGCGTGGCACTAGCTTAGACTTGTCCGCGTGTCAAAATCCGTCCACCGACATTATGTTTTTGTCACGCCTAACTGTTACGGTCACGGAGCCACGGCGCGTTCAAATGACACAAATGTGGACGCACCTTTTGTGGTGCGTATTTACGCGACCGCCTAAGTTATTCTGTAAAAATTCGAATTCACTCAAGTGACATAGGTACCTACTTAACTTTCTTCGAGGTTCGATAATATTCGAAATGTCTTCGCCTGCAAAAGAATTCGCCTGGAGGTTTTAAAACTAGTTATTCGTATCTAAGTACTCGAACTTGGCAAAACTATACGTCTTGCAAGTATTCAGGGCCTCGGACTCGGACAAGTCCACCGTAAGGGCTCAACCGAATTCGGTTCCACGTCATCTAGGATCTAGGATCCACGCGAACGAGCCGCGGGTACAAGTTAGTAAAAAAATAATGCCATGTAAGTAGGTACCTAGGTAGTTTTTGGTCGTTTTGCTATTGGCACCAAACCAACCAAATTAATTTCAAGCATGACTTTTGATCTGCAGATTTCTCTTTAGGCTAGAACTGCTACCTTCCCTAACTAAGGTCATTTTCAATTAAATTGAAACATCACGCATGGATAATCAAATAGGTCCCTTTCCTGCCTACCCCACACAACAGAACCTATGTTTACGAAACTACAAACCTGAATATTATGATGTGCCGAATCAGTGCGCGACGTTGCCGTTCAGCGCGAGGCGCTGCCGAACCGACTACCTACAGAGCGACCGACGGATACGATGGCGCCGTCGCGTTGCCAGCTCGTGCAGTGCGGGCGGGCGCCACGCGGCGTTGCCGCTCCTCGCCGTCTCTAAAAAACCGTAAAATACCATTCATTCAATTAGTGTGAACTGGCGAAGAAACATGAAAACTATTGTTGTTATGTGCGAATCTGTGCGAATTTAAAATTGAATGTATTCCATTGCCGCTACGGTCAAGGTATTTACCGTTATTCAGCGAGGCTGAACAGCGATCGATGCGGAAACCTATATATTCTTCGACAAAAATTTGATGTATTCCCTCCCTATGGCTCAATCGACTATTTTAGGTACTAACTACTAAGTACCTACTTAATAAATTAGGTAGGATACCTTACGTTTCCGCACGACAACAGCTACCGTACTTAGGTTTCTAACTAGAATTTAGTTCTTGTTTACTTGCCGTATCACTGGTTCTTTCTTGGTCATCCTGTGATAGATCAATGATTAGGTTGAGGTATCGTTGCCCTGATAAGCGCCTATGACCGTGTCGGTCGACTAAAGAATCAGTGTAGTGAAAGGATTAAAGTGCGCCTCTTAGAGGCTGCTTTCGTGCACACACATGTCTTAATGTCTTCGAATTTATAGGTTCTAGGACATGCCGGCTTCCTCACATTAATTCACTCTTTGATTGAGAGCACTAGTATAGCGCACATAAATTTTCCTAATGGAAAATTCATTGGTTCTACACGACCTTCGAACCCGCGACCTGTGGATTGGATGGCGGAGCGACTACCGCTACTAGTGCTCTACTCAGTTATTACTTAGTTTTTAGTTTATAAATATCTACTAGGTGATTCATGGTAAAAAAACTACTATCAAATAGAAAAAAAAAACAAATATCTACTAGGGGCTTATTCTACATTTGCTTTGTTAACCAATCGTTTGTTCCACGACTTTAGTAAGTAACGAATTTACTAAAGTCGTGGAACAAACTTTTGGTAAACATATTTTTCATTGCAAGTCTCTATGCAAAAATCAGCTTTTTTGTGGTCAAATCAGCTCTCACTCCATGAATTAGCTGTTTTAGGTAGCAATTTTGATGCCAAAATTGTAGTAATTAAGCAGGATGATAATAATACCAAAAACAGCTACCTACCTAATTTAAGAATGATTAGGAAAAAAAACGTAAAAAATGTCGATGTTTTTCTTGCTAATCTTTTTTCTTCTGTTGATAGAATAACCCCCTTTCGGGATGGTATACATGTTATGAATCATCTTGTATAGTGCCGTCCCAAGCATTCAATCCTTCGACCCAGAGAATCGGGGATTTTCCAGGAAATCTAAATGGCACGAAGCTCTGTGATTTGGCCCGATCTCCTAATGGTGTGGAATATCGTTGATTGCACGATTTCCGTACCCTCTACAATTTATCCTGTTGGCTCGCTTCGTAGAATCCCGTTTGAGGATATACTTACCTACCTACATAACCTACATTATGCTTACCTACTCTGGAAAAGGGACGGTACGAATGTCCGTATTCGTATATGTATAATAATAGTCAGTCTTTGATCCGAGAGCTGGCTCCTATTCATCATCATCATCAGCCTGTAGAAGTCCACTCCTGGACATGGGCTTCCCCCAAAGAGTTCCATGACGAACGGTATTGAGCCTTCTCCATCCACCGACTTCCCGCAACCTTCACAATGTCCATTGGGTGGGGGGCCTTCCAACACTGCCGGCCGGTTCGTGGTATCTGCCGGGGATTCTTAGCACCCCCTGCTCCGCCGTTACTGTGGCCGCTACCAGTGCCAGGAATGGCGGAGCTGCCGGGGACTTGGGGCCGTTTTTTATTATGTCCTATCATAAGGGGGGGGGGGGGTTGGACCATAGCCCACCACGCTGGTCCAGTGTGGATTCGTGGGTTGAGCGCCAGAGACTCGTCAGTTGATCGGCAGGGTGTCCACGTGCCGGTGAGGTTGTCTTGGGTTCCGAGGGTTGTCATTTGGAACCCCTTATACCCCGGCTCCTATTGGATATTGTAAAATATCATGAATTTCATGTGATTTTGTATGAATTCAAGCAAGACCACGATTCGAACTATGGACATGCCTCTGTTTTAGGTTTACGAAGTGGAACGCTGGGCAATCCCGTCCTTTGTGAGTCCTTCAGCCATGCGTTTAAACCCTATGCTAGCGCTTGGCATGTTATTATGATGGCACCTAGCCAGGCCACCAATTCTACTAATTCAATGACTTTAAAATGATAATCGCATGATAATGATCGCACCATTATGATTCAGTTACGATTGTCGTCACCTCCGTTTCTTTGATTTCATTGGTTCATCGCGAAAACAATGACTGCCATTGATATACGATCGATTGTCATAGCAGAATATCAAAAGTGTCAAAAGTGGCCATTTGCCAGTGAACCATTGTCATTTAGAAGCCATTGAATTAGTAGAAGTCCGTCATATCTTCATTAACATGCATGTGTCACGAAAAACGACGACGAACTACAAAAATGATGCAACTCAAATTCTCAAAAAAATGTCGTTCGGCATTGTGGCCTTGAATTGTAGGTATTATTTCCGACCAGAAATTAAACTGACGAATTATTTTGTACGACCTTCTGCTGGCATAAATGACGTCACTAACTTAACGCCTACCTAAGAATGAACTCGTTTTTTATTCGAGTCATCTTTTTCCAAATATTGCGTTTCAAAGAAACTGTAAAACATTTACGAGGTATGATTTTTTAAGGGCATTAAAAGAAGTTTTCACGCAAATGCGTGTTTTTTTTAATTCTTTTTTTATGTTATACGGAGGCAAACAGGCTTACGCCCACCTGATGGTTCTGTCCATGTTTTGGGAAACCCCTAGACCTATTTCTAACAAGCTAGAGAGTTGAAATTCAGAAATAGTTAAAGCATGTTGTGTTCCAATGTGGGACTTGGATAGAAATAAAATATTCTGATTTTTAGGGGTAAGTTTGGAGGATTTAGGGAAATAACACAAAAACTTTATTTTTACTCCATCGAGTGGGGTATCTAATGATAGTTAACAATCCAATTAAACACCATATTATTATTTTTATATTGAAGACATTTATTTTCTTAGGAAAAAAATATATTACTGCATTTTGCAGCAATTATGTATTTTTTTCCTAAGTTTTGTATTGGATTTCCCGTCTAGAAACAGATTAAACATAATATTTTAAACTTTGAAGCAAATCGATCAGCTCTGCCACGAAGTGAAAGTAAAAGAACAAGCCAGTCAGACAAAATCGATCACTGTTTCGATTATTACTTTTTAGTTTTTAGAAGCTAGCAAAAAGCTTATTCGATGATTCAAACATTTCTAAAACAGACAATACCTACTTTTAAATAATCTTTACCGACTCAAGAATATGCCGAGATACAATTGGTGACTAAGCTAAACTAAAGCCACGTATTTTGGAAATTTCTCGCGAAGCCGCAAAACACTACTGTTAAGCCTATTTTCACCCCCAGTTCATAAAGTTCATAATGTTCTTAGCTGAGCCTATACTCAGCTAAGAACATAGGCAAGTTTCATGTTCATGCTGGTAATTTCAGACAGAATAACTTGTTTACCTAAAAAATAGACCTATCTAGTTCAAGATACTTATGACGCGATTGCACTCTTTCAATTTAAAACTCAGTCTTCAATCGATTGGTCGATCTCGTTTCTAAAATAACTAAGTGAAATGAAATTTATGGCCAAATAAAAATCTAAAATAAGATATTATCAATATAATATATCAAAGCGCTTGCTGGAAATACCGTCTATTTCGAACGTTTGGCCTATGCCAGAGGAGCATTATTTTAAGTATTCTTGGCACTGGTAAAGTGTTTACGCGTTACATATTTCTGGCATAAATCCATCTTATAGTTTACTATCATGTCGAAACTTACAATGATCCATTCACTTTCTGACATACCACTTCGAAATGATATTTCTGTGAAACTTTCATAATAGCTCGCCAAAGAGGAAATAATTTATTCGCGCTGAATAAATTCTGTTTTTTTTATTTTCGCTGCTTTATCTCGTCTTTTTCATTAGAGCTGGTGTTTTCGTTTTTCTCTCGTTCCCTTTGTAATTACTTTAGCTCCATTAATAACAATTTTCTTTAATTTTTTATCGTCCTTTATGTAAACTACGAAGCCGGGATCTTAAATTAAATCACATTCAAAAATTAATCAAACTCTGATCGTTAAATAAGTATCGCATGTTGTTGTAAAATCAAATTGCTGACGGTCTAATGCTCATATTCGCACGACCGACGTGAAAGTCTACACGCCTGCTCACCTTTCTTGAAACATAATACAACATCCACCAACACACCTTTAGCATCATGTATGTCCAAACAACACCAGACAAAACAAGTATTCAGTGAAACAGGTTTACAATTATAGGTACAATTTTATTAGGTATTCCATTACTCATGAGAAAATCTCGCTACACCTCTTAATAGAGTTAAAAAATCGATTTTGATTTGAGGTTTCTGGTTAGTCATAGAACGGTAAACGCGTAGAAAGTTTTAGAAAAAGTCAGCCATTTTGGTCTAGCTTGACGGACACTGAACGTGGCCTTGGCTGTTTCCTGCGGCTTAAGATGGCTTAGTAAGTAAGTAGATAGAACCTTGCAGTTGTCGGTAGGCACTAGAGTCTGCAGGCAACTTGCAGTTTGTATACCTATATTTTTGTTGCATACTTAATAAAGATAAATTTAATTATATCTATAGTTAGGTACGTGTCGTGCAACCTATTTGCCGATCAAGTAAGCCAAACAGGTTAATTTCGTGTTGCAAAGGCCTCTTGCCTCTCGAAAATTACTTCAAAAAAGTTTGTAGGCACCTTTATTAGAGTGTATTGTAAACAGTTAGCCGAATATAGGTGCTGCTTTGCTTTCATGTTGCATTATGTCGTCAAATCGAAACATGCCACGAATAATAATAATATATAAGGAGTGCATTGACGCCTGATGGCATTTAGCAACATTGCCAACGCCATTACTTATAAACATTGTTTTTATTTTGAGAGTGTGGAGTAACTGACTAGCGCTCATCTGAATTGCAAATGGCGTCATTCGGAGACGGGGCGCACAGAGCGGCAACGTCGCATCGTGCGTATTTTTATCAAAGCATCGCTGTTATCTTTTATCAGGAAATTACTATTGTTCGTCTTGCTCCGTAGGATACGCCTTTAGCCGTACCCGTACCATGCGAACAATTTATGTGATGTTTCTGTTTCTTGGCAAGACGAAGAAAATGTTTTTCGTCGAAACAACGAAGAGGCGGTACTTGGCCGGGTTTCTGCTGGTCTCATGGTACCTACAGCTGTTATGTAACGGGGATATTAAGATTTATGAAATTTCGCCCGCTTGTAATGTTATTTCGCAGCGTAAATATTACAAATACATTCGTATTTACTAGCAAGTACCTTATACGATTTTAATAGCAAACTAGTTGGCGTACCTACGCATTGCCGCAGAATAAGAGTACAGTACTTACCTACCTACCTACATCTAGGTTCTAAAGTGCGCAATTCAAAGTCCCGGGGGCTGGCTGGAAAAACTGGGCAAATTGGCGGGCGTTGCAGGATCCTGCGATTGTCCATCTGAGTGCAGGTTCTACGTGAACACTATCTAAATTAATCTAAAAGATAATAGGTACTTAAGAAAACACCTACCGACATTGATGCTTTCTCCCTCCCTACTAGACTCGTACTGACTGACATGATGTTTTCAACAGTTTAAGTAGGTATGATACCTACCTATGCTATTGTACTGCAGTTCCACTGCAGTTAGTCATTAGTACGTATCATACAACGTATCTGTATTGTTTCCATTATTTACAAATAAACAATTGAAATTGATTGGTTTAAATTATTGCACAATGATTCAGTGAGCGAACCATAAATTTCAACCGGCGAGATTTCGACTTTGTTGTTATAGCGACGACATGCGCGCGGCGTTGCCAGACTTACCGAATTCTGTTCGAAGTTTGAAATGGGATCAAATAAATAGTGGGCAGTGGGTACGTTCGCGTTACGTTATAGAGCACTGGTGGAGTGGTGGTAATTGCCACGCCCCGCCTTCCGGTCGTGGGTTCGAACCTGGTCGTGCACCAATGGATTTTGCATTCGCAAAATGTGTGGCCCTCTCTCTGCGGGCATGTCCGCTCTCTAACATCTTTAGACATCTTCAAGCGGCAACGCTATCATCATTTCGGCAACGCGTACGTGATGCCTCTGGTATTGCAAGCGTTCATAGGCTACGGTAACCACTTACCAGCAGGTGGACCGTAAACTTAGTTATTTAAAAAAAAGTAAAAAATATTTTATAAAAAGCTAGGAAGTATGTTATGTACATACCTTCCTTAAAGGGAAAATACCATCCGAGGTTCTACCCCGGCGGCTGGAGAGCTTTAGGGGTTTGGGGTTGTTAGGGGGTTGCGAAATTAGATTTCCACCCACGTACAGCCTCCCCGCTCCCAGGAGGGGCGGTTTTGAAGGACCTTCAAATGAGCCTTAGGGAAAATCAGCTGGTTTTATTTTCTAATAATTTTGTTATCTTTCGTAGTAGCCATCTTGTAGCTCGTCTTTTATCGCTTCATAGAGCGTAACGAATTTCTTTGTATATTTTTCAAAATAAACTTCTGTAAGCAGCGGTGCTATTGTGTTAGCGAAATGGTAATGAAGTTCCCACTTTGAGGAAAATTTTTAACGATCGCGCGATCTTAAAAAAATTACAATATTTTTTTCTTCATTTTTTTAATCCATCTCGTTTCGCAATAGTGTGTAGTAACGTTTAAATTGGTTAGTATTGATTATAGACCTAGGTTAATTTGTCATTTTTCTTCTATTATTGTGTTTGATAATGTCCTATATGTTGATAAAATAAATAGACATAACTTCAACAATCAGCCAACCGTGACGAATTACAAACAATTCGGTTCTAACCATTTGCTCATTTAACACTCTCATATTTAATGATGCTTTGAGAGATAATGACTCTTCAATTATTTAAGCTTCACAGCTTGTAATCTTTGATAACAACCCTTAATTTGTATCTAGGATTTGGAACCTTGAGTTACGTAGAGGTACTGCCGCCAATCGTTTTTTAATTGAAGTTGACTACTATTTAAGCATGCTAAATTTGCATTAGCATGCTTGGCATTCCTTTTTGTATTTTCTCATCATGACTCTTATGAGATAGAAGTGTGGGGAGCGACTAGAATGGACGAGATACGGAATGATTAGTACATCAGAGGAAGTTTGAAAGTAGCGCCAGTGACTAAGAATTTGCGGAGCAATAGGTTAGCGCGGTATGTGCATGTCATGCGGAGGGAAGAATTTCATGTAGAAGAGTGGTAAATATGAGTGTAAATGAATGTGGAAGGATAAAAAGGAAGAGGTAGACCAAAGATAAGATGGATGGATTGTGGGAATGACGACATGAGTAAGAAAAGAGTGGATACTGACATGACGGCTGATAGAGATGAGTGTAGAGTAGACCCCACATGAAGTGGGATAAGGGCAGGATGATGATGACAAATGACGGAGAAGTACTACGGAGAAGTAAAAGTGTCTATTTACTAACACATCATGGCAGTTTTGCGTCGTATTTTTGCCAATTCGAGTAATGGCGGCGGCGGGGCTGCCTTATCGACCAGCCAGGCTATTGCGTAAGCGAAATGGTAATGAAGATCGCAATTTCAAGTATGATTTTATCAATTATAGCGACATCTGAAGTTTTTCCAACATGAAAACGAAGAAGCAAAGGTCTTGAAGTTTTCCCTTGTCAAGTTTGGAGCGTTTTGGATGTTGCTAAGACTGTTAAAATTACCCCCAAAGTTACGAACTTCATTGCCATTACGCTTACGCAATTGTACCACTGGTCGTTTGAAACTTAGTAACGAACGCACACCACGCTATTTACTAGCATTTATTCTATACTAGTTTATGTCCGCGGCTTCACTCGCGTGGTACCTGTATAAAAAGTAGTTTCAAGATAGATAACTGCAAAATTTCACCGAAATCGGTTGCGTGATTGACTCCTCACAAACTTTTGCATTTATAATATTAGTAGGATTCAAAAGCCGTATTCACACGACATGCGATACATTTAGTCATTTATTTACTTAATTTAATTAAGTAAATAAATCGTCATATAAAGTTAGTTAGAAAAAGAATTGTGCCCACCAGGCTCGCTAAAATCGTAGCACATAAAACTGTAGAATTTGTTCGTTTCTATCTTCCTGCCATCAGAAAAACTCCTATTTTTGACTGTAATTTCCTAAATAAATTAAGGAAATTACAGTCAAAAATAGGAGTTTTTCTCCGCAAACTAGACGATGTTTGTTCGCTGATTTTTTTTTTTTTTACCACGCACTACTGAAACGTGTCGACCTCGACACGTGTAACAAAAAGTAGGTAAGTTTTTGTGAAATATCAACGTGTCGAATATTGTGAAATGTTTTCACACACACAAAATTATAAGTTAGGTGAAAGTTTTCTAGGCAGGTTTATTATTGTTTTTATTCCGTATGAATTTGAGCACCACATTTTGTTGCAATATAAAAGCACCGTCATGTCAGTACCGACGGTCGTGCGTCGTGACAGATATGGCAGAATTGCCTGGCAAAGATAAATTTCATTTTAAATAACAGTGCAAAGTCGCTTCACTGGCATAATGTTTTTGTTCGTAAGTAACTTTATATTTAGTTTCATTGAATTGGAAACACCACCATGCCTTCAATGTATCTTTCTTTCATTGAATGTACCCATAAAAGGTGGTATTTACAAAGTGCAGGTACAGGTAAGGACAATGTGCAAATAAGTTCGAACACCTTTAGCAAAAACTGAACAAAGACAAGTTCTCAAGGTAACAGTAATAATTTTGGTATAGAATCATGTGAATCTTATAGAAATATGTAGACAGATGGCAGGAAGATATAATCATGCAACAGAACATCCGTGTTGAACGAATCGTCTCACTGTAAGATGGTGAGTATTTATTTACGCCACCAGGTTTTAAACCAGGTATGTGCTGCCAAGTTCTGGTACCACGTATGGCCGCAATACTTGCAGTCTTGTAAATGTTCAAGACTTGTACGGTGGAAGTTGATAGTACTGTAAATAGGTCCATAAATACCTACCGTACCTATGTACTTTACATAAGTACTGTACCATGTATGTGTTATAATCATCATCATCATTTCAACCGCAGGATGTCCACAGGCCTCCCCCATTTTATAGAAACAATCCTTTGGGGGAGTGGGCATGCGGATTGGCGAGCGCAAATAAAGCTATCTTGTTAATAAGGACCGCTGCTCCCCAGCCCCTAGCAATTTTCCCTTCGTCACCTCCTACGACATCCACGGGTAGAAATGGAGAGGCCTATTTTTCAGCCGGCGTCACCACGGCATGTGTAGTGTTAGTGTATGTTCCATATAATACCGAATACACTTTGATGTAGTTTTCATTTTAATATTAGGTATTCGGCCTATAACTATAACCGTCCGTGTCGATCAATTTTAGTGAAACGTTAAAATTAGATTGTAAAGCGTAGGTAAATTTACAACAAAAAACCCTGTAGAACTACTTAATAATCTTGAACGGTTGTTTTACCAACACAGGTGTGCATGGTAGACTTTCAATTGATCCGTGCGTGGGTCGCTAGATGGAGGCTGATGTGACGACATCTCGCATGCCACAGATGTTTGTTTAAGGTTGTCAGTTTACACTTATTCTTGTACTGAGCGAGCTTATATTTTTTAAAAAGAGAAATATAAAGGCACGAGAATAAGTAATAGCCTACGTGGCCTTTAGCATTGATAATTTAAATTACCAATGATATAATAAGGCATGTCATGGAATCATTCTGATTTATCTAAGTATCTCTAAGTATACTGTTAGGGATTGATTCAACAAAGTCAAAGGCAAGTGTTTATTTCAATAACACCATGTTCCTCGTGACCAAGCCTAGAAGAAGCAACGTTAAGTTATTCCTGGTAACCCTGTCTCCATTCACCCACACAAAATAATACGATAGATAAAGCGATCAACCCACTTATGCTATGTTAATAAAGCAAACCGAATTGTAATGTGGAGTCAATTTTGATGATTGTGTGACCTTACTAGTAAAATGCATGTACTTATATAATTCTCACGTGGAATACCTACCTGATTTTTATTTTATCTAATGTTATACTCACCAGCCTAACACGGCACATTGTCACTCTCCTACTATTCTGTATTATTCATCTGAATTGACATCCAGGATCTTTATGCATTTTCTATCGACATGTCTCTCCTTCAGTTTTGTAAAAAAAAATTCGCATGAAAACCTGATCAGCGCCATCTAGTAGAAGGCACATGACCGCCAAGAAAACAAAAAAATTACGTCGCTAATTTTTAAAGCATTCCTATCAATTTCTGTTTTTTATTTCTTTGTTAATTTGATGGCACTTTTTTTGACACTTCACTATAATACTTACGTACTTTCAAAATAATTGATAATCTACCGATGTGATGAGGGATTTAACATAAAATAAATGCTCATAAATCTTTATTATTGTTCCAGGTAATTCACCGCACAAAGCTTGAAATAAGAACGAAAACTGAAAAAAAGGTTTGTTCCCAATTTTAATAGGAGAGTCACGTTCAAATTCTCTGTTCACTTACTCTATTTTTTTATTTCCGTGTAGAAATCTTACTAATAATCACATTACACACCAAGTAGAAAAACGTCATAGTGCAAACAAAATCATTTATCGAGAGAATTATTTTAATTTTAGACTCTGTTTGTATTTTGCCACATAGGTTAGATCAAGAGTTTACCTTACTTTCGATATTTTAATGAAATTACTGTCGATGTCGTTTTTGCACTGCTTGTGATGTTTTTTTATCGTTTGGTATTTTACGGTTTCTGCTTAAAGTATAACAGTAGGTATATCATAGTATCAGTAAGATATTTTTGTTATTTAGCCTTATTATGATTTAAACTAACCACTTCCATCAGTTAATGAGTTACTATGTTTATTCGCCATATTATGATTTTCAATCACGTCTCTGAAATGTCACTACGATCACAATCTCGCTGTTTCAACAATCATTCTAAGTCGACAAACGCGTGCTCCACATCAGAAGTCTGGGACACGACTGCCGCAAAATTCATTCAACAAGCTGCGAGGATGTGGGCGGGGCGTGCGGGACGCGGCGTCATTGGGCAGCCGACGGGCTCGCAATGATGGCCGCTACCACACTCTGCCAATGAACGGTGCTGAAGCTGAACGCGCGTCCGTCGGCGACGTTGCCAGCTCTCCAGAAAAAATACCAGATTCGACCTTCTTAGGACCCTCGGTTTTTTTTTTTATTTGGCTGCGTTATCATCACCGTCCGCGTATATCCTGATCCGTGAAATGTTCGTGGGCAGGTGGAGTAGTGTGCTGTGTTTGTGATATTATGGTGTGGTCCACTCCAGCGTGCGAGCTGTTGATTGACATCGTTACGAGGTTAGAAAACATGTTATTTTGGCTGAACGGCTGAGTCATGTGATGGCGTAGTCTTGAGCGACAAGACGTGATAGCGCAGTTTCAATCGGTATTTATCTAGCTTTCATGCCTTATGCTATCTGTATGACCCACATATCAATGTGATTTACACATGCACAAAACCAGGATACACCGCTTACATGAGTCAAATGTCGAATTGTCGACCCAAAACGTATAAAATAGTAGTCAATATTACCGTGACCTAAAGGAATTCTATTGATAATAATCAATACGATATTTGCAAGTCCCATTATCTGAGTTCATTGACATCAGATACAAACCACATGTCTGACTCTTTTATGCCTTTATTCTTTATGATAGCTATCTTTACAACTAAGCCAATAGTAGCTGTTGCATCATTTACATGGCGCTACCAAATCTTCGAAATGCTTTTGTAGGTACCTAGGTATTTATCATTATTTTGGAACCTAGAAAATCCGACTTTCATCTTAATCATCTCCGTGCTTATAAAATTAAGCTTATAAAACCTTAAAAAATCGAATATTTTGAGTATTTTGTGAGTTGTGACGTTTTTGCATCGGATGGTCGATTAGCTTGAAACCAAATAACAGTCTATGTCCATATAGGTCCTTATCTAATGATATGTATGATAGTGATAATCTTATCGTGAATTTGTAAGTATGTCGTAATAATCACTAGTTGCTGCCCGTGGTTTTGTTCGCGCAGCAGTAGGTAGACCATTTGAAGTTTGAGTTTGAGAGCACTAGCACAGCTGACATAAATTTTCCGGACGGAAAATCCATAGGTGCACGACAGGTTTCGAACCCACGACCTGTGGATCAGAAGGCGGGGCCACTACCACCACTCTTCTAACACAGGTTATTTCAACTTACAAAAGGATTTTACAGAAATAAATAAATGGTCCCATGACGCAGGTTTAGTACTTAATCCCCAAAAAACAAAATTATTACATATATGCTCACACAAAAATAAAAGCCATCTGAACGCAAATATCCAAATAATAGCCCACGATCATCAGTGTCTCCACTCTAACGGCTCATCGTGCAAATGTGGTTCTATAGAACTAGTCACAGAACAAACTTATCTTGGACTGACTATAGACAATAGACTTAACTGGGGGCGTCATATCTCTAATGTTTGCAATAAACTACGTGCTATTATGGCAAAATTCTATATACTTAAGTACAAAGTCCCATATGATATATTGTTAACAATGTATAAAGCTCTGGCGGAAAGTATTATGATGTATGGATTAAGTAGCTACGGACGAACATATAAAACATACATAGATAAAATATATAATATACAATTAAGATTGCTCAAGGCAATCGTACCAAAAAATATAAAAGAAAAATACTACAACGATTATGATGGTTTGTTTAGGGAGTGCAACATATTACCTATAGACAAGAGAATCGAATTATGCTTATTAGTAGAAAACTATTTCCACTACGACAACTTTAAGTGTCACTCTATTACGACAAGACAAATAACCGAGAAGCAGTTACAAATTATAAGCTCTAAAAATATGTATGGAGAGAGGTTAACAGATTATATACTACCTAGATTAATAAATAAAATCCCGACAATGACTAAAGATAAATTAAATAGTAAAAATATAAAAAAAAATCTTAAAACATATTACTTACAAAAAAATAAAACGTAAATTATTATTAAAAAAAAAAAAAAAAAAAAAAACATGCTTGTCACTTGTTGTAACAATTATGGTTTTGGTACCATAATTGGGTTGTACACTCTATTAATATTAAGACTATTAAAAACTTATAACTTACTATGTCTAACCAATATTAAAAAACTATTAAGGTCTAAAAAATTATATATATACTTCATATGTCTCATTGTTCTCGTTGTGTGGTAAGTGCAAGGTCTTTTTGATACACCTTGTATTCACTCAACTCGTAAACAAGTGCGCTTGGCGTATTTTAGCTGACTTAGCAACTGATAAGAGCGGGTGCCGGCCGCTGGTTCTTGCCAGTAACAGAGAACGATGCGATGTTTAAGTTATCTACCTCATAATTATTTCTTAATTTTTTGAATTTCATATGTTTTTGTTATATACCTAGATTAAGCCTACTTTAGTCGTGCATGTTTAATTACTAAGGAGAACTGTACGCGCTTTAGACAAGCCCATAGGGGCTTTTTAAGTGTGAATCAAACATGTTTTAAAATTTCTTAAAATAAATATAAAAAAAAAAAAAAAAAAAAACTAATCAGAAGATATCCCAATTCCCAACCCGATTTATTTGTTTAACTTGCAATGACAATAAAAAGTTTATTTTTTATTTTTTATTTGCAAAGTATATTAGTCTAGCTTCCGCCCGCGGCTTCGCTCGCGAGGCACCTACACAAAAAGTAGCCTATATGCTATTCCAGACTATAAATTATCTCTGTACCAAATTTCATCCAAATCCGTTCGGCCGTTTGGGCTTGATTGAACAACAAACATCCTCAAAAACTTTCGCATTTATAATATTAGTAGGATTATGTACAGAGTATACACAAAAATATTATTTTCGTAAATTAATTCCACAATTTCCCCTAAAATTTGCTGCAAATAGTGTTTAAATTAGGTCAATCCTTCGCCCTTGTAAACTTGCGCGGGAAAGTAAAAGTAATTTAGTTCGTAGCGCGCTTCTGCGAAATGGCGGCGGCGCCATGCGTTGTTGCATATTATACGTTGTCGTAGGTAGTTATATGCTCGGTCGCAGTCGTCAGAGAAAGTTGCTGACATTCCCTATATGTAGGAAGTAACTACTTTATTTCATTGAAGTCCTGTTTCATAGTTAAAATCTGGTTTAAATCATTCATTACCTATCCTGCCCTAGTGCCACAGTCAGCATCACGACGGCGGAGTTTTAGAAGCCATATCGTTTTCTGTGTATGTTCACTATATATTCCCGGTTTTTTAATGCAGACAGCTATGGAACATGTTTTCTTCTTCCACTCTCTTCTGTACTCTCTTCGTCATTACTGGTCTTACATCTCTCTTACTCATCTTTTATACAATCCATGTTTTCTTTGACCTTCCTCTACTCGTATACTGATCCATCTACGTTCATACCTCACCTCAGTCATGCATGCATTCTATATTGTTAGGTATACCTACATCTAAATGCCAAAGTTTGGATGCTTGTTACTCAATCATGCACGGCTGAACAGATCTGGATGAAATTTGGCACATTATAGTCTGGAATAGCACATAGGCGTACATAGGCACGTTTTATCCTTGTAGGTATGACGCCATTGAAGCCGCGGGAAGATAGTATTATACATCTGTTAGCCTCTTTGTAAGCCTATCAGAAAACTGCTATATTACGTTATGATATATTGAGTTGGCCTCTCCACTCGCAAAAAAAGAAAGTTCGTGAAGCTTCCGATAATTGCCGAGTGCACTTGCCGTGGCTTGCCAATATTTTTTCTTTTTCATGCTGGCGGAATGCATACCATTCCCAAGTGGCTAACTGAATAAAAAAAAATAGGGATTCAAACTTTTTGGTATCCGAACCGGAAGTCTAAAGTAGTTTTGAACTCCTACGCCAGACTAGGCGGTATGGTCTCGGACTTTAGCCTGCCCGTTAGGGCGAAAAAAAAAAAAAGTAGTTTTGAACTTCGAAGAGTTGTGTTTATCTTGGTGATTTCCGCGGAGTTAAGGCTCACGGTGCGGCTTAGTCTCTCAGAAGCACTTCAAATGAACATTTGATGTTAAATCGTTGATGTGTTTTACAGTTCCTTGGTATCTGTGAGCTAAACTAAAGTCATCATAACAGCAATTTTTCTCACAATCGTCTTCAGACTCCGAGATGATGACGTCAATCGAAATGGACGCGTTAAAATAAATAAACAAATGAGTTCGGTGACAGTATCCGTAGATGCAAATAAAATGTCCTGCTGCGGGAATGTAACCCGCAACTTCTGGCGTCATCACCAGATTCTCGTCTTGCCAAAAAGATGGTCAGAGTTGTCAGCTTTAAGCTGATCGTCTTAGAAGCGCACTTTAATCCTTTCACCACATCGACTCTTTCCCCGACGGTTATAGGCCATTTTCTTGGACACCATACATGGGCACTGACCTAATGCAGGAGGACCAAGACAGAATTAGCAATAATGAAGTCCCATTTATCTTTCATGATAGATTTGCCTGTCCTGTCCGACTTATTTTCATGTGCATGCTAAAACTCAGCATACCTAACTTAGCTCCTAGCAGATACAAATGCATTGCTCATATTTTGCAAACCGAACAGGCTATATTTACACGACCTAACGAATGACCTGGATTTAAAAGCCCCTAATGGATATTTTCATTCACACAGTACCGTTAACGCGAGGCGGCACGAAAAAAGAATTGACTTTTAAAACGTTTCCTGTTTTGTGAAAAGCACGCTTGTAACGGTTTCGGAAAGGGTGAGCGACACAATTGTTGACAGTTCTGGGCTAATTAAATTGGACAGTTCTGAAAAACAAAATGTACAGCTTCGAGGCCCGAGACAGGTCTATCTCTGACAGCTGTCATTAATGCAGGGAGACGTAGGGTGAACGACACTATTCCGGACACGCGATTGTAATTGATACTAAATAATTAGCTCTCTTTAGCTCGACTCGTTTTTGCACTAGAATGTACTTGGTATACAACATTTTTGCATTATTTTAGCATTTTTAGCTGTTCTTTCAGTTATGCTAATTCTACGTCCGTATAAAATTAGCGCTCCGCGTAATTTGCAAGGAAACTTGATCGTTCTTGTTATTTTTTGCACATGTTTACAATAAATATACTTGTTGGGTATTTGTAGGTTTTCTTGTACTACCGTCAGTATATAATAAATCAGTCAGATTTGGTCCGCAACTTGTGTTTCATTATAATATCTCACTGGCGACGATTTAATAGTTTTAACGCGATGCCGTACGGTAAAATTGATTGTTTTGATTTATCTTCGCGAAAATGGACGAAATACGTAAACAGAGTGAAGCAGTTCATCATGTTAAACGAAATAAAGGACTCGTTGCATGTGGCCACGTTGATAACGGTAGTCGGTGAACCAACCTACGATTTGATGTGCGATTTGTGTGCCCCGGATAAACCAGAAAGTAAAACGTTCACCCAATTGGTCACCATCGTCGAACAACATTTAGAACCCAGGCGATCCGATATCGCGGAACGGCATATTTTCCGGCTACGTCGGCAGAAGCCCGGCGAGGAGCTCAGTTTATACCTACAAAATTTGAAGCACCTCGCGAGTACATGTAACTTTGGAGAAAAACTGGAAGAAAATCTCCGGGATCAGTTCGTGTCGGGCCTCGCCGGTGACGAGATGCGTAGTCGTATATTCGCGGAGAAGGAAGTGGATTACAAGCGAGCGGTGGAGCTGGCTCTGGCGCTGGAGGCGGCGGAGAGGCACGCGGAGACGAGCGGCTCGATCAGCGCAGCGGGTGCTGCCAGCGCGGCCGTCAGCGTCGGCGCGCCCGACCCTCCGGTGCACCGGATCGGCGCAGGAGGCGCACAACAGGCTGCGGCGCAACCGGCGCGCGGCCCCAACCAAAAATGCTGGCGATGTGGCCGCCAGCATTCGCCGGATAAGTGTCGCTATAGGCGTTATAATTGTGATGAGTGCGGTGTCAGGGGCCATCTCAAGGCAGTGTGTAAAAGTGCGCGTCCAAGCGGTGATGGTGGTGATCGTTCGTTGGGTAAAACGCAGCGTCGGAACCAGTTCTACATCGAGATGGACTCCGGCAGCGATGACAGCGATTTTTTTAACATTGTGGTGGACGGAGAGGACGATAAACCGTATGTAGTTTCAATGCACGTTAACAATGTTCCTATAGACTTTGAGGTAGACACGGGTAGCAAAATTTCGGCTATTAATGAGCACGATTATCATAAATATTTTAAGAACCAGCAACTATCCCAGTGTAATTTAAGATTCAAGGGGTATACGGGTGGAAAAATTCTGCCAATCGGTTTCATCAACACGACTGTGTGTTACACGGGAGCCGGGGAGACACGAGAGGCGCGTGATCTACCATTGTATGTAATTCCCGAGGGCGGACCTCCTCTTCTTGGCCGTTCTTGGTTGCGTCATTTAAAGCTCAAGAATATTGAGATTCAGATGAATAACATAGATTGTGACAAGTCGTGTGATAAAAGCGATGGCATAATTTCTAAATTACAGCGGGAATATTCAGATGTATTTGCTGAAGGTTTAGGAACATGTACGAAAATGTTTTCTTTGAAGTTAATGGATAAAGAACCTATATTTCATAAAGCGCGAAATTTACCGTTAGCGTTGAGAGGACCCGTAGAACAAGAATTAGACCGTCTGGTTAGTGAAGGCACTATAGTTAAGGTTGAGCATTCGGAATACGGAACCCCAATTGTCCCGGTGATTAAAAAATGTGGAAGCATCCGAATCTGCGGTGACTATAAAGTCACAATAAACCCTAAAATTAGACGAGAGCCTTATCCTCTGCCGCGAATTGAGGAGCTTTACGCCTCACTGAGGGGGGCCAAAATATTTACTAAAATTGATCTAGCTCATGCCTATGAACAGATTATTTTATCCCCAGAGTCGAGGCCGTGCACCACAATAAGTACTCACGTAGGTACTTTTGAGTACATCCGTACGCCGTATGGTGTTTGTAGTATTCCCGAAAAGTTCCAGAAGTTAATGGAGGAGGTTCTAAGGGGTGTTCCTATGACCGCAGTGTATTTTGATGATGCGTGCATTGGGGGTTTGACAAAAGAAGACAATATAAAAAATGTCCGCGAAGTGTTGAAACGATTACAAGCCGTAGGACTGAGAGTAAAAATGGCGAAATGCGAATTTTTTAAGCCTGCTGTATGCTACGTAGGTCATGTTATAGATAAGGATGGCTTACATCCCGATAAAAAGAAAGTAAATGCAATTTCAAGCGCCCCGCGTCCCGCAGATGTCCACCAGCTTAAAGCCTTTTTAGGCTTAGTGAATTATTATGGTAAATTCGTGCCTATGTTAAGTACACTATTAAGTCCGCTATATAGTTTATTGAAAGGTAAAGTACATTGGAAGTGGAGTGCTGAATGTGAGCAGGCATTCAATAATATTAAAAGAGTAATGTGCAGTGAGCAATGCTTGGCTCACTATGAACCGACGCTACCGCTGGTCCTCAGCGTGGACAGCAGCGCGTACGGTCTCGGTGCTGTACTGGCACATAGGTATCCCGACGGCTCGGAAAGGCCCATCTGCTACGCGTCACGTACTCTTAATGACGCAGAAAAATCGTATAGTCAATTAGACAAAGAGGCATTAGCGATATTTTTCGGGGTCGTAAAAAATCATCAATATTTATTCGGACGTCGTTTCATTATTCGCACGGATCACAAGCCGCTGTCTTACATATTCGGTGAGAAGTTTGGCATTCCTCAAACAGCAGCTAGCCGTCTGCAGCGGTATGCGGCGCGACTCGCGGCTTATGACTTCTCAGTAGAGTGGGTTAGTTCGGCGCGCAACGCAGCAGCTGATTGCTTATCGCGATTGCCGCTGGCACCATGCAGGGCTGACGGCTGCGGCTTGTTAACGTCCAATGACGCTGTCTCATACTTGATGTTTATAGAAAATGAGTTTCCTATTAGTCACAAAGATATTGCGGATGCGACAAAAACTGACCCCGTTCTGCGTGTGATCTGTAAAAATATATTATTCGGGTGGCCGGATCATACCGATGTAGATCAGGAAAAGGCTTATTTTAACAGGAAAGATAATCTTTTCGTGGAGCAGGGTTGCATTGTATTTAACTATCGTGTTGTTGTACCGCCCAAGTACAGGGCGTACATTTTGCGCGAGCTGCACGAGGGTCACTTGGGGATCGTTAAAATGAAAAACATCGCACGTAACTACGTCTACTGGCCGGGTTTAGACGCGGAGATCGAGGCGTTGTGCCGCGCGTGCGCCGCCTGCCTGCAGCAGCGCGACGCGCCGCCGCACGCGACGCTCACGCCCTGGGAGTTTCCATCACGTCCCTGGCAAAGATTGCACGCTGACTTCGCGGAGTATAAAGGAAAGCATTATCTCGTGGTTGTAGATGCGCATAGTAAATGGATAGAGGTTTTCCAAATGAATAGTACGGCCGCCAGATTTGTTATAGATAAGTTTCGAGAGATGTTTGCGCGTTTCGGACTACCGTTACAAATGGTGACGGACAACGGCCCGCCGTTTTCGTCTCACGAAGTGAAGGACTATTTTACGAAAAATAACATAGTTTTTACCCCGACCAGCCCGTACAGACCTAAGGGCAACGGAGCAGCGGAAAATGCCGTGCGAACCGTTAAAAACTGCATTAAAAAAGCTTACGCGGAGGGGGTCGATGTGGTTCAAGCCATTAACAAGATGCTGTTTCAATATCGGAATTGCGAGCAGGCTACGACTAACGTGGCGCCTGCGGTGGCGCTGCTCGGGCGGCGGCTGCGCGGACGGCTTGACGCGCTGCGGCCCAGCACGGCCGAGCGCGTGCGCGCGCGCCAGGCCGGCCAGGTGCAGCGCGCCGGCGGCACGCATAGAGATGTGCAGCTAGGCGATACTGTCTATGTTCGCGGCTATAGTAAAATCAACGATAAATGGGTGGAAGGAAAGGTCAAGGAACAGGTAGGACCTTCTTCATTCTCGATTAATGTACCTCTTGCCAATAACACTTTAGTGAAACGTCATATTGATCAAATGATTGTACCGAAATTAAATAGAAAAAGGTTTTCACTATCTTGCACTGCTAATGATAACCCTGTTATTAATTTAGAAAAGTCTAATGTAAAGCCTGATGTGTGTACAGAGTTGGCCGTTGCGACAGGCAGTAAGAATGACGTCACGGCCTCGCCGGCATCAGCTGTCGTCCCCGCACGACCGCACTGTCTCCCGCGACGAGACCGCTGCTTTTGACGATAGTTTTGAGATGGCATGTTCAACTCCTGTAGTTGCAAAACATGCTCATTACTTGCGTCCTCGTCCCGACAGACAACCGTACTATAAGTAAATTGCATTGTGTACCATTGTGGTAGATAGTAAGCATCTACATAATAATTAGTGTTAGTTAGGGTTTTGTGTGGTTATGGTCTGTTCAAACCGAAACCAAACCATAGTCTAAATAAGTAGGTACAGAACCAACCAGTTTATTGTTATCACGTTTGATACTTATGTTTCTTATTTAAATAAGGAGGTGTTGGGTATTTGTAGGTTTTCTTGTACTACCGTCAGTATATAATAAATCAGTCAGATTTGGTCCGCAACTTGTGTTTCATTATAATATCTCACTATACTGATAACCCAATTAAATTTTCCATCCACGTAAATAGTATCGGTACCTATTGTTATATATGTTAGTTGATCCATAGTTTCCAATTCGGTCAAGCCACGAAACAGAGCGACTCGCTTAAGAAACGTGGCAGCAACAACTGCCTTTTAAAAGATTTGCACTTCAAATTAAACTAGAGCTTAGCTCTTGTCGGTGTAATGATGCAATTTCCTTCATTCTGGTCATCGCAATGCGAGCTCCTTCACCTCCCTATACGACATGACGGCAATCTTCTCTTTTATCTGGCAAATGTAATTTTTTCTTGGTCTTTCTCTTCCTCGTTTTCCTTCAATTATGTTCTTTAAGAAGCTGTCATGCCGTATATTATAACCACATTGGACTTATTATAATGCACTTTTTGCATACATCTTTGTTTGGAGACTGTCTTCTGCAGAACCTGTTTGTCGAGTGTTCACTCGTATGAATTTCTGAAGGGAAACTTGAGCTGTGTTTTGGGAGTGAGTGAGTGTGTTTTATGACACAGCTAAAACAGCATGGAGCTTTTAGATGATTGTGTTGGTCGTAAGAGACCGTTAAAGAGAACATCAAACTAGCTAGGCTTGCTTTCGACGTAGGTAGGTAATAGTTAATTGGCCGTGGTGGCCCCGGCTGAAGAATAGTCCCCTCCATATCTACCTATCGTAAGAGGCGACAAAAGAAAAAAAGCTAGGGGATGGGCAGCAGCGTCCTTCATTTTAACAACGATAACTCTAACTGCGCTCGCCAACCCGCATGCCCAGCATGGTGAGTATGGGCAAATCCCCCCACATGATAAGGAATTCGCTCTGTCTGTGGGGGAGGCCATGGTCAGTGGACGTCGAAAGTCTGAAATGATGATGATGAGGTAATAGGTATAATGGCAACCGACCCCGCAGCTGCATTTCGCACAGCGTCCGTTCTCAGCGAGCATAACTACACAGTTTCTGTATTGGATCGTTTCTCGGAACACTGCACTTGTGTCCGAATGCGCTGCGCCTGGTGTGTACAAAAATAAAAATACAATGAATGCTTTCACGACGTTATCCTTCACTTAGAACAGTCTAACCTACAAACGAGCGCCGTAGGATATTCACGCTAATGTTAGTGAGCTAGAGCTGAGTTTAGAGAGTTCGCTTTGTGTGTTACGCCGTTTAGGTTGGCATTGTTCGATGCGTCATGGAATGGCGGCGGCGGCGGGTGGCGCGGGTCATCGTGCTAACGATACATATAGGTACACAGATGTAGACTTGTTTGATCCGATCTGTAGGTATGGGTATAGATAGACAAGTTTTACGTTACGCTGTTACCAGCCGGCTGTTTGCGCTCGAAGGTCACTCGTCTCGAGCCCGTTGTGTGTTTGCGAGAGAAACTTGAGTGCTTTTTGCTACTTTATTTCTGTAATGTTCGAGTGGATTTCTTTACCGCCTTCGTGAGGTTTATATTTGCGCTTCGTTGCTTTATCATCGTAATATTTCAACTGACTTGTTTTGGTAAAGCTCGATAACTGGCTACGAATTAATAAATCAGTGCTCAAAAAGTGAACCAGACATGACAATAGACTTTCAATTTCGACACTGTGAGATGTAGACACATCAGCGGAAGCTGCTCGTCTTTATTCAAATAAAATAATATATAAAATATTATATAGTAAATAATAGTAAGTACATAGTTGGGCCACTTTTGAGTCCAAATGCGGAAAAGGGAGTCATATATGACTGTACAGTAGTAGTACATATTATTTGCTTGCTTGTTTGTCGTGTCACTGATTCTTTCTTGGTCATCCATGCATTAGGTCAGTGACCAGGTTGTGGTATAGTGTCCCTGAAAAGGGCCTATGACCGTCGGTGAAAGAATCAGTGTGGTGAAAGGATTAAAGTGCGCCGTTTTTCGTGCACATTCCTCGTGCAAATTTTTGGTGCACGGGATATGTCCTTTCCTTCCCGGGGGCACTAGTATGGCGCATATAATTTTTCCCAAAATCCGTGGAAAAATCCGGAAAATCCGTGGGTGCACGACTGGGAAATAAATATAAATAATACGTAGGTATTTAGAATTCCGTTGTATCTATTGTATAAGTAACACAGTTGTATCTATTGTACGTTGTATCTATTGTATAATAATCCCAGCCATATCGATTTTGCGGCAATGAAACGCCCGTGACACACATTCGCTTAGACAAATGTGGGAGTTGCTAGATTTATTTGTATTGTATGCCAAATTACATTTAGAATATCAAACAAAATAGATTACTTAGAGGTATAAATAAATAATAAATATTTTGAGTTCCAAAAAAAAGAGGCCCAATATTGGTGACACTTTTTCGATCTACTTTCATTGGTTTTAAATAATATAGAAAGAAACTCTGAAAAAAGAAATAACTCAGTCAAAGAGGGCCAACTATTGGTGCATGACTTCACTGGCCTAATGATGTAATTGATAAGTAGGTAGGTACCTTACTTTTCAAGTAGGTATTTGATATTACTAAATTAACCTGTACATGTAACATTTATCTCTCTCTAGGTAGATACTTGAATACGTTTTATTATTTGTATGTAAGCTAGAATTATTTCTTCTAATTATTTCTCGATAATAGAACTGATTTTATTTGTTTACTTACCTAATTTTATATACCTAGTAAACTCAACTTTAGCCGTTACTTATTAAAATAGGCTAAGGTAACCACTTACCAACAGGTGGACCGTAACATTGTTCGACATCTTAGTTGTATAAAAATAAAATATAAAATAATAGTTGGCTATAGCCATAAAACACCACGTTTAAAAAAAAAGAACACAAGAAGCCGAAGGAAACAGGAATCACGATTGGGGTATACAATTGCTTTAAGGTTCTATTTCCAGCGCAACCAGATATCGAGGCAAGCGTCGGAACAACCATTCAGCCATTCCGCCATTTTGCAAAAATAGAAAGTTTTGAACTGCATTCCATACTATTATTTGCTTGATGTTTATCCTACTTGCATAAACAAGTTGATTCATAATAATATGTATACTATCCCGAAAAAGGGCTTATTCATTCAATAAAAAGAAAGATTATTAGAAAAAAAAAACAACTAAACTAAACGGCAACTTGCCCCACGTGGGACGACTTAAGGCAGTTCATAATAAATATTATTTTCGATCATTAACTCGTCCCACGCCCTAATCGCACTGTGATTTGGTACAGTTAACAACAAAAGTGTTAAGTGGGTTTTGAAATAATGAAAGATTTGATATTTTTGAAGGAATATATTCAACTGAAGAGACAAATCACAGATTTGAACTCTCATAGAACTATTAAGTCAAGGTGATTCATAATGGCATCCCGAAAGGGGCTTATTCTACACCCAATTGGCAATAAAATTAGTTCTACGACTTTTGGAAATTGGACATTTTTCATTGAAAAAGCTCTATGCGAAAATCAGCTGCTTTGGGGTCAAATCAGGTCAAGCTCAATGAATCAGCTGTTTTCGGTAGCAATCTTGATACCGAACTTCTTATACGTTTAGTTATTAGTTCTAAAGATGATAAAAATACCAAAAACAGCTAGATATATGAAAAGTTAAAAAAAAATTGTGTAAAAAAAAAATGGAAATATTGACGTTTTTTTCTCTAAAATTATATATTTTCGTTGATCGAATAACCCCCTTTCGCGATGGTATAAACGATTTCGGGTTCAATTTGGAACCGAAAAAAATAATATTTATTTTGAACTGCCTTAAGTCGTCCCACGTGGGGCCAGTTCCCATGGTCCCCGTTAAGGATCGACTCCTCAAAACAGCTGATTCTTGCTTAGTTGTTTTTTCAATGCAAAATGTGAAATGAAATTTTTACTACCAACGGCGCCCAGTAAACTTTATAAGGTCGCCTTTCTATCTAGTGGGTGACTACTCCACGCTGCTCTTAACGATGCGTGGTCTTCACGAATTTTTCTGCACCCACGGCCGTAGGTTCTCCAAGCTATGTGCCCCGCCCACTTCCACTTCAACTTGCTAACTCATCTCCTAATTTCCTAGAGAAATACCAAGCATAGCCCTCTCCGTGGTAGAAGGCAGCATCTACCTAGGTAACTAATTAAGTTATTGTACGTACCTACCTAGTACCTACTCAAATAACAAAAAGCTCCAAAACAACATGGACTCAAAAAAATGCAATAAAAACTTGTTTTGATGTAGGTACTAGCGACATTCTAGAACGAATAGATTTTTGTCGGTTGAATCTTTTTTGTGCCAATCAGACTTAGCTAAGTATGACTTTTAGAATTTTTACCTTTTTTGAACTAAAATTGTGAACGGACGACCTCATTGGCGTGGTGGGCGAGTGCCCGATTGAAAAGCAAGAGGGGCAAGAGGCAAGAGGGGTCTGAACCCCGACGCGGGACAAATGTTTTCACTATCTGTAAATATTTTTTCGGTGTCTGGGTGTTGTGGTATGTTACTTAGTTTCTTAACCTACGGGATATGAAATCCTAGTGTGTGGTCAGCACTATTGTTCGACTGGGTGCATGTTTCGATTTATTTATAACTGGTCTAGGTCATAAACTTGGCAAATGCTACCCTGAAAAACAGGACCGCGTGCGAGTTGACTACTCTTGTTTTCCATAACCACTAGTTTAAAGTCCTAATAAATTATTTGATTTTATACCAACTGAAGACTGACTTCATGATTTGTAAATCCTAAAGAAATCAATATAGTTAGTACATAATAATAACATACGCTACATGACTCTCAGACAACAATCAAATCTATCAGTCGGTCAATCAACAATATTTGATGTTGGGTTATGCAACAGCATATTGGCTTCACCAATGTCTGATGAAGCCCAAAAACTGTATTTTTTGGCAAATAAGTGTAATGTTTAAAAAGTGAAAACGTGGAAACAACTGAGGGGTTAAATTATGTACATAGGCTACGAAGGCGTTTTTTTTTTTTTTGTTGTTTCATTTTCCACTTTTCTTTTGTTTTAAGTTTTTTCATTTTGTTTGTGGAAGTTTAGTTTTAAGTTTCGATTGGGCGGTACCTTAACTCGTTAACTCTACCTTAACTCGTTAACCTTAAATGGTATAAAAGTATACAAGATTATGACTATCTTACGCCGACAGAAGAATTATACAATAGAACTAATATTTTCAATATAGAGAAACTTTACATTTAAAATACAAGCATAACTTACATCAAATCCATTCAATCAAACGTTAAACTAAATCTAAAAGAAAATAAATATAATCTCAGAAATAAAATAAAATTACAAGTAGCTAAAACTCGGACTAATTATGGTAAAAAAACAATACAATCAGAGGGAGCTACATTATTTAACAATTTACCAAACAACATAAAGGAATGTGAAAATTTGAATGCCTTTAAAAATAAACTTAAATTACACATACATACTCTGTAACAATACATACTATGCTTTCAATGCTTACCTATCTAATATTAAGTAACACTAAAATAAAAACATACCTATTTCATAATTACCTAAGTACCTACCTACTGGTTAATTTACTGTTTCGTTTTTACAAATTGAATAATAATACATGTATTATTTAGTTGGTTAACACTTCATTTTTAATGTTAATTAACTAGTTATAATTTAGGTTAGGTACCAGAGGCCAGAATATTGTAAAACTTAGATATATTCGCTCATTATGTATCTCATTTTAAACCCTGTGTTTGTATGAGAATAAAGTTCTTTAAACCTAACTCGTTCCGTTTGAACGAAAATAAATAGAGGAAAACATTGCGTGTACTGATTATTGCGTGTTATGTATAAAATATGATTAATTGTTGTTAGTTAATTAGAACAACGCAATGTCATGCCATGCACAGTGTGTGTGACTGTTATAGTTTACTAGCTTTTTGTGTGGTCTGTCCTGGGAAGTATGGCCCAAATAGTGTCAAAATTCCTGTTGAATAGTCCTGACACGCTTGCTTCTGAATGGCAGTAAGACGTCACGACGTCATTTCACGACGGTCCCTTGTCCCTTACCAACGACTTTGCTATTTTGTTTAGGCGTTGACGTAAATTGACAGTCTCAAATATTTATGGTTCAAATTCGTGTTAAATAGTGCCGAAAAGCTTGCATTTGAATGGCGGTAAGACGACATAAAAGGGATTGCCTTTAAATTCTACCGCCAAGCAGCAATGCCTGCATTGCTGTGTTTCGGTTCGAAGGGTGAGGTAGCCGGTGAAGTTACAGTAACATGAGTCTAACCAACGCATGTCTGTCTATAGTAACCGGTTGATAGGTTACTCTCAAGAGTCTCAAGTAGTACAAGAAGCTGACGTTGTTTTCTTTGTCTCCAGGCCGGGGCAAACGGATCACGGGCACGGTGGCGGCACGCTGGCGTACGGGGGCAAGCCAGGGGGTGTGGTGCCCCCGCAGCCGCGGCCGCCGCCCGCGGCGCCCTATGCCCCCCAGCCGTACCCCCCCATGCGGCTGCACCAGCCTGGCTATGGATCCGCTGCGCTGTCATACAGGTTAGTTTTATTTTTACAAGACCACTTACCAACAGGTGGCATATTTTCCACCTTAGTGGTACAAAAAAAAGCTAGGGAATGGCAGCATCGTTCCCTATTAAGAACAATAGCTTTACCTGCGCTTGCCAACCCGCATGCCCAGCGTGTCGAGTTATTGTTTCTGAAAAACTATGGAGAGGCCTATGTTCAGCAGTGGACGCCCTGAAATGATGAATGAACTTACACTCGTAAAATACATGTGGGTGGATTTTGCCAAACGCGAAGTTAGCTAAATTAGCCTTAGAAACGACTATCGCCTCCGCGCATTCAAACGTCTAACTTCCCGTTTGCCAAGATTTATCCAAACCGCGTGGCGCTGTTGAGTTCTGCCTATAGAAAAATCTGTTGTGTTCTTGACACAAAAAATGTATTGAAACGTTCAGGCGTGCTGTGTTGTGGAGCGTATCGGTAAGAAATAAGCTGATAGTGTGAATTTGGGTGTAACTTTGAGATTCGCTAACTTACGGGTTCGGCTAAAGGGGGTCGTGCCCAGTTGTACCATACAGCATCAACATGAATCATTGTTTAGACAGCGCAGACAATATCTAGGACAACTGCAAAAGTGAGCTTCCAACTGCACACAGTTGGGAACAATCTGTATTCTCGTTATGTGATCATGAGAATTATCTCATAGAGATAAGCCATTGTTTCATTCAGGGCTATCACAGGCTAATAATCACACTAATATTATAACTCCGAAGAGCTAATCTTATTTCTTAAACTTGGTTGTTTGAATGTTCTGGGCGAGTTGAATCATGTCCAGAATATGAAAAAAAAAAAAAATGCATTACGAACCGCGGACCTAGGCAAATGTCGCGTTGTTGGGACGCGCATTAGATTTTTTAAGATCCAAACTCGCCTCTGCGCACCCTTTAATTTCACCTTTGCCTAGCTAGATCTTCCGCTTAAGGTTTGTAAGAGGTTAGGAGGCAACTCGCACTATTTCAGACTCAGCTTGACAATTATAAATGTTCAGGGAGAGTTTATCGTGATTTTTTTTAACATAAACCAAACGCACAAATTGGCCTTTTACTTGACTTTACGTATAATTTGTGTCCTTGTCTTACGACCTTTGAACACAGTAGTAGGTAAATAGTATGTATGCAATCTCTGTGTCACGCGAACGTGACCTAGCTGTATAATATAACTTATGGTGACATAAAGTCTGCCGAGTTATTTATAGCTGGCTTATCTCATCTGTTTGATTGAGCATTGTTTTTCTCATCTATTTCTAAATAGGTCAACCAATTTGCAGGCCACTATAGAACCCTTTCAAACTGAAACGATCAATGACGTCATTTCCATTTGTTGAGGCAACTTTTACTTGTAGATCAATCTTTAAATGTGCATGGCTAACAGAATTTTATTTTGCACCACCGCTCTCGCTTGGTTCCCAGATCAAAAGTTGCCTAATCTCGCTCTCCGGCCCTCCGTCCCGGTTGTGCACAAAAGGAGCCTCTAAGAGGCGCACATTGATCCTATCACTACACTGATTCTTTCACCGACGGTCATAGCCCCTTTTCAGGGCAACTATACTTCTACCTGCTCACTGACCTAACACAGGATGACAAAGAAAGAACCAGTGACACGACTAGAAAGCAAGTCCCGTTGTATTAGTTGATCGAGCGAGCGAAGGTTTCTTGGGTGAATCGGCGTTGTAGGTTAGGTTGTTCATGTTTGTAGTTTTTTTTTCTTTTTTTTCTTGCCTGACAGCCCTAGCTAACAAGAAGGCGACAGAACGCAAGTCGCTACGCAACCATAACATGGGAAGGAAAGCCGAGATGTTTTTGCACAAGATTAATTACGCCAGAGGAAATTCAACGTAAACACTTGTAGATAAGAATTAATTTCGAGTGTGTTTGTATTAGGTATAGGATTCTGTTATACGAATTTTATTTTTACTGTGTTATCTTTATTTTTCTTGTTGAAATCCAATGAAGTAGGTAGGTAGTTAAGGTACAATTAACATAAGTGGGAGCATGATGATAATCAACTTTATAATCTGTTTCTCCTTTTTTTTATACAACTAAGGTGGCAAACAAGCTTACGGCCCACCTGATGGTAAGTGGTTACTGGTTACCATAGCCAATGAACGCTTGCTATACCAGAGGCATGCCGACCCCGAACCCCCTCTGGTAACCTTTCTCACCGCAGGAACACAACACTATATGAAACAAATAATGTCATTTTGGCTGCGATATTCTGCATTCTGAAGCAAGCAACTGCCACTTCAACTTGCTTTAAGAAACTTGTTCAACCGCAATTAAATTTAGTTTTTGAGCTGTTGTGGCCAGTTACAAAGATTTGTGTGATGAACACAGATGTTTGTTCTATGTCTGGGTGTTAAATATTTATCTATTATGTATATCAGTCTCTGGTACCCATAGTACAGGCTATGCCTAGTTTGGGATCAGTTGACCGTGTATGCTATGTCCGGAATATTTATTTATTATTTATTAATTTAAAGAAAACTCTTAAAGTACTCAATGTTTGAAGTTACTTCTTCATAAATAAACTGTTGGAGCCTTTCCAACCAGACCGGTTATGAAAGGGTGCCCAGGAATAGCTCAGTAAACAACTGCATGACAGACATATTGCAGAAAGTATGCGGTTTCAGATACATATATTAAACTAGCTTCCACCCACGGCTTCGCTCGCGTGGTACCTACTTAAAAAGTAGCCTATATGCTATTCTAGGTAAAGAACTTTATCTATTCCAAGTTTTAATGAAATCGGTTGAGCCGTTACGGCTTGATTGGACAACAAACATCCTCGCATTTATATTATTAGTAGGATAGGATACTGGCAATGTCAATATTGATATAGATCTATTTGCTGATTCATGGCGCTAGATGGCGCAATCAATTAAATATATATATATTATTAAAAAAAACAAGGATCATCGAAAAAAATTATAGGCCCGAAGCCGTGTTTGTTGCCTGATTCTTGAAGGCTTGGTCGCGGGGAACAGGCATAGCTTCACCTAGTTTCTAAAACGTTTCATAGTGATTTTATTGCAATAAAAACCTTTGACTTTTAGAAAACTTGGCTTCTGTTTGATAAATTATAGCCTAGAATCTTGGATATTACTCACTTTTTCTATTCGAAATATTAAAAGTGCGCATTAATGTACTGTGTCAGCAACGAAATTTGCTGAACACGATTTAAATGTAATTTTAACACCGTAACGACATTACTTTTTGATAAACTTATATTTGCGGTTGCTCACGTACTCATTGTATGACATTGACCGCAAATATAACTTTGTTTCCTAAGAAACTTCGAAATTCCTCAATCTGAGACTTTTCCCTGTAATTGTGGTACAAAAGCTCCTAGCATTCCAAATTTCAGAATTGTGAGGTAACTGGAAGTACCCTAGAGGTTTTTCATTTTAGCCATTTCCATACAAACATGTATTTATTTATTTTAGACATTTTTGGAAAACTAACAGCTAGGTGGACACATTAGATAATTAATTAAACAAACCATGCAGTAGTGATACTACATATGCACTGATGGCCAAATATAAGTTTCCGCAGATAGCAGGGGATGGGTAGGTAAAATTATACATTAATTGCCATATCTTTTGAATGCATTAAGCTAGAGATTTGATTTTTATACGGTTTATACGGCACCATAAGCCCACATACCTTCATAGGTGGTATAAATTTCAAGTTGATACCTTTAGCCGTTTCTGAGAAAAAGGGTCTTGACAGACGGACAGACAGACAGACGGACAACAAAGTGATCCTATAAGGGTTCCGTTTATCCAAATGAGGTACGGAACCCTAAAAATGAACAAAGTAAGGTTTAGATAGCTCAACTGTTTCTTGTGTATTTTGTTAATAACAACTTGTATCAGTTTAATTTTCTTTCTGTAAATAAAATTAAATAATATAAAAACAAATAACCTAAAAAAATATATAAAGATCTAAAGTTGTAAATACTCGGGTGTTAAAATAATTCATCTTCAGCGCTTTCGTTGCTGTCTGTACCTACGCGCTTACGCTAGAGGAAAACTGCGTCGCTCGGTTCGTCTTCACATTTCGAGAACCTTTATTGCCCAACGGTTGCCGGTTCTGCGAGCTATATGGCCTGCCCACTGCCACTTCAACTTGCTGGTTCTGTCTGAGAGCTATGTCGGTGACCTTGGTTCTTCTACGGATTGGATGGTCAGCGCTTAAAAATAACGAAAGACGTGTTGGCCTAGCGGGAGGTCTTCCGACTTTCGATTAGGTCGCGGGTTCAATCCCGGACGAGTACGTACCACAATGAATTTTACTATTCGAAAATTAACACATACTTAAAACGGTGCAAAATGTGGGCATGTGCCTTAAGTTCGGAGATGCCTCTGACTACCCCCTTAGACAGATTCTAGGATCTGGTCACCTAGAAATGTGCAAGGATGTCAACAATTCTTGGGGAGGAAAGTTCCGGACAATCACACAAGGTCAACTGATCCCAAACTAGGCATAGCCTCTACTAAGGGTACCAGAGGCTGATATAATAAATATTTAACACCCAGACACAGTTGCGAGCCTATTTCATTCTATATATTTTTATACAATAATAAATGACTGATAGTGATGATTACTGATCAGTATCTAGTCACAATCGGCAAGTGCCGATCGCGTTAGTCAGTATCAGGATGGGGTCAACGCCCCGCATACAGGTCGTCTGGAAACTAGGTCAAGGTGCGTGATATAAATGAGTGCAACTATCCACAGAGTAACTTATATATCAACTATCGTTCGATATTGATGTTTGTTTTGAGTGCTTATGATAAACTAGCCTCCGCCCGCGGCTTCGCTCGCGTGTTAGCAATTGTATGGTGGCCACTCGCACTGAAAGCTATGACATGCACACATATTTTTTATGTCTACTGTTTTTAGGTTACTAAGTTATTGAAAAGGGTCCTTATAAGCTAAGACGGTTTCTTAAGCCCAGAATATGTGCATTGTAAAATTTAATTAAAAAATAAAATGAAAGAGTGGGCCCACACGAGGCTTACAACGTAATTAAATAAAAAAGTACTCTGTGATTACAATATTGACAATACTGTCATTATTTTCTTCGCAATTGACTGACATTTTGATCCAATGCTTGCAATCAATAAGATCAACCCATCCCTTAACACATCAAAGTTGTATTTAAATTCTCAGTCCAACGACCAACACATTGGCGCACAGACTACTAAGGAGTACCATTGGCGAATCTTTAAAAATAACATCACGCGACACGTCTTGGCATCCGCATGGCGTCACGTTTCGTTCACTCATTGCAATACAATCCGCCACTTGTTTTTGTAATAAAATAAAACAAGTTCGAAATTCAAAAACCAATGACGCACCTTTTTACTTAGAAACTGACAGTGCGTGTAAAACTTAAAAGCCATAGAGATATAAAAAAGTGGTTTTTTTTTCGTTTTTTTTTGCATTCCACCTCTTCTAAAGATATGAATTAGAAAAAAAAAAAGATTATTTTTTTGCATTTAACGTCGTTGCTTTAAGCCCTCTCCATCGACTCCCACGCACTCGTGTCGGTATTTATGTAGTTAATTTGGTTTTTTTGCGAAAGCAATAATTATGGTATTTCTTGTGGAATTACCAGCCTCTGCGATTTGCACTAGAGCCTTTCCGAATTGTGGTTTGGCAGTTCTTTCTCGACCATACAGACAGATACAGTAGGTATATTATGTGAACCATGCAAGATCGCACACTCGCAGAGCCGTGTCACGCGTTCGAAAGTGAATGATTATTGTAGAGTCGCGCCATCTGTAGGTTCGTGGCGGAACGTGCCACGCGCTGGCCACCACGTGGCGCGTGGAATTAAAAAAAAAACACCTAACCTTGGCCTTCGCGTGGGTAGTTCGCTCGGAATAACTGGGACGTTAAGGTTATTATTAGATTTGCTGTGAGATAATAAAGATAATGCTTTTGGATTGAAGGATTAATCAACTAGTTGAACTTTTATTTAAAAAAATATACAAGGTTATTCACAATCTGTATGCTATCCCGAAAGGGGCTTTATTCTAGACTCATCATCATCATCATTTCAGCCGTACGACGTCCACTGCTGAACATGGCCTCCCCCACCAGACAGAGCTAATTCCTTATCATGTGGTGTTCTGACTTAATCTATGTCACCTTGAAAAATGTTGGAAAAGATTATTATTATAGTTTTCGTTAGCTAACGACTCCAACCAAACACGTTGTACCTATTCAAAAATGTACAAAAAACATTCTACCTTTTTTTTTTTGCATGCAAACTTTTTGCATGAATTTCGCGACTTTAGAAATACTTTAAAAAGTTACGCCTTTATGTCATCGTGACAATTCACCTAACAAATGTCATCTTGCTTGACGTTTGCTTTGTAAACAGAATCGCAAAATCTTCATCCTAATAAACATTATCACAATTTCCACGCGTATTCCAATGAAGAACTATTTGAAGAGTGCTAAAACTGTATTGCGTTGTCCTAATGAAAAGGGGTTACCCAGAGTTCAAGATTTAGATATTCCACCTTAGTAGCTAAAAGTACTGGTTGGTGAAAATTTTATTTCTACCATAAACCAAACCATAACGTAGCGTGGCTTTCTTCATAAGGTTTGTGCTCCTAAGCTCTGGTTACATATCTCATCAGCTGCCAGAATGCTGATCTGGAATGGCTTAAAGACTTACAGGCTGGACCAGCTGGACTGTTTCGAAGCACGAGTTGGTTCAAATTGGCTTAGCCATTCTGAATTCTACAGTACTTAACAACTGTCGTGTGTCAGGTGTGGCAATTGCGATACAAACCCAACGTTGACTTGCATGCTTGCTTGCTTGTCGTGTCACTGATTATTTCTTGGACATCTTGTATTAGGTCAGCGACCAGGTATGGTGGTCCTGGAAAGGGTCTATGACCGTCGATGAATGAATCAATAAGCTCGAATCGCTTCTTCCTATAATGAATACATGAATGATGGGATTTATAATTTTATTATATGGTAGAATTACTGTAATAAATCAAATAAAAATGTTAAAGAAGTTCAAAAACTCAATAATTACCATTACAAATGCTAATTTTTATGATAATGCACCTATTCGTTGACGAAACTATCGACAGTTAGGCAACACTGCTTCATTGTTTTAAATCTACGTTATTTTAATTACTTGAACTGTAATTGCTTCATTTAAATATAGTTGTAAATACTTGTATTAGATTAGTTTTAAACAACTTTTTATATAATAACACCCAACAGTCGCATACATAGTCCTGACCCCACTCTAGGATTCCCTGTGTCGTGGCTATCAGAAACTACGAGTACCACCAGTACACCCAGACCGGGAACAAATATTTGCAGAACACACCCGCACACCTTGCGTCCGGGGACACTCCCCTGCTACGCCACCGATGTCGTCATTTAATTTTATCGTACGCTTATTCCAGAGACAGCAGCTACGCCCGCAGCGGGGGCGCCGTCGGCGAGTACCGCACCGGCTCGCGCATGTCCATCCTCGGCACCGGCTACCTGCCTCCCCCCGCGCCGGCCACGCACCACCCCCCACCCGCGGACCCGCCGCCCTTCAAGAAGATCCGGCTTACCGCGGAGCGTGCCGTCGCGCCCCACCAGCCGCTCAGAGTCGATACCAGGGCAAGTAGATGGATATACACGTCATCCCAAGCCTGCCTGGTCGCCTCCAGGTTCCGGCTGATTTTAGATCCAAGTCCGACCGTTGTCCGTCTCACCAAGTCAAGCAGCTGCTAGATAGTCTATACTAGTGCAAGTCGATCAAGGTCTTCAAGATCCAGCTGTATCCAGACCGTTCCAGGTCTGTCCAACCAAGTCCACCAGCCGCTGGCGAATTGATACCAGTACAAGTAGATAGACAAATTATCCCGAACAGTCTAGCTATTAATGTTTAAGGTCCACCAGATTTTAGCTCTAAATCCGACACCGTTTCAATTCCGTCCATCCAAACCTAGCCTCTGTGGAACTCTCCAGATCCAGACTCGCTGGCCAGAGGAGGACCAGTACATACATACATATGTCATCCCAATCTGTATTTTTAGAGTTTCAAAACTACCCCTTAAAAGGGTGTAATGAGATGTCAAAGTTTGTATGGGAGAATCTTAACGCATCAAGATATTTATCTGAAACTTGGTACAAATACTCATAAAGTCAAATAGTGAAATACGGACTTTAGGGTTTTTCAAAACTGCCTCTTTTTATAAAGATACCACGCGAGGAAAGCCGCGGGCGTACGCTAGTATCTAATATGATTTCTGCTTCAGTACCGACCGGCCCACCAGATTTAGAGTCCTTGGACCAGGTTGAAGTATGGCGGCTCAGGGACTGGTGATGAAAACCAGTGTGGATTCTGGTCCTTTCCTTCCTAAAAGTGAGACGTGCAATAACAACCGACGCTTGTTCCAGGAGCCGGTGAATGCGTACAACACGGTGGAGGTACTGTCTCCGAACCCGCCCTCAGAACCCACGGTGGAGGAGCAGAGCTTCCGGACTACCAAAGATGACCTGCTACAGCAGATATCTAAGGTAAGAAAACTAAAGATATATAGGCTCAAAGCCTCAAGGTCACTAGGATCACTTTGAAGCGTCTAAGAGACTAGGTGAAGCTAAGTCTGTTCCTCGCGACAAAGCCTGGAAGATACAAGTCACGTCTGTAACTCCCATGGACCCCCATGGACACCATGGCATGGTAATTGGTAGCCCCACAAAGGTAAGTCCCCAAAATCTCGAGATCCTCTAGAATCTTAAAGATTTCTAAGTGTAATCAGAGGCATGTCTGGACATTTGACACCGAAGTACTACATTCCATTTTGTGAAAAGGATCATCGTAAACATGATAGGCTCCAAACCGTGTTTGTTGGCTTGGTCGCGAGGAAAGGCGTAGCTTTACCCAGTTTCTAACACGTTTCAAAGTGATCTTTCTGATTTTATTGAAATTACACTAGATTATCTAGGGACTGGGCGAGCGACCTCTGGCAGCCACTTCTTCTTCTTCTTCTTCCTGCCCTTGTCCCACATTATGTGGGGTCGGCACAACATGTTTACTTCTTCCACTCTCTTCTGTTAGCCGTCATCTCCGCACTCACATCTCTCTTACTCATGTCATCTTTAACACAATCCATCCATCTTTTCTTCGGCCTTCCTCTAGTCTTATATCCATCCACATTCATACGTAACACTCTTCTCGTTACATGACTTTCATCCCTCCTCATGACATGCCCATACCATGCTAACCTATTACTTCTCAACTTTTCCGTCACTGGCGCTACTTTCAAACTTCCTCTGATGTACTCATTTCTTATTTTGTCCATTCTCGTCACTCCACACATCCATCTCAGCATTCGCATCTCCGCCGCCTCTGGCAGCCACTAGTAACTAAATAAACAACGAACGATTGTATGCAAGTTAGTTACAAAAACTTATCAGTGTTCTGATCTTTGTATTCATCGTTCCAGGTGGACCGAGAGATGGCGCTCTCCGACGCGACATTGTCCAAGCTCCGGAAAAAGCAGGAGGAGCTGGAACAGACGGCGTCGAGGCCGGCTCAAGCCGCGGAGCCCGAGGAAGCCGTCCCTAGACATCGGAGCCTCGCGCAGTGCGTCTACGCAGACAATAGAAAGAAGGTAAGCATTATTAGAGTAAACTAGTTGAAATGGCAGTGGGCAGGCCATATAACTCGCAGAACCGACAACGGGTTCTCGAAAAGGTTTTTTTTTAATACAAAATAGGCTAAGGTTTGACCACAATCTCACCTGATGTTAAGTAATGATGTGGTCTACGGTGTAGCACGTATGCCTAGAAGAAACCTATTCACTCTGGTCTTGAAGACACCCAAATTATGGGTATTTGGAAACACAGACGCATTGAAGTGCACATTGCGAAGGTCGCAGGAAGTCGGTGGATGGAGAAGGCTCGATACCTTTCGTCGGGTCACTGTTTGGGTGAGGCCTATGTCCAGTAGTGAACTTCCGCAGGCTGATGATGATGATGAAGAAGGATGTGCATATCCTTGCAAATAGGGGCCGCCCATGACGTCTTATTGCCATTCAAATACAGACCTAAACTGCATCATCGTCAGTACTATTTTACACGATATTGAACTAGTAAGCTTAAAAAACCTTCGATGATGATGGTACAGGCAATAGACAGAGATAATAGAAAACTCCAAAAAAATATCCCACAAGTTGATTGCACCACAGAATTGAGAGCACTGGTGGAGTGGTGGTAGGAACTACGCCTTCCGATCCAACGATCGTAGGTTCGAATCCCATTCGTGCACTAAGTGTTTTGCGCTATAATAGTGCTCTCAAACGGTGAAAGAAAACATCGAAAGGAAACCGGCATGGCCTAGAACTTAATAAGTACTCCATACGTGGCGGGTTGCAAGCCCATCGCCGCTTTGAATACTTACTGGTTTCCTCGCCATGTTTTCCTTCACTTTTTTAAGCACGTGTTATTGTTTTTTCTATATTTGCTCTAACCCCATGAAAGCCTTAACCATTTTTCCCGCAGAGAAGTTAACCTAACGAAGGCATTTTCCTTGCAGGCGACATCTGCGCACGCGCTGCTGTCGCACCTCGGCCCCCCGGTGCTGTACCCCCTCTACAACCAGCCGCAAGACACGGAGGTGTACCACGAGAACATCAGGAAGCATCGGACATTCAGGCGGCGGCTGGCGGAGCATATACGAAGGCTGAAACTTGAGGCTGAAAAGGTCAGTTACTGAAAAACTTGAGCCGAAGTTAGGGTAAGGGTTGCTAGCCCTGATGCCTTTACCTAAGTAGTTTCAGATTAAATGTTAGAGTAATGGGCGTGAAGCTTGAGGCCTTATCTTGCTTGATGTCCTCTAGGTCGTTCCCCAAATAAATAATGATAGCAACTAAAATTGTAATTTCTCTGACAAATGAAATTGAAAGAGCCGTCTCTATCTCATGTATAAATGTATGTCATGCCGTTAAAATGTCATGAGCTTACTCTAAATTAAGTTCTTCCATACGCTCGGGGGCGGGCGCTTTGACTATTGTCTATTTAAACGACTCTAATGCTTGTTGTAGAGAAACGGGCATTAAGCCTGAAGCCCTGACCTTATGTAGGGTAAGGGCCTCAGGTCGAACGCCCTTGGAAGCCAAGTAAATTTTTCGTTGGAATTCGATTTGAGTAGGAATTAAATATTTTTCTTATTTTACAGAGAGAAGATGCGTTAGCGGACGCGTACACAAGAAGAGCGGCAGAATGGATGCGAAGAGTAGAGAGGATAGAGCAGGGACAGAAGAGAAAAGCGAAAGACGCGCGGAATAGGGAGTTCTTTGAAAAGGTTAGTTACTATTATTTATATTTTATACCGCAGTAGATTTACTCGCTAGGCGATCAGAGTAAGACCTATGGAAAAGGTGATAAGGATCGTCGTTGTGCATGAAACCAATAAGCGAAGTCTTTAAAGCCTGTCATTCATGGGTCAATGACCTTTCTGTTGTTGGGACAATGACAAGTTTCTGACGAAAGGAAACCACGAAATAACTATTTATTGACTGGGTGAGGGTGACAGATTAATAGGTTAATATCCTGGGGCCCAATTCTACTAATTCAATGGTTTCAAAATGACAATGGTTCAATGGCAAAATGTCCACTTTTGCTATCATAGTCGTTTATTAATGGCAGTCATTGTGAAACAATGAACCAATGAAATCATGGAAAGGAAGGTGGCGTAACTGATTATGGTGCGATCATTATCAAGTCATTGAATTAGTAGAATTGGGGGCCAGATCTGGTAAATGGATCGCTTCAATATTGCTGCCAAAAATTAAAGAAAGATACGGGTGCATTTTAATGAATTTTAACTTCAAATATTCCGACTTAACTAACATGTATATGTTATTTGATCCAGGTGTTCCCGGAGCTTCGGAAGCAGCGCGAGGAGCGCGAGCGGTTCAACCGGCTGGGCGCGCGCGTGAAGTCGGAGGCCGAGCTGGAGGAGATCGCGGACGGGCTGCACGAGCAGGAGCACGAGGACAAGAAGATGCGCGCGCTCACCGTGGTGCCGCCCCTGCTGCGCGACCCCGAGACCAACGCGCCCATCTACACCGACACCAATCGTAAGTACAAAGCGGTGATTCCCAAAGTGGCCTATATGCTATATGCAAGGGTCTAAGAGAAGGAAATAAATAGGGACCCCGAGAGAAACCCGCCCATCTACACCGACACCAATCGTAAGCTTAAAGCAGTGATTCCAAAAGTGGCCTATATGCTATATGCAAGGGTCTAAGAGAAGGAAATAAATAGGGACCCCGAGAGAAACCCGCCCATCTACACCGACACCAATCGTAAGCTTAAAGCAGTGATTCCAAAAGTGGCCTATATGCTATATGCAAGGGTCTAAGAGAAGGAAATAAATAGGGACCGCGAGACTAACGCGCCCATCTATACCGACACCAATCGTAAGTACAAAGCGGTGATTCCCAAAGTGGCCTATATCGACCCCCGGGGGTCGACGGCGACATCCAAGGGTCTTAGAGAAGGAAATAAATAGGGACCCCGAGAGAAACCCGCCCATCTATACCGACACCAATCGTAAGTACAAAGCGGTGATTCCCAAAGTGGCCTATATCGACCCCCGGGGGTCGACGGCGACATCCAAGGGTCTAAGAGAAGGAAATAAATAGGGACCCCGAGAGCAACGCGCCCATCTAAACTGACACTAATCGTAAGCTTAAAGCAGTGATTCCAAAAGTGGTCTATATTGACCCGCCGGGGTCGACGGCGACAGGGGTCTATGAGAGTGAAAAAAAAAATTGTGGGTTATGAGATGCAAATTAGGGTCTACGAGACCCACGATAGTGTATATAATAGTAGATTATGCAACAAGGGCTTAAAGTAGTGTATTATGTCCCGGGCGCTATATTGAACCCCGAGAACGAGGGATTCTATGGTTCAAGAATCCTGAGTACGAGGGGTTCAAGATCGCCGAAGACAAATACACATTTAAGCCCGCGATGCATACTCTACTTTTTATACTTTCTGCGAGGCAATTGAAAACAATGACTGTTAAGTAGAAAGAAATGTTTTTTCTGGAAGTAAGTTTCCAACTATACCAGAGGCTTCAGATTGTATGCATTCTGGAGTCGAATCAAAATCACTGTCGTCGTCACTTGACATTTTTTAGAAGTTTATTCGAATCGAAACTGAATTTCGTTGTAGATAACAGCACAGCAGTTTGAGCGCTTGGCGCCTTTTTTTTTTCCTTCTTCGTGCGCGGGCGAAAATGAATATCGTAAAAAGTTTTCATGTTTTTCTTTTTTTTTAATTTGTAGGCAGTGCAAAGAAAATGATAACATACAGCCTAATTAGAATAAAATCTCATTGCACCCAAACATTTTTGAAACCATCCTCGATCAAGCACGACTACATAGGTTGCATTCCAAATTCAAATCACATAATAAATATAAGGAAATAATGAAATTCAGTACAACATTACGACCCGGCTAAACCGTAGGGCTGTAATGACTTACTTTAGGAAAGGTTTGCATGACACATTATTTGCCATTGACGAGCAGGTAGTATAAAAATAATATTACCTCACTTCAGTTAAAAGTCAGTCAAAAAACTGCAATATCATTTTTTTTGTGAATTGAGGTCAACGCCAAACCGAAAAACAAGGCAAGGTCTACGAGGACCACAGGTAAACCTGTTTTTTCACTCTCTTGGTGTCTGAAAAGGTCGAAAAATGTAGTGACTATAGCACATTGAGTGTCATAAACTACCCAAGTGTACACGGAAAAGTCTCTAAGAGGCGCACTTTAACCCTTTCAGTACTGGTCATCCTGTTTTACGTCAGTGACCAGGTGAGAGATGGTAGCCCTGAATAGGGCCTATGACCTTCGGTGAAAGAATCTGTGCAGTAAAAAGAATAAAGTGCGTCTCGTGGAGGCTTCCTTCGTGCACAGTAATAGACGTCGATCGAAGCAATTTGTTCGGTGTTTTACCAACGTAATTTACGGATGCTCGTAGATTGAAGATACTACTCGTAAAATGAATTTATTAAACCCAAAATCCGACTCGTTTTCGGTATTAGTAACCCAATGTAAGGTAGTAAACATCTACAGATAACGATCGTTATAAATTAGGCTTATGTTATTATTGCTTATTTATTTATGTTTGTTCTGTGTCTGGGTGTTAAATATGTATCTATTATGTATATCAATCTCTGGTACCCATAGTAACGGCTATGCATAGTTTGGGATCAGTTGACCGTGTGTGATATGTCCGGAATATTTATTTATTATTATTATTTATTTATTTTTCTAACTAGTGCTAGGTACGGCTGTTCTCTGGATATGACATAATTTCAAATGTTTTTCCACCCCCAGGTCGATGTATGGACATGGAGTCGGAGCACAAGGAGCTGCAGCTGAGAAACGTGTGGTCGCCGGCCGAGCGAGAGGTGTTCCGGGACAAGTACCTCCAGCACCCCAAGAACTTCGGCCAGATCGCCTCCTTCCTGCCCCGGAAGAGTGTTAGGGACTGTGTTAGGTAAATGTCCTTCAAGTAGAAGAAGAATATAGACGATAAAGATAAAGACGGTCAAATGCGAGAACTTGCGCCCTGTGGTTTACGTATAACATGATGTCGGAAAAACTTTATCCGAATTGTTGAAAGTGACAAATATTTTGCTTTCGCTTACGTAGAACTTCACTGTAAAGAAAGAAAATAATTTTATTTGTAACATAGGTAGGTTGCAACATGGATTACCAAAAACAACAAAACTAAACTACAAAATAACTACTCATATGCCACAAACTGGCATCCAACTCAGCATGTTGTTGTGTTACCTAAAAAGTAAAACAACGCTGATCTTCCGTTGGAACCAAGATGCGCCACGATACAGGTCCTTCTTTATTCTATTGGCTGTATGATCGACCACAAATATAAGTTTGTCTCATAATAATACCACATCATAAGGTTATTGATTTGCGAGGTTTTGAGCTGTTTTGAGAAATGCTAAGGTTGCTAGAGCTCTTTTTTTAATTATTTATTTAAGAAAGTATAAAACATGTTTGATACACACTTAAAAAGCCCATATGGGCTTGTCTAAAGCGCGTACAGTTCTCCTTAGTAAGTATACCTACGTTTACGCTAATAGTACGTTCATAAAACTTAACTAAGAATTTAATTGAACATGCATGACTAAAGTAGGCTTAATCTAGGTACATATCAAAAACATTTGAAACTCAAAAATTAAGAGATAATTATGAGGTAGATAACTTAAACATCGCATCGTTCTCTGTTACTGGCAAGAACCAGCAGCCGGCACCCGCTCTTATCAGTTGCTTAGTCAGCTAAAATACGCTGAGCGCACTTGTTTACGAGTTGAGTGAGTACAAGGTGTATCAAAAAGACCTTGCACTAACCACACAACGAGAACAACGAGACATATGAAGTATGTATTTTTTGTAGATCTATATAGTTTTTTAATTTTAGTTAGTTATAGTAAGTTATAAGTTTTTAATAGTCATAATATTAATAGAGGGTACTATTGTACTAAGGGACTGTACTGTCTTTAGGGATGGGTTCGGCAGGCAACGCATTAGCAATGCTTCAGGTGTTGCTGATGTCAATAGGCGACGGTAACTTACCATCAGGAGGGCTGTAAGCATGTTTGCCTTCGTATAACATAAAAAAAATATAAATGTTAGAATTTAAATAAAATAGATATACAGGCCATCACTGGAGCTTTGAGAGGTTGCCTACCTTGCTTGGTTATAACAGTCGTGACCATATTTATCATCAGCATGTAGAAGTCCACTGCTGGGCTGTGGACATAGGCGAACGGTCTTGCTAGACTCTTCCACCAAACGAGTTTTTTTTTTGTTTTTTGTTTTTTAATGTTATACGGAGGCAAACAGCCTTACGGCCCACCTGATGGTAAGCGGTAACCGTCGCCTATTGACATCTGCAACACCTGGAGCATTGCTAATGCGTTGACTTCCCGCAATCCTTTCAATTTCATCCAAAGAGGGCCTTCCAACACTGCGTCGTCTGGTGCCATTAGATCCGGTCCATTTAGATTTATATATACCTCATCTTGTTCCAGGTTTTATTATTTATCAAAAAAGGCTGAGAACTACAAACAACTATTGAGAAAACCGCGGCAAAGGCGGTCGGCGCGGAATCCCCCGCGGCCGCCCGTGGAGCCGGAGCTGCCCGCCGGCGTCACCACCAGGCTGCAGCGGTCGCAGGGTGAGTTACCCTTCACCAAAGTCAAAGTCAAAAAGCGTTTATTTCAATAAAATCACTAGGATCACTTTGAAACGTCTTAGAAACTAGGTGAAGCTACGCCTGTTCCTCGCGACCAAGCCTAGAAGAATCAGGCAATAAACACGGCGAGCGTGCCTAGCATTTTTTTCGATGATCCTTATTCACAAAATGCAATTTAAAGCTTCAGTGTGTCAAATCTAAAAATACAGTTTTACCTTATTTCTATCATTCTTTATTATGAGTAAGTTTCAAATCTGTAGGTTCATGGAATAAGATTTTTCATACAAACGTTTTAACCTCTTTTCACCCTCTTAAGAGTTGATATTTTGAAAATCCCTCTTTAGTGGATGTGCTTGGCATATAAGGCAGCTACTGTCCAAATTTCAGCTTTATAGCTTCAGCGGTTTGGGCTGTGCGTGATCGTGGAATCTGGCGTTGTTCTTTTATATATACAGATCTTATATATACATCACGCGCACTAAGTCGCGTGGCTTCCACTAGTTTACATAAATACTCTTTCACCCAGGTACAGTGGGCCGAGGGATATGCGACTCTGCGACGGGCGCGGAGGGCAAGGAGGGGGAGGAGGAGGTTCAGGGTATTCCCGTCACGTGCATCCCTGTGCCTCCCACCGCGCCGCTACACCCCGCCAGGTTAGTACTGAAGTTACAGGCACATCGTCCTCCAGCCCTTGTCCCACATTATGTGGATGCAGAACATGTTTTCTTCTTCCACTCTCTTCTGTTAGCTCATCTCCGCACTCACGTCTTTCTTCTATGGTCATCAATATATATTATTAAAACAGTAACTGACTGACTGACAGACAAAGCGCAGCCATAACAGCTTTCGAGCATTCATTTCACTGACTTTGTCATGGTCAAATCGCTGCTTGCGATAAGACGCCGATTATAGGCCTATACTGTAAATATTATGTATAGGTACATGTGTTACATTGTGTCCTCAATAAAGCATTATTATTATTATTATTACATGCAAAAAAATAATCTTTGTATGTATTATTTCTGTGTTTGTGGTCTTAATATGAAACAAATACCACTAGACCGTTCCGTCACCGACCAACACCGTAGCGTGCCATAATCGGATCGGACCTATAGCGAATTCACGACGAAAATATAATGATACGTTCTAGTGGGCGTAGAAGTTGTGTCGTGTTTTTTTCATGACTGATAAGAAAGAAAAAGAAAGAAAGAAAGAAATCATTTATTCACACAAACTGTACACAACAACAAGAACAAAAGTATGACACACACAAATACAAAAACCATAGAGGTGGACAGAAAGAGAGAAAACAAGTGTAGGTATGTGCGTGGAGAGCGGTGCCATGTACAGTAAGTATGAAAAGCCCTGAGCTCAGCATGTGCTGCTAACGAGTTAACAGCGCTGATTTTCAGTTCAGGGCTGCAGTGACGTACGATCTGGTAACTAAAATAAACATGCGACTATATAATAAGACAATATACAAAGAGTTCTACAAAAAAAACAATAAACAGAGGGAGAATAAATACATAAATATAACTCATAAATAATATTGAGTTTAAATATGTTATTATAATACATAAAAAGAATATACCTAGTAGGGTATCATCATAAAAGTGCTTCAATGAGAAAGAGAACAGGCCACATTTTTGTAATGAAATAAAAAATTAAAAAACACAGCAGTTGCGAAAAAAACCTATGCCATTGAGTGTACTTATTCCTAAAAATAGGCTTACTTTGTAGGATACGTAATGGAGGCGGAAGAGAGTTCCAGCACTTTGTGGCACAAAAACGAAAACTACCTCGAAAAGCAGCAGAACCATGTCGCGGGGTTAGTAGGAGCAGTGATGAGGCGCGAACTGCGTACCTTTTTTCAATAGCACCGTCATAGTGTGGTACGGGGAAGTGGGCAAGCTCCTCGTTATTCATAAAAAGTAAGGGTGACTTGTTCTAGCGACATCTACCGTAACTACTGTAATTTAAACCTGTCCCTAGGGTTCCTTTTCCTACGAAAACCCGAAACGCAAGGAAACGTCAGCTAGCGACATCTAGCGTCAAGTTAAATCCTTAATTTCGGAAAGGTTTAACTTGACGCTAGATTCTTACGGGAACCTTAGTACGACATCTAGCGGTAGAATCTAAAGGATAGTTGCATAATATTTTCGAACCGAGTACCTCATAAAAGGGGTTGTTTTTCCGCGAGAACCCTAGGACCTCCGGGTGCCCAGTTGCGTCCTCTACCGCAAAAGAACATCACTAATTATACACTTGAGAAATTGCTTTCATTTTACAGTCGATAGATGGTAGTTATTTAGGATGTCATTACTTACATGGAATAAAAAGATCGTTTGGTTTTCGTTTTATTATACAAGGTGATTCATAATATTTGTATTAGGGGTTGCAGTTTCATAGATTCTCAATTTCGAAACTGACGTATGAAATTGGCCTCATGAGTTTCGAAGCTTCGGAATTTCAAAACTGGATGTAGGATCGAAAAATTAAGGAAAATAAGACTTTTTGTATAATGTATTTATACAAAAGTAAAAAAAGGTAGATATTTCAAAAGAAAATGCTTTGTACATGCCGGAAAACGCATAATGAAGGCAAAGTTTTGTTTTAAATATACTATTTAATAGATTTCACTTCATTTTCACTTTTACCTAGCGTCAATTTCGAAATTGCAGAACATGGCAAAATGGACCGAAATTTCGAAACTATGAAACTTCAAAATTTCCTTTAGCTCTTAACAGCTGCTTGGCTTTGCAGTGAACTTTGTACGCCCTTAAAAGGGTCTACACAAGTAACAAGTGGCGATCACAATAGGCCAGTTGTGGCCGCCACACAAAGAAAATAAAAAAGGGTGCATTATGAAAGCAAGCTCCGAAAATGAACCCCTAATTATTTCAACAATTGCTACAATTTGGAATGAAAAAGCATCACGCTCAGTCGCGCACGTTCTCTACCTCATCATCATCATCTCCCTGGCCTTATCATGACTACCATGCTGACATGTCTTCCTCTTCCACTCTCTTCTATTAACCGTCATCTCCGCACTCACTTCTTTCATGTCTTCTGTAATACAATCCATCCATCATTTCTTTGACCTTTCTCTAATCTTGTGAATCGTGTCCATCTACATTCATACTTAACGCTCATACTTCTTGTTACATGACTTTCATCCGTCCTCTATCTGATACAAACTACGAACAAGTAAACCCCACTTCATATTTTTTCTACAATATCAATTCAGATCCCTCCCAGCTTTTTAATTACATAATTTCAACAGAGCTGGTATTCCTGAATTATTAACTATTCTCCGGATACTCCGGGACGCGTGCTTTACCCCAGCTTCCCCTTTTTTTGTTTGAAGAGGTAATGTGCTGGTCTTAAGTGGATGAAACAGTGACAGACAATAGACAGGGGGTGCTTCTTTGTGAAAATTCTTAGATAAGTGCTTGTTGAAAGTTATTTACGTGTGGAAATTTGCGAGGGAACCGGCGGCTTAGTCAGCTCCGCACGTATTGAAATTGTCTAATTATTGTGGACTAGCTTCCGCTCGCGGCTTTTCTCGCGTGGTACCTACATAAAAAGTAGCTTATATGCTATTCTAGGTAAAGAACTATTTATATTCCATGTTTTAACGAAATCGGTTGAGCCGTTACGGCGTGATTGAATAACAAACTTTCGCATTTATAATATTAGTAGGATAAGGCTGACTAGTATGAGAGGATGGTATGGTATCGAGAGATAAGGAGTTCTAGTCCTGGACACGGGCAGGCACAAGACTCTTTTTTAACAGACTTCAAAAAGGAGGAGGTTCTCAAGTCGGCTGTTTTTTTTTTTGTTATGTTACTCGATATCTCTGCCAATACTAAACCGATTTTCATAATTATTTCGCTGGTGTATAGAGTATAATTCCGGTGTGGTCCCATATTAATTTAATTCCTGAGTGATTGCTACTTATCCCGTAAAACTTAAAAAAACGTCATCTTCTTTTGAAATCACCACTTGCCGAATTTTTTTTTGTCGACGGTGGTATATATAGTAAGGTTATCTCCTCGACTTCGTTCGGATGCTGCTGTTTTTACATAAACTTTAAATTTAGGGGTTGTGTGTGGGGAATTCCTTTCTGTGCACCCATACGTTACAACATGAAGCTACCCTGCAAATTTCATACTCTTAGTAGGCTCTGCGTTGATTTTCAAAGAGAATAAAACCACTACGTTTGATTGTCAGTCAGTCAGTCAGTACCGTAAGAGTTATTATTGATTTTAAATGGATGTCATAGTAACTTTTGTTTTTTATTCGAAAGTGTAGGTGGGGCCAATGTCATCCTCAGTAGGTAAGCAAAACGCAAAGAGGTTGATAACAAAAAAAAGAGGTTGATGTTAGTCTTGTAAATATTCAGGAATTTGAAGTCGGTTTTTAGTTTTTGTAAAAAATATCTTATTGATTATTAGTTTATATATTAGTTTTATAGGTATGTCGTTTTTTAGTGGTAGCTGAATAATCATAATATCCTAGAAAATAAGATACGAACGAGCTAAGTTTTGACTAGAAACTACAAAAAAGAAATAAAATCAAGATGAAATTCTTAAAACCAAACATAATTACATTATTGCGCTTAAAGTTAATCAAAACCTGATATAAATTTCATGAAAATTAATTAAGGAAAGTAAAACCGAAAAAATACACCCGTCCCGTAAAATGTAATGAATTCGATCTACATTATTCCAATTCTAATTTCCATAACGGTCCTGAGGTTCTGTTATCGTAGCGTCTGTTAGTTATATCGTCTATGGTAGTACAGGATCGGATCCAGGATATAATTTTCAATCTTCGGTAAGATGGGCCTGCCTGTCCAGAATCATATGAGCAGATGCCGCATCTTTGTTGACTGATTATTTTATGCTTGGTCGCGAGGTGCTCTTCGCTCTTCTTCTTCTTCTTCTGGTCTAGGTGTAGCTTCACCTGGTTTCTAAGACGTTTCTAAGTGATCCGTGTGATTTTTTAAATAACACCATTTCACTTTGCCTTATATCCCATCCTACTAACCCATCCTACTAATTCTAAGACGTTTCTAAGTGATCCGTGTGATTTTTTAAATAAACACCAGTTCACTCTGCCTTATATCCCACCCATTCTAATAATATTATAAAATGCGAAAGTTGGTTTGGATGTTTAGATGTTTGTTGTTCAATCACGCCGTAACGGCTCACTCACTCCGATTTCGTTGAAACTTGGAATATATATAGAGTTATTTCCTAGAATAGCATAGGCTACTTTGTATGTAGGTACCAAGCGAGCGAAGCCGCTGGCGGAAGCAAGTTGAAATATATTTAATAAACACCTGACTGCGGTATTTCAAGATAAGTCAATCTTGAAATACCGCAATAAATATTCAGTGCAAACCCCAGTCCGGCCCTGGCCGCCATGTTTGCCCAGCCACTCGCTTTTATGAGGTTCACAAAACGAGAATAACTCAATTTTTCATCACAAAGATTAATCGTTTAAAATTCATTCATTCTTTTATCAAATCTTCCGTATTCTTAAGAGAACATTTCAAAAGAACAGTTGGCAATACTTTTTCATCTTTTTCTCACTTTTTTAGGGTTCCGTTTCTCATTTGGAAACAACGGAATCCTTACAGGATCCCTTTTTTGTCCATCTGTCTGTCAAGACCCTTTTTCTCAGAAACTGCTAAAGGCATCAACTTGAAATTTATGCCAACTATTAGGGCCTCATAGTGGCGTATAAAATCAAGTTTCTAGCGCCATGCATAAAAAAGATAATATGGTAATGAATGTCTAATATTAAGATAACCAAGAAAAAATCGGTGACACGCAAGCAAGCATTATCAGCCTGAAGCAGTCCAGGCCTCCGAAAGGTCTTGAGCCTTTTCCATCCACCGACTTCCCGCAACTTTAACAATGTCGTCGGTCCATCGGGTGGCCTTCCAAAACTGCGTCGCCGGGTTCGTGGTTGCCATTCGAGGACCTTTATTCTGCATCGGTTGTCGGTTCTGCGAGCTAAACGGCATGCCCACTGCCTAGTCCTAGTCCTACGAATTTCCTCATTTCGGATTTTATCACGCAGTGAAACTCCGAGCTTAGCTCTCTGTTGGATATAATCATGTGTTAGCAGATAATTAATAGCGGGTGTTGGTGAAAGAACCAATGTGGTAGAAGGCTTTGAAAGCTGGACGCGAAAGTTTAAAAGCCTATTTGACAGTACCATCGTTATCAGCAAACTCATTTCCAAATCCTGCCACAAAATCAGTCCAAAATTGACGCGCTAATTATGAAACCAAAACAATCAAGGGGAGGTTGCGGTAAAGCAAACATAATTACCCATTCGTCTCTTTTAATTATCCGGTCCAGCAGGGTGTGTGATAATTTCGAATTACGGACAAAATTATAGGATTCGTAATCTGTGAATTATTCAGTTTAATTTAAATAATGGTAGTAGATGATAGTTTTGAATAAATAATTCCATTGTGTAAATATTTTGAGCTTTTAAACATCAAATAATAGGTTTATTTTAAATTTTTACTAACGCCATTCTCCAGTGCTAGTACCTTGCATTTTAAAATGTTTAAAAATATTGTTACTTCTATGAACTATGATATTATAATATCCCATTAAAAAAAAAAACGAATCTAGCTGGATTAAAAACCGCAACACTTTACATACGGGGATGGTGTAATCAACCGAGCCCCAGTCGACGCTGACGAGAATCTTCGGTTGAAAATGTTACATACTTCTATATCTTCTCATACTTTATATTCCCATACTATATATAAACTTATAATAAATAGTAAATTATAAAACTTAGTAGAAGTAAGTGATTAAACGGGTATTAATTAGGGCTTGATTGCTGCTGAAAAATCATAAAATCCATCCGATTCAGCGTTTGTGAGCCTGTCTATTTGAGCATCATTAAAATTTGGCCAATTAATACCCGCCAGGCTGCTAATTATCTCCAGCAAACTCCGGTCTCCGGGGGTAGAGCGAGGAGGGGGTAGTGCAAACACGGGGGTCGGGGTAAACCCGACAATCAAATTAATCTCATCCAGTTTGGATTGTAAACTTGGTCCGTGACGATTTTTTAAGCTTTGTTAATTGTGCGGTATTTTATATAGGTAGGTATCAACAACGGATAGAATACTTAAATTTCTAAAATAATAATTTGTAAAATCCTTGATCTTTCGCACGCGTGTGTGACTTGTTGTTTTTGCTTTATTGATTTTAAAAGATTGTTGGATGAAACGAATGTGCCACGTATTGTTTATTACACTCATGCATATATTGGTAAGTTACATGAATTATACTTTCATTTCATGTTACTTACCAATATCTTCTTCTTCTTCTTCTTCCTGCCCTTGTCCCACATTATGTGGGGTCGGCACAACATGTTTTCTTCTTCCACTCTCTTCTGTTAGCCGTCATCTCCGCACTCACATCTTTCTTACTCATGTCATCTTTAATACAATCCATCCATCTTTTCTTCGGCCTTCCTCTAGTCTTATATCCATCCACATTCATACCTAACGCTCTTCTCGTTACATGACTGTCATCCCTCCTCATGACATGCCCATACCATGCTAACCTATTACTTCTCAACTTTTCCGTCACTGGCGCTACTTTCAAACTTCCTCTGATGTACTCATTTCTTATTTTGTCCATTCTTGTCACTCCACACATCCATCTCAACATTCGCATCTCTGCCGCATGCACTCTTCTTTCATCCGTCCCTTTGGTAGCCCAATACTCAGATCCATACATTACGACAGGCCTTATGATCGTCTTGTAAACTTTCCCCTTAAGTTTAAGGGGCATTTTTGGATCACACGTAGTTCCTGTGACCTGTCGCCATTTCATCCATCCCACATTTATTCTATTTTTCACGTCTCGGTCAATATCGCCATCGTTCTGTATGAGTGAACCGAGGTACCGAAAATCGGAGCAGACTGGAAGGGATACACCATCTAAGGCAATAGGGGTAAAACTAGATGGACCACCGAAGTAGCAGAACAGATGTTCAGTTTTTGTTCTGCTGATCTTCAATCCGACACTCTCCAGTTTACCCCGCCATTTTTCCAACCTGCTCTGGACCTCAAGTGCATCTTCTCCGACAAGCACAATGTCATCGGCAAACAGCATACACCAGGGTGCCTCCTCCTGTATGTCCGATGTCAGAGCATCCATAATCAGGAGGAACAAATAAGGGCTTAAAGCCGACCCCTGGTGCAAGCCTACAGCCACACTGAACTCGTCGGTAACGCCAGCTTCGGACCGGACATGCGTGCAGGCTCGAGCGTACATGGCACGTACAAGCCGCACATATTTCCCAGGCACTCTTTTCTCTTTCAAAGCCCACCACAGAACCTTTCGGGGTACTCTATCGTACGCCTTTTCTAGGTCAATGAACACCATGTGCAAGTTTTTGTGCGCATGTTTGTATTTTTCGCACAGTTGGCGAAGCGAAAATATGGCGTCCCACGACCAGGCATAAACCCAAATTGGTTCTGCGATATCTCACTCTCCTCTCTCATTCTTCTTGCTATCACTCTCTCCCAAACCTTCATACTATGCGACATGAGCTTTATTCCACGGTAGTTGTTGCAGTCCTGTACGTCACCCTTGTTTTTGAAAATGGGCACCAGTGAACTATTGCACCATTCATCTGGGATCGCCTCATCATGCAACAACTTATTGAAGAATAAAGTCAGCCACTTCCATCCACCTGCCTTTAAAAACTTCCATACTTCCACTGGTATACCATCTGGTCCCACAGCTTTTCCATTCTTCATACCTTGTACAGCTTTTTTAACTTCATCCATACTCACCTCGTTGACCACACTCATGCTTAATGGAACTTTCTCTAGCAAACCACTCCAATCATTCTCCTCATTCATCAGTTTTTGAAAATAACTCTTCCAGCGCACTTTTATCTCTTCATCGTTCGTCAAAACCTACCCTTCGTCATCTTTTATACATTTGATGTGAATTATATCCCTTGCATTCTTTTCTCTTTCTTTCGTTATACGATATAGATCCTTCTGTCCGTGGGGGCTATCTAAAGACTCGTACAGTTTGTTCTGTACCTTAGCCCGTGCCACAGCAACAGCTCTCTTCGCATTCCTCTTACACTCCATATATACCAGCCTTTTACTTTCTTTCATAACGACATCCTCGCCTTCCACTCTTTTCCATTCCTTAAAAGCATCCTTCTTCTCTTTCAAAATCCTTTGTACCTCGTCATTCCACCACCAAGTATCCTTATCTATTTTTCCTTTTCCTTTCGTTTCGCCAAAAACATCCTTCGCCACACTTCTCATACAGATCGCCATTTCATTCCAGCATTCATTTACAGATTTTTCTGCCATATCCTTCATTTCAATCATCTTATCTACCACTCTCTTCTGAAATTCCTTTGCATACTCATTCTTCCCTATCAAATGCCATTTGATTCTAGGGGGGGGCTTTGGCTTGCCCTGGGCCGGCTGTATTCTGAGTTTCATTTCCAAAATGAGCAATCGATGTTGGGGGATTAAAGCTTCTCCTGGTACTACTTTACAATCTTTGGCTGATCTAAAATTATTTCGTCTAAAAAGAATGTAATCGATCTGTGTGGCGTGATTTCCGCTTTTGTAAGTTATAAGGTGTTCGTCACGCTTTTTGAAAAATGTGTTTGCTATAGCCAGGTCAAAAGCAGCCGCCGCTTGAAGCAGGGTTTCTCCCTCCCGGTTTTTATTTCCAAAGCCCCATCCCCCATGCACTCTTTCATAACCACCACTCATTCTTCCCACATGTCCATTAAAGTCCCCACCAATATAGATATCCTCATTCTGTGGAATATCCATCATCACCGCATCAAAATCCTCCCAGAATTTATCTTTCACTACATCATCACATCCAGTCTGCGGTGCATACACACTCACAATATTTACAACAGAATCTCCTAACAATATCTTCACTACTATTAATCTATCATTCATTCTCTTAACATCCGTCACACACTCTTTTAGCTCACTATCTAACGCAACTCCCACACCATTTCTCTTGCCATCACTTCCACAATAGAAGAATTTATAACCCACTCCAATCTCTCTAGCTTTCGTACCCTTCCATTTCGTTTCTTGCAAACATGCCACATTTATTCGTCTCCGTTCTAAAACGTCCGCTAGCTCTCTTCCTCTTCCAGTCATCGTTCCAACATTCCAACTTGCAATCCTCAGTCTTACTTCACGGACTCGCTTCTTACGTTGCACCCGTCCCTGATGCAACAACCCTAGTCCATTTCCCACAGACGCCGGGTGCTGCGTCTGCGCGTCGCCTGGGGGGTACGCCCTAGCATTGTCGCCATACTTATTTATACTTGAAACCATGTTGTAGAGGATTTGGCTGTGGTATTTTACAACCGGCCGCCTGCCTGACGTTAACCCTCCTTGGGAATACTTGCTAAGTTCGCAGTTAAAGCTATTGTTGTTAAATTGGGGACGCTGCTGCCCATCCCCTAGCGTTATTCCCTTAGTCGCCTCTTACGACATCCACGGGTAGTCATGGAGGGGCCTATTCTTGAACCGGGGCCAAAACGGTTACTTACCAATATATGTAATTATAATTCATCTAATTCTAATTCTAATCGGGGTGGTTAGACCTGCACTGACTTCCCGCTGTGGGGTGTTTTGTGCATTGTCCCCTTGTGCCCTACCCTACCCCAGCCAGCCCAGCTCCTTAAAATAGCGAAGCAGGGCTTTGGGTCGTTGGTAACATTATCTCAGTATCCCTGTATGCGGCGGTGTCTGGGAGCCGCTTCCGTCGAGCCGGTCCTGGCCTCTTCCGTGGCTGTACAGTGCAAAATTACGTGCTCTACTGTTTCTTTTCCCTGTAGGCAGCCCCGACATAATCCGCTGTCAGTAGCCCCTGTCTTGTACAGGTGATGGTTTAATTCACAGTGACCTGTGATGATGCCCACCAACATTCGCAGGTTCTCGCGTTTCATCTTTATTATGGTGTTGGTGGACTTCTTGTCTGGGTCCACAGTCCTTTCTGCTTTCCCAGAGATTCTGGTGCTCTTTTTCAAAGTGTTCTCTTAGTCTGTTTTTGATTTCCGCCGTTGGTGGATTTGATAGGCTCTATTATAATTCATGTAACTTAAAGTAATTAACGGTCACGATAACCAACAAAGAGCCCGTAACACCCAAGCCGAGCGAACTTGCTACGTATATAGTTTTTTTTCTTATTGCAGTACAAACTGATCTCTTCAAACTCCAATATTTCATTTAATATTTCAGTTACACCAAACAAAGAGTAAAACGATTGCCGAAACTCTTTTTTTCTCCTTTCTCAATCGGTGAATGCATTTAATTAAGGCAATTAGAAATATGGCTCGGCACTGTTTGCGTAAAAATCTAAACAAGCCGACACAGCAGAATGCTAGGGATGGGAATAGTTCATCGATAATGCTGATTCGTTATTAATTCGTCGACACTGATAGATTTTGTCGATAAGAATCTGTGAGTAACAATAGGTACATGTATATTTTAATTTAAAATTATATGTCAAAGAGAAGAACAGTCGATTAAATAAAATACCATTGCGTATTTTTGCAAGGGCTAACCTAACTACACGTGCGCAACAAGCTCAATTTATAGGCAACCATAATTTCGCCTCATCATACACGATCTACACAAATAAACAAAATCAATCAGAAAAATTATGAATTCAATAAAACATATTTATATTGGCACAGCATCGGCAATCATACCCATATTCTACTAAAATATTAAAACTATTTGTATGAAAGTTTGTTTAGTTTATAAGTTTGTTTGTTACTCAATAACGCCGCAACAGCTGAACCGATTTGGATTAAATTTGGATGAGATATAGATCGTCACTTACTTTATAGGCTATTGTGAATCCTGGGGTGCAATTGTGTAAGCGTAATGGCAATGAAGATCGTAACTTTGAGGGTAATTTTAACAATCTTAGCAACATGTAAAACGTTCCAAACTTGACAAGGGAAAACTTAAAGACCTTAGCTTCTTCCTTTTCATGTTTGAAAAACTTCAGATGTAACTAAAATTGATAAATACATACATACATACATAAAATCACGCCTGTTTCCCAGAGGGGTAGGCAGAGACCACGGTTTTCCACTTGCTACGATCCTGACATACCTCTTTTGCTTCATTCACTCTCATCACATTCCTCATACATGCTCGTCGGTTTAGGGTACTCATGACCTGGCCTTTTTCCAAAACGTCACCGATTTGGTCACTAAACGATAAAATCAAATTTGGTCACTAAACGATAAAATTGATAAAATCATCTTTAAAAATGCGATCTTCATTACTATTTTGCTTACACAATAGCCTGGCTGGCCTGGTCACATTCGAACGAAGCCACGTGCGGTTGCTAGTCCCACATATGCTGATTGGCGCGTCCCTCGGGTCGGTCGGCAAATAATCAGCCGAGTGATTGTCAACAGTACAGATTATTCCATATTTTCTTGTGCTGTTATTACCCCGACTTCCCCTTTGATTTTCTGCGGAGCGTTTTGACGAAATACTGCGTACGAACAAGATTCTTTATTAGAAGTATTCATTTATTTATTTATTGAATTTACTCCCTTTGCCTTTTTATTATTATTTTTTTGTGTATCCTGCTCTTTTTCTAATATTTTTTCTTTTTAAAGGCAATAAATGATTATTTTATTTATTTATTTATTTTTTATTTAGATAGCAATGGTCGGATTATGTACGGGTACATTTCTTTGTATTTTACGTACTTTACAAATAAATAATCAGGTTTTAACTCTATTTTTGCACAACTTTTAACGTAATTATATGTTGAGTAAAAATTTTAACCACAATTCTGGAAGTTCAAATGGTTCAAAGTTCAACTATAGTTTAAAAGTTAAAATCTATAGAAGTGATAACTCATGTAAGATAACAAAAACAAACCATACAAAATATATGCATTGGCTGTCAAGTTAAGTCAGCGCCTAAATAAAATCGCTAAGGTATGTTTTTTTTTTTTTTTTTTATAATTAGTTTACACATAATAATGTGCTCTAATAATATTACAATCTAGCCATGCTGTAGGCTAATAAGTAATTTAACATTGACATAATTTTTTACAATAACTACAACTAAGAATGTGTCCACTAACACTTTTCTTACTGTCTCTATTTAAGGGGAAGACACTTTGTTCTTGTGTTCTTGATAGGTAGCACTCGTTTGCACTTTCACTACATAACACTATTATTTAACACTATACTAGTTCGAACGGTTTTGTTCTTTTGAGTCTTCTCACTATGTCCGTGTTGTCGAGGAGCTGGATGGCCTCGACAAGGTATGAAATGAAATGAAACTTTATTGAGGACCATTAAAAATAAAACACAGTTTTATAAAGCTTAATCTAAATAAGGTCCTACAATCGACGGTCTTATCGCGGATCGCGATTTCTTCCAGACAACCGTAAACCGTAACCGGTATGTGGCTTAGTCATTGACCAGGTGAGGTAGCAGATTTTTTCCCCTGCTTTGAGCCAATTAAAAGTCCCAAATATGTCGCTTTGTCTTGCATTCACGCATCTACGGGAAGGTCGAGGGTTCGAGTTCCGTCTGAATGGAATGGTTTTTGGGATGCTATAAAAAATTGGGATGAAGAAAGTTTGAAGTTTCAAATGTACATACACAAGCACGTCTAACAATATGATTTCTTTCCCAGGATAGAACTAATGCGAACGCCGCCACTTCCGCCCTCTCCACCCCCCGCGTCGTCAGCGCCGCCGACGTTAGCGACGACCACCGCGACGTCAACGCTGACGTTGACGTCGATAAGCTTAGTCGGGTCGCCGCTGACGCCGCCGCTACCGCCGCTACCGCCGCTACCGCCGCTGCCGCCACTACCGCCACTGCCACCACTGCCGCCGCTGCCGCCGATGGAGGCCACGACGGTTACGGTGACAAGTGCAGATGTTACCGTTACCATCACGGCTATAACGGTAAGACTCCATCCACACCATCCTTCATGTTGGAATTTGTAATAAAATTGTAAATGGACATATGATGTTAGGTTTATGATCTTTATTAATTCTCTAAAGATTACAAATCGCTTACGAGAACTAAAATAATTATCTTAGAATAAAATTTTAAAATATTGTTCGTAACGAGCAAAACATAACAGATGCGGGTTGCAGAACATTTAAAAACTTTAACAATACGCACTAAACAAATAATGGACACTGGTGATAACCGGCGAGGGCATGTTCACACGAGGTGCTTTTCATTTAAGTGTTACTCGTCGGCACAACCTTCCAAAATGTGGCGTTTTAGGGATAGTTTGAATTGAGATAATGTTTTCAATGTTTTAATGGTTTTGGGTAAAGAATTATACAATTGTGCTCCCGCAAACGTTAGTGTTAGCACAAGACTAGACCAGAAGGATGCAGTGAGTTGAGTTTCAAAAGTTTATAGAATGAGGCGCTTCAACGCCGCTCATGTCGTCGGCACTGACCCTAAATTCGTGTTCAAACAACATGCGATATTCCATCAAAATTTATTTTAAAATGATCCTGACGTCTTTTGAACAAAGTAAATTTTGTGTTTGACTTTTAGGAGCTTGCGATATCGTCAAGCTATATCGTACACCTTCAAATGTCAATCTTAAAATTGACTTTATTCATAAGAGTTAATAATTTTATATGACATATCAAGGACACAACGCATGCCGTTTGAACACGGCATAACAGCAGCTATTACGTTATGTTACCGCTACTCGTTTGTACATTGGCCAATAACATTTTATTGATATGTCGACACGAAAGCAATGATCATAATTTCTTATTGATAACAAACCTTCATTACTACCATGTTAACTCAACTTCATTCCGCAGACGTCAGCACCAATCCCGATGACGCTTCCCCCCGTATCATCAACGTCATCGACGCCGTCCCCTTCAATGATCCCGACGCCGTCATCGACGCCGGTACCGGTGGGGGCGGTACCGTCACCGCCGCCGTGCTCGATGGCGGTGGTGACGCCGGCGGCCAGCAGCTGCGGTAGTGCACCGCCAACGCCGCAGCCGGCGCAGCCGCCGACGCCGACGCAGCCGCCGCCGACGCCTGAGACTGGTGAGTTGTAGTTTGTAAGACAACGGTCTCGTCAGTTTCAGTGGTGACGTTTATGGTAGTGACGTCAGTCTTTGCCTGTCAGAGAATCAGGACTTTGATTCTTAATATATGACTAGAGACCCGCCCCGGCTCGCACGCACGCCAGTATCAGTTTCAGTGGTGACGTTTATGGTAGTGACGTCAGTCTTTGCCTGTCAGTCAGTCAATCAGGATTTCAAGAGATGATGACGTTTTTTTTAAGTTTTACGGGACAAGTAGCAATCCCTCAAGAATTAAATTAATATGGGACCACCCCGAGATCATACTCTATACACCAGGCGAAAGAATTATCAAAATCGGTTTAGTATTGGCGGAGATATCGAGCAACATACACACAAAAAAAATACAGCCGACTTGAGAACCTCCTCCTTTTTGAAGTCGGTTGAAAAGACATGGTGATACGTGCGGTGCTGACTAAGCCGCGGATTTCCTCTCGATGTTTTGTTTCACTGTTGTAAGCACGTGTTAACTCCCACTGGGCTAGGCGAGCGCAAAGGCGCTACTACCGAAAAAAGGTTAGGTTTTGGCAACGAGCGCAAGGGCACCACTTAGGTACGGACCTCGGCTTGGGCTGTTGCCAGAGGGAGGTTTTTTGAGGAGGCCATCACCCTGACGGGGTGGAAACGCAGGGACGGGACGTCGTCGTCGACCCCGCCGGCGGGGTCGGTGTGATGTTTTGAGTGTTTTTATGTGTCGGAGTTCGATGAAGGGGGACCACCTCACCTCCATCATCCTCCAGATGACGGGATCACCTCCGCTATCCCGAGGTGATCCCGTCATCTGGATCATCAAGAACATGTCTTGGCCTACGGAGGGATTTCTCACCGTTAAGTACGATGGGGTAGTCTGGGACGTTTGAGACGAGCGGGTTCGGATGGTGAGAGGCCGAGTCATAATACCGCCTTGAGGCACGTTTCATGAACTGGGCTATGGTTTCGAGGTTGAGGTCTCGATGTAGGTCTGCCACTGCCAGAAAGCCTGTGTTGTTTTAATTTAGATCAGTTAGAATAAGCTCATCATCATGATGTACAAGTCCACTGCTGGACATAGGCCTCCCCCAAAGTGTGCCATGACGAACGGTCTTGACTTGAGCCTTTTCCATCCACCAACTTCCCGCTATTTTCACAATGTCGTCGATCCATCGGGTTTTCATAAGATATTGGAGTTAAGATTAAAAAGCAGTTATGTTTAATTTTATATTTATTTACATCTTAATTTAAAATAAAATTACTACCGTCCTTAAGCTCGTTAAATCACTTTTACTGATATGTGCTGAAATCGCTACTGTCATTTTGAGTGCTTTTAGACAAAGTTTCTAACAATCAGTTTTTCACTGAATTTCACTTAAACTCACTGGATAATGCATAGTTTTTCACTGAATAATTTCTATGAATCACTGAATAATATCGAATATTTATTAAATAATATTACTAATTTTAGATTTACACATACGATTGGATTCTTATTTTTGCTTCGATTCCCCAATGCTAGTTATTTTGACACATATTGCTATAGTTTCACCTATTTAAAATCTTCCAATTTTACTTGTAAATCTACTATACTGCGTAACTTTCGCGGGCAATTCTTTGTCGCGTAAAACTCCATCCTATGACAGAGCGCTTGACTGTCTCACTGCGACTCAGTCAGTACTACAGACCTAAGAGTCTGTCGCTCAACTAATTGATGGCTCGTATAGTGCTTAACTGTATCACTGCGACTCAGTCATTACTTGAGTTTGTCGCTCAACAAATTCGGCTATTAGGTTCTTAAGGCGCGGCGCTAGAAGTTGAGGGCTCAGGCTCTTTATTCCGCGACTCATTAGTCACCTTCAGCGTCTCGTAGTTCTGCGTCTCAATAGCCAGATTCACGGGTGTCTCCTCCCCGTGACAGCTCTTCCTGTGCTTATGCACGAAGTAATACGAGGGAAACTTGCAGCCACACGTTTTGCACGGGTAGTAGTGAAGCGTCGATCGCTGCTTGCGGTGCCTACACGGCCAGTTGCGTTCGCCATCCTCCTTCCACGCTGTGTTCAAAACCCTGCTGAATCGCACAGGACCGTCGCACGACGCGATGTCCAAGACTGTATTTGATGGGTTCTTTGGCTCTTCGACCGGCTCGATTCGCTCCACGTCCAACTCGCTGGAGGTTGTTGAAGACGGGGACGGCGGGGGCGGACTGGTTCTGTTCGGTGACGGGGCTCTAGCCCGCCGGGGGACGGGCCTGTGGGCCCCTGGGGGCGGAGCGGGCCGGGCCACGCAGGGGCTCGGGCCGAGCCAGGCGCGGTATAGGGACAACATCCCGCCGCGGGGCTCAGTGACGACTGACGCGCGGCGGGACCGCGCGATCGCTTATATAGGATCGGGAAAGTTGAGTTGGGAAAAGTTTTTCGGAAGTTTTTCCGGACCATTAGATATTGCCGTATGTAGACATTTGCAAGGATTAATGGTTCAAAATTGTGTTGAAAATTCAGTTAAGGGCCTGTATTTGGCAATAAGACGTTCCCTAGAGTCCTGTCATGATGGGTTCATGCCATTCAAATGCAAGCGTGTATTTTACACGAATTTGAACCATAAATCTTTGAACCTTTCAGCTTACGAGTACCTCACCGCCTAAACAAAATCGCATTATTTATGGTACGGGGCCTGATACTATAATACTACTTCACAAAGATAGCTCTGCGCTCGCCAACCCGCGTGCCCAGTGTGGTGAGAATGGGCAAATTCCCCCCAGATTATAGAAAGTCACTCTAGAAATCTCTGGGGTAGGCCGATGTTCAGCAGTGGACTTCAAACGGCTGGAATGATGATGGTGACATTTTAAGTTGAATTCTTTATTTTTTCCCTTCGTTTTTCATCTCAATCGGTTCCCTAGGGGCAATTAAGCAAATAAACGTGGATTGTTATCATTCAGCTTGTGGAATCATTTCAATATTAGTGTTCTATTCAAAGAATACCGCGCTGGTGCTCGGTGCTATGCAGAATTGAGACATGATTTTAAGTTCTTGTTCTATTGTGTAGGATACCTATACCTATGTATGAAATGAAATGGTATATTTAAACCAAAGAAACTAAGAGCAAGAACTTTATTTCTTGCTAGAACAAACATACAGGCAGAAATAGGCTTTAACTGTTTACACCAAGAGAAAGATGAGATGATAGAGTATAGCTATGCCTAGTTTGGGATCAGTTGACCGTATGTGATTTGTACGGAATATTTATTTATTTATTTATTTATAGCTGGAATCCTTACTTTACTCGCTTGTTAAAGAAAAGAGACAAAAAATTGTCAAAAAAATAAGAAAACTTTATTATGTTAGCATCCACGTAAGGTACGCGTTCCTATTGAAGAAGATTCAGAATCATACTTACGATTTCAATGAATCCACAATTTGAAATCAGAAAAATGTATTTAAAGTTCCTACTTGGAGAACTAACGAAATGAATACGACATTCAAAATTTGCGGTCCTATCGCTAAGAAAAGCGTAATGTAAAAGGCCACATAATCGGCTAACTTGCAAAAATCCTGTCTCAGCATTGCATAACGCGGTCCTCGAGACCGTCTCCGGGGGGTCCCGCAGGACTCCAATATTAGGTACCTACGTGTTTTTCCGTCCAAGGGTACGCGTCCGTCTAACCAACCGCTGGGATTTCCCTTGGATGGATCCCTAAAAAGGACATATTTCATACCTTACGACGCTTATCATCATCATCAGCCTGTAGAAGTCTACTGATGGACATAGATTTCGCATTCATAGATAAATAAATAAATATTCCGGACATATCACACACGGTCAACTGATCCCAAACTAGGCATAGCCTGTACTATGGGTACCAGAGACTGATATACATAATAGATATATATTTAACACCCAGACACAGAACAAACATCTGTGTTAGTCACAAATGTTTGTCCAGTGCGGGAATCGAACCCGCGACCTCTAGCGCAGAAGGCAGTGTTACTACCAACTGAGCTATGAGGCCAGTCAAAGATTGCCATGACGAACGGTCTTGATCATTTTCCAACTTCCCGTAACCTTCACAATATCGGCGTCCATTGGGTGGGAGGCCTCCCCCAAGCGCTTAGTTCCTTGAAAGTATGTAAGGAGGTTTACGTGCATGAGGGTGTATGACATTGTGTTTTGACGCTAAAAGATCATAGAAAAAATGGTAGGCACGCGCGCCGTGATTGTTGCCTGATTCTTCTAGGCTTGGTCGCGAGGAACAGGCGTAGCTTCACCTAGTTTCTAAGACGTTTCAAAGTGATTCTAGTGATTTTATTGAAAAAAAGAACCACCTTTTTCTGGGCAACCATCATCATCTCCCTGCCCTTATCCCACTTCATGTGCGTTCGGCACAACATGTTTTTCTCTCTATATTCAAATAGTCCTGTTTCTGTAGTAAACCCAAAAATTTACTAAGATATGTGTTAGTAAATTTTTGGGTATACTACAGAAACAGGACTAATTGAATATAGAGAGAAAAACATGTTTGTGTTAAGTTTACAGTCTTTCGTCTAAAATAATATTTTGCAATGCTCGAAAAGAGTGAATAAGGTGTTAGTTTATAAGTGCCATATACAGCTTTAAGACCTCTCTGTAACACTTATTTCTGCAAATAAACATCTTGAATCTTGAATCTTCCACTCTCCTCTATCAGCCGTCATATCAGTATTCACTCCTTTCTTACTCATGTCGTCTTTCACACAATCTATCCATCTTTTCTTTGGTCTACCTCTCCCCTTATATCTCTTATACCGACTGCAAAAGAACTTGCATCAAACGTGACAATCGTAGAAAAAGGTTGTCTCATAAAAATAAAATTAGCTATTAGTATAAAATTATAATTCTCAAATTACCCTAAGTGCCGACGTGTAAGCCTGTAATCCAACAAAAGTGCTTGCACGGGCCCGATTGATTTAATATTCCGTGTGTGCTCGGCTTAGCTGTGACATGGCTGTTGACTGCATGAGCTGTGTCGTAGCATATGCTGTAAGTTTATATTAGGGGTTGCAGTTTGATAGATTTTAAATTTCGAAACTGACGTTTGAAATTTGCCTTACGAGTTTCGGAATTTCGAAACTGATGGACGATCGAAAAATTAGGAAATAGACTTTTTGTTCGATGTAAATGTGTATATAAGTGCAAATCAGGTGCATTTGTCCAAAAAAGTGCCCTTCGGAAAACAAACAATGCAGGCAAGCTTTTGTATTGACAAACTGCTATTTAATATTTTTCACTTCTATTTAATAGTTTCGAAATTTCGAAACTAAACATTAAAACTATTTCGAAATTTTGGAATGCGGGGTGCATTTCGAAATTTTGAAACTTTGTATGTATGTATATTGTGTATGTACCTTGTGCTGTTGATTAAAAAATTCACCGTCGCGTAATTCTTTGAAAACTTTATTAAAAACGTAATTAACTCTTCAGTTCAGTTAGTATAGTATTTGTTCCTATAACTATGAACAAGCTTTACGACAAAAAGCTAACATGATAGTGGTATTTTCTAGAAAAAGTATTGAAAATTTGAGTTTTGTTTCACTATTTTTATTTGGTTTATTATAGAATAAGCCCTTTTCGGGATAGTACCTAACCTATACTAGTTACGGAACACATTGTATAGGCAATTTTTTATCCTGGTACCACGCGAGCGAAGCCGTGGGCGGAAGCTTATGATAAAAAAACTTCAGCTCCCAAATTCTGTTTAACATCAAAGCTCTATTTTCGTCCCAGTTTTTGAGTGTTTGATCTAACTCAAACAGTACCACCAGTGGGAATGTCGCGTGTTTGCCTTGTTCGCTGAGCGTGGCAATTTAACGAGCTCCGAGCCAGCCGCCATGTTTGCCAAACAGAGACATCTTGTAGATTAAATGTTTTGCGTAGATCTGAACGTTTACTTTGCTAATGTAATGGGTAGATTGATGGAAAATAATGTACTCCAACGGTTCGTTTATTCAATCTATAAATTATATTTTTCATTTTGTAGTTCGTAAATTAATGCTTAAGATGATTCATAATATGGCATCGAAGTTTGTTCTACGACTAATAGAAATTGGCTTCTAAGCTTAGTTGGTTAGAGCATCCCCGTATCATATATAAAAAATCATAGTATTCCTTTAGTATACACTTTTTTCGTTTTGCGTTTTAACATACATACGTATGTTATCACTATAAAATAACGCAAAAGTAATAAAAGAAAATATAAAATGTAAAGTATCATAGCCCCGTGTCGGGCGCCAACTACAAAACCGCGAACAGGCTCTACAAAGAGAGCTTAATCATAGCGATAGAAGCGGATCCAATTAGCTCTTATGCAAATATCCAGTAATTGGGAGAGGATTAATTGACTGACTCCGTCGGGATGAATACGGCACGCTAAAACGATTTATTTAGTTTTGTGCTCTGTTGTATTATTTACAGCATATCTAACATTGTTACACATTTTTGTCTATTCTCTCTGATTATCTGTTAATATAATAATAATCATCTTCATCATCATCATCAGCCTGTAGAAGTCCACTGCTGGACATAGGCCTCCCCCAAAGAGTTCCATGACGAACGGTTTTGAGCCTTCTCCATCCACCGACTTCCCGCAATCTTCACAATGTCGTCTCAATAAATAAATAAATTCTCTCTTAATATCGGTTAAATTGCATGTCACTTAGAGAGTATAAAAATCCATATTTACTTTAAAAATTGGATGTCCAGACGGTTCTTTCCTAAAGTGTCCATCAAAAACATGTGTTCTTATTCTCTGTTCAAAGTTCATATTCAAAGTCAAATTACTCAGTCAGTATTTAATCCAAAAAACCACAATAATTTATACATTTAGTTAGCACGCTTACCTATTTTTTGTCCTATCTACCTTCTTGTAGCATTAGGCCCACCCTTTCGTTGTCCTAATTGTCTTCAAATTGTGTGCAATAAAGTTTTAAATAAATAAATCAATAATAAATGATCTCCATCTTAGGAACTAGATGTTATTTAAGTCTGTTACTCGACCAAACCTATCTACTTAGTTCAAATACTGGCAGTTTAGCTCTTTAGCGAGCTCAGACCAAAAGACAAACGTTTGGTTTAACTCTTAATTGCTCCACACCATCTGCTAGATATTAGCTTACACTACGGTTCACCAACACCAACGGACGGTTACTGCAACCATCGGTTAGAAGGCAGACGGCTGTAAAAAAAAACTTGAACTTAAATAAAGACGGTCAAGTGCGAGAACTCGCGCCTTGAGGATTCCTTACCATTGGACGTGGGTTCGAATACCGGTCGTGCACCAGTGGTCACGATCAGATAATAAAAATTATAAGTGTAGAATTGACAAACTTATATTTACGGTCGCTCACGTTGTCATTGTATGACATTGGCCGCAAATATAACTTTGTTTCCTAAAAAACTTCGAAATTCCTCAATTTCAGACTTTTCCCTTTAATTGTGTTACAAAAGCTCCTAGCATTCCAAATTTCAGAATTGTGTGGTAGCTGGAAGTACCCTAGAGGTTTTTCATTTTAGCCATTTCCATACAAAAATTATACATTCATTGCCATATCTTTTTAATGCATTAAGCTAGAGCTTTGATTTTTATACGGCATCATAAGCCCACATACCTTAATAGGTGGTATAAATTTGAGAAAAAGGGTCTTGACAGACGGACAGACAGACAGACGGACAACAAAGTGATCCTATAAGGGTTCCGTTTTACGAAATGAGGTATCGAACCCTAAAAAGTAAACTATCAACTTTACAGGATAGCATACATATTATGAATCACCTTGTACAGGCTACCATAACGCCAATTACGAACTGAAACTGCTGATTTCAATGTAGTGTATAGTCTATGTACATTGTAGGCTATGACTTTATATCCCACGGGCAAAACTTCCGGCGAAACTCGTCTGCGTAAACTGATTTGTGCAGTTTAACTAAACAAAGTTTGGATAGCGATAGTTAGGATGTTTCAGGGCTATAGCCGTGCTATAACAGCGTGCGATATGTCATCTAAAATTAGTTCAAAATTATCCCTACATCTGCCAAATAAAGTCAATTTTGAGGCTCGTATTCAGAGACAAGACTCGAGCATTGATCTGTACTTAAATCTCGATTTGAGGCGAGATTCTAATTCTTGAACAGTATTTAAGTATAGATTCAATGATCACAGTTCATCTGAGTAAATGCTTATTCTGAAACGTCAATCATACGAAATCGGTGCTTGAGTTTAGATTTGATTTGACATTAATCAAATGACATTTTCGTTCCGTTACACGTACTTTGATGCATACTTATACTTCACTTTATTGTTCTATTCTATTTCCACCCTGGCTGTTTGAATTTCTGCGTAAAACGGATCGAAAATTATAAATAAATCAAAATGTAAACGAGAACATTTGAGTACAGATTTGAGACTCGATTCAGCTGGGAATAGTTTAAGTACCGTTCTTGAATAAAAGCAATGTTTGAGAAGAGATTCAATACTTAAATAGAGTTCAGCTGATCTGTGATTAAATCTATGCATGAGTCGTGTCTCTGAATACGAGCCTGAGCCTTTAGGGACTAACGATATCGTTGAGCTCAGAACGGTGAAGGAAACACCCCCACCCGATGGACCGACGACGTGAAGGTTGCGGGAAGTCGGTATATGGAGAATACTAGACCGTTCGTCATGGCACTCTTTGGTGGAGGCCTATGTCCACGAGTGGACCATGCTGATGCTGATGATGAAGTAGCTAGGTAGTTTAAGTATATAAAACTGCATTCGCGTGATAGTTATTGATGCAGACTAGAATATTCGAGCTAAATCCAGTAATCAGTTTAGCCCACCCATAGCTCAAACACTGAATATTAATTCAGACCGTTTAGGGTTGTCGGGAATAATATTTGAAAACTACATTACCTCATCATCATTTCAGTTATAGGACGTCCACTGCTGAATATAATGTGAGCTGGAAATCTATGCCTCCTCCATAGATTGACTGGCCTCATAGCTCAGTTAGTAGTAACTCTGCCTTCTGCGCTAGAGGTCGCGGGTTCGATCCCCGCGCTGGACAAACATTTGTGTGATAAACACAGATGTTTGTTCTGTGTCTGGGTGTTAAAATATTTATCTATTATATATATCAGTCTCTGGTACCCATAGTACAGGCTATGCCTAGTTTGGGATCAGTTGACCGTGTGTGATAGGTCCGGAATATTTATTTATTTATTTAGATTTCCAGCTCAACCGACCTTGTACGGCCTGCACCCAAACAATAAATTGGGGGCAGATTTGCCCATAATCGCCACGTTGAGCTCGGGTTGATGTATGATAGCCCTAAAAGGGCCAATGACCGCTGGTGGAGGAACCAGAGTGATGAAAAGATTAAATTGCGCATCTCAGAGGCTCATTTCGTGCACGAGAAACTTTTACTAAACACACGCAATCGAGGTCTCTCACGAACGTACGGTACTTACTTACTTTTCTCTTGAGCCTCACCTAGTTCGATCGGCACCACACTGAAGCTTTAAATTCCATTTTGTGAAAAAGGATAATCGAAAAAAATTAGGCACCAAGACGTGTTTGTTGCCCGAATCTTCAAGGCTTGGTCGCGAGGAACAGGCATAGCTTCACCTAATTTCTAAGACGTTTCAAAGTGATCCTAGTGATTTTATTGAAAATAAATGCCTTTTGACTTTGTACAAAGGTTATGAGAGGATACGACAACCCTGAGTCGTGATTTACAGAGCCGTCTAAATGTTAGGCGTTATGTTAAACCTGCTGGTAAATATTCACGGATTAGCCGGTTATCCGTCCGGCTGTTATGTCTGGATCTAGTTAGTAGATACCTGCCAGTTTAGGCTCACTGTTTCATTTGGTAGGGGATATTATTTGCAACGAGTAATACTACTTTTCTGGGCCCTACCGTTACGTCATATTTCCATTCAAACGCTAGCGAGCCAGCGCTATTTTACACAAATTTGAACCATAAATCGAGACTGTAAACTTACGAAATCGCAAAGTTGGATGGTACGGGGCACTGTCACCCATTGCAGTAGCAAAGGGAGTATGCCCAGCACTGGATGCAGTCGGGCTGTGGATGATGATGTAAATGGTCAATTGCCATATTTGTCCTATCATCATACTATGCGAAAGTACCACTGTAGGACAGTTTATAATATTTCACGACTGAATGGCTGACGCGATCTTGATGAAATTTGGTTTGGAGATTTGGTGTGACCTAAAGTGCCTAAAGTGGCCGTGGTGGCCCCGGCTGAAGTATAAGCCCCTCCATATCTACCTATCCGCGGATGTCGTAAGAGGCTACTAAGGGAAAAAAGCTGGGGAAAAAAGGGAAGGGGATAGGCAGCAGCGTCCCTCATTTTAACAACGATAGCTCTAACTGCGCTCGTCAACCCGCATGCCCAGTGGTGAGTACGGGCAAATCCCCCCACATAATAAGGAATTCGCTCTATCTGTGGGGGAGGCCATGTTCAGCAGTGGACGTCGTACGGCTGAAATGATGATGATGATGATGAAAGTGCCTCTTCAAAAACCGGCAAGTTATTCACTTTTCACCACTCACCGTTGACCAGTGAGTAAATCACGAATATTGGCGACTTCGGTGGAGAAGGTCGCGGTGCGGTACAAATGTTTGCAAGATCTGCCAATATTTTTTCCGGGTCTGGGTGTTGTGGTACCCAGTGGCGGATTTGCAGGCCATGTACCGCCCCTTTCTCAGTACCCATCATATAGACTAGGTACATAATGAATTTACTTTATTGCCAATTTTATCTAAATCATCAACATCATCCTGTAGAAGTCCACTGCTAGACATAGGCCTCCCCAAAGAGTTCCACGACGAACGGTCTTTAGCCTTTTCCATCCACCGACTTCTTGCAACCTGCTATCATCAGTGATTTTTTTGGTCACGATTTGCCGTACCTAATATCTGGCCGCCCTAGGCCCGGGCCTACTGTTGACTGGCCACATAGCTCAGTTGGTAGTAACTCTGCCTTCTGCGCTAGAGGTCGCGGGTGCGATCCCCGCACTGGACAAACATTTGTGTGATCAACACAGATGTTTGTTCTGTGTCTGGGTGTTAAATATATATCTATTATGTATATCAGTCTCTGGTACTCATAGTACAGGCTATGCCTAGTTTGGGATCAGTTGACCGTGTGAATATGTCCGGAATATTTATTTATTTATTTTATTTACTGTGCCTTAGGGCAAATCCGCCACTGGTAGTACCGTGGTAATCGTAGTTTCTGATACCCACGACACAGGGGATCCTAGTGTGGGGTCAGGACTATGTTTATAACTGTTGGATGTTATTATTTGTATAGAAGAATAGAATGGAATTCGTTTATTTGACTCGGACCTCTGTCCACTAAACTCTAGGTAACTAACCAACCTATTTCCTTGTACAGCAGTCATAGAAAGAATCCCGACACCATCGAGCTCTGGCACTCCTCCCTCCACCACGGCGTCTACCACGTCGGTAACATCGTCGTGTGCGGTGTGCGACGCGCCCGGCGCCACCAGAACAGTGTCGAGATCACGAGCCTCGCATTATGGACTGAAGGTAATTTACTTTTATACTAGCTTCAGCCTGCGGCTTCGCTCGCGAGGTACCTACATAAAAGTAGCGGGATTTTTTTTTCTCGAACTCTTATAACTTTTGCTATTATATTGCAACAACATTATTACCAATAACTTAACTAAACTAAATTACATGGGAGCTTGAAGATACTCCTATTTAACCTTAATTTATTATCAATACCAATTTTTTCAATTCTACTCTCTCATTTGATTTGACCCAATAAGATGATAAATAAAAGAACACCATTAATATAATTCAATCAATAATATACCTACCTACATCTTCCAGAAACAACAGTAATAACAATTCAAACATGATACAATTTAACAATCAAGAATTAATAATTAATACCTCTACAAAAATAATACTAATTATTATAATACAACTACAACAATAATAACATAGAATGCTATCAAGTGTATTCGTTATACCAATTTTAAATTTTGAAGAGTAATTCCTACAAGTAATATAAAAAAGATCACAACTAAACAAAAATAACAATTAAAGCTATTAAAGTCCAATCATGTTAAAAATAGTTTCACAATTCTGTACCTAACCCACCCTAAATCAATTAATTCAATATATATGCCTATATGCTATTCTAGGTAAAGAACTTTTTTTTTTTTATTGGTATTGGTTAGGCGTTAGACCACCATCTCACTTTTGCAAGGGAGATGTAGCCTAAAATGAAGCACGCTTTACCAGAAGGAACTTAATCACTCTGGATTTGAAGACTCCTAGATTGTACTCATCCGGGAAAACAGACGCAGGCAGATCGTTCCACTTATTGCCAGTATACTTATAATAAAAGTAGAGCAGAAACGTTTGGTTCGACACTGTGGTATGTCGACCAGGTACTCTATATATTCAAAGTTTAACCGAAATCGGTTGAGCCGTTACAGCGTGATTGAACAACAAACATCCAAACATGCTCAAAAACTTGCGCATTTATAATATTAGTAGGATTATGCAATATTATTTTTTTATACAGCCAATGTGGCATACAAGTATGCGGCCCACCTGTTGCTAAGTGGTTACCATAGCCTATGAACGCTTGCAATCAATCTTAAGGGCCACCATACTTGAAACTGGTCACTGACCTAATACAGGAAGACCAAAAACGAATTAGTGACACAACAAGCAAGCAAGCTACAGAAACAATATTTTTATCATAACTTGATGTGGTGTGGGCTGAAATTCTCAAATATGGAAGATTGCCATTTAATAATAACAGCTGAGAATTTTTCTCCCCTGCGACACCGCGATTTCGCGACATTTGAGTGATGGTTCCATTAATTTCAGGAGGATATGGTAGGGGCCAGGGTTTGTGACTCGTGCCACAGTCGCTGCGTGGTGTCACGCTACACGCGGTGCTCGGTGCCGCGCTGTGGGGGGCCGCGAGTGCGCGCGCGCCGGCTCCGGCACCTGCCCCCGCGGTGGCATGACCTACCTTTGGACACTAAGAGGCCTATTATGGAGGAATTTCGTGAGTTCATTTTGTGATCCTTCCGTTGATACAATCTAGATTCTATGTGAAAAGGCTCTATGACAATCCAAGCACAGCCAGACCTAATTATACATGAAATCTTATAAAAATTTAGAAAAGTTGGAGAATAAAAAAAAAATGATGTAGTTCCTGCGATAACGTCTGATGGTGCTGAGTGGAAGAGGAAGACATTGTGCCTACCACGCATGTAGTGAGGATAGAGCAAGAAGATGAGGAGGGAGCTAGTTGTTTTTTTTGTGTAAATTTGCTAAATTTTGTGTAAATTTTATATATTTTTTGTAAATTTGGTATTTTTTTTGTAAATGTCGCGTAATGCTTCTTGCTAGGTATGAAGCTACGTCTGTACTTCGCAATTCCTCCGTTCCTTCATTACCTAGAAGAATCAGGCAACAGGCACACTTTTCATTTTTTACATGTAGTAATAGAAACGAAATGTTCAGATTAGTACCTATCTAATTGTACCTACTAATAACATGCATCGCCTTCATCATCATCATTTCAGCCGATCGACATCCATTGCTCCCCCACAGACTGAGCAAATTCCTTATCATGTGGGGGGATTTGCCCATACTCACCACGCTGGGCATGCGGGTTGGCGAGCGTAGTTAGAGCTATCGTGGTTAAAATGAGGGACGTTAGTTAGTCGCCACTTACGACATCCGCGGATAGTTAGATATGGAGGGGCCTTTTCTTCAGCCGGTGCCACCACGGCCTATAGGTATAGCATCGCCTTACGGATAAAAAAAACCTGTTAAGATGTTATACTGTATTCTATTAAAATAAATTGCCATCCCTTGCAATGTTTGATAATAGATTTTTTCCCCAGAAATCCCTAGTGACCTCAGCAAGTGTTGCCTCGCCTGCTTCAAGCGGATAACCCGGCGGCTAGAGGGCGCCGGCGTCGCCAGCACGGAACCCTCCGAGGAGGAGGTGGCCCGTTTCCGGACACTTCTTAGAGAACATGGAACCAATTGGGAGGCGATGGCGCCGCACGCGAATAAAGAAGCTATTAGTTTGAAGGCCTTCTACTTCACCTATAGGTGTGTTCATCCTTTTCTTGTGCCCAGTTTGTAGAATATGTGTACTATCCCGAAAGGATAAAGGGGCTTAATGTACACCCTATGGCGGTAAAGTTTGTTCAGAAATTCATGAATACAAAACTTAACCAAATTAATAAAAAATAAATTAAAAAACACTAATACAAACTTCAAAAATCAGCTGTTATGATGTCAGGGTCAAATTAGTTCACACTCGATTATTCTACTGTTGTGGTAGCAAAACTTGATGTCGAACTTCCCGTTCGTTTAATTATTAGTTATAAACAGACCAAAAAAAAAATGTGAAAAAATTACAAAACACTTACGTTACTGACTGACTGATGGACTGATTTACTGACTGATGGACTGATTTATTTACTGACTGAATGACTTACTGATTGACTCATTCATTTATTTACTGACTGATTGACTGATTTATTGACTAACTGATTGATAGTTTGCGCACAGCCTGAACTAGAAGTTTTAGGAGTATGAAATTTGGTCAGTTCGTTTGAAAATAACATTACGCGAACTAAGACGTTACGAGAACGTTATTTATTAGAGATTTTTATTAGATTATTTTTCTTTTGAACTTCACATACCTCGATCGGCACCACACTGAAACTCTACATTCCATATTGTAAAAAAAGATCATCGAGAAAAATGCTAGGCACGCGCGCCGTGTTTGTTGCCTGATTCTTCTAGGCTTGGTCGCGAGGAACAGGCGTAGCTTCACCTAGTGTTTCTAGTGATTTTATTGAAATAAAATAAAGACAGTCAAGTGCGAGAACTCGCGCCCTGAGGGTTCCGTTCAATTGGTCGTGGGTTCGGTCGTGCACCGGTGGCCATTGTCAGAAAATAAAAATTCTAAGGCTCGTATTCAGAGACACGACTCAATCTTAGATTTAATCACAGATCAGCTGAACTCTATTTAAGTATTGAATCTCTTCTCAAACATAGCTTTTATTCAAGAACGGTACTTAAACTACTCTCAGCTGAATCGAGTCTCAAATCTGTACTCAAATGTTCTCGTTTACATTTTGATTTATTTATAATTTTCGATCCGTTTTATGCAGAAATTCAAACAGCCAGGGTGGAAATAGAATAGAACAATAAAGTGAAGTATAAATATGCATCAAAGTACGTGTAACGGAACGAAAATGTCATTTGATTAATATCTAATCAAATCTAAACTCAAGCACTGATTTCGTCTGATTGACGTTTCAGAATAAGCATTTACTCAGGTGAACTGTGATCATTGAATCTATACTTAAATACTGTCCAAGAATTAGAATCTCGCCTCAAATCGAGATTTAAGTACAGATCAATGCTTGAGTCTCGTCTCTGAATACGAGCCTAAGTGTAGGAATTGATAAACTTATATTTGCGGTCGCTCACGTAGTCTTTGTATGACATTGACCGCAAATATAACTTTGTTTCCTAAAAAACTTCGAAATTCCTCCATCGAATTTCTGACTTTTCCCTTTAATTGTGTTACAAAAGCTCCTAGCAAATTTCAAATTTCAATTCCAAATTTCAGAATTGTGAGGTAACTGGAAGTACCCTAGAGGTTTTTCATTTTAGCCATTTCCATACAAAAATGATACATTCATTGCCATATCTTTTTAATGCATTAAGCTAGAGCTTTGATTTTTATACGGCACCATAAGCCCACATACCTTACTAAGGGGGTTCCGTTTTTCCAAATGAGGTACGGAACCCTAAAAAAAAAAGAAGTTGGTGGTGTGTGTAACCAGTGTAATTTTGTGTACAGGAAAAAGTTGTCGCTGGACGCGATAGTGTCGGAGCGGTGTTGCGGGCGCGACGGGCGCACGTCCACGGAGGAGTCGGCCAGCTCGGGCGAGGCGTCGGCCGCGCCCGACGGGGGGCCGGCGCGCCGCCGCGACTACGACAGCAGCGCCACCGAGACCGCCGACGAGGAGACCGACGCGCCCGCCGCCGCCAAGGTACCGATACCGTGACCGCCACACAATACTATTCAATAGAAAACGTATATTTGACACTAGCTTGCGCCCACGGCTTCGCTCTCGTGGTACCTTGATACAATTTTATTTATTTATTTTATTTATTTTATTTATTTTATTTATTTTATTTATTTTATTTATTTTATTTATTTTATTTATTTTATTTATTTTATTTATTTTATTTATTTTATTTATTTTATTTATTTTATTTATTTTAATTTATTTTATTTATTTTATTTATTTTATTTATTTTATTTATTTTATTTATTTTATTTATTTTATTTATTTTATTTATTTTATTTATTTTATTTATTTTATTTATTTTATTTATTTTATTTATTTTATTTATTTTATTTATTTTATTTATTTTATTTATTTTATTTATTTTATTTATTTTATTTATTTTATTTATTTTATTTATTTATTTACGAAAAGTTACACTATTTTTACAGGAGCACCTAATGCAATAGTGTACCATTATCATTTACATTATTATTATTATACATATCAAAAATTTTTTAAGTAAAATTTTAATTCATAGCATAATACCTACTAGTTAAGAAACAACAAACATAAATCTTCAATTAATAAATTCAAATTACATATTGTCAAGCCTAATAAAAAGTAAATAGAAAAATTCGTCATTCCATATAGGTCACATAACAAAAATAAAAATTTACCACAATAAATACAAATTCGTCAACCAATAATAATGTCAAATAATACAAAAAGTCAAATCTAATTAGAATAAAATGTGGCCTATATGCTATTCTAGGTAAATAACCCTTTTAGTCTATGGTCGATCGCCATTGTTAGATGCCTGCGCATAGGATTATTTTTTCCCGCCATTGAAAATTTTTCACAACTCGTTTTCACTGTTGAAATTACAGTTTTTGGTATTATTTTGAAGTGTGTTGAAAGTTTTTTCTTCCACAGGCGCTACCACCAACATCGATTCCGGCGTCGTCGTCGATATCCTCAATAAGCATCCCCTCCATCCCCCCCGCGCCCAGCCCCGCCGCCATCACCTCGTCGGTGACGTGCGCCACCTCGCCCGCGCTGCTCAGGAACGGGCCCGCGCCGCAAACAGTCCGAGATGTGGTCCTGAACCTTATCGAAATCAGTTTGACGAGGGACTCGCAGCCGCCCGGCATCAAGCCGCATCAGTTAAAGGTCAGTTTTCTGAATAACTAGCGGCTGCCCGCGGCTTTGCTCTAAGTCAAAAGGCGTTTATTTCAATAAAATAACTAGGATCACTTTTTTTTTATTCTACTTTAATTAACACGGGTCAACCAATTACATTAATTAAAGACAATATTAACACATTAACAAAAAACACGATAATTATTCGATACATAATTCTTCTTCTTCTTCTTCCTGCCCTTGTCCCACATTATGTGGGGTCGGCACAACATGTTTTCTTCTTCCACTCTCTTCTGTTAGCCGTCATCTCCGCACTCACATCTTTCTTACTCATGTCATCTTTAATACAATCCATCCATCTTTTCTTCGGCCTTCCTCTAGTCTTATATCCATGCACATTAATACCTAACGCTCTTCTCGTTACATGACTTTCATCCCTCCTCATGACATGCCCATACCATGCTAACCTATTACTTCTCAACTTTTCCGTCACTGGCGCTACTTTCAAACTTCCTCTGATGTACTCGATGACTGTATGTAATTCGATACATAATTGAATACTCTAATAACACGGTCAATAATAATTGCAATGAAGTCAGATGTCATACACAATAAATTGAATAGTCAATTAATACGGTCAAAAATAATTACAATGAAGTCAGATGTCAAAACAATTAAAGCGAAAAAATAATGCTAATTGAAACTCACAGTAAATATATAAAATATAAATATAAATAAATATAAATATTCCGGACATATTCAGTAATACATCACACATTTGACTGACCTCATAGCTCAGTTGGTAGTAACTATGCCTTCTGCGCTAGAGGTTGCGGGTTCGATTCCCGCACTGGACAAACATTTGTGTGATAAACACAGATGTTTGTTCTTTGTCTGGGTGTTAAATATTTGTCTATTATGTATATCAGTCTTTGGCACCCATAGTACCGGCTATGCCTAGTTTGGGATCAGTTGACCGTATAATTATGTCCGAAATATTTATCACGCTCACAAAAACTCAATAAAAACGTCGAATATCCAAAAGTAGAATAAAAGGAGCCATTTCATTCTGGGCCTGGTCCATGTATACTACATAGAAAAATTAGGAAAAAATAGGAGATTACAAGAAAAATACAATTTCATTAATTTGAAGACAAATGCGATGGTACAAGAATAGTTCTTCTAGTAAGTTTTTTACTATGTGAACACTATTTGAAGGCCGCCATGTTGGTTTATAATTGGCGTTTGACAAGACATTGACATATTTTTCATGTCATGTTGTTTGATTTGATGTTTTTGTTTTGTCAGATAAATGTAGGTTGTCAAAAAGACATTTCACGCACGTTCATCCGCCATATTTTTGTAGCGCTGTGTGTTGCTCTCTTTTTTCGAAGAAAATCTTAGTGTACCTTAGAACGAAGTCAATTTAAATAAAATAACCAATTAAATACGTTTACTTTATTGCTTAGCCATATTTTAGAGTAGTGTACACCGTGCAGGCCCAGGTTCCATATATTGATGAAACGTCTCTTTTATTACTAATTGGTTGTAGAATAAGCCCTTTTTGGGACGGCATACATATTATGAATCACCGTGTATAGTACAAAGGCGAACTTAATGCTAACAAGCATTATCTTCCAGATAACCTTTGTGTTTGTGGACAGAAGATATGAAGGTAGTGCTATAAGGGAACTGTTGATTACATAATATCTAAAATAAAAGAATATTATGAAAAGAATATAATGTTTATGAACGAAAAGTAGCTTTAGTCTTTGAACAGTTGGAAACAATTATTTCTTCTGAAGATGGCGCTTAAGGCGCTTTGAGCCGTTTGGATGTCCTAAAGATTTTCGCTCCCACGAGAAGTGTCTCCGTAGCTTAGTTGGTTAGAGCATCCCCGTATTTAGGGGAAGGTTGCGGGTTCAAATCCCGTCTGAGTCGACATTTTTGGGATATTATAAAATATCAATAGATAACAGGTTAGATAGTGAGCCCCGCCGATAGTGACACCCGTTTAAAGTTCATGGCATCGAATCCCGGTCATGCACCATCGGATAGTTTATTTTAAATGGTGTAAGAAAACCCCAACTTTTCCTTTTAGTGCATTTTAATTTAAAATAGATACTTAATTATCATTTCTTCCCCAGGTATCGTCATCAACGTCAAGTCGAAACGACTCCCTAGCCACCCTTAGCGTGGTAAGCTCCAACCACCCCGCAGGCGCGGGGTCGCGGTCCCCCCAGCGCCCCGCCACAATCACCCCCTTACAACCCCCTAATGACGCCCCTAAAGAAGGGGTGATGTTACTACATATAGAGCCGAGGCACGAACGGGAGCGACAAGAACCATTACTAGATTTGAGTGTGAAAAGAAGACATGAAATGCCTAGGGAATCATTTCAGCATCCTAACAAGGTAAGAATCTGTATAAAACTTGCTTTACCCCTATAGGGTCATTCCTCAGTGACACCCCCTGAGGTGACTAAATTTGAGCGTGAAGAGATGATATAAGATGGCAAGCATTTCCACATCCTAATATATAAATGATAAGAATTTACATAAAACTTGCTTAACCCCTTTAGGGGTTTCCCCAGTCACACCCCTGAGGTGAGTACTAGATTTGAGCATGAAGACATGACATAAGATGTCTTGGCAAGCATTTCAACATCCTAACATGATAAGAATCTGTATAAAACTTGCTTTACCCCCTTGAAGGTTTTTTCTATGGGCACCACTGAGTTCACAATTTGACTGGTCACGGAGAGGTTATGTAAATTTTATGCGTTCTATTGTAAATTTAATCCTTAGTCTAGTCAGACATATGTGACAGGTAGCAATCCCTTTGGCGATTTTTTCAAAACCGCAGACTTTTAGCTATTCCTGCGTCTGTTTTCCCGAAAGAGTACAATTTGGGAGTCTTCAAATTAAATAAATAAATAAATATTCCGGACATATCACACATTGTCAACTGATCCCAAACTAGGCATAGCCTGTACTATGGGTACCAGAGACTGATATACATAATAGATATATATTTAACACCCAGACACAGAACAAACATCTGTGTTAGTCACAAATGTTTGTCCAGTGCGGGAATCGAACCCGCGACCTCTAGCGCAGAAGGCAGAGTTACTACCAACTGAGCTATGAGGTCAGTAATTTAGGGTCAATAAGTTCTTTCTGGGAAAGCGTGCTCCATCTTAGGCCACATCTCACTTGCAGAAGTGAGTTGTTGGCCAAATGTTTAAACTTTTATAATAAAAAAAATAAAAATGAAATTGCCAAAGGTTAGGTTAGTTACCCGTTTAGTTAACAAAATAATTCCTTCCCAGATGTACAGAAACTCGGAATACCAATCGTTCCGCGCGCAGCCGGAGCGCGAATCGCCCACACAATACAACTCCAAGCCGAAGCCTGCCGCCACACCACCGCGGCCTACCCTCAAACCAGCCGCCACCAAGGGCTCCATAACCCTGGGCACTCCAGTCGAGGCTCGCTTCGGCACCCCGGAGCCGAAGCCCGGCTCCATAACGCTGGGCACGCCGGTGCACGGGAGTCATATCCCGGAGAAGCGCGGGTTCGATTACTTCAAGCAGCGGCGCAGTCCGGGCGGCGCTTACTACGCACCGCAGGCGCAGCAGAGGCCGATGGAGTCTTCTTTTTCACCGGTTAGTTGGCCTTATAATCATTCACTTATTTCAGGCAACATAGTAAAGGACATGTACAAATACAGGGTTCATAGATCTTTTGGCCGTGGTGGCCCCGGCTAAAGAATGGGTCCCTCCATATCTACCTATCCGCGGATGTCGTAAGAGGCGACTAAGGGAAAAAAGCTAGGAGATGGGCAGCAGCGTCCCTCATTTTAACAACAATAGCTCTAACTGCGCTCGCCAACCCGCATGCCCAGCGTGGTGAGTATGGGCACATCCCCCCACATGATAGGAATTCGCTGTCTGTGGGGGAGGCCATGTTCAGCAGTGGACGTCGTACGGCTGAAATGATGATGATGATGATGAGATCTTTATACCTTAAAACTAAAATACATATAATATTCATACTTAAATAATAGTAATATTACTAATGATAGTCCAGGCCATCAGAAGTTTTGACTCAGACGGGACTCAAACTGAAACTGTTGTTGTGTATTTTGGGAAATAATAATAAGTTGTTAATTTCTTTCTGTAATTGTACAAAGTGACTCATAATATATATATACAATCATAAAAGGGACTATTTCTGCACCCAATAAGTTTGTAAATTCGTTATTATTCATGAACATTATTTAAAAATCAGCTGTTTTGGGACAAATTAGTTCAAATTCATACAGATTTCCCAACATTCAGTTTTGGTAGTAATATTGATGTTGAACTTCTAATCTAGTTAGCAGTTAAAAAAAAAAACAAAAACAATGATTGCTGATTTGAAAATATTCAGGGAAAAACATAGTTATTTTTTCTTTAATTCTTTAACTTGCACAGTCGCACTGAAAAGGATAGTTACCTACCTACTTTATCTCTTTCTTTTTGCTTGTGTATTTGTTTTGTTCTTTATGTAATTTTTGTTTGTTCTTATACTAATTTTCTACTGTATGTGTGTGTGTGTCAAATAAATAAACTCTTATTCTTTAACCCCTTTCGGGATAGTAAACATATTATGTCACCATGCTAATAAGTAAAATCAAAGTGTTCAATAAGTACTATGCTAACAGAAGTTCAGGGATATTTTTTGGGGCAAGGGCAGGAAGATTATCATGATGACTTTGTTTCCAGAACGCGGGCAATGCGTACTCGCGCAGTCCGTACGGCATGGAGCAGCAGAGGCAGATCATCATCACCGACTTCATCACCTCGCAGCAGATGCACCCCGCGCGCCGCGACCGCGCCCCCTCGCCGCCCCCGCAGCACCCCCCGCAGCACCCCCCGCACCCGCACTACTACCGCCGGGAGAGGGAGAGGGAGCGCGAGCCGGCCGTCTCTGTCATCCAGCGGCATTACGCGCCGCATCCGCAGCACGCGCCGCATCCGCAGCACGCGCACCCGCATCCGCCACCTGGTGAATAAACTTACACATTACATACATATTATATCAATGATAACTATAACACTCCCTCTTGGGTATTTACTAAGTGACAATCACTATAACAAATACCTATTGATATATTATACATTGTATACAGGGTGAGTTTTTTTTCAGGGCCACTTAGGAAACCGTGAGAGTAATCGAAAAGTGATATTAGGATTTACAGGCTCGATTTTGAAAAAAATAAGATCAGTATTAATAAAAGTTAAATTTTTAATTAAAAAAAGATTTTTTTTTGCTTTTTTGTGTTCTTTATTTGATAATAAATAAATAAATGTACGATAACAATGTGTATAAAGTTGTTGGAACTCCTTCAAAACTGCAAATTTATAAATTCAACAACATAGAACACAGAAAAGCAAAAAAATAAACATCAATTTTTTTTTATGAACTCAAAATAATTTTAAATTTTTTTTTTGATGCAGATCTTATTTTTTCAAAATCGAGCCCGTAACTCCTAACATCACTTTTCGATTACTTTTTCTTTCTCTTCAAACACTAATTCATTTCCATCTGTTTTAGGACACGAAGCATTCACGTCTCTCGTAGACGTGGCCTCAGCCGCCACCGCCCTCCCCGTCCCTCGGGGGGAAGCCAAGCCTGAGATTAAACAGCAGTCGCAACAAACTCACCAACAAACACACCAGCAGACACACCAGCAGACACACCAACAGTCGCACCAGCCCAGTCACCAGCAAAGTCACCAGACGCACCAACCGAGCCACCAAACGCACCAACCGAGTCACCAGACGCATCAGCCGAGTCACCAGACGCATCAGCCCGGCCACCAGACGCATCAGGCGAACCACCCGTCGCATCAGACGAGCCACCAGCCGACGCATCAGCAAACGCACCAACAGTCTCACCAGCCGGCGCACCCACACCATCATGATATCAGGTAAATTATCTTCCTTTTATTAGTACTAAATGTATAGTATTATTAGTACTTCATAATTACGTTTTCAAGACTTTCGATCTGATGGTCGCGAGTTCGAATCACGGCCGTGCAGCAATGGATTTTTCTACTCGAAAAATTGGTGTGCCCATTATTATTATTAAAACGTGCTTTAAATGGTGGAAAACATCGTGAGGAAACCAGTAGGTAAGTATTCTTAAAGCGGCGCGGCGATAAGCTTGCAACCTGTCACTTATGGAATACTCATTAATGCAAAATGTGGGCATGTGCCCAAACGTTCGGACATGAATGTGTCTGACTACCTCCCTTAGTCGTTTTGAAGAATGTCTATTATTCTTAATTTTTGTAACTATCATGGTTTTGAACATAATTATCACTAAAAACGCATATAACTGTGCCGAAATATCGGGGAACAAATAAACTCATAAATCATGGTAAATATCCCGTTTTTTGTGAAAATTATGTCTACCATTCTTGGGGATAAAGTAAGTATAAGAATAATTGTACGGTCACGTACAGTCTTACTCATATGTAGATGACGGAGTCAGCATTTTACGCGGCCTCGATTAAATGAGTCAGTGCTTAACTAAGTACCGAACAATTAAGACGCGGGTCGGAAACGCCAATCTATTTTTTATTACGTAAACTTTCTACTTATAACTTTCTTATTAAACTAACTAAACTCGGCATCAGTGGTTTAACTTAACTAACTTTTCTAATCGTATAGTCTAACTAGACTATACATAATTTGGTCCTTCGAGCCGAATTTTATTTACCAAAAAAAAATTTTTTTTTTAATTTTTACATTTTTTAAATATAAATACGACTATACAAGGAGGTACTACATAAATACATTTTAGCATAAATACCGGCGAAGATCAAACTAAGCGCAAGGCTTGTATCTTGGGCTTCTAGATTGCAGTTACCAGGGAGGGTGTATTTAAATTTTTCAGATTACGAGACATGACGCACATACAAAACCAGAAGTACCATCCGCAGCAAATACAGTACCAGGTGTTGGACCGACGCGCGCACCAGGCACAGTATCTGGAGCGAGATAGACACATACAGCTGCAACAACGGAGAGAGACGTAAGTCTATTACACAGTTGCTCGATCATCATTAAGAGGATACAAAAATCATAATAAATTGTCGAGTGGGCGGCTAGAAGAAAGTGACAGCTCTATGTACTGTAATTGAATGCGGAAAGATATAGCAAGCGTTAGAAGGCGCTCGAAAGTAATCGACGTAAGCGAAATATAAGAAAATATCGACTATCTCAAAAACTATCTATTTTTTTTTAAAAGTGTCTTGGATTTAGGTACCCAATGCTATTGTCTAACAAAATTTAAAAAAAAAAAGTTATTTTTGTTACATAGTCTCAGAGTATTTTCGAAAAAACAGTTGCAGAGGACCCATCTTTAAAAAATAAATCTATCGAGTAAAGTTTTACCAATCGCGTTTCTGTCTTGGATTTACGTAAATAAAATGCTCAAGTTATCTTTGTCATAAAAATCAAAACTGTGCGTTTTGCGGTTATTGAGAAAAAACAATTCAAAAATCATAAAATAATTAAACCCTCACCTTAAATGAGCTTCTGGCATCAGCACATCAGCTCCTGAGTGTGATTTGTTCGCTGATAGATGGAAGAAAGTCTGTAGAGCATGCCTGAGTTACGCTGAGATGATTGATAGTGTAAGGATTAGTTCAATTATTTAATGTTTTGTAAATTATTATCATTGTCTGTTTCTATTATTGTTATTTTTTATATTGAAATGTTATTTTAATTGAAATTTGTATATCACGGCGCATTGGTGCTAACTGTAAAGCTGTGTGTATATTGTTGATAAATTAATTAATCATAAACTCTACTATTACTACTACTATGAAAGATAGAGTGAGGAACAGTGTGATAAGGAAGCGAAAGTGTGGAATGTGTGGAGTGAAAGAAGATGTAGTGATGAGGATTGAGAAAGGTATGCTTTGACGGTTCGGTGCTTTTTTTATGTTGTACGGAGGCTAACAGGATTACGGCCCACCTGATGGTAAGCGGTAACCGTCGCCTATTGACATCTGCAACACCTGGAGCAAAGAGCGTTCCCTCCCCCGAAAGAGCTCTGGCTCTTACTCAACGCAGGAACACAACACTATTTGAAACAAATACTGTTATTTGGCTGCGATCTTCTGTAAGGCGTGGGTACCTCCCCAGGTGGGCTGCTCCAATAAAAAGTTCATCATCATTTCAACCGTAGAGCGTCCTGGGGGTGAATTTTTCTATTACCAATACTCTGAAAGATAGAGTGAGGAACAGTGTAATAAGAGAGTGTTGTGGAGTGAAAGAAGATGTAGTGATGAAGATTGAGAAAGGTATGCTGGGACGGTTTAGTGATTGTCCTTTCACTTGTACTTTCATGATCACCTGTATAAGTTCAATGACCATGTTGAGGTATGGTGGCTGAACAGGGCCAATGAATCTTGGTGAAAGAATCAGTGTGCTGAAAGGATTAAAGTGCGCCAGAAAAATTAAGAAAATACGTGTATAGTTATGCGACTCTGCTTGAGAAATATATTATTGTCTTTAGGTATATGTTCTTAATTATATGGTAGCTGTACATTACGGGAATAAGATTACCCTGTAAACGCACAGCAGTGCAAGGAAGCAATGTATTACGTACCAGTCAATGTCATAGTTACTTATTCATATGGCTTTCTGGCCATTGACACAGTAATAAATTAAAAAAATCACAGAACGTTGAATATAAATTTAATTTATTTTTAACAGTGAAAGAGCAATGGCGGCGATACAAGAGCGGCATGCGCAGCAGCAAATGGAGCAGCAGCAGCAGCAACAACAGCAGCAGCAACAGCAGCAACAGCAACAGCAGCAGCAGCAGCAACAGCAGCAGCAACAACAGCAACAACAGCAGCAGCAGCAACAGCAATTGATGCAAGAAAGAGAGAGACAGATGCTTGTTCATGTAAGTTATTATCATCAGCTTGTAGAAGTCCACTGCTGGACATAAACCTCCCCCGAAGAGTGCCATGACCAACAGTCTTGAGTCTTTTCCATCCATTATCTTTCCGAATCTTCACAATGTCGTCGGTCCATGTCCTTCCAACACTGCGTCGCCCGGTTTGAGAACGTGTATTCCGTAATGGTTATTTATTTATTTATTTATTATTTACTAGCTTCAGCCTGCGGCTTCGCTCGTGGTACCTACATAAAAAGTAGCCTATATGCTATTCTAGGAAAAGATCTTTATATATTCCAAGTTTCAATGAAATCGTTTCAGCCGTAACGGCGTGATTGAACATCTAACATACAAACTTCCTCACTAACTTCGCATTTATAATATTAGTAGGATTTAACCTTAAATAAATAATATATAAAAATAATAAATAAATAGTTGTCGGTTTTGCGAGCTATATGGCCTGCCTAACAAACAAACATAATTTTACTTTCGCATTTATAATATATTGGAAGTATGGATGTATGCTGTATAGACTATATAATACAGATAGAGATATAATACACAGTGTTTGATCAACAGAATAATATTCTCGACATCCGCGACTTGTTTGCCTGATTCGCCTAGTTTCTAAGTTTGAAGGTGATCCTAGTGATGTATAAATAAAATAAATAAATATTCCGGATATAACACACACTGTCAACTGATCCCAAACTTGGCATAGCCTGTACTATGGGTACCGGAGACTGATATACATAATAGATAAATATTTAACACCCAGACACAGAACAAACATCTGTGTTAGTCACAAATGTTTGTCCATTGAAGTGATTTATTCATTTATTCATAGTTTATTTGTGATACACAAGTAAAATAAAGATGTCAATAAAGAGTAATGTGCTCTGTGATCTGCGATAACGCGTAAAAATTTAGTTGATTTGTACAATGCAACAAATTTAATCTTATTATAACTAAAATAAAACATTCAATTAATTGTTACTAGTAATCAGATATTTAACGACCAAGTATCAGTGCCAGGTGGTCGTTAACTATAGGCCTCATACACAAGCTCAAAGTCGCGCAACGGGCTATGGAGAGAGCTATGCTTCGAGTTTCACTACGTGATAAGATCCGAAATGAGGAAATCCGTAGAAGAACCAAGGTCACCGACATAGCTCTCAGAATTAGCAAGTGGCAGTGGGCAGGCCATATAGCTCGCAGAACCGATAACCGTTGGGGAGTAAAGGTTCTCGAATGGCGACCACGAACCGGGCGACGCAGTGTTGGAAGGCCCGATGGACCGATGACATTGTAAAGGTTGCGGGAAGTCGGTGGATGGAAAGGTCTCAAGACCGTTCGTCGTGGAACTCTTTGGGGGAGGCCTATGTCCAGCAGTAGACTTCTATAGGTTGTTGATGATGATGATATAGTAAGTATAGTAAATCTTTTACTATTCAAGCTGTACGATTATGGAACTCTTTACCTCTCCGTATTCGATCTGCTAAATCCCTAAATATTTTTAAAACTATGGTGTATGATCACTACTTGTCCTTGTCTTTGAACTATCAGTAGGTATAATCTTATCTCTCTTTATAATTATATATTAACAAATAGTTAGGTAATATTTAGGTTTTATGTATTAGTATATTATTATTATTTTTATAGTATGTATTGTAGTGTTAAACTTTTTGTACATCTCCGTCTTATTTGATCTGTTTATCCTGTCCATCCAAAGGTTGTCTGGAAGAGATCGCTTTTAGCGATAAGGCCGCCCATTGTACGTAATATTTTTATTTTGTTTCTCCCTTTTGTTAATATCTATCTCTGTGTACAATAAAGAGTTTATCTATCTATCTATCTATGATGAATAATCAGTTAACAAATAAAATGTGAAGTGAACACGTGTTGAGGTAGCGTTTGTGTTGTTCACAGAGTAGCGGGGGCGAGGAGCGGCGCGGGGGCGCGGGGTACGGCGCCGGCAAGCACCGCGCGCACGCGCCGCTGCAGCCCGACGCCCGCCAGAAGGACTTGTGAGTGTTGTGTACTAGCGAGCGCCCGTTACTTGCCTCGCGTGCTACCTACATAAAAAGGCAACAGCGTCCCTTATTATTAAATAAAGACAGTCAAGTGCGAGAACTCGCGCCCTGAGGCTTCCGTACCATTGGTCGTGGGTTCGAATCTCGGTCGTGCACCAATGGATTTACCAAAATTTTGACAAACTTATATTTGCGGTCGCTCACATAGTCATTGCATGACATTAAATAAATAAATAAATAAATAAATAAATATTCCGGACATATCACACATGGTCAATTGATCCCAAACTAGGCATAGCCTGTACTATGGGTACCAGAGACTGATATACATAATAGATATATATTTAACACCCAGACACAGAACAAACACCTGTGTTCATCACACAAATGTTTGTCCAGAGCGGGAATCGAACCCGCGACCTCTAGCGCAGAAGGCAGAGTTACTACCAACTGAGCTATGAGGCCTGACATTGACCGTATATATAACTTGGTTTCCTAAAATACTTCGAAATTCCTCAATTACAGACTTTTCTCTTTATTTGTGTTAAAAAAGCTCCTAGCATTCCAAATTTCAGAATTGAAAATTGAAAACTGGAAGACCCCTAGAAGGTTTTTCATTTTTACCATTTCCATACAACGTGGTAAGGTTACTAGAGCTCTTAAGGGGTCAATGGCTCTGGTAACCTTACCACAGGAACACAACACTATTTGAAACACATAATTTTATTTGGCTGCGATCTTCTATAAGGCGGAGGTACCTCCCGGGCACAAGAGGCATCACGCACGCACCCGAAAAAACTAGAAACTTTCCATTAAACTAAAATTAAAAAAAAAACAGTAACATATTATTGGGAAGCATGAGAGTGATATCGAAAGGAGAGTGAATGCTGGAAATCAAGTGAATGGGGCACTACATGCCTTTATGAGCAGTCGGAAAGTGTCCAAAAAGGCACGACTGGCTGTGCATGGAGGAGTGTCAGTGCCGACACTAATGTTTGGCAGTGAAAGTTGGGTATGGCAGAAAAAGCATGAAAGTAGGATAAATGCAGTGGAAATGAGAGCTTTGCGAAGTATGTGTGGAGTAACTTTGAAAGATAGAGTGAGGAACAGTGTGATAAGAGAACGTTGTGGAGTGAAAGAAGACGTAGTGATGAGGATTGAGAAAGGTATGCTGCGTTGGTTTGGTCATGTAGAGAGGATGAACGAAAGAAGATTGACGAAACAGGTGTATAAGGCGAGTGTGAATGGAACCGTTGGAAGGGGAAGACCTAGGCGTACGTTTAGCGACCAAATCGGTGACGTTTTGGAAAAAGGCCAGGTCAAGAGTACCCTAAACCGACGAGCATGTATGAGGAATGTGGTGAGAGTGAATGAGGCAAAAAAGGTATGTCAGGATCGTAGCAAGTGGAAAGCCGTGGTCTCTGCCTACCCCTCTGGGAAATAGGCTTTATTTTATGTATGTATGTAGTATCATTTCATTTCATTTCATATTTATTCAACCGTTGGTACACTATGGAACACTTAGTTACGTCAATCATTTGAACATTAACCTTATACATATTAATTAATATTGATAGAAACAGACAGGTATCAGGTATATCAAAACATTAAACATTAGTGATAAAATTTAATGTGGTATGGTACTGAATTTCTGTACCACAGTCAAAATTGTCAATGTTAAGCAATTATGAATGTCAAGTATAAAAATTCTGTTTCCTAGCAACTAGAAGCGATGTGGAGTAACAGTTTGTTCCGAAGAAATGAATTTTACAAAACGTACTTGTTATTAGTGTCAATCGAATAATATCTGTCAGCTGTAAATAGGCTTCGGACTTTTTGGCGGAAACTTGCGAAGTGATGTTGTGCTCTCAATTTATTTTACAAAACTAGTGTTAAATTGAATAATATTGTGTAATTATGGTGGTGTTTTGCGTAATATTGTTTGAGTAAACCGCACAAGTGAAGTGAAATAGCCACCATCATATCTTACTAAAACTGAACTTGACTTGACTTGACGATGACTTGACCATGAATATGATGAAAAATAAAGACGAAAGAATAAAAATAACAAGGAAAAATAAACGTAAGACTTTGCGGTAAGGCTTAGATGCCATAGCCATCCCGAAAGGGGAGAAATATCAAAAAAAAAAAATAGGCTTCGCCAGTTTTTTTTCCTTTTAGATATAAATAATTTAAACAAATAATTTTTAGTAACATATTAATCTCTCGGTCCTCAGGAGAGCGGGAGCAGTGGTGTCGACGGCGTCAGCGCCGGCGCCGGCGGCGGCGGGCGCGCGGACGGAGGGCACCCTGACGGCTGCGCTGCTGATAGACGCCATCATCACGCATCAGATCAGCCAGAACTCGGAGCGGTTCCCGGTAACGTAGTTCTTTCGATAGCCTTCTACTTATAATAAGCATGCTGTGTTCTCATCTAGTAGGAATACGCCAATGTATGATTTACTTTTCTAATATCTAATGTAAAATTATAGTATGACACCCAGTTTTGAGAACCAATAAAAATAAATAAATAATAAATATTCCGGACATATCACACACGGTCAACTGATCCCAAACTAGGCATAGCCTGTACTATGGGTACCAGAGACTGATATACATAATAGATACATATTTAACACCCAGACACAGAACAAACATTTGTGTTAGTCACAAATGTTTGTCCAGTGCGGGATCGAACCCGCGACCTCTAGCGCAGAAGGCAGAGTTACTATCAACTGAGCTATGAGGCCTGTCATAATAAAAACATCAAAACTTTCATAATTGACTTATTAGCGAAGTGGGCCGTAAGCCTGTTTGCCTCCGTATAATATTAAAAATACATATTTTTATAAACGTAGTTTGTGATACCCACGACACAGGGAATCCTAGTGTGGGGTCAGGACTATGTATGTGACTGTTGGGTGTTATTTAACTGAATTGGCCTATCGGGAGATACCTCAACTTTGGATCCGCAGATAGTGGGTTGGAATCACGGTCGTTCACCAAATTTTTTTACTTAATTTGAGTCGTTAACCCGATTAATTTTCAAACCGGTTTTGCTTTAAATTATGCACATAAATATTCTTTAAAGATAAAGATAAAGATAAAGATCATTTATTTGCTTAAACATGTGTACAGTGGATAACAAAACTTGTAGGTGGTTCAACATGCTTGACCGGCGACGATATGCAAATTTAGAGAGATGGCATGCAAAAAATTATAATAGTAATAACTTAAATTAACTAAGTGAACAGTCAATTAATAAAAAACAAGAAAATATATTAATCATTAGCAAAAAGTCAACACAACTATAAAATTCAAATAATAACGACTAATAACTTTACAGTTGAGTTCTTTATGAATGTGGATGGATGTAGGAGTAGAGGTAGGCCAAAGAAAAGATGGATGGACTGTGTGAAAGTGGATATGGTGAAGAAAGGAGTGATTGGTGAGATGACGACTGATAGAGGGAAATGGAAGAAGAATACATGTTGTGCCGACCCCACATGATGCGGGATAAGGGCAGGAAGATGATGAAATATTCTTTACAGTTGCGTTCTAACTTAACCTCTAAGTATTGTAGTGGTTAATGAAGGGACAAATCAAATATGGCTCCCGCTTCGCTTGCGGCATAAACCGGTTTATAAAAATTACAATAACGCTCTCGCTCCAATCTATAAAGACAAACCGGTATATGTATAGGTATCCTATTGGTCTGTGGTTGTAACTGACGAGGGCGAGTGCCCACACAAACCCTACGTGGTTTTTAGGGCACAAAAAAAATATAACTGTAACCGTTTTAGAATAAAGTTTAGAATAAAAAATAAAAAAATGGTTAGTGACTGGTTAATCGTAAACCGGTTATGACCGGTTTTTTAAAGTTCTGTCATATTAACCTTTATTATATTTACAGCGGGATTGCGAAAACTCTAATCCGGCTACGGAACGGTCTGCGCCCGCGCCCGCGTCTGCGCCCGCGCCTGCGCCCGCGCCCGCGCCGCACTCGCAAATAGACAAGGAGGACCATCAGGCGCTGGCGCAACACACTAAGAGCTTCAAACTAGGAGATCTGGCCTCGAATATCATCAATAGGGACTTCCAGAGTCCTACCACATCAACGCTGATACACAAGTGAGTGCTGACGACCTCGGTGGCGTAGCGGGACAAATGTTTGCATGATCTGCAAATATTTGTTCCAAGTCTGGGTGTTGTGGTACCTATGGTGCTCTTAGTTTCTGATACCCACGACATGAATATTTAAGCTGCAGGAATTTCTCGTTATTCTTACCAGAAAAAAAAGGTAAGAATCGGGAAGAAAATACTCATTCAAATCTTTGGTAAGAAAACTTGAGACTTAAACTTCTAACTTCAAAGTAATCTCTTAAATCTTTAAATCCATCAATCAATCGAATAATTTATTTTGATTTGATTTATTTACAATGTTCTTATACCAATTTTATTTTAATTTTTGTTTATTCACTATGTTGTTATCTGTAAGTATTTTTTATTGCAACATTTGGATCTTTTTGTAAGCTCATGTGTGTTTTTTTATAAATAAATAAATAAATCCATGGTTTGTTTAATATCGCAAAAAAAATCGACTCAGACGGGATTTGAACCCGCAACCTTCCCCTAGATTCGTGGCTCCGTATCTAGGGGAAGGTTGCGGGGTCAAATCTCGTCAAGTCGATTTTTTTTGCTATATTATAAATCATAGTATTCCTTTAGTATGGGTTTTATGAACAGCCGAAGATTATCTGTTCTGTTCTCTTGTTCCAGAAACCGGTTCCCAGCGACGAGTACGGACGGGTACCAGGCGGGCGGGGCGGCGGCCCCGGCGGGCGGGGCGGGCGGGGCGGCCGAGGAGTGGAAGCGGCGCCCGGAGAACCCCAAGCATGCGCCCTTCCTCGAGCCCGTCTCCCCGCCCGACAACCACCACAACAAGTAAGCTAGCTCTTCACATCTGATTATTTCTTGGTCACTCTGTACTTCATAATATTATGTTAGTGACCAGGGGTGCAATTGCCTAAGCGTAATGGCAATGAAGATCGTAACTTTGAGGGTAATTTTAAGAATCTTAGCAACATTCAAAACATTCCAAACATGACAAGGGAAAATTTCTAGACCTTAGCTTCTTCCTTTTCATGTTTGATATACTTCAGATGTCGCTAAAATTGATAAAATCATCCCTAAAATTGCGATCTTCATTACCATTTTGCTTACGCAATAGCCTGGCAGGTTGAAGTATGGTGGCCCTGAAAAGGGCCTATGACCGTTGGTGAAAGAATCAGTGTGGCAAGGATTAAAGTGCGCCTCGAGCATCGAAATCGGTTGAGCCGGTTCGGCGTGATTGAACAACAAACATCCAAACAGCCTCACAAACTTTCGCATTTATAATATTAGTAGGAAGGAGTAGGATTCGATGTGTTAATGTGGAGGGTATCGTTACAGTCGCGGCGCGGCCGGCAACCGGCGCTACGGCTGCGTGGGCGGCGCGGGCGGCTTCACCACCGCCTACGACTACGTCACCACGCGCATCGTCGAGGTCATGCGGAGCGACGCCGACGAGCGCAGCAAGCAGATCCCGCAGTTCCCCACCTCATACGCCTTCCCTTACAACGCGCTGAACGTCGCCACGCCTCCTGACGGTAAGATTTTTGTTCATTTTAGAAAAGTAAAAACCATGTTATACATACACCCTTAAAAAGCCCAAATGGGCTTGTCTAAAGCGCGTACAGTCCTTCTGAGTAAGTTAGTTACGCTTACGCTAGGTATGTTTATAAAACTTTAATAAAAATTGAAATCTTGACTCAAGTAGGCTTAATCTAGGTACATCAACTTGTGAAACTCAACTATAAGCAGGTACTTCAATACTCGTAGCTCGCTTCGCTCACTAGTAACAAGTTGAAGGCTTGCTTCGCTTGCGAATAATAATCTTGAATAGCATTGAAAATCCGTTCTGAATAAACATTTCTATAAGATTTCTAATAAACCTTCGTTCCAGGTGCGGCCCCCGCCCCCGCCCCCGCCCCCGCCGGGCCGGCGGCGCCCCCCGCGCCCGCGCCCCCCGAGCCGGCGCCGCTCATGTCGGCGCAGTACGAGCCGCTCTCCGACGAGGACTGACGGTGCGACCGGCCCAAGCGGTGACACCCACCGCACATCACTATCCTCGCACCTTCGTACTGAACACATGCAAGCAACGAGCTTGCTGACTGTTGATATGACGACCAATCCATCAGCAGATATAAAGGAATACCTGGTTATTGCGGCAACTTGAACTTGGGTCTGATTTTAATCAATACTGCAATAACTACAGTACGTTAGAAAAACGAAATTCGTATCACACGATCTCATGAAGATTCATGGCAATTAATGGCTTCGCTACGCAAACACAAAGCTACGCAATTTGGAATTTGGACGCAGGAGCATTGGCTGCGAGAGATCTTTGATTGTGGAGACTACGCAAAAATCATCGAAACGACGAATTTTAGTTGAGTACTTTAGTGGAAGTGCCAACTGCTTGGACGGGAATTAGACTTATTCACTGTGCAACGCTTGTGAAAGACTAAACGCTAAAATGCGTGAAAATAAACTTCTAGTGATATAAGTGGACTTAAAAAGTGTAATATAGCTACGCCACTACGTAGCTTTCACTAAAATACGCCGCGATTGTGGTGATCGGATGCGCGCATCGATATCAAAATATTGTAAAAGTAACTTTGTTTTGTATGAGCTTATGCAGTTCGAGATTGTGCTAAATATTATTCAATTAAATCGGATAGAAATAGTGCGTGCATCCGAGACCAAAATACGTGTAAAAGGACAATCTAATTTAACCATCTTTTATGTACCGATTCAATCATTCACAGCACTATCCGTAGAATAATCTTTACCGATAATGATTTGTTATTCTACTGTGCAGTTGTGGGTCTTGCCTCTGACTACCAACTTGAGTACCTGGAGATCTGAGGGGATGTCTACTATGCTTGAGGTTTGCAGTGTTAATTTGTTTTTTTTTTATTGTTGATTAAAATGATTGAATCGGTCTTGAAAAGGACTGTTTCAATAAGGGTGCATTTTGTCCCGACTCCGACTACGCCCTCGGAATCTTGTATAAATTATAAATAGTGTACTAAATAGTGATTCTTATGTTATAACAGGGAAGTGATACCGAAAATTCGTTGTGGCTAAGCTTTAAGACGTGTCTGGAATAAGATATAATGTCCCATAACTGTGGATAGTCAAGGACAATCCGTTGGACAGGTTAAGGCTACCAACACCCATCTATTCAACAACTTGATGCTCAGTGGCGGATCCAGGATTGTGGTTTGGAAGGAGCTTGAACCATAGGCAAACAAGTAAACAAATTTTATTTTGCTCTTTTAACGCACAGCGTGTCTCCTTGGAGAACATTTTGCATATTTTTCAATGATTTCAACTCAATGTAGTCTGCCACATACTTTAATGTCTGTGAATTTAGGCATTAAAATGGGATTAAGGTAGTATAGTACTAAGAAAGAAGGACAATATAAAGATTAATTTGAGAGTCAAGGGTGGACGCAGAGTTTTTTGGGGGTTCGATCCCCTAGACCAGCCCCTGGATCCGCTACTGTTGGGTTTTGATGGCCTTAACCAATCAATATTTGTCCGGTTAAAATAACTATTGGTAGTCCGGTATTAGGCACATGGTAAACAAACTCTGCCCGCACTTAAATTGACTGATAGAAAAATAAATTTGTTTTCTAGTTTAAAATCAATACGCTTATCACTCTAGATTAGTTGTACCATGTTGTACTCTATGGCAGTTATAACGACATCGATATGTGCCTAATACAAAGGTCACAGTATAAAGTTGTAGGGTATTTGAACACTATTAAAAAAAAAGTTAAAATTAAATAGTAGATCGCTAGCTTTTGAAGATACTATATTTTAGAGCAGAGTTGCAAGTTCAGAATTTATTGTTGATATAATAACGTAGCTTGTTAAGATTACAATTCGTCACCTTATTGGTAACTTTTTGACAAAATTGCAAGCAAACTTGATTTTTAAACTAGTTTTTTCATGTTAATATTGTTAACTTCCTGTAAATAAATATGTACCTATTTATATGAATCCATTGACTAATATTCGTTTTTGTCTTTTTGTAAATAGGTGTAAATGTTCAAATACCTTACTTGTACCACGTAAATTAGTGTTCTTGTGGCACTGCTGCTTGCTTACGATTTCTTGAAGAAAAGATTTAAAATACACTTCGTTAACCGGTTAATGTAACGTAACTTATTAAAAAACCGCTCCTGTCATTAACCGTTATAAAAGGTTAAGGTCAAATCAAAAAGTTATTTTGTGTATCGAGAGTATTTGCCGGTTTGTTCATTGTGTTTCTGAAAATAAGGTGAGCCTCAGAGTACTGGAAGATTCTCGCTTGGCTTGACGTGATAATATTCCGTGCTCCGTGATAAATTGCATAAAAACATGCCTAGTCGTTCATATAAAAATATTCACTGAAAAACTATCAAAAATGTTGTGATTCTCATCAGATACTGTCTTGATTGATCAGTCTCCAAGAAAACGTCTGCAAGTGATGCTGTATTACCTCAATACAAGGTGATTCAAAATATATATGCTATCCCGAAAAGGGCATTCTACACCCAACAATTTCAACTAAAAAAAACTGTACAAAAATCAGCTGTTTTATGATCAAATCAGTTTAAACTCAATTTTACAGCTGTTTTAGGTAGTAATTTTGATGTTGAACTTTTTGTACTCATTAAAATGTTTTAAAGACCAAAAACAGATACGAAAAAGTTCGGGAAAAACTGTTTTTTTAGTGCTGCAATTTTTTTGTTGATAGATTAATCCCCTTTTGGGATGTAATGCATACTATATGTTATACAACGACCTTGTACATTGATATTGATAAGCGGCAACTATCTTATCGACTAGAAAACGAATTAGGTGAATCACTCGCGAATCACTTGTCTTCCATCAAACCAAGGCCCACTTCACTTGCTCGCCTTCTAGTATAGGTATCGCGAGTTCGCGACTTCGTCCATGTATTTGTATAGTTGTAACTTGCCCGGGCATTTTGCTGATACCCTATTATTTATGAAGCTGTAGCCCGGCCTTCCTTCGCTGACGTCAGCCGGATGTTGTCAATTCTGTTATAAACTATTGTTTATTCTTTATTGTACACAAGAAAAATACAGATACAAAAATTAAAAAGAAAGGTATGTACAAAGGCGAGCTTAACCCTAAAAAGAGTTTTCTTCCAGCAAACCTTTGAGGCTAGAGAGACGTGATTATAGACTAAACCTAATTTGCCGAAAATATTACCCATATTTCACTCGTCAATATAATCGGGGTCGGCAACGCGTGCGTGGTGCCTCTGGTATTGCAAGCGATAATAGGCTACGGTAACCACTTATCAACAGGTGGGCCGTAAGCTTGTTTGCCACCTTAGTTGGATAAAAAAAAACGGAACCACAGGACCTGGAACTTTGATAGGCACAGGCACTTAAGACGTAGGTGATTGAAAATTGATGCCCCGTTTAGGATGCGACAATTCATATGCCAAATGTGGTATCCAGTGGTTGAATGAAATGCCGTTAGGACGGGGTCAGCTGGTTTATCTTTATAGGAACGGCAACCATTTTAAATGCTTTCAAATTAATACACAGAATTGGCACCATTGTGTCAAGAAACAACGCGACGGCCGTCAGCGAAGGATGGCCGGGCCTGAGGATGCGTTAATACGATCAAGATACATCAATACCGTCAATACTGAGTACAACACCAATGAATTTGCGTTTTACAAACTTCAACTTGTCGTCCGTAAAGTATTATGGGTGTTCAATTTAAATACTACCCAAAGTTTCCGAGCAGTTTAATATAAGTTTCAATCCTATAATTATATAAATGTGAAAGTTTGTTTAGTCGCTTTGATGTTTCTGGTAACGGCTCAACCGATTTCGATGAAACTTGGAATAGATGGAGCTCTTTACCTAGCATATAGACTTCTATTTATCTAGGTACCACGCGAGTGATCCCGCAGGCACAAGCTAGTGTTTTAGATCGTATCAACGCAGCCGTAGGTTAGTTTTGCCGAACAGTCGGAACATTAGACGCAATGCGTAAGAAACCCGTGTAATTTTTCTTTGTTGTTTTTATACTGCGATTACGAATAATACTAGCTTAAGTTATATGTTAAGTTTAATTTTTATAGCTTTCGGAGTTCGCTGCCGTTTCATTGAGCTAGAGTGCGTAGTTGAATTATCATTTTTTTTATATAAGTTATAGTGTAAATATAAATAGCACTTTTTTTATGTATAGTTTGCGACGCAGCGGGTCCCACGCGGCTTCGACCGGCGGTTTTTAAATCGTACTGTTATAAATATAAATAGTGTACACTCGGTTTACGGTTTAGTAATATAAATAATTTAAAAGTGTATCGTTATATGCATTTGTAAACAGGTTAGATAAGACTTAAATTAGAGATTTTTTTTTTTCTAGTTAGGCACGGTCGCCGGCCGGTTATAAATATGTGAATGGGTTATGGTTGGATGTGTATTCGGCGCTCACGTGCGCGAGCCGCCTCGCCGCGTGACCCGCCGCGCCTGCTCACGCGCATTTTTAATTTTCTAGTGTTCGACACGGACTCCGAACGTTCTAGCATCTATAACCAATAAATAACTGTTAAATGTACTCGAAACTCACAAATTGCGTAGCGTCAATCATCAATATTCCATTCAGAATCTTTACTAAAGTACCATTTGATGGCAGTTAAAGTTAAGTGTAGTCTCTGAGTGTGGTCATTAGTTATTCGTTTTGCTAGCTTAGGTGTTTGTTGGCATCAAACCTGCGGTTCAGATGAACGCTTCACCGCTAAGCGATATAATGCCAGTACGAAATCCATTAGTAATAATAATCATCAATTCGATTAATTCCTCAAAGAGGTTCATAATTAAGGCTGTGTCTGTTTATATATTCGTTCGTTCGGGAGCCGTGTGTTTTGTTTTCAAGTAAAAAAAATGACTGAGTAAAGTTACGTTGATCAATGGGCAGGCGCGGCGGCGCACGCGGCACTATCTCCACAATGTGATTTCTTTATAAATTGTAATGTTTAATGTAAGTAGCCGAAGAAATGAATAATCATCGTAGTCCGATCATGCGAAAACAAAGTTTTGGGAGGACAAATCAATAAATAACATGCAAAATCTAGTTCTTTGTTTCATTTACACTACTGTCTACTGGCCGTGGTGGCCCCGGCTGAAGAATAGGCCCCTCCATATCTACCTATCCGCGGATGTCGTAAGAGGCGACTAAGGGAAAACAGCTAGGGGATGGGCAGCAGCGTCCCTCATTTTAACAACGATAGCTCTAACTGCGCTCGCCAACCCGCATGCCCAGCGTGGTGAGTATGGGCAAATCCCCCCCACATGATAAGGAATTCGCTCTGTCTGTAGGGGAGGCCATGTTCAGCAGTGGACGTCGTACGGCTGAAATGATGACTGTCTACTACGCCTAGTCTTAATAATAATCATATGCACATTTTGACAGTTAGGGTGCTCCAACTTGTCGAAAAAAAAAAAGAAAATGCAATAAAAAGCTGATTTGATGAATCAAAATTATTGAGTCAGCTCATTTGCAGAGTCCCGACGTGTATTATATTTGACAGGCCTCATAGCTCTGTTAGTAGTAACACAAACATTTGTGTGATAAGCACAGATGTTTGTTGTGACTGGGTGTTAAATATTTATCTATTATATATATATATATATATCAGTCTCTGGTACCCATAGTACAGGCTATGCCTAGTTTGGGATCAGTTGACCGTGAGTGATATGTCAAAAAAATATAGTTTGGTCCCGACTGTGGAGTATGTCTAGTGTGCGTTCCCCCAGCACCAGTTAGTACGGTATACGCGATCGCGCTACGTTCATCGGTAGGCGCCGCGGTGAGCGGGCATCACAGTTTGTGCTAATCCACTTAATTACTACAGACAGCAGCGTCTTGTGAGTAAAAGTTCCACCTGACGCTGTTTAAAAAATCTACAATAGAAAATGTTTCCTCAAGGCTTTCTGAAGTCTTCAGCTTGAACACGTTCTGTGACATGTTTTTTCTTACACGTCGGCATAGGTGCGTCTCTTGGCCTCTTTGCCGGTATTTCGATACTGTAAACAAAAATAGCTTTTGACAAACCTGCATGAGTAACGTGTGAGGTGCGGGTTAGATTCTCGGCGGGACAATCTGCAGGTCCCTATTTGTTCCGGGTCTATTATTACCATTATTTCAAAGTGATCCTAGTGATTTTATTGAAATAAAAACCTTTGACTTTGCCCGAGTCCGTAATGTTTCGTGAGTTACGTGTCACCGGTGAGTGGTGAAAAGTGAATAGCTTGCTAGAGGCCTTTTTCTGAGATGACAGTGAATTCACTTTTCATATTCAGAGGCATGTCCGAACATTTGGCATAAATATGCCCACATTTTAACAATACTTTCTCGCGTGCGTGATGCCTCTGGTTTTGCATGCGTTCATAGGCTACGGTAACCACTTACCAACAGGTGGACCGAATGCTTGTTTGTTGCCACCTTAGCTGTATAAAAAAAACCTGAAATCAGAGGCTACATCGGGACCGGTGTTACCAACTATAATAGAGAAATGTAATTTTTTTTAAGTATGTAACTGCGTGCCTCTGGTAAGCAGTTACCGTCGCCTATTGACATCTACCACACCTGGATGATGGGTTGCCTGCCCTGGGAAAATATTTTTGTATTTTTCTTGAAGCTCTTCATGATCCCCAGTGTTTTTTCAATGAAAATGCCGAATTTGGTTGGGTGTAGAATAAGCCCGGGGTAACATACATATAATGAATCACCCTGTAGAAGATAGAACAGAATTGGTAGAAGGGAAGAAGGTATTTTCGGTAGAAAGTCAAAGCACATCTTTCCTATAAGTAACAACTTTATTACCACATACAATCCTCAACAAACAGATATACACACACATTCACGGTAACTTTGGCTTTAGGCTCAAATACTTAACCTTTGCTATAACTTGATATAAATAAATATAAATAATCTGTAAACAACTATAAAAAATAATTTAAAAATGCGCTAAAACAATAAACATACAAATGGTAGGTAGTTCTAAATATCACTTAATACCGGCCATAGCCAAAACTACCAAACACGAGACGCGCTATTTATGATACTCTGATCAATATTACATCAACAACTATGTTGCTAAATGAGGTATACATTGGTGTTGATTCTGTTGTAGCAGCTATTACTTTGACAGCTCATAAAATGGCTTTACTAAAGATGGAACTAAAGCTTTCAGATTAAATTGGTTTAGGACTAGCGACCCGCCCCGATTTCGGATATATAACTCTATTGGTGTAAGCGACGTAGTAAAGCTCCCAGTCGGCATTTTTTTCCCACATCTTAAACAATCATCGTGATATTCCAGCCAATTTACACAACATTAATGAATTTATACAAATAAATCTTCCTCATGAATCACTCCGTCAATTGGTGAAAACCGAATGAAAATCCGTTCAGTAGTTTTTGATTTGATCGCGTAGACAGATAGGCGCGGCGGGGGGGACTTTGTTTTATAATATGTAGTGATTCAACAACAGAATCGACACCAATGAACTCCGTAACACTTTAGATGAAGATAAGTATTTTTGATAATGATTTTATACATGAAAAAATTGAATTAATACATTTACTCTTATTCTAAATATCCAAAATATTCTGTTTAACTTGAGAAAAAGTTCCTTAGTAGCGCTATATTTTATTTTTAAGCTTTGGTTTTTTTAAGTGAACTTAAAATTGTCTTAGTGTAAATGATAATTGATAACACAATTATGATAGAAGCTTTTCGCCAAAATGGTTCTTTCATCACATCAGGGCCTGTTTATGCTTTAGGGCAAGAGTTGCCTGGAAGATATCGCTTTCAGCGATAAGGCCGCCCATTGTTTTACCCTTTTGAGTGTCATGATTCTCTTAACTATTTCTTTTGTGGTTATCAATAAAGAGTCTTATCTTTTTTATCTTTCACTACTAGGTTGTAGTCATCTACAAGTGACCAAAAAAGATCCATGACTATAAAAAGACTGGCTGTGATGATATTTAAGAGTACTGGGATATCAAAAGGCACTATCTCTCAAGTCGAACCGCAAACTATCCAACTACCGGATATCACAAATCTACCGCGCGTCTCTTGCACACTGCAAATTTACTTCTTAGCGAACTCCTCGCCGACTTTGATGTTCTTCAGTAGCTCAGGAATGGCCGCCTTGAGGAGCTGCTGCTCGAACTCGTTCAGTTTGCCGAAGCCGAGGTTCTTCTCCACTCCGTTCTTGCCGAAGACCACGGGGTTCGCGAAGTACGCCGCTTCGGTGACGTCGGACTTGATGTAGGCGCATTCGACGACGTTGGAATCACCCTGCCAAAAAAAGATTGGTTAGATTTGAAACTGTGTGGATGGAAAACACTCAAGACCGTTCGTCATGCAACTCTTGCTTGCTTGCTTGTCGTGTCACTGATTCTTTCTTAATTGCAAATATATCTAATACAGGATGGCCCTGTATTAGGTCAGTGACCTGGCTGAGGTATGGTGGCCCTGAAAAGGGCCTATGACCGTCGGTAAAAGAATCAGTGTAGTGAAAGGATTAAAGTGCGCCTCTTATAGGCTCCTTTCGAGCACATGGAACTCTTTGTCAGCGCCTATGTGGCTAAAACAGCTGAATAATCGAGTTTGAACTGATTTGACCCCAAAACAGCTGACTTTTTTCATAGTGTTTTTTTCAATAAAAAATGTGTCATTTTCAAAAGTCGTCGAACAAACTATCTTGCCAATTGGGTGTAGAATAAGCCCCTTTCGGTGTAGCATACAAATTATAATAAAAAAATATATATTCCGGACATATCACACACGGTCAACTGATCAAACTAGGCATAGCTTGTACTATAGGTACCAGAGACTGATATATATAATAGATAAATATTTAACACCCAGACAAACATCTGTGTTAATCATACAAACTTTTGTCCAGTGCGGGAATCGAACCCGCGACCTCTAACAAAGAAGGCAGAGTTACTACCAACTGAGCTATGAGGCTAGTTATGATCAACTTGAATGTATAATAAAAAAAAAAAATTGGGTATTGGGGCTGTTCGCACTCTGCGCATCAGGGATGTGGTCTTTTGTGGATAATGGCGGAGCCATCTTAAATTGAACCTTGCTTACATTGAGTCCCCTGAGCACGGCGTCGGTGAGTCGGGCGCCGGCGAACGCCATGGAGAGTGTCGCGGAGCCGCCACCAGCCTTCGCCTTCACCACCTGGAAGTAAAACATTATTTCAGTGCTTGCTTATCGTATCATTTATTTTAACAACGATAGCTCTACTACTTCTACTGCGCTCGCCACCCGCATGCCCAGCGTGGTGGCAAATCCCCCCACATGATAAGGAATTTGCTCTGTCTGTGGGGGAGGCCATGTTCAGCAGTGGACGTCGAACGGCTGATATGATGATGATATTCTTTCTTGGTCACCCTCTTTAGGTCAGTGAACAGGTTGAGGTAAGGTGGCCCTGAAAAGGGCCTATGATCGAATCAGTGTAGCGAAAGGATTAAAATGCGCCTCTTAGAGGCTCCTATTGTGTAATCATACGGACTAGTAAAATTAACTGATCTGCAGGTCTGTAGAAGGAATTATGGTGATCTCTAAAGTTAAAGTCAAAAGGCTTTTATCAATAAAATCACTAGGATCACTTTGAATTCTCTGAATTCTTTGAATCTTATCTCTTAATACCAGCCGCTCGGATCCTTTGAGTGCCTTGATCCCGCCAGCACATAGATAATTGTGACCTCTGAATGACCCCCGATAGCAAGCATAGTAATAGGGTCTATTGATGATGATGATCTAGATTATTTATACAGCGTCGGTGGCACTTTTAGTCACTTACAGGATGATGTAGTGCCTGGCACATGTTTAAGTGTGTGATACTAATTATATTTATATTCTTATAATAATAGGTGGCTATGTAGCATTTTCCATTTTCTTTGTTAGAAGTCTTTTATTTTAATTTTATTGTTTAAATATTTGCATGCCTGAATTATGGTAGAACATAATTGAACTGACAACTTAGTTAGGATCTGCTTGTACATATGTTCTTGCAAATAAACTATCTTATCTTATCTACGATGGAGTAGGCTTGCCCAGCACATATACCATCTTCTCAGCCTTGTCGGCCGCCTCCACAGGAAATACAGAGTCAATGCGTGTGAAGCTGACTAAGCCACGGGTTTCCTCACGATAAAAATTGCTATGCAATGTGTGTTAGAGTTTATAATAAAATCCCAGAGCCAATGAAATGTTTACCACATAGACAATTTAAAAATAAGCTATTTAAATGGCTAGTTGACCAGAGTCCATCAAAGAGTTTCTAGACAAGAAATTTTAATAATTATATTGAAGCAAATATGTAATATGTATTTTGATAATAATTCAGTCTATTTAAGTAGGTACTATCGTGGTTTTTTTTTTCATACTAATGTGATATTCATAATCTTGACTTTTTTAATAATATAATATGTATGACATGATAATAAATTGCTATGTTTACTATATTTTAAAGGTGTAAAATTCACATTGTCATAGACATGTATTATTCTAATTTTGAAAAACAACATTTGCATGCTAGATAATAGTAAAATGTGCTGATCTCATTATTATAATGTATAAGAACTGCTGTAACCACATTTTCGCAAATAACGAATAAATAAATAAATAAATAAATAAAATATATTTTCCTTCACCAAATTTTTTCGAATAGAAAAATCCGTTGATGAACGGCCGGGATTCGAGCCTACGGCCTTCCGATCGAGAGTCGAGGTATCTCCCACTTAGCCAACACGGCTAATAACCCGCGATAACATAGTAACTGACTCAACTGGTAAGCTCATACTCTAGGATAATGTTGTTAAAAGTGAGGACACTTGACCCCCAATAACCCCCAAAGAACCCCAAAGCCTCCTAGGATAATATCATTTAGCATTTAATTTCTTCTATTTTATTTTATTTTATGTGTAGTTCTTAAGGAAAATACAAATCTTTCTTTCTTTCTTTTTTTTTCTTTAGGATGAGGGTTCTTACCTCAGTACCAGCTTCCTGGATCCTCTCAGTGAGAGCCTTGATCTTGGCCTGGTCGTTCAGCTTGACCGCTGGCTGGCTCTGCGACAGCACGGGGATGATGGTGACGCCGGAGTGGCCCCCGATGACGGGGATGGTGACGGAGCGCGGGTCGACGCCGTTGATCTCGCCGATGAACGCCGCGGCGCGCACCACGTCGAGGGTGGTTACGCCCAGTACCCGCTTAGGGTCGTAAACTCCAACCTAGAATAAAAGACGATATTCATTCATTTCATTTATTATTTCAATTAGGTACATTTTCAAACATATTTAAATGAAAAATGTTTATTACAAAAACTTATTTAAAGTAACATTTAGTTGGTTCCAGCTCTTCTTGTTAGGTAGGTACCATAACAGTCATATTATTGTAACATACTTCCTACGTACAAAGGAGTAAGTACCCACCTAAATAAAAATAAATGACGGTAAGCATACAGTTTAAGAACCACCTACCTCCCGTGCTAGTTAGAAACTGTGTTACGGCAAGGTAGTGATTCTCGTCCTATATAAATACGGGTCAAATTAGAGTGCAGTGTCGCAGGCTCGGTGCAGAGCGTAAACAAAACGAATGCAGTTTACAATACATGTTGGAAAGCAGACAAATCATTTGAAAGGTACAAAAACTTATGAATATTGTGTCACTATGTGCGAACAATTTTCTAGAAGCAGAAAGAAAGAAAAATAATAATAATTATACAATTACTAAACAAAGTAATTTAAAGGGCCCCCTATAGTAATTACTGGTTGAAGATTAAGTAATATTTATGCTACCTACTTGTGAAAAATAAATAGTGTACTATAAATAGAATATTATCCTATCCTACTATTATTATAAACGCGAGAGCTAGCTGTATATAATTTATTATTGTTATTTAAATAATAGATTGTAGTACACTTATGAACGTCAAACATAATAATCAAAAGATGTATAGATAGATGTTGTAGATATGGTGGCGTAAGGCGAGTGCCTGTTTGAGACGTAAGGGGTGCGGGGTCGATTCCCGCTGCGAGATTTATTTGCGTGTGGTTTTTGAATATTTGTGTCAGGTCTGGGTGTTGTGGTACCAAGGTTGGTACTCTTATTATGATTTTGCTAGCTTCCGCCCGCGGCTTCGCCTATTAAGTGCTATGTGCTACCTATCTCTGCGCCAAATTTTGTCCTGATCCGTTCAGCCGTTCTGGCGTGATTGAGTAACAAACATCCATCCATCCAAACTTTGGCACTTATAATAGTAGTAAGATCACTGGTACTGGGCTTTTCGAGGTCAAGGGTCAATAGCTTACGTCAATAAATTGCTTTATTTACTGCAACGGTACACAAACAAGCAGCGATAGTGTGCCCTTACGCCGTGTTGTAAAATGTCATCTAAATGTATTTAAAAATTATCCTTATCTCTACTGGATAAAGTCGATTTTGCGTTTGACTTTTACGGAGGCTTGCGCTATCGTACGGCCTCAGATGTTCATTTTAAAGGATCATTTTAAAATACATTTTAGATGACATATCGCATGCCGTATGAACACGGCTTTATACCTTATATATATATTATATATATATATATATTATATATATTATATATATATATATAATGTCCCTTGTACCATGCATGGATGATCCAAACGACCTTTTTACCATTTTATCGAATTTAATAAATAAAGAACATGAACAAATTTTTAAATTAAAAACAAGCACAGTTAAGGTTAGCGTCGGGTTTGCGGACTGGGCTACACCTGGCATTTATAAAAGCAGGAATAAATTGTACGAACTATATGCTGATAGGGAGTCAAAGCTGCACGACATTACTTTTATACTACATGTTAAGAATTATTCTAAAACTTTTAAAAAAGCTTGTCATGCAGCCAAATCATTGTACTTAAGAAACAAAATTGAAAAATCTTCTAATAAAATTAAAGCTACTTGGAAACTAATAAATAATGAAACAGGTAAATCAAAAGCCCTCAATAAACAAATCAATTTAATTAATAATGATAGTGTTTTAACTAAGAAAATTGAAGTGGCGAATGCCTTTGACAGTTTTTTCTCTAGTATACCTAATATTGTAACCCAGTCGTTAAAATCTTCAGCTTCTGGAGCGTCCCTTCTTCTAGAAGCTAGTGTTGCTAAATGTGAGACTGAGTTTAGTTTTAGTTACATTAATGCGGGTAATATTGTGAAAACCTTTAAATCCCTCAATATAAAAAACACTGAAGACCTATGGGGTATATCTACAAAGGTAGTAGGTGCTATTATTAACGATATTGCTCCATGCTTAGCCCACATCTTTAATAGTTGTGTTGGCGATGGAGTTTTTCCTGACCTTATGAAGCATAGCAAAATCATTCCTTTGTTCAAGTCCGGAAACGAAAAAGATCCCGCTAATTATAGACCTATCTCGATATTGCCTACTCTAAGTAAAATCTTTGAAAAAGTTATTCTTACTCAGTTATTATCTCACTTCAATCTTAACGGGCTTCTTCATTGTAATCAATTTGGATTTACCAAAGGTCGATCAACAGCCGATGCCGGGACTTTGCTCTTAAAGCACATATACGATGCCTTTGAGAACTCACAAGACGCAATTGGTGTATTCTGTGATTTGTCAAAAGCGTTTGACTGCGTGAGTCATGCAACATTAATCTCAAAGCTAAAACATTACGGCATCCAAAACCGTGCAATTGACCTTTTACAATCTTACTTATCCAATAGAGTCCAAAAAGTTGACGTGGGTGGTGAAAGGTCTTCTGGATCAACTATTGTCATGGGTGTGCCACAGGGTTCGATTCTAGGCCCTTTCTTGTTCCTAGTTTACGTTAATGACCTCCCTTCTTATGTTAAAGAAATGTGTGACATAGTTCTATTTGCTGACGACACCTCGCTAGTGTTCAAAGTCGACAGATCCAAAACAAATTACGATGACGTAAACGCATCCTTGTCGCTAGTCCTTAATTGGTTTTCTGTAAACAATCTCTTGCTAAATTCAAAGAAAACGAAATGTATCAAATTCTCTTTACCTAATGTAGTACACAATAGCCCCACTAACATTGTATTAAATGGAGAGTCACTAACCCTTGTTGATTCTACAAATTTCCTAGGACTCAATATTGATTCAAAATTGCAGTGGGGACCCCACATTGAAACTCTTGCCGGTAGACTTAGTTCCGCGGCATATGCCGTTCGTACGATAAGGTGGCTCACAGATGAAGCCACAGCTAGGTTAGTTTATTTTAGCTACTTCCATAGTATAATGTCCTATGGTATCTTTCTCTGGGGGAATGCAGCAGATATCCAAGTCATATTTGTTTTACAAAAACGAGCAATACGTGCCATTTATAAAATGAAGTCAAGGGACTCCTTGAGGGAACTTTTTAAAGAAATTAACATTTTAACTGTAACTTCACAATATATTTACGAAAACTTATTGTACACACATAAGCACATGGCTAGCTTTAAGAAAAAAAGTGATGTGCATAGTATTAACACAAGAAACAAAAATAAATTGTGCATTCCAAAATTTAGATTACAAAAAGTAAATGGGTCTTTTATGGGGAATATGGTAAGATTTTATAATAAACTTCCGGTAAACGCGACGCAACTTCCTATTAGAAGATTTAAAGTGTACATAAAGAATAATCTTATTAAGAAAGCGTACTATAAACTAAATGATTATTTAAATGATAAAACCGCATGGCCTGAAGTCGCTCTGCCCCTCGACAGCTAAAATGCCATTTTGCAGTGTCTTTACAGTTTTTGCTTGCATCATATTTTAAGTATTATTTCATTATATAAGCATTAGGTACATATTTCATCAAGTGTAGCGTGTGCTGCCCTTAGATCATTTGTTGAAGCTCACATTTGTCTTCATTTTTTTCACATTTTTATAAGCTCTTATTTATTAAGGATTATAATTAGATTACTTTTCTCTTGAGCCTCACCTAGTTCGATCGGCACCACACTGAAGCTTTAAATTCCATTTTGTGAAAAAGGATCATCGAAAAAAATGATAGGCACCAAGCCGTGTTTGTTGCCTGATTCTTCTAGGCTTTGTCGCGAGGAACAGGCATAGCTTCACCTAGTTTCTAAGACGTTTCTAAGTGATCCTAGTGATTTTATTGAAATAAATGCCTTTTGACTTTGACTTTGACTTTGACTTATACAGAGATAAGGAATTCTGTGACCATGTGACTTAATATATTATCATCATTCATCATCATCAGCCTGTAGAAGTCCACTGCTGGACATAGGCATCCTAGCCAAGTCAAATGTAGAGCTTGGCATAACTTGGCACCCATTTGGATTTTGCTTTGAAGAGCATGACGTCACACTCACGCACTGTGACGTGAACGACCAACGGCCGATGGCGAAACAGCACAATTTAGTTTTGGCATGATGAAATGAAATGATAGCACGTAGTGTGTGGAATTTTTATAGGATCTTCAATCTCTGTCTATTTCACTGATAAGAACCACTTTAAGCTTGGTTTGAGTATCAAAACTACCTAAATATATATACCTGTATATTTAAAAGAACAAGGCCTGATTCCACTATCAACGCACAGCCCAAACCACTGAAGCTATAAAGCTGAAATTTGGACAGTAACTGCCTTATATGCCAAACACGTCCACTAAGGAGGGATTTTCAAAATATCAACTCTTAAGAGGGTGAAAAGGGGTTAAAACGTTTGTATGAAAAAACGTATTTCTTGAACCTACAGATTTGAAACTAACTAAAAATAATGAATGATAGAAATAAGGAAAAACTGTATTTTCAGATGTTCAAAACTACCCCTTGAAAGTGTGTAAGATTCTGGGAGATGGGAGAATCTTAACTCATGGAGAGATTTATCTGAAACTTAGTACAAATACTCATAAAGTCAAATAATGAAATACATATTTAAGGGTTTTTCAAAACTGCCCCTTTTTATCAAGATACCACGCGAGCAAAGCCGCGGGCGTACGCTAGTATATTAATATATTCTATGTATTCAGGACTATACTATCTTGCGCCCGCGGCTTCGCTAGCGTGGTACATAGATAAAAAGTAGCCTATATGCTAAGAAAAAATACATAGATTCAATTACATTTATTGTAATTTCCATCGAAATCGGTTGAACCGTTACAGCGAGATTGAACCACAAACATCCTCACAAACTTTCGCATTTTATTATCATTAGTAGGATTTCTACATTTATTTTATTTATGTCTCTATGATTTAAGAGCTTAGCTCTCGTCGATGTGATGTAATTTATGAAACCTAAAAATGCAGTCCTTTCTCCATACTAGTATTTTCACCATCACTTATTCAACTAGGCCTAGCCACCTCAAGCTAGTCGACTAACTAACCCAAAGCATTATCACCAAGAAAAAACTAGTGTCACCAAAAGTACAAAGACAGAGCATATAAGATAACTCACCTTCTTCAGTACCTCCGAAGCAATTGGCACCATAGAGTTGACAGGGTTGGTGATGATGGCCACAATAGCCTTAGGGCTGTTCTGTGCAATGGAGATGGCAAGATCACGGACGATGGAGGCGTTTGTGTTAAACAGGTCATCGCGGGTCATGCCCGGCTTGCGGGGCACTCCGGCCGGGATTACCACCACATCGGCACCTGGCGGGTGATGTGATAAAATATTACAAGTAAAATAAAAAAAGACTAACTTCACATTGGCCTAGATCTACCGGCCCAACTGTTCTTTCATACAAGTTTATTTTAGTTTTAATAGAGTTTGAACTGATTTAATTTTGACTGGCCTCATAGCTCAGTTAGTAGTAACTCTGCCTTCTACGCTAGAGGCCGCGAGTTCGATCCCCGCACTGGACAAACATTTGTGTGATAAACACAGATGTTTGTTCTGTGTCTGGGTGTTAAATGTTTATCTAAGTATTTTATATATCAGTCTCTGGTACCCATAGTACAGGCTATGCCTAGTTTGGGATCAGTTGACCGTGTGAATATGTCCAGAATATTTATATTTATTTATTTAATTCAAAAACAGCATATTATAGCAGTTTTTCTTTAAATCAAACTTAATTGCCCACTGGGTGTACATTATGCTTCTTTCCATAGTTATGAGTTTACATATTATGAATCACCTTGTAGGTACTTATGTTACAAATAATTACAAACTACAGGTTTAAATTACATATTAAGTACCTATATAATGAAAGCTGCATCTTCATTAAATCATTAGTAAATAACATGAGCATTGACTGACACAACCTTGAAACCTAAAATTAGCACTACATTTTGTAGGTTATGTAGAGTTATGCAACATTTGCAGCACATCACTATTGAACAAATGATTTTTATGTTTTTTCTTTAAACTGGCTATGGCTATTACTAGAATGTACCTTTGATGGCATTGCCTAATTCCTCAGGGCCCTTGTGTCCTGTGACCTTGGCAGGCGTGTTCATGTGAGAGAGGTCGACTGCGACTCCGGGGGTCACCGGCGCGAGATCGTAGAGGGCCAGGTGGGTCACCAAAGGGTTCTGCTTCAGGAGAAGGGCAAGGGGTTGCCCAATACCTCCTGAAGCGCCCGCAACCACCACTTTGAAGTTAGTCTACAACAAAACATTTCTTATTTAATGTGAAATTATTCATGCTGCAGCTTATTCATGCTTGTAAAGGTGTTTCAGACAGTTTTTGTTGACTCTGGCATTATTATATATCACTGGAAAGGTGGTTGGGCATACCTGGGATGTGGTGGAGAAGTTCTTGCCATTTTGGACAGCAACCGTAGCAACGGGTTTTAGCACTCGCGAGAACATTTTCGTGGGTTTTTAAAGCAGAATCGCCAATAAATGAATAAAAAATCGAATTCCACCTGACCCCGGCGACCTCTCTGAGATAACTAGTGTTGTAACTTCGTCAGTTATCTATCAAAAAAACCTAGCAATCAGACGTCAATTTAACAATCGACTAATGTCGATCGATTCCCTAGAAAGAGAATCGAGTCGATTTACATTGCAGTTTGTACAGTACATGATTTTGAATGACATTCGGAAGTAAGTGTCAACAAAAGTTACTCTATGGTGTCAACGTCACCCTTGCTTGCTTATTTTGACAACCAGCTGGCTGGGGGAAAAGCATAGAGTAATTTTGTATATACTAGAAAAGTGAGAAGAAAATTATACCCAAACATTGTAAGAAAATCAAAGAAAATATAGAAAACCGGAGTAATACCAGATTATAAAGATGAACGTGATACAGGCAGTGAAAATGTATATAACAAAGATGACGGAGGAGAGCGGTCCTGGCATGAAAGTGATACTTATGGATAAGGAAACTGTAAGTTATTTTGTAACGCCCTAATTAAGCTTTTAAATGTGTTTTCTACAAAGAACTATCACTGCTATGGGCTGTAGGCAGACAGTAAGCTCTAAGAACCCACAGACTCTAACAGGTTACCTACATCAACATTTATCAAATCAATGAATGGATTATTGTTATGATATACTGTTTCTCTCTTATGGGATCTGCCGATCGCAATGTAGGTAACACTGCGGTGAAAGTATAAAGTATTCATTCATAAATCATTTCAATCAGTAAGAACTCAACTTGGTTGCAGGTTATGCTCGTATTTATATACCACTCTCAAACCAGATTAGGCCCGTATTTCGGGCCTAATCTGCAACCAAGTTAAGATTCTTACTGATTGAAATATACTCGCATGAGTGAGTATTTTTTTTAATACTTTTTGTGTAAAAAGTGTATCGAATTTTTGCTCAGATGTTGAGATTCCGGACATTAGATTTTCTATTGTATTCTATTCGAGATCTGCGCATTGGCATGCACCAGGTCAAACATGTGATACACCTTTCAGACCAGCATAGTCAGTATGGTCTACAGCCAGTCCGAGATCCTTCTTAAGGAGGTCTACCTCTTCGAGAGGATTGATAGCCACTCTAAATGGGACAACTTGAAGCATATGAAATGTATTGTGTTCATTCGGCCCACATCTGAGAACATAGCACTTTTGTCTCGCGAACTGAGGCATCCGAAGTATGGAGTGTACTTTATTTGTAAGTATTTAAGTATGAAATGGCTAATGTTTGTGATGTATTTTATCCAGTAATGGAAACTCTACCAACCTCCTACTACTATCTACTACTTCCTACTACCTACTACTAGCTAAGCTAGTTTATATAATAAATAAATAAACACAACAGTCACATACATAGCCCTGACCCCACACTAGAATACCCTGTGATGTGGGTAACAGAAACTATGAGTACCATGGTACCAAAAAACACACCAACCCAGACCAAATATTTGCAGATCATACATTTGTCCCGCAGCAGGTATCGAACCCGCACCCCTTGCGTCTTAGACCCGCTACGCCACCGAGGTCGTCGGAATAGGATAAGGGTTAATAGTGTCTTCTTGCAGATTTCAGTAATATGGTATCCAAGGCTGACATCAAGACCCTGGCCGAGTGCGATGAGCAGGAGACGGTCAGGGAGGTCCAGGAGGTGTTCGCGGACTACCTCGCTGTTGATCGACATCTGTTCTCGTTCAATATCGTTGGATGTTTGAATGGTGAGTTGAAGTCCTGTTTCCGTGGTATACCCAAATTTATTTTAAAAATTTACTTTAGTATGTGTTAAGTTTACAGTCTTTCGTCTAAAATAATAATTTGCGATGCTCGAAAAGAGTGAATTAGTTTTTAAGTGCCATATTCATAGCTTTAAGACCTCTGTAACACTTTATTTCTGCAAATAAACATCTTGAATCTTGAAGGTCCCACCATCATTGTGATTTAGCCCTAAAATTGTTAATTGGTAAGAATAATTTCTTGGCTGTTCAATTTAATGTAGGAAAATCCTACTACAATTACAAATTAAAAAAAAAATGAATAAGCTGCGTCACCTCTCGTCAATGAAACTAAAACTAGCTTAGTCATTGGACAAGTGGAAACCAAATATTGTTTCTTCTGTGGGTGGCGCTTTAAGCCTATTGGAAGTCTCAAAGATGTTCGCATGGATTGAAACTTAGTTAGTTAGAGCATCCTCATAAAAAGAAATAACAAATAGGTAAATAAAATTCATTTATTTCAGACAGCAAAAAAAAAAAACAATTTAGGTCCATATTATGTTAGTCACAAAGTTTTCTTATTCAGAGACAAGACTCAAGCATTGATCTGTACTTAAATCTCGATTTGAGTCGAGATTCTAATTCTTGAACAGTATTTAAGTATAGATTCAATGATCACAGTTCACCTGAGTAAATGCTTATTCTGAAACGTCAATCAGACGAAATCGGTGCTTGAGTTTAGATTTGATTTGACATTAATCAAATGACATTTTCGTTCCGTTACACGTACTTTGATAGGTTTAAAGACATTTATTCTCAAAAAGACAAACATGTCACTTACATGAGAATATTAATAAACATTTTGCAATAGTTGTTAGTAGGTCGTTCTGTAGGTAGGTAGGTAATAAGTAGGTATAGGAAGTACGTAGTATTTAGGTAGGTTTTATTAGTAGATACACTCGTTCAATACATTCCGCTAACCAAAGGGATGACTAGAAGTAGTTTTCAATGACTTGTTGTTGTAATTTAGCTTTAAATGCATTGAACGAGTTTACATTTCTTATAATCGAGGGTATTTTGTTATAAAGCTGTGCGCCTTCAAAAGTGAACATCTTTTTACCGTAATTAGTGCGTATTCTCGGTACCACCAGAAAGCTGGCACGACGAGTGCTACGGTTGGTTATTTGACGCGTTGTTATAAAGGATAGGCTAGTATGGAGTGAGCTTTGATGCATATTTATAGGTACTTCACTTTATTGTTCTATTCTATTTCCACCCTGGCTGTTTGAATTTCTGCGTAAAACGGATCGAAAATTATAAATAAATCAAAATGTAAACGAGAACATTTGAGTACAGATTTGAGACTCGATTCAGCGGAGAGTAGTTTAAGTACCGTTCTTGAATAAAAGTTATGTTTGAGAAGATATTCAATACTTAAATAGAGTTCAGCTGATCTGTGATTAAATCTATGCTTGAGTCGTGTCTCTGAATACGAGCCTTAGTCTATGTTAGTACCTAGTATTCATGAGAGTTATAATTACAAAGTAGGAATAATTTCAAACACTGCAATCACTCAATGATGATGCTATTCCATCATTATTTGATTATAGTGTTTGAGAAACGGGCTATCCCATTTATTGGATAGCAACGAAGCGACTTTGTTCCGCATGCATGCATGGAAGTCGTCCGTGCGGGCCTCCGCGGACATACCGGATGCGCTGCATATCTATCTAGGGGAAGGTTGCGGGTTCCAATCTCGTCAATTTTCGGGATATTACACAGTTATTGTATTTTATTTTTATTTATTGAAAAGACCAACAGCACTTATGATAAAAACAATGTTACATAACTAATTGTGTTAACCAGCCAATTACAGGTCTCTCTTAGTATAATTAAACATTGATAGTTCCTACAAAAATAAAAAAAACAATGCAAAGTATAAAGTAAATACTTAAAAAACAATATGAAAGCTAGATGAGTCAGTGGTTGAGAGGATACAGTAAGGAAGAGGTGTGCATGTGTGGTGTTTTTGTGTGCGTGTGTGTAGTGTTGAGTGTGCGTTGTTGCGTTTAAGGATTAGGAAAGGATGGTGAAGGGTTTAGAGGAGGGGGGGGGGGGGGGGGGCAGTTTGAAATGCTAACAAAGTCTGAATTATAGCTTTTTTGAAACAATTTTTCGTATTGTTGAAGATATCGACGCTCGCGAAGCGCTTATTGTAAACAGAACACATTCGATTGACAGGTGCATTCATGGCATAATTAGTGCTGAGAAGAGGTAGAGAGAAAAGCGGAGTATGACGTGTTCGCCTAGTAGGCACATTGAACTTGATCGAGGCGAGTAGGGATGGTGAGTTATCCGGGACTGTGGAATAGGCCATATCTACGGCCTATTTCACAGTACCGGTTATCGAATAGGCCCCTCCATATACCCCCCACGGAAAGTTTTTAAAATGCAGGTGTTTTCAAGGTCGATTATGGAACCAAACGCATCTGCAACGCTGCGCGCAAGGCCTACTGTCCCTCCTGCTTTCGCTGAAGCGCCGCGTCGCCGTCCGCTACGAGGCTGCCTCGGAGCCCTGCGCCAGACTCGCGGAGAAAGTCCGCGATCTGCTGAGACGGGAGGCTGCGCTGATTGATAATAATATACCGTTCAATGGCGAGGTGCCGATACCTCAGTTACTGGTGATCGATAGGAGGGATGATCCGGTTACGCCTCTGTTGAGTCAGGTAATAAATAATTAATTATTATTTTCTTTTCTTGATTTTAAAGTTAAAGTAACACTCATCCTATTAATATTATAAATGCGAAAGTTTGTGAGGATGTTAGGAACTTTAGATGTTTGTTGTTCAATCACGTCGTAACGGCTCAACCGATTTCGTTGAAACTTGGAATAGATAGAGTTCTTTACCTAGAATAGCATATGGCAACTTTTTATGTTGGTACCACGCGAGCGAAGCCGCGGGCAGAAAGTAGTACTAAATAAGGTCAATTTGAGTTTGACTTTAACTTTTCTTTGCTCAATAATTTTAGTATATAATTTTATAATTTTAGTTAAGCCAAAAATTTTCGGTATTTTACTAAAGTATTTTACATACAGATGCTCGTAGATCAGGTTCATCATCTACTTTTAAGGATAAAATACGATCTCTCAATAAAGAAAAAAAAAATGCGAGTTGATGTATGTTATTCTCTTATCGGTTATTGGTATTTTGTTTATTTTCCAGTGGACGTACCAAGCGATGGTGCACGAGTTGCTCACGATACAGAACAACCGCGTGAGTTTGGCGCACGTGCCCGAAGTGCACAAGGATTTCAAGGAGGTTGTCCTGTCCTCGGAACAAGACGAGTTTTACGCCAAGGTTAGTTCATTATAAATCATCATCATCGTCTTGATCACCATCATCATCATCATCATCGTCATCCGGCTTTTACGACTCTTACAGACGGTATAAGTGGTGCCTGTGTTGGGTCGGGTTTCAAATTTTTTTTTCTGATGGTCGTACAACGTTTTCCGTAACTAGTATACTATACCGGAAGGGGCTTACTCTATCAACAAAATAATAACTAAGTAAAAAAAAAACAAATAATCTATATTTAAAAAAATCACTTTCAGATCTTTTTCAAATCAGATGATTTTGGTCCTTTCATCATCTTTATTAATATCATACGTCAACCTGGCCCCCAATTCTACTAATTCAATGACTTGAAAATGATAATCGCATGATAATGATCGTTTCATTATCATTCAGTTACGATTGTCGCCAACTTCGTTCTTTGATTTCATTGGTTTCACAATGACTGCCATTGATATACGATTGTGATAGCAGAATACCAAAAGTGTCAAAAGTGGCCATTTTGCCATTGAACCATTGTCATTTTGAAGCCATTGAATTAGTAGAATTGGGCCCCTGGTCACTGACCTAATACAGGATGACAAAGAAAGAATTGTGACATGACTAGCAAGCATAATAACAAAGCTACGTGAACATCGACATTAGATTGAGTTTGATTGAACTGATATTTTTTTTTTCTTTATTTCTTTTTGGAAAACCATCGGCACTGAGAAAAACATTCTGGAAACTTAAATATATAGCTTGAGGCCATTTAAAGGTCTTCACTGGTTAAAATATAAACCTAAAGCAGCCGATTTTTGCATAGTGTTTTTTTTCTGTGAAAACAGTATTATTTCCAAAAGTGCCTAGACAAAATCTATAGCTCTTTGTAAGCCCTTTTTGGGATAGTATACATATTATGAAACACATTACAAACTTACTTAGTAAGAAAGCAGATTTTAGTTTTTGTATTTTTGTGCCAAGCAAAATAGGTACCATATTATTTTGTTTTTACACAGAATCTGTACTCAAACTTCGGTGAGATCGGGCAGACCATCAAGTCCCTGATGGACGAGTTCCAGAGAAAAGCCAAGAGCCACCAGAAAGTGGAGTCCATAGCCGACATGAAAAACTTCGTCGAAAACTACCCTCTTTTCAAGAAAATGTCGGGTAAGGAAGGAAAGGAGGTCTTATTTATAAAAAAAAATCATAAATTCCCTGGATTTAATCCACGCGAACCCCCGCCATACCACATGAGCTCTCAGCAATCGTCACTGACAATCATCGATTTCTCATGCACCCTCACCAGTCATCACGAATCTTAATAAATAATCATAGACCATGTGTTGTGATGACAGGTACAGTGACAAAACACGTGACAGTTGTCGGCGAGCTGTCAGCGTGTGTCGGCCGGCACGCGTTACTGGAGGTCTCGGAGCTAGAGCAGCAGTTAGCATGCCACAGCGATCACGCTAAACATAGTCAGGTAATGTTGGAAAAGAGAATGCTTTTTGGGTTTCGTAATACCATAATTTTGAACAAATATATCCTTAAACATAATTGGTTTTAATATACATGGTGTCCCATAACATGTATAGTACGCCGCAAGGGGCTTATTCTACACCCAAATAGGCAATGACTTTGGTGCTGTCTTTTGGAAATTCGATATTTTTCATTGAAAAAACACTATGCAGAAATCAGCTGTTTTTGAGTTAGGTTTTGCAATTCCGCCAGCGGTTTGGTGACGCTTCCGACCGGTAGTGATCTGAATCAATTGAGCTATCTATAGATCGTTTGCAACGGTCTTTAGACAGCACAGTCCTTGTTTATATATTCTTAGTTCTTTCTGAAACATCGTTTTTGAAACCGGAATATTTATTTATATTTATATTTAAGACAAATGCGATGGTAAAAGAAGAAAGTTTTTTACTATGTGAACACTATTTGAAGGGCGCCATTTTGGTTTATAATTGGCGTTTGACATGACATTGTCATTTTTTTCATGTCATGTTGTTTGATTTGATGTTTTTGTTTTGTCAGATAAATGTAGGTTGTCAAAATGTCATTTCACGCACGTCCATCCGCCATATTTTTGTAGCGCTGTATGTTACTCTCTTTGTCTAAGAAAATCTTAATGTACCTTAGAACGAAGTCAATTTAAATAAAATATCCAATTAAATACGTTTACACTATTGTTTAGCCATATTTTAGAGTAGTGCACACAGTGCAGGCCCAGGCTCCATATATTGATTTTTTTTTTTTTTTTTTTTTTTTTTTTTAAATCCTAGTTTACAAATTATTGTACCCTAAGTAGTATTGCAATCTAGCCAAGTAGGCCAATGAGCAATTTTACTTTAACATAGTTTTATAAGGTAAATTATATCTAAGAATGTGTCCAATAGCACTTTTCTTACAGTTTCTAGTTAAGGGGAAGACACTTTGTTCTTGTGTTCTTTATAGGTAGGCACATATATATATGAATGATTATATATTGATGAAACGTCTCTTTTACAGTAAATAATAAAAAACTGTATTTTGTTTCAGGCACTCAGAGCTCTAATAGCGAACGATAAGGTTCGCCACCATGACGTAGCTAAGCTAGTCGCCCTCTACGCGCTACGCTATGAAAAACACGCCAGCAACGCTCTGCCTGCTTTTATTGGTAAGTTGAGTCACGCGACATAAGCATGCTACGTTTTTATTGGTAAGTTAGCTTGATGCACGCGACAGGTGCATGGTACGCTTTATTTGGTGAGTTAAGTCACGCGACAGATGTATGCTACGTTTATATTGGTAAGTTGAGTCCCGCGACAGATGCATGCTGCGTTTATAAAAAAATAATAATAAAATAATAATAAAATAAGTATTTATTTGTTAAGAAAGGTTTTACAAGGTTCTTAAATAGTTAATTTGTCAGTTAATATATTGGTAAGTTGTAATTATTAATAATAATTGTACTGGTAAGTTGAGTCATGCGACAGATGCATGCTATGTTTTTATTGTCAATTTGAGTCACGCGACAAATGCATAGGTCGTTTTGGTAAGATTAGTTGATTCACGCGACAGTAGTTAAGTTACGCGACAGACGCATACTGTCTTTTTGTCGGTAAGTTGAGTAACGCGACAGCTTCAAGGTACAAACACAAATTGGTAGTCTTTATATGGTGATCCAAGTGATTTTATTTTGACTTTGATTAATTAGACTGGTCAATGATTCTGAAATTTACTCGTTTGATTCTCAGATGCCCTCAAATCGCGCGGAGTACCCGAGCAGCTGGTGAAGGCGGTCGTGAACGTGCTGGAGTACGGCGGCGCGCACGCAAGGCAGAGTGACCTGTTCGGTCTACAGGATGCCGTCAAAATTACCAAGCGACTCTTCAAGGTAACAAAATCACCAAAGACTCTTCAAGGTAACAAAATCACCAAAGACTCTTCAAGCTAACAAACTCACCAACTGAATCTTCAAGGTAACAAAATTAACAAAGATTCTTTAAGATAACAAAATCCCCAAGTGACTCTTCAAGGTAACAAAATCACCAAAGACTCTTCAAGTTAACAAAATCCCCGAGTGACTCTTCAAGGTAACAAAATCCCCAAGTGACTATTCAAGGTAACAAACTCACCAAATGAATCTTCAAGGTATCATAATCACCAATGAACTCTTCAAGGTAACAAGGCATTTAAAGTTGGCAGTACTTGCCCGGACGGACTCTGCACAAAAAGCTCTCCTACTCTTTACATTATACAATCTGAATGTAGCCAGTTGTACAATTGCCTGAAACTAAGTTATTTACTTAGTTTACAAACATAACTAAACTATATAAAAACTTAAATTAAGTTTTTCCTGGTGTGTGTGGTGGCCCCGGCTAAAGAATAGGCCCCTCCATATCTCTATCCGCGGATGTCGTAAGAGGCGACTAAGGGAAAAAAGCTAGGGGATGGGCAGCAGCGTCCCTCATTTTAAAAACGATAGCTCTAACTGATGCCCAACGTGGTGAGTATGGGCAAAACCCCCCCACATGATAAGGAATTTGCTCTGTCTGTGGGGGAGGCCATGTTCAGCAGTGAACGTCGTACGGCTGAAATGATGATGATGATGAAGTTTTTCCTTAGAAATTTCTTTAAAACATATTGAATAGTAAATCAATCGTTAGATTTGGATTTGGCCGCATAAATCTGTGTTTTCTTATTCTAGGGTCTAAACGGAGTTGAAAACATCTATACCCAACACACGCCCCTACTAAAAGAAACCCTAGAGGACCTCATCAAGGGGAAACTAAGAGAGAACCTTTACCCCACTTTAGGGGGCGAAGAGTTATCGTACGGGCGACGGCCGCAAGACATCATAGTGTTCATAGTCGGTGGAGCGACGTATGAGGAGGCTATGGCAGTTAATCAGATTAACTTGGCCTACCCCGGAGTTAGGGTAAGTTGAGTTATTACAAATATCAAGGCCAGAGAACATAGTGTTTATATTCGGTGGGGTAACGTAACGTCGTTAACGTCAGTGGGGGCGCTGATCACGAAAATGACGTCCATTTTGAAATCCAAGATGGCGGATGCATAAATTCCCTAATTGCTAAACAACAGCAACAAAAAAGTCACGCGATCTAGTTACAAATATGAAACCCGTGACTTTTATATTAATTTGTTAGCTCCAAATATATATACGCTTCCTTAACTTTAAAATGAAGAGTTATAACCCGGACTACCTATCCAACTATGCCAGGCAGCACCTGCTTCCTTTTTATCTCAAACGAGACTTTGCGGATGTAGTCTACCTCTCACGCATTGTCAATTCAGCTGTTGATTGTCCGCCTCTTCTAAGTAGGATCAAATGGTATGCCCCTACACGAACATTTAGGAAAAGCAATCTGTTCTATCTGCCCTCAGTATCTACGAACTACTGCCAAAATGCGTTTATTTACCGCGCAAGTGAAACGTTTAACTTATTAAATAGTAAAAATGACCTTGATCTATTCAACTGCAGTATTCCAACTCTTAGAAATAAACTCAATATCACATTCTTTGACCGGTAACCCTCTTTGTACATCTTCCAGATCCTAATTAGTGACTAGCACTTACTATGCTTATTGATATCGTGACTGTGAGTGACCCTTAAGGTATTAATTACTCAACTTATCTTCTTTTTTTGTCTGCCCGTTATCCAACTTGTATCTACCAGTGAAGACCTTTAAATGGCCTTAAGCTATATATTTAAGTTTCCAGAATGTTTTTCTCAGTGCCGATGGTTTTCCAAAAATAAATAAATAAACATATCACGGTACATCATAATGTTCATAGTCGGTAGAAAGATAACTTAAAAGGAGGCTATAGCAGTTTAATCAGATTAACTTGAACTACCACAGAGTTAGGGTAAGTTGAGTTATCACAATTAGAGAGAGAGCTATGCTCGGAGTATCACTGCTTGATAAAATCCGAAATGAGGATATCCGTAGAAGAACCAAGGTCACTGACATAGCTCTCAGAATTAGCAGGTTGATGTGGCAGTGGGCAGGCCATATAGCTCGCAGAACCGACAACCGTTGGGGAGTAAAGGTTCTTCGATCAGTTGAGCGGCTTTCCTAAAGTATGTCGTGGTATATAAAATCTAGTTTTCGCTCGCGGCTTTACTCGCATGATAACTTAGACGAGGACTAACTAAACCCTGGTTTTGTGACGTGTCATTTCAGTTATTACAGTTGCTTTATGTCATAATGTCAAATGTATGAAATGACACTGGGTTCAGACTAGGAAAAACTAAACCCTGGTTTTGTGACGTGTCATTTCAGTTATTACAGTTGCTTTATGTCATATGTATGAAATGACACTGGGTTCAGACTAGGACTAACTAAACCCTGGTTTTGTGACGTGTCATTTCAGTTATTACAGTTGCTTTATGTCATAATGTCAAATGTATGAAATGACACTGGATTCAGACTAGGACTAACTAAACCCTGGTTTTGTGACGTGTCATTTCAGTTATTACAGTTGCTTTATGTCATAATGTCAAATGTATGAAATTACACTGGGTTCAGACTAGGACTAACTAAACCCTGGTTTTGTGACGTGTCATTTCAGTTATTACAGTTGCTTTATGTCATAATGTCAAATGTATGAAATGACACTGGGTTCAGACTAGGACTAACTAAACCCTGGCTTTGTGACGTGTCATTTCAGTTATTACAGTTGCTTTATGTCATAATGTCAAATGTATGAAATTACACTGGGTTCAGACTAGGACTAACTAAACCCTGGTTTTGTGACGTGTCATTTCATATATTTGACATTATGACATAAAGAAAAACCAGGGTTTAGTTAGTCCTAGTCTGAACCCAGTTTCATAATAAACTGGAATGTGTCGGTCGGAACTTAAAAGTAAATAAATAAATATTCCGGACATATCACACACGATCAACTGATCCCAAACTAGACATAGCCTGTACTATGGGTACCAGAGACTGATATACATAATAGATATATTTAACACCCAGACACAGAACAAACATCTGTGTTAGTCACAAATGTTTGTCCAGTGCGGGAATCGAACCCGCCACGTCTAGCGCAGAAGGCAGAGTTACTACCAACTGAGCTATGAGGCCAGTAAAAGCCACTAAAGTAGGATAGTAAGATGGGAATCACTAAGTTTTTTTTTGTGTGTTACAGGTAGTGCTGGGAGGTACCACAGTCCACAACTCCGCGTCGTTCTTGGAAGAGGTCAAGTCTGCGATGCAAGGAGTGCATCGGACGCATACGCGGCATATCAGGAATGTTTAAATCTAGTCTACATTTGGGGATATACGTCACCGGTCGGCAAACTTGAAATTCCAATCTGTATTTTTTCGTTGACATCAAAAGGTTTACCCACTACCTTTCGTCCGTGGCTTCGCTCGCGTGGTACCTAAATAAAAGTTAGCCTATATGCTATTCTAGGTACAATCCTACTATCCTACTAATACTTATTATAAATGCGAACGTTTGTGTGGATGTATGGATGTTTAGATGTTTGTGGTTCAATCACACCCAAACGGCCGAACGGATTTAGATGAAATTTGGCACAGAGATAGATTATAGTCTAGGATAGCATATATACTACTTTTTATCTTCATAGGTACTTCGAGCGAAGGCGGAAGCTAGTAACTTATAAATTTTATTTTTTATTACTGTGATGTTAGTTATATTATTTAATGTTTATTTTGTACTATCAGTCTACAGGATGTTCCGAAATATACAAGGTGATTCACAATATGTATACTATCCCTAAAGGGGCTTATTCTAACAACAAAGAGAAATAATACTAGCAAAAAAAAAACTAAATATTCATATAATTTTATTAGATGTTTCCTGATTTTTCAAATTAGCTGTTTTTCGGTCTTTTATCATATCTTGTACGAGAAGATCGACATCAAAATCACTACCTAAAACAGCTGAATAATTGAATTTTGAACTACTTTGACCTCCAAAACTGATTTTTATAGAGTTTTTGCAATGAAAAGATTTGAATTTCCAAAAGTCGTAGAACAAACTTTATTGCAAATTGGGTGTAGAATAACCCCCTTTCGGGATAGCATACACATTATGAATCACCTTGTATTCGTTAGGGAACACTATTAGTTAAGTTTAATGTATTAATTGTAATTTTTTAAGTGTAAAAGCTAATAAACTTCATTTAAAATCCAGTTGTCGTTCTTGTATTACTCAAAATTAACAATAACTCTATCTATTCTTAGTTTCATCGAAATCGGTTCAGCTACAAGAATCCTCGCAAACTTGCATTTATATTAGTAGGATGACTAAATTGATTGATTGATTGATTGAATTGGCCTGGGGTACCTCATCTTTCGACCTGTAGTTCGTAGGTTCAAATCCCGGCGTCCTTCACAGGAGAGTGCATGTTGGGCATATGCTATAGGGGCCCTAAATAATCCGGTGTGGTGAAAAGGTTCAATACGGGTGGAACAGTCTTACAATCAAACATTTTTGTAAGAAAAATCTTTTATTTCATGTTCTAACAGTGTCTAAGCGTTGACGACGATGACTTTGTCGCTGGGTGCTGGGTCGGCGCTGATGCTGGCCTCCAAGTCCTCAGTCTTCCAGTCAAAGTTGATACCGGTAACCTCTAAGTACCAGTCGTGGTAGTGCCCGGGGCGGACGTAGGCTGAAATTTCAATCATTGTTGATATTAAGGTGAGGGTTTAATTATTTTATGATTTTGATTGTTTTTTCTCAATAACCGCAAAACGCACAGTTTTGATTTTTATGACAATGATAACTTGAGCATTTTATTTACGTAAATCAAAGACAGAAACGCGATTGGTAAAACTTTTCTCGATAGATTTATTTATTAAAGTTGGGTCCTCTGCAACATTTTTTTCGAAAACACTCTGAGACCATCTAACAAAAATAACTTTTTTAAAAATATTGTGTTAGACAATAGCATTGGGTACCTAAATCCAAGACACTTTTTAAAAAAAATAGATAGTTTTAAGATAATCGATATTTTCTTATATTTCGCTTACGTCGATTACTTTCGAGCGCCTTCTAACGCTTGCTATCTCTTTCCGCATTCAATTACAGTACATAGCGCTGTCACTTTCTTCACTCCGCCCACTCGACAATTTATTTTGATTTTTGTATCCTGTTAAAGAAGAATAGTGTTGTGTTCCTGCGGTGAGGTGGTTGCCAGAGCTCTTCAGGGGGGAGGAGGGAGGGGTCGGCAACGCGTGCGTGAAGCCTCTGGTATTGCATAGGCTCATAGGCTACGGTAACCGCTTACCAACAGGTAGGCTGTATGCTTTTTTGCCACCACAGTAGTTAAAAAAATATACGGATTGAATCTCGCTGATTGCAAAATCCAGACAGTATCTAATGCTTGCTTGCTTGTCGTGTCCGTGATTCTTTCTTGGTCATCCTGTATAAGGTCAGTGACCAAAGGCATGGTAGCCCTGAATAGGGCCTATGATCATCTGTGGAAGAATCAGTGAAAGGATTAAAGTGCGCCATCTTAGAGGGTCCTTCTGTGCACAGACACTAATGAACCTAGGAGACGGGAAGGGAGGGTAGTTCCGACATTCCCGGAAGAATGGGATTGGAGGATGGTAGGACGCTGAAGAGGGGGAGGGAGAGTTCTTACCCGAGGGGTGGGGTCCGTTGCAGCCAGCACTGGATCCGAAGCTGACGACGCCGATCATGGTGGGTTGGCCGTCGACGTCGACCAGGGTCAGGGGGCCGCCGCTGTCACCCTGAAAGGTCAAAGTTCTTTATTTATTTTATTTTATTCAATTAATACGGACGGATAAACCAATAACATTAATTGAAGATATAAACAAAGAAATTATCAGAAATTAAGAATAATAATAATAATAATCAAACAGTAAGTATCTACATCAAAAATTAAACATGTATTTTTGTCGTGTCACTGATTCTTTCATGGTCATCCTGTATTATGTTAGTGACCAACATGTCGAAATAATATAATAATAATAACAAAAAAAAACAAAGTACAATAAATACAGTTTGCATCTTTGTATCTTGAATTGAATCAACTCAATTATAATCGGAACGGAGTCATAGTGGGACGGAGTGAAGAAGTGGAAGTGGATGCAACCCAACTTCACAGGTCTTTGGTACACCCAGCCGTTCTACGAAGGAGGCTCCTGGTAGAGGACCCGCACTGGACCAGCGTGGTGGCTTTAAAGTCAAAGTCAAAGTCATAAGGCATTTATTTCATTAAAATCACTAGGATCACTTTGAAACGTCTTAGAAACTAGGTGAAGCTATGCCTGTTCCTCGCGACCAAGCCTAGAAGAATCAGGCAACAAACATGGCTTGGTGCCTATAATTTTTTTCGTTGATTTTCCTTTTTCACAAAATGGAATTTAAAGCTTTGTCCACTTTACGCTTTACAGTCCACTCCCAAATACCGTTCTTCATGGCACTCTATAGGAAAGCCTGTGTTTATCAGTGGCTTTCATCGGGCTGATGATGATGAAATTAGAATAAACTTCTGGGGCAGGAACTAACCTGGCAAGAAGACTGGGCGGTATCGTTGTAGTACTCTGCGCAGATGGTTCTGTCTTGGATGACGACGCTGTTGGGGTAAAACGTGCGGCACTCCTCATTGGTGATTCCGCGAAGGTGAGTCCACAGAAGAATCTCCGAAGCGGCGCCACCTGGTGTTGCAAATGGTAGGTACATACAAGGTGATTCATAATACATCCTTATGTCGAAAAGGGCTTATTCTAAGTACCTACAACTAAATAGCAATAAGGTTTGTTCTACGACTTTTGGAAATTCGTCATTTTTCATTGAAAAATCATGCGGAAATCACTTGTTTTGGGGTTAAATCATTTGTTAAGTTGTTTAGTCTTGATGTCGAACTTCTCGTACGTTTAATAATTATTAAAAAAGATTTAAATTAGAAAGACCAAAATAGGTAGGTACCTACCTTTTTACTCTTTACTTGTTTACTCATCCAATCCATTTGTTTCCAACCTCAGCTCGAGCGAACACGACACGAGAAATGCAAAACTACCCACAAAATACTATAATATGTTATTATTATTTATTTTTTTGTGGTTGACGAATGCTGTTGATTTTACTGTTCATTTTATGTTAGTGTACGATAAGCCCGAACAAAAAGTGTGCACGTTAGATTATAAGTTCTCATGTAAGTGAATTTTATTCTTTATGAGAAAATAAACAATCTTAAACCTGATCTTTTCTTTGGTCTACCTCTCCCCTTATATCCTTCCACATTCAGAAATCGGGCAAAATAATTGAAAAAATTATGATTTTTTCCCTTTTTGTTGAATGACAAACCTGACCAACCTGTGGTGCAATTGTGTAAGCGTAGTGGCAATGATGATCGTAACTTTGAGGGTAATTTTAACAATCTTAGCAACATTCAAAAGAAGCTAAGGTCTTGAAGTTTTCCCTTGTCAAGTTTGCAACGTTTTGAATGTTGATAAGATTGTTAAAATTACCCTCAAATTTACGATCTTCATTGCCATTACGCTTTCACAATTGCACCACAGGTTGTATAAGTAGTGCCCCCTTACCGTTCCAAGGGTCGTCAGTACGTCCGTACCCGCTGACGGTGAGCACCACTCCTTGGTAGTTGGTGTTCTTGGTCTCGCTGTTCTGCAGACGGCATGGTTGGATGGTAGCTGCGATCAAATTTAGATGTTAATTTTCACTAAAAACGGGATATTTACCATGATTTGTAAGTTTATATGTTCCCGATATTTCGGCACAGTTTCATGCGCCATGACCTCGGAGTAAACTGAAATCGCGTGCCCAGTGTGGTAAGTATGGGCAAATCTCCCAGTGAATCGTCCTGTCTCTATATTTTGAAATATCAGTTTTTGTAAAATGTATTATGGACCTTTTTGAAAACTTAAAAAGCTGTCGGAATAACCACAAAATCAAACTACCCCGATATAAAACTGCGTTGTTGAACAAGAGTGTGCTATATGGCTGTTCGTGTGTACAATCACCTACCTAAATCTTTACTTGATACTTCAAGCCTTGTGGTATTCAAAATGTGACTGAAGAAGTTACTATTGGAAAGGGCTTTACCAACCCATGATTATTTTAATGAATTTTTTTGTTGCACTATTTTATTGAAATTTAAAGCTCTGACATACATACCTACTTAATTTTTTGAAAATATGTATTTTACAACGCTGAATAATTGAATATGGCAGCTTTGAATTTGTATTTTAATGTAAACACCAATAAATCAAGTCTTTATTTACAGAAAGAATCTTAAAACGAATACTTACAAGTTAATATTTACAAAATACACAAGAAACAGTTGAGCTATCTAAAGACCGTTATAAACGATAGCTCAAGTCAGCTCAACTGATCCAGATCACTACCAGTCGCAAGCGGTACTGTTTTGGTACCAATAAATTACTTTGATTGATTGATTGATTGACTCGAATATCTATGACAGAGGAACACTCACGTCCGTACGAAATGGATTGTTCCAGTCCCAGAAGGGCAATATCGTCAGTCTGGACTCCAGCTTGAGCCTCATTGTAGCCGTGGTGGATGTACTTCCTCGTGGTCTCCACGATGTACTCCGGGAGGGTCAGGTTAGTCAAACCGAGGCGGATTACGAAAGTGATGCGGCTGGAACAGAGATTATTTAAAACTTATTAGGTGTGTGAATAGGTTTAAGCGATGTATCCACAAAATCTTGTTATTGAGACTTAACTTTCATCATCATCATTTCAGCCGTTCGACGTCCACTGCTGAACATGGCCTCTCCCACAGACAGAGCGAATTCCTTATCATGTGGATTTGCCCATACTCACCACGCTGGGCATGCGGGTTTGCGAGCGCAGTTAGAGCTATTGTTGTTAAAATGAGGGACGCTGCTGCGTCATCCCCTCGCTTTTTCCATCCCCTAGCTTTTTTCCCTTAGTCGCCTCTTACGACATCCGCGGATAGGTAGATATGGAGGGGCCTATTCTTCAGCCAGGGCCACCACGGGCAAAAAAAAAATCAATTGTTTATTTTTTTATTTTTTATGTTATACGGAGGCAAACAGGCTTACGGCCCACCCACGGCTTTTGGTAAGTGGTTACCGTCGCCTATTGACATCAGCAACACCTAGAGCATTGCTAATGCGTTGCCTGCCGAACCTTTGCCCCCTAAAGAGCTCTGGCAACCTTACTCACCGCAGGAACACAACACTATTTGAAACAAATAATGTTATTTGGCTGCGATCTTCTGTAAGGCGGAGGTATCTCTCTTAGACTTAACTTTATCTATGATTAATTTCTTCAGTTTTGAATTTTTAGGGTAATTAATCTTGGAACCCAGTAAATCGTGTCATGTTCGCATAATTGATTACGAACCTGGATCTGAACTACGCAATTTCGGTTGTAATCTGATTTGTGAATTCATTAAACAATATAAAAAAAATACCAGAAAAGGTTGACATTTTCTGTTGTTCTTTGAGGGAATTTGCAAAGGTCACATTGCATAGTTTATGTTATGAATGATTTTTGTATTACCAATATTGAATTCTGTTTATTTTTAATTTTAATTTGCTAATGTTATTGGCCGTGGTGGGCCCGGCTAAAGAATAGGCCCCTCCATATCTCTATCCGCGGATGTCGTAAGAGGCGACTAAGGGAAAAAAGCTAGGGGATGGGCAGCAGCGTCCCTCATTTTAACAACGATAGCTCTAACTGCGCTCGCCAACCCGCATGCCCAGCGTGGTGAGTATGGGCAAAACCCCCCCACATGATAGGGAATATGCTCTGTCTGTGGGGGAGGCCATGTTCAGCAGTGAACGTCGTTCGGCTGAAATGATGATGATGAATGTTACTAAGTCATATTAATTCTACACTACTGTATTAGGGATAACCTGGTAGCTGTAAGTTGACATAATAATAAATAAATTTGGTGACGCTCCTGGTGGCGTCGCGGGCGAGTTCCCAGCTGAGACGCTAGGTTCGGTTCCCGCTGCGGGACAAATGTTTGCATGATCTGCAAATGTTTGTTCCAGGTCGGGGTGTTGTGGTAGGTACTCGTAGTTTCTGATACCCACGACACAGGGAATCCTAGTGCGGGTCAGGACTATGTGACTATATCATCATCAGCCTGATGAAGTCCACTGCTGAACATAGGCCTCCCCCAAAGAGTGCCACGACGAACGGTCTTGAGCCTTCTCCATCCACCGACTTCCCGCAACCCTCACAATGTCGTCGGTCCATCGGGTGGGGGGCCTTCCAACACTGCGTCGTCCGGTTCGTGGTCGCCACTCGAGAACCTTTGTTCCCCAACGGTTATCGGTTCTGCGAGCTATATGGCCAGCCCACTGCCACTTCAACCTGCTAATTCTGAAAGCTATATCGGTGACCTTGGTTCTTCTACGGATTTCCTCATTTCGGATTCTATCACGCAGCGAAACTCCGAGCATAGCTCTCTCCATAGCCCGTTGAGCGACTTTGAGCTTGTGTATGAGGCCAATAGTTAGCGACCAAGTCTCAGTGCCATATGTCATCACTGGCAACACGCACTGATTGTAGACTTTCGTCTTGAGGCTCTGCGGTATCTGTGACGAGAAGATATGACGAAGTTTCCCAAACGCTGCCCATCCGAGTTGGATTCGTCGGTTGACCTCTTTGTCAAAGTTGGACCTACCTAGTTGAATCGTCTGACCCAAATAGACATAGTGATCTACAACTTGAATGGTATCGTTCCCAACATTTACCGGTATGGGTGCGACATGAGCATTGGACATGATATTTGTCTTGCCCATGTTCATTTTAAGACCCACCTGTTGAGTGTGACTATATTATCACCCTCAAATGACTCTAAATTGGCTGAAGAGCTGATCAAACAAAACCTGGTTCTGAGAAAATTTGGATGTGTCCAGACTGTGGAGAAATTTATAAGGAACTTATAATCGAAGACTGGATTGTATGTGTAGGTAGCTTGTAATGAGTGGTGGCATAAAGAATGCGGCACATCTCCTGATTTTGTGTGTGATTTTTGTCAGTAATATGATTAATTATTAACTGCGCACTCTTACACTACCCGCGCAGTCTTACCGAACCCACTGCGCAATCTTACACGACCGGTAGTGTAAGAGTGCGCATTTCCCATTTTGTTATTTTGCTCAAATAACTGTAAAACTATTGATCTCATGTCGAAGAGTCTTTATAATAATATTAATTGATTACTAAATAATAGAAATAAATAAATTTGATTTTTGTAATGCTGTTCATTTTGATTTTATATCCTCTGATAAGTTAAGTGCGCAGTCTTAAACCACCCTACCCTACGTATATCTAGTATGATGCGAGAACCTGGTTTAAAAACCTGGTTGAGTAAATACGAACCACCTCCTGTCACGTAGCAATTAAAACTTACTTAGCCACGCAGTGAGCGGCGGTGATGACCCACTCGTGATGGATGATCGAGCCTCCACAGGAACTGACTCCGCCGTTCGCAGCCACCATACGCAGGGAGATCTGGTGAGGGATCTGCTCGTCTTCAGCTGGCCAGCCGGCTACGACCCTTGAGGGTTCTATGGAAAATCATTTTTTTTGTTATTCCTAGTTTACAATATTTATTGTATCCTACATAATATTACAATCTAGCCAAGTAGGCTAATGAGTAATTTGACTTTGACATAGTTTTATAAAGTAAATTATAAATAAGAATGTGTCCAATAGCACTTTTCTTACAGTTTCTATTCAAGGGGAAGACACTTTGTTATGTTCTTCTGTGTTCTTAATAAGTAAATAAGTAGTCACTATCACTTACACTGAATTTCATTATTTTACACTATACTAACTCAAAAGGCTTGGTCCTTTTGAGTCTTCTTACTATGTCTGTGTTGTCGAGGAGCTGGATTGCCTTAAAGTTCACATGGTGATGAAGTCTATGTTCATGAGCTTCTGCGTATTTTTTAATGAGTGTGTAAACGAAGTCTATGTTAAGGTCCCGGTGGAGGTCTTCGTTTCTTACGTACCAGGGTGCATTCACAATATCCCTTAGTACTTTGTTTTGGAACCGTTGTATGATTAGGATTTACTACTTTTTTTGGTACAGCCCCATAGCTGGATTCCATAAGTCCGTACTGGCATCAGGACTTGTTTATATAATATAATCTTGTTATGTACTGAAAGGGCAGATTGTCTTCCAAGCAGCCAGTACATCTGTTTGTAACGTATCTCTAACTCGTCTTTTTTCTTCTTGACGTGGTATTGGAAAATCATTGTAAAATCACACAATAATTTTCATCATATCAGCCGTAGGACGAATAGGAACAAATAGTTGCAGATAATACAAACATTTGTTTGTATTATCAACACCGCAGCGACAATCGAACGCACAACTAGGTACTCACACTCAGAGGGTACTCGCTCGCTATGCCACCGGTATTGCAACACTATTGTTATTATTCATATTGTTTCAAAATAAGGAGCTATAAATGCTCGAATTAGGTGCTAAGTCTTTATCCCAGTTTGTAACCACATCTCCGTACATATTGAACACTATTTTCCTTTAGGCTTACGTAACTTACTCTTTTTTAGTGCCGCCTACCATGAGCTCTTATGTACGTATCTACCTAAATTGTCTATGGTACCTATGTACCTAACCTACATCCTTACTTAAGCCTTAACAGAAACTGTTACTTACCTACAAATATTGTGCTTACAATAATAAGTTGTTTCTTTCTTTTCAGTTCTTTCTTCTTTCTACTTTTATTGGGAACTCAGGATGTGAATGCGTAGTACTTACCGCGGCTGCGAAGGTCTTCGATGATAGCTGGTTCAGCATATCTGCTGATTACGTCAGCCTGTAAGGATATCGAAAAATAATAATGTACCCTGAAAACCTCTCATTTTGCAGTTGCGTTCGGGTCAGGCTCAAAATGGATGCAGTGCGTACCTGCCCATTAGATTCGATGTCTCATCGTATTCAAGGTAAAAAAAAGTGATAAATAGTCGAAATCCGTAACCAAACTCTTAACTATTTCTGTACAGCTTCACCTGAATGAGCCTGACCATAAGCTGTTAGGTATATTTTTTATACTTAGGTATAATAAATAACACATTAATTAATTATAAAAACTTACCTGCACTATTCCCCAAAGCAGGATAGCTCCGAACACGTAGAAGACGCGCACCATCTTTTCTGATTACAGCAACACTGAACTTAATTATTTCTAATATCTACTCATTAATATCGATTTAATTCCTAATCTAGCCGCCTGATACAGTTAATCTGTAATTATGATATTGATAATGAGTAGATGCTTGATTAATTTAATAATGATATGCCTATTTTGAACACCTACCTTTCGTCCCAAGGCCAAGGAAGATCTCAAATTTTGACGTCTTTCGATAAAAAAAATCTTACAAAAATATTACTAAGAGGCGGAAATATTCGTCCCTTGGAGGATTAAAGGTTAGCCAACATAAAAGGAAAAACGCGTTTAATGTGATGCGGGAGAATCAATCAGTTATCTGGCAACCTACTAAAATTAAAACTACATAAATGGCTAGCAGAAAAATGTTTTTATTCTATTGCTGAATTTTTAGACTGTAAATTTGACTAATGATTACCTACATAATGCTAAAATCTAATTTAATTAATGTAGAATGTGCAACTAATATAAATATAGGTAACTCATAATCTTGACCGTTAACTATGACTCTAATCTTATATCTAGGTATCTTAATTTGTAATGATAACGACATTGTTTTTTAATTTGAAAATTTTGTTATTTTTTAATTATTGTAATCCTACTATATTAAATAAAACATTTGCATGCTTGTGTAGCAAAAACATGTGCGCCCGCTTACTGCATAAGAACAGCGATTATATTCAACTACCATGTTTTAGCAAATAAACTGATTTCAAACTGATTTCATTTCAAACTTGAGTATTCATTTAATCATTGAAGTCGAATGTATCATTCTGTAACGTCATAAATCTAGTTAATCTAGCCTAGAAGATACAGGTAAGAAACCACGGCACTTTATTATTTTTAAACTTTATCAAGTCTGTCAGGATCGTGGTAAGTCGAAATCCGTGGCCTCTGTTTACCTCTTTCAGAGAGCATGATGCGCGGCTTATCTCGCGTGGTACCTTGGCAAAAAGAACTATTTTATAATAAATAGTGTCATATGTGCTATATAGGTACTATTTATTATAAAATAGTTAATGTTTTCGAAATCGGTTCAGCCTTTACGGCGTGACTGAACCACAAATATCCAAACATCCTCACAAACTTTCGCATTTATAATATTAGCGCATAGGTTCAAATCTAGATTTCACACTAGACTACTGCACGATCCCAAACCTTCCTTATCATATTTGAGATGTTTTGGATGTCGCTATGGGTGATGGAATTGACGTCGGGGTTGAGATCTTCTTTCCTATTTCGCTCACTCAATGGCACCCCTGGTATTCCCTAGTTCCGTTTTACTATGTTTTACTGTTCATCCGACTGGCAATGATGACGCTAAATTTAATTGAAAACGCTGTATTGTATCGTTTCAGGCCAGACAGGCCTCATAGCTCAGTTGGTAGTAACTCTGCCTTCTGCGCTAGAGGTAGCGGGTTCGATTCCCGCACTAGACAAACATTTGTGTTTGTTCTGTGTCTGGGTGTTTAATATATATCTATTATGTATATCAGTCGCTGGTACCCATAGTACAGGCTATGCCTAGTTTGGGATCAGCTGACCGTGTGTGATCTGTCCGGAATATTTATTTATTTATTTATTTAAAAAGAAGATAGTTCCTCTGAAATAAATTTATCCTACTATGCTTTAACAGTATCACGGTAGGCAGTCATGTGATTAAGCTACAAGTACCTAGTTTGTTCCTAACATTTTTTTTGTATAAACTCAAAGTAGAAACCTATTATTAGCCTTTCTATCTAGCTATAGCGTTTAATCTTATGTTCTGTAACGCCGTTGGTTTCTCTAATAAATAAAATAAAATAAAAATCCCGGCCTCCTCCAGAGGAGAGTGCATGTGGCCCTAAAAGAACCCGGTGTGGTGAAAAGGTTCAACACGGGTAGAACAGTCTTACAATCAAACATTTTTGTAAGAAAAATCTTTTATTTCATGTTCTAACAGTGTCTAAGCGTTGACGACGATGACCTTGTCGCTGGGTGCTGGGTCGGCGCTGATGCTGGCCTCCAAGTCCTCAGTCTTCCAGTCAAAGTTGATACCGGTAACCTCTAAAAACCAGTCGTGGTAGTGGCCGGGGCGGACGTAGGCTGAAAAATGTAATCATTGTTGATAACGAATAAAAAATACTAACTACGCATTGGCGACACGAAAAATAAAGACGGTCAAGTGCGAGAACTCGCGCCCTGAGGCTTCCGTGGGTTCGAATCCCGGTCGTACACCAATGGATTTATAAAAAATTATAAAAATATAATGTGTAGGAATTGACAAACTTATATTTGCGGTCGCTCACGTAGTCATTGTATGACATTGACCGCAAATATAACTTTGTTCCTAAAAAACTTCGAAATTCCTCAATTTCAGACTTTTCCCTTTACTTGTGTGACAAAAGCTCCTAGCATTCCAAATTTCAGCATTGTGGGGTAACTGGAAGTACCCTACAGGTTTTTGATTTTTGCCATTTACAAAAATTATACATTTATTGCCATATCTTTTAAATGCACTAAGCTAGAGCTTTGATTTTTATACGGCACCATAAGCCCACAGACTTTAATAGGTGGTTTTAATTTCAAGTTGATACCTTTAGCCGTTTCTGAGAAAAAGGGTCTTGACAGACGGACAGACAGACAGAGCAAAGTGATCCTATAAGGGTTCCGTTTTTCCAACTGAAGTACGGAACCCTAAAAAGCGATTGTAACCTAGGAGAGGAGAGGGAGACAGGGTGGTTCTTACATTACTATTCAACAAATGATCTAAGGACAGCACACGCTACACTTGATGAAATATGTACCTAATGCTTCTATGAAATTGAATATTACTTAAAATATGATGCAAGCAAAAACTGTAAAGTCAATGCAAAATTGCATTTTAGCTGTCGAGGGGCAGAGCGACTTCAGGCCATGCGGTTTTATCATTTATATAATCATTTAGTTTATAGTACGCTTTATTAATAAGATTATTCTTTATGTACACTTTAAATCTTCTAATAGGAAGTTGCGTCGCGTTTACCGGAAGTTTATTATAAAATCTTACCATATTCCCCATAAAAGACCCATTTACTTTTTGTAATCTAAATTTTGGAATGCACAATTTATTTTTGTTTCTTGTGTTAATATTATGCACATCACTTTTTTTCTTAAAGCTAGCCATGTGCTTATGTGTGTACAATAAGTTTTCGTAATATATTGTGAAGTTACAGTTAAAATATTAATTTCTTGGCCTTGACTTCATTTTATAAATGGCACGAACCTAGCAGAGGGGGAGAGAGGGTGGTTCTTACCCGAACGAACCTAGGAGAGGGGGCACCATACTGGAGCTATACATTCCATTTGGTGAAAAAGGATCATCGGAAAAAACGACAGGCCGTGTTAACTGCCCGATTATTCTAGGCTTGGTCGTGAGGAACAGGCGTAGCTTCACCTAGTTTCTAAGACGTTCCAAAGAGATCCTAGGGATTTATTTGAAATACATAAGCTACGTTTGAATTTGGGGAGAGAGATTTGAGGGTGGTTCTGACCAAATTAATGCGGTCTGTGGCATCCGCTCTAGACATGAAGATGAGAATGGAAGGCAACTTATCTGATTGGGGGATCAACTGCAGCCAGTAAAGAACCCAGAAGGAGGGAGAGCTGTTCTTACCCGAGGGGTGGGGTCCGTTGCAGCCAGCACTGGATCCGAAGCTTACGACGCCGATCATGGTGGGTTGGCCGTCGACGTCGACCAGGGTCAGGGGGCCGCCGCTGTCACCCTGAAAGGTCAAAGTTCTTTTTATCTTGAATTGAATCAACTCAATCATAATAACTATAATCGGAACGGAGTCATAGTGGGACGGAGTGAAGAAGTGGATGTGGATGCAATCCAACTTCACTGAATGAATGAAGTTTTTTTTATTTTCGAACTAAATCTAAACTACACAATAAATTGAAACACTAAAAGAAACATTGTTAAAATGTTGTGCGCAGCAGAGCTCAAGGAAAACATGGCCTTCGCTCAGCACCGGTCTTTGGTACACCCAGCCGATCTACGAACGAGGCTCTGGGTGGAGCGCCATAGACCGGCACTGGACCAGCGTTATGGTCCAATCCCACCAGTTTGATAAATACCGTTCGTCATGGTACTTTCTGGGGAAGTCCATGTTCAAGGACTTCATCAGGCTGATGATGAAATAAGAATAAATTTCAGCGCCCAGTCAAGAACTAACCTGGCAAGAAGACTGGGCGGTATCATTGTAGTACTCTGCGCAGATGGTTCTGTCTTGGATGACGACGCTGTTGGGGTAAAACGTGCGGCACTCCTCATTGGTGATTCCGCGGAGGTGAGTCCACAGAAGAATCTCCGAAGCGGCGCCACCTGGTGTTGCAAATGGTAGGTGCATATTTAAATGAGAAGACGATCAATTGCAAGTGTGTTGTGCAAGTGCTGTCAAACGGTGAAAGAAGACATCGGTAGGAAGCCGATAATTATTTATTTTTATTTGAAATTAATTAGCACGATTAAAAACCAGTTACACTAATAATTAATCATTAACATGTATACAAAGGAGCCATTTCATTCTGGGCCTGGTCCATGTACACTACATAGAAAAATTAGGAAAAAATAAGAGATTACAAGAAAAATACAATTTCATTAATTTGAAGACAAATGCGATTGTACAAGAATAGTTCTTCTGGTAAGTTTTTTACTATGTGAACACTATTTGAAGGCCGCCATGTTGGTTTATAATTGGCGTTTGACATGACATTGACATATTTTCATGTAATGCTTGTTTGAATTGATGTTTTTGTTTTTGTCAGTTATATGTAGGTTGTCAAAATGACATTTCACGCACGTCCATCCGCCATGTTTTTGTAGCGCTGTGTGTTGCTCTCTTTGTCGAAGAAAATCTTAATTTACCTTAGAACGAAGTCAATTTAAATAAAATAACCAATTAAATACGTTAACTTTATTGCTTAGCCATATTTTAGAGTAGTGTACACAGTGCAGGCCCAGGCTCCATATATTGATGAAACGTCTCTTTTACATATATGTACATACAATAACCTGGTATGTCCTAGAACATAAAAGTTGAAGCGCAATTTAGTCTTTTCACCACTCTGGTGAAAAGTGGAGCACTGGTGTAGTGGTGGTAGTGGCCCCGCCTTCCATTCCACAGGTCGTGGAATCGAATCGATTTTTAATTCAGAAAACTGATGTGCGTTATCTATACCTACTAGTGTTAATGACAACATAACAGTAAAGGAAAACATCGTGAGGAAACCGGCATGTCCTAGGACCTAAAAGTTCGAAGACTTGTGACATGTGCACGAAAGGAGCCTCTAAGGCTCGTTTAAGGCTGATTTAATTTTTTTTTTTTTTATGAATTTTTAATTTGAACTTGAAATTATTTTTAATTATATACTGTTAAACGAAATATTGCACACCATAACATGGCAGAATACATTGATTCCATTTTATAATAACATTAACACCTCTGTACATGTATTTCAAGCAATAAATTTTTACTTTACTTCACTGATTAATGTCAAATCAAATCTAAACTCAAGCACCGATTTCGTCTGATTGAAGTTTCAGAATAAGCATTCACTCAGGTGAACTGTGATCATTGAATCTATACTGAAGCACTGTTCAAGAATTAGAATCTCGCCTCAAATCGAGATTTAAGTACAGATCAATGCTCGAGTCTTGTCTCTGAATACGAGCCTAAGAGGCTTTCGCTAAGTACAATGAATCTTTCACCGACGACGTCATAATCCCTGTTCAGGGCCTGTACCTCAACCAGCTCACTGACCTTATTTTGGATGACCATGAAAGAATCAGTGATACGACAAGCAACAATACCGGTTCGTGACATTTTTCATTGAAAAAACTATTCAAAAATCAGCTGTTTTATCTTGATGTCGGACTTCTCGTACGTTTAGTTATTATTAGTTAAAAAGATGGTAAAAATACCAAATTAAGCTGATTTAAAATCGGGAAAAATATTTAATAAGTAATTGATTTTTTTCCTTTAATACTTTTTGTTGAAAGAAAAAGCACCTTTCGTTTTAGTTGATTAAGTAGTGCTCCCTTACCGTTCCAAGGGTCGTCAGTACGTCCGTACCCGCTGACGGTGAGCACCACTCCTTGGTAGTTGGTGTTCTTGGTCTCGCTGTTCTGCAGACGGCATGGCTGGATGGTGGCTGCGAACAAATGTAGATTTTAACAAGTGTCATGTTACTAGTGGGGTATTTTGGAACGAAGTTCCTTATCGCGCGTTGCGAAAGGGGGCTAGACGGAAAAAATTAAGACTAAAAGTTGTATCGACACTTTTTGCTATAAGTAGTTGTAAGCCGTGCGGCATGCGCGTGTTTCTCTGTCTCTCTCTCTCTCTCTCTCATAGAAAGCAAGCCAGTTATTTTCGTTTCGTCTTTTATATTTTAATATTACAATATCAATGCGTATGTATTTAATAAAATTTTATTACAATTCCTTCACTAATTAATCGAACGGAACTTCGGTCTGTGACTTCGTTCCATCCGGGTCTCTGGTATATACAAAATTACTCTATGATCCGGGTGTCCCTTGACACCTCTCCAGTTTTTATTTTTTATTTTTTTTATTTACTTTATGTGGCTATGGTATCACTGCGGCCACAACTGGCCAATTGTGATCGCCACTTTATTTGTGGAGCCCCTTTACAGGGCTTTCAAAGTACACCGCAAAGCCCAGCAGCTGTTACTAGTGGGCTAACGCGGCTCCGCTCATGATATTTCATTACAAGTGAAGCGTGTGCGTGCTGCCCTTAGAACATTTGCTGAAGCTCACCAATTGTCATTTTTTCTCATTTTTTGAGGAATCTCGATGGTTTTACTTATTTATGTAGGTACAACGCGAGCGAAACCGCGGGCGGAAACTAGTTGGTTATATATATGATAATTATTATTATTACGCTTACGATAAGATATAAAATTGCATTTGACTTTTACTAACATAACGTATGCGTAACGTGAATAATAGTTATTCGTGCTTGGGGCACTGTATGAGAGTATGAGGAACACTCACGTCCATACGTAATAGATTGTTCGAGTCCCAGAAGCGCAATATCGTCAGTCTGGACTCCAGCTTGAGCCTCATTGTAGCCGTGGTGGATGTACTTCCTCGTGGTCTCCACGATGTACTCCGGGAGGGTCAGGTTAGTCAAGCCGAGGCGGATTACGAAAGTGACCTGGCTGAAAGAGAGATAATTTATTTCATAGGTACGCGAAGTATGTATGAAGTTGGTAACTTTGATAGATAGAGTGAGGAACAGTGTGATAAGAGAGCGTTGTGAAGTGAAAGAAGACGTAGTGATGAGGATTGAGAAAGGTATGCTGAGATGGTTTGGTCATGTAGAGAGGATGAACGAAGGAAGATTGACGAAACAGGAGTAAAAGGCGAGTATGAATGGGACCGGTGGAAGGGGAAGACCTAGGCGTACGTTTAGTGACCAAATCGGTGACGTTTTGGAAAAAGTCCAGGTCAAGAGTACCCTAAACCGACGAGCATGTATGAGGAATGTGATGAGAGTGAATGAAGCAAAAGAGGTGTGTCAGGATCGTAGCAAGTGGAAATCCGTGGTCTCTGCCTACCCCTCTGGGAAATAGGCGTGATTTTATGAACGAAATTTTATAAAGGTTAAATAACGATACCAGTATGAAATAACGGTACCGTTATGCCATACCGGTATAGCATAATGGTACCGAAATGTTTTAACGGTACTGGTACCTATAACCTATACCGCTTTCAGTCCCTGCTTGACATCTTCTTGTCGTGTCACTGATTCTTTCTTGGTCAGGCATACTTAGAACTTCTTATACCAGCGCGAATTATAGTTAAGAATTTATAGTTAAGAAGTTTAGAATGGGGGTAGTCAAGAGAAGTCGACCATATGCGAACATTTGGCACTTGCCCTTACATAGTCCTAACCGCATACTAGAATTCCGTGTCATGGGCCTCTACGAGTACCATGGTACCACAATATTACACCCATACCCAGAACAAATATTTGCAGATCATGCAAAAAGAAAGAAGTGAGTGCGGAGATGACGGCTAACAGAAGAGAGTGGAAGATGAAAAACATGTTGTGCCGACCCCACATAATGTGGGACAAGGGCAGGAAGAAGACGAAGAAGAAGAAGATAGATAGATAGATAAAAAAATTATTTGGCACTACATACACACACTATTGACATAGATAAACAATTTTAAACTAAAGTACATACAATAGGTAGGTATAAATAATTAATAGAGCAATTTAAAAAAAAAAGTAAACATTTGTCCCGCAGCGGGAATCGAAACCGCGCTCTTTGCATCAGGCACTCGCCCGCTACGCCAGCGAGATCGTCGAATAACTAGATAGTATTGGAGAAAAAATCAATATTATGATGTTTTCTCCAATACTTTTTAGGTGCGCGCGGCAAATTGAAGTGGCAATGGGCAGACAATACAGCTCGTAGAACCGATCAACCTTGGGGAATAACGGTTCTCGAATGGTGACTAGGTACGAACCGGGCGACGAAGGCCCCCACCGACATTGTAAAGGTTGCGGGAAGTCGATGGATGGAAAAGGCTCAAGACTTGTCGTAACTTGGGAGGCCTATGACCAGCAATGGACCTACAGGCTACATTATAGATAATATTTCAAAGAGCCACCGCGCCTGAACAGAGCTAGATTTTTTCAGTAAAATAAAATTTTTGCGTCACTTATTTAACACACAAAATGTCGGCAGCAATTGAAACATACTTAGCCACGCAGTGAGCGGCGGTGATGACCCACTCGGGATGGATGATCGAGCCTCCACAGGAACTGACTCCGCCGCCCGCACCTACCATACGCAGCGAGATCTGGTGAGGGATCTGCTCCTCTTCAGCTGGCCAGCCGGCTACGACCCTTGAGGGTTCTATAGAAAATCGCAAAACAATCTGATTAACAGCTTAACAGGTCGCTCACTACTGAACATAGGCCTCCCCCATAGATTTCCAGAGTGGTTGATCATCCGGTGATCAAGGTCATCCTATTATAACCCCTTATTTTTAACATATAACAGAAAACACGAGCTGGAAAAAAAAATGTGTGCTGCAGCAGCAAAATAGCCTCGGCTCAGCATTATGCCTACTGTGTTAGCAGCAGACGCTGGTATTCTGCCGAAACCATTTCCCAGTCATTAAACCCTGTGAGAACAGTTATAATGAAAAAGGTAATAAAAGTAAATGTTAGAATAATCAGGGAATGATAAATATGGTTAGTAGTAAAATATGGTTACATAAATAATAACCATTAATTAAAATTTTCCAAATTACAAATAAATAATAGCACCCAACAGTCACATAATATATAGTCCTGACCCCACACTAGGATTTCCTGTGTTCTGGATTCCCAGACCCGGAATAAATATTTGCAGATCAGATATTTCCCGCAGTGGGAATCGAACCCCCGTTGCGTCTCAGACGGGCACTCACTCGCTACGCCACCGAGGTCGTCTGACCGGTATTGCAACAAAAGTATACAAGATACTGTATTATGGAGCTATAAATGGTCTAGGTACCTACTTATTCACTTTTAATGGGGACTCAAGATGTGAAGGCGTAGTACTTACCGCGGCTGCGAAGGTGTTCAATGATAGCTGGTTCAGCATATCTGCTGATTACGTCAGCCTGTAAGGATATCGAAAAATAATAATGTACCCTGAAAACCTCTCATTTTGCAGTTGCGTTCGGGTCAGGCTCAAAATGGATGCGGTGCGTACCTGCCCATTAGATTCGATGTCTCATCGTATTCAAGATAAAAAAAAGTGATAAATAGTCGAAATCCGTAACCAAACTCTAACTATTTCTGTACAGCTTCACCTGAATGAGCCTGACCATAAGCTGTTAGGTATATTTTTTATACTTGGGTATAATAAATAACACATTAATTAATTATAAAAACTTACCTGCACTATTCCCCAAAGCAGGATAGCTCCGAACACGTAGAAGACGCGCACCATCTTTTCTGATTACAGCAACACTGAACTTAATTAATTAGAATTATTTCTAATATCTATCTACTCATTAATATCAATTTAACTCTTGTACCTAATCTAGCCGCCTGATTCAGGTAATCTGGGATTATGAATTATGATATTGATTATGAGTACAATTAGGTACCTATTTTGAATACCTACCGTCCCATGACCGAGGAAGTTCACCCATTTTGACGTACCTATTTAGATAACAAAAAGCTATGTTCTGGGTTTTACTGGGCCGTGGCGGCCCCGGCTGAAGAATAGGCCTCTCCATATCTACCCGTAAGAGGCGACTAAGGGTAAAAAGGTAGGGGATGGCAGCAGCGTTCCCTATTAACAACGATAGCTGAAACTGTGCTCGCCAACCCACGTGCCCAGCGTGGTGATTATGGGCAAATCCCCCCACATGATAAGGAATTTGCTCTCTGTCTGTGGGGGAGGCCATGTTCAGAAGTGGACGTCGTAAAGAGAAGTCTCTTCGATAATTTATCTATGTGCGGGCCCCATTGAAGCTTATTATCTAAGGTTATTCCTAAAAAGTAGTGGTGTCCACGAGGTCCATCTGTTCATCTTTTATTTTTATATTAGCAGTAAAGTAACTCGGGTAACATTCGGTAGTATAAACCGAATGCATTTAGTTTTCTTTTCGTTTAATAATAAGTTGTTTACATTAAACCATTTTACAACTTTTGAGATTTGTTTGCATTGTTTACATCATCAAAGTTATTCTGTCGACGCTTCAATTTAAATAAAAGTGAAGTGTCATCAGCAAACAGTACAATCTCGTGATCATTCCTAACAAGTCGGGGTAAATCATTAATGTAAATTAAAAACAGGAAAGGCCCTAGTATTGATCCTTGTGGTACGCCCATTGTTACCACTGACCCCGGAGAACGCTTTCCATTTACATCAACTCTCTGTATTCTGTCACTTATGTAAGAAGTAAGAAGGCTAAGGGAAACACCCCTAATACCATAGTGGTGGAGTTTCCTGAGAAGTGTTTCATGGTGAACACAATCAAATGCCTTGGACAAATCACAAAAAATACCCAAAGCATCACGAGACGCTTCCCAGGTATCGAAAATATGGGACAACAGCTCAACACCAGCATCAGTGGTTGAGCGGCCTCTTGTAAATCCGAATTGTTTGTTGTCAAGTAAGTTATTCATATTAAAATGTCTTTGTATCTTCAAAAATTTTACTAAACATAGGTAGTACTGATATTGGTCGAAAGTTACTTGGGTCAGCGTGACTACCTGACTTGAACAGTGGTAGGTATTATTTTGCTTTGTATCATTAAATCAGGGAACACACCACAGTCAATGCATTGGTTAAACATAAGAGCTAGTTCGGGTGCAATGATGTCGATCAGTGGTTTTACGACGCTAATAGAAACGCCCCAGAGGTCAGTGGTCTTTTCTACATTAATTAATTTAAAAGCTTTGATGATGTCGTTATTATTCACATAATCGAAGTTGAACTGTAACTTACATTCAGGTTTATTATCTTTTAACAATGACTCTGCGATTATGTGAGAAGAGTTTAAAGATTTTGTAGTAGAAACTGGAATGTCAACATGCTGAATTGGACGCCAGTTTGTGGCATGTGAGTAGGTATTTTATAGTTTAGTTTAATTTTGTTGTTTTTGGTAATCGATGTTATGCCGATACCTACCTATGTATGTTACAAATAAAACTATTTTCTTCTTTCTTTCCTTCTATGATAGGAAGTCACACTGAAAATCTGTGGGGAAGGCCTATGTTCAGCTGTGGACATCCTACGGCTGAAATGATGATTAAAATGACGACTGGGTTTTAGTAATTTTTTTTCATAAGGGTTGCATAAGGGTTTGTGTGATTGTTACCTTTATCTGGATCAAGAAAAAAAACGATACAGTTTATCGAAGCAGTAGCCTAGATAAAATCTAAGCACGATAATAATTGGGTTTTTACAACTCTAAGCTGTGATTAAAATTATTAATAATTATCATTGCTTTGATAAATTTAATTGTAGTACCTAATTGGATATCATATTCACTGAAAACTTGATATTTGTCATGTTTGGGAGAATAACTGGTTCCCAATTTTCATAGAATTCCCGGTGTCGTGAGTATCAGAAACTACTACCACAACACGCAGTACCGCAGCGGGAATCGAACCCGTGCGTCTCAGATGGGCATTCGGCCGCTCAATTATTCAGCTGTTTTAGTTAGCAAGCAACTTATCTTACGTTTAATAATTAGTTATAATGTTGGAATAGAGACCAAAAAGAAATTATGAAAATGTTCAGAATTTTTTAATTTCGAGTTTTTTTCCCCACTTATATTTTTTTTATTGATGTAGCCCCTTTCGGTGTATCACTCTAGTTACGGAACACGTTGTAATATGTTATGTTAAGATATAAGAACAAAAATTTAAGATTTCAATCAAATTCTAACACCAATTGGGGTTGATGACAAACCAAATAAAAAAAATCTTTTCAATTTATAACTCAATTGAGTTATCTATAAATTGTTTGTAACGGTTTTAGATAGCTCAACTATTTCTTGTGTATTATGTAAATATTTACTTTTATTTCTCTAAATAAAGTTTTCTATTTATAACATCTTACAAGGATTTCGTGAGCATTTAAAATCAGTTTAATAGTCAACATAATTTAATAAAATGCTAAGTACAAATATAACATTGTTTTCTTTGATTACAGACTAAATATCACAACTGGCTTCAATATACTTAAAACATATTGTTCGTTAGTTTTTATTTAAATATCTTAAGTACTGACAAAGGAAAATAAATATTTACGTTAAATATTATTTCATTGAGCAGTAATAACGCTTAAATAAACCAGATACAAAAACCCTGATAGATCCAATATAGCGAATTTGTACTTAAAAACGGTATTATATATATATTAATACAAAATAAATCGAGAGGTATTTCATATTGAAAACAAAATAAAATGTTTGTTTTTCCCAAATTAATGCGATAATTTCCTACCGTGGCAACACTGACCAGGTTATTGACCAATCCGCTCCTGAGCATCTGCTGGTGATACCGTAGCAAGTTATATTCTCCCCGAAATAATTAAATTAATCGGGAGGTTTAAATTCATTTATGAAATCGCATTTCAATAATTCATCATTTCACAATGTGCTGGAAGGCCGATGGACCGACGACATTGTGAAGGTTGCGGGAAGTCGATGGATGGAGAAGGCTCAAGGCCGTTCGTTGTGGAACTCTTTGGGGGAGGCCTATGTCCAGCAGTGGACTTCTACAGGCTGATGATGGTGATGATTACAAAGTCTCGGTCAGGGTTTTTATACATACAGTAAATAAATAAATAATCAAATAACACAACTCTATATACATACGTAAGTAGGTACTTTAGTTCTTCTTGTCGTGTGACTGATTCTTTCTTGGTCATCCTGTATTAGGTCAGTGACCAGGTTGAGGCATGGTGGCCCTGAAAAGGGCTAAGTACTAAGGCTACTTAAGTACTAGAACGAATGCACAAAATCAATGCACTTTGAAATAATATCCACGTGAAACATAAATAATCATCAATGATTTGAACTAAACCTAAGGTTAAGTATGGTTTAAATGTTTTTAGTAAAAATGATTCTTAATTATTACTGACAAATCCTAGACAAATGTTTAAAATGGTATTGACTCGAAATCTTAAAAAATGTTAACATCATAGCCATTTACTTTATCTGTAAACATTGCCGTTGTAAATTGCGCCAGGTCAATCAATGGTGTCGATTCTGTTGTTGCATTATCCTTAAATAATTTATAAGTGTTTGCAATAATGGCAACATTTATTATGTTAATTTGATTTAATTTTGATTGCAACATTTTTTGTACTTCCTTCCGTCTTCCTTCTTGCAATTGGTAGCAAATAGAACAGTTGATAGCAACGTGAATTTTATTTATACAACCCACCAGACCTTCCTCCAGCATCCAAATAGGATAGATTAGCTTACAGTTCAACAATAAGACATAATAGAAGAAAGGAACAACTGCAACATTTTTAGGGCTATCATTAACATTAACATTTTAAGTTTATGTTAGTGCGACAATTTTATCGACACCGATAACTTGAAACATGTAAACCACACAGAGGTTACTTAAAACATGTAAACAATTCTAGGTTATAAGTACTATTTTGGTCTTTCATCTAAGTACATAATTGTACTAAATTCATCTACTTTTAAGACAATGCTGCAACTTGCTACATTCACATATTTTTGCATTTACATTTTAGTGCAGCATTACAACTTGTTTATATGCGATTAGTAAACATAGTAAGCCTTCTACAGTGAATTAAAACTTACTTAAAACGCGTAAACGCCTACTTAAAACACGTAAACGCTTACTAAAACACGTAAACGCTGACTAAAATCACGTAAACGCTTACTTAAAACGTGTAATCACGAGCCCAGGCTGACCGTGTGTTGGCCGGCATGTTTTTTAGCTTGCGACACATTGTAGTATACAATCGCGTCGTGCACAGTTGGGAATGTGTCCAACTGGAGTCGTTCTGAGACTAATTCTAGTGAATTGTAGCGATCTATCATCTCTAGGACTGGACCTAAGGAGGAAAAAAAAATTCTGGGTTAGAAAAATAAGTTTAGTCTGCCCAAAGGCCTTCGTCGTAAGAGCTTAACTTTGAATTTTTTAAGTAGTTTAGTTCCAATGACATTGCAATATTTGCAGAACGGAAAACCGTTGGGGAAAAAGGTTCTCTCATTAGAGAACCTTTTTCCCCAACGGTTTTAGCAGTGCGTCACCGGTTCGTGGTCGCCATTGCGACCACGAACCGGTGACGCACTGCTGGCCCCCCACCCGATGGACCGATGACGGGAAGTCGGTGGATTTAGAAGGCTCAAGACCGTTCGTCACGGAACTCTTTGTGGGAGGTCTATGACCAGCGGTGGACTTATACTGGGTGATGATGATGCAATATTTGGTGACAGCGAGCTGATCTGATGATAGGATCAGGAGCTGTTCCAAGTAACTATGTGAAACAGCTATCCTATCATCAGATCAGCTCGCTATTTCCTGCGTTGAGAAGTTCCTCACCTCAGCAAATAATCACTAGATTAAAGTGTTTTTAAGCTGTTTCTATCCGGCTCTTGATCTATGCTGCAATTGCTTAAGCGTAATGGCAATGAAGTTAGTAACTTTGAGGGTAATTTTACAATCTTAGCATCATTCAAAATGTTCCAAACTTGACAAGGGAAAACTTCAAGACCTTAGCTTCTTCCTTTTCATGTTTGAAAAAATTCAGATGTCGCTAAAATTGATAAAATTATCCATAAAATTGCGATCTTCATTACCATTTCCGTTACGCAATAGCTTGGCTGGTCCAGTTTTTATACTCGTACCATGCGAGCGAAGCCGCGTGCGGAAGCTAGCTACGTTTTACAAATCCTTAATGTTGGTCTTACCATTTGGTCCTGCTAGTATAACGGTGATATTGCTTGCCAGTAGTTCTCTGTGAACTGCCACTAAGGTCTTGATCCCCGGGGCATCCACATACGAGAGTGCACTAGCGTCTATAACCACACATTGTATCTGAAAAAAAGGTCAAGATAAGATAAAGATATATCTTTGGTATTTTTGGTAACAAACTTCACATAATTATGATAATGGTACATCAGGTTTTGGTATAAAATGTAATTGTTGGACCTAGTTGTAAAAATACAGGTACCAGTACTTTAATCCTATCTTCCCAATGAACACCCCATCTCCCCAAAATCATATATAGATAGATAACTCTTTATTGTAACCCACATAAAATTTAACACATCACAATTGAATCAATAAAATATAAGTAATAATAGTGGAATACAATGGGCGGTCTTATCACTAAGAGTGATCTCTTCCAGACAACCTTTGATTGGACTGGATTGTACGAGAACAATAGAGGACGGTGGTGCTATGGAAACGGGAAAATATGAACTTAATATAAACAAAATAAATATATATAAATACCTACATAGTATTTACATACGCGTAATATAACAATATATAAATAATATATTAAATATGACACTTAGTTACACAAATATATTATAAATCAAAAGAATAATACTTCTTAATCATACCCTATTTTCCATAAACTTTGCCCTATTTGTGGAATAACTCACAAAAACTTACCCTATCTGACTCAAAAACTTAACCTATTTGACTCAATAACTGACCCTATTGGGCTCAATTATTAGTAATTGAGCCCAATAGGGTCAGTTATTGAATCAGATAGGGTTAGCCCTATCTGACTCAATAACATACCCTATCTGACTCAATAACTGACCCTATCTGACTCAATAACATACCCTATCTGACTCAATAACATACCCTATCTGACTCAATAACATACCCTATCTGATTTATAACTTACCCTATTTGACAAAGTAGGGTCCCATTCATAAGAATCGCTCTTGGTCAGGTTGTTGTCCTCATCGGGAGGAGTTTCGGCTGGCTTCAGGTACCCTATTTTCCTGAACAGGGTGGAGCGGAATAGGTTCTTAGTGGCGAAGTTGAGACCGCCGCAGTAGTGGAAAATTTTGATGCCGGGTAGTTCTTCGGCCTGTAATAAAAAAGGAATGTGAGACTAACCTAAGCAGCTCAGTTGTAAGTGCCACTAGCGGTCACCCATCGATTTGGTGCCCAAGCTGAAAGTTGCTTAAGTTAATCTATCGCAAACGACATGGCCGCGCTCTCCAATACAAGGTGATTCATAACATGTATACCATCCCGAAAGGGGGTTATTCTATCAACTAAAAGAAATAATATTAGCGAAAAAATACATCAATATTCTCAAATAAGAAGTTTTTGTTATTTTTATTATCTTTAAAACTAACGTACAAGAAGTTCGTAATCAAGATTGCTACCTAAAACAGCTGATTTATTGATTTTGACCTGATTTGACCCCAAAACAGCTGATTTTCGTATAGAGTTTTTTCAATGAAAAATGTCGAATTTCCAAAAGTCGTAGAACAAACTTTATTGCTTGTAGAATAAGCCCCTTTCGGGATGGAATAAATATTATGAATCACCTTGTAGGTGGGTACTATTTATTAGGTAGGAAAAAGACCAATTCAGGATATCAAATCGCACTACATAAGTACTTTTTTTTTTTTTTTTTTTAATAAATAGTAACATTTTATTTACACAAAGAAACTTAAAACTAATACAAGTTAATATTTACAAAATACACAAGAAACAGTTGAGCCATCTAAAGACCGTTACAAACGATCTATAGATAGCTCAACTGATCCAGATCACTACCAGTCGGAAGCGTCCCCAAGACGCTGGCGGAATTGCCACGCTGGATGGCAATGCTAATGCGCTGGGCCAAATAAGAGCCAGCTCTCGGGTCACGCGTCGCTTCGATCAGACGTCCTGATATCTTTTTGAAAACCCGGAGGGCCCCGTTAAGTAAGTATAAGACATAAGTACTTAATATTATAAATATGAAAGTAACCTTTTCATGACTAAACGGCTAAACTGATTTTGATTAAATTTGGCATGGAAATAGTTTAAGCCCTGAGGATCGACATAGGCTACTTTTTATCTAGGTATCTCACGATTGAAGCCGCGGGCGGTAACTCATCAGAAATTATAGAACGTACAGAGCTTTTGATTGCATAAAACTAAGCGCAACTTGTTTCTAACGACAATTTTGACAATCTTTTTGGTAAAGACATGTCATTGAATGTCATTTTGATAGCGAATAAAAATCATTGTCAAACAAAATCAACACAAAAATGTAATCTTAAATTCTCAAAAACCAAACCATCAAAATGTGATTCCTCACTTTTAAATACACAATGAAGAAAGTATATATGAGTAAGGCTTCCTGGACAAAAGTTTTACATGGCTTAAGCCAGGACCAACATACAAGCCATCAGTATACAAAAAATGCCATAATGCGTTTTTTCTCGGATAAAACTTACGCATATTCTCTAGATTATGAAATCAGCGTCACTGACCTAGCGAAGTGGTTGATACTTGTGATAATAAACATTATGATGATGTGTGCTGTACAGTTTTTTATAATGTTGGTGCATAATGATAGCGAGCTAGACTGGGCTAGTCGAGGCATGCTGATAAATCAAGTGGATATTTATGACATGTAGGTAATAAAAAAAACAGTTATACATGGGTTTCTATTAAAATTAAGAGCAATCGTAGTGCTGTGCTTATTTGGAATTGTCTCTGGCTACCCCCTTATGGAACGAACGTGCGCAAAAGCAAACGAAAACATATAGGCTAGTTTGGATATAAATAAATAACAGCCAACAGTCACATACATAGTCCTGACCCCACTCTAGGATCCCCTGTGTCGTGGGTATCAGAAACTACGAGTACCGTGGTACCACAACCCCCAGACCCGGAACTAATATTTGCAGATCATGCAAACATTTGTCCTGAAGCGGGTATCGAATCCGCACTTCTTGCGTCTCAGACGGCAACCCGCTGCGCCACCGAGATGCGAGGATGTGAGGAAGTCAGGATATGAGATATATACTTTTTTTTAGGCCGCGGTGGCCCCGGCTGAAGAATAGGCCCCTCCATATCTACCTATCCGCGGATGTCGTAAGAGGCGACTAAGGGAAAAAAGCTAGGGGATGGGCAGCAGCGTCCCTCATTTTAACAACGATAGCTCTAACTGCGCTCGCCAACCCGCATGCCCAGCGTGGTGAGTATGGGCAAATCCCCCCACATGATAAGGAATTTACTCTGTCTGTGGGGGAGGCCATGTTCAGCAGTGGACGTCGTACGGCTGAACTGATGATGATGATGATACTTTTTTTTATACAAATGAGGTGGCAAACAAGCATATGGCCCACCTGTTGGTAAGCGGTTACCGTAGCCTATGAGCGCTTGCAATACCAAAGGCATCACTCACGCGTTGCCGCAACCTTACTCACCGCAGGAACAACACTATTTTCGCGAGATTTTCTCGTTCTAAATTGGAGCAGCCCGCCTGGAGAGGTACCTCCGCCTTACAGAATCTCGCAGCCAAATAACATTATTTGTTTGAAATAGTGTTGTGTTCCTGCGGTGAGTAAGGTTGCCAGAACTATTTAGGGGGAGGAGGCTCGGATTCGGCAACGCGTGCGTGATGCTTCTGGTATTGCAAGCGCTCATAGGCCGTAGCCCACCGTAGGCGGTTACCGTAGTGACCGCTTGCCAACAGGTGAGCCGTATGCTTGGGTGCTACCTCAGTGGTTTTAAAAAAAAGTGAGTTAGTATCTACTTACAGCTCTATACCGCTTGGTGTCCAAGTACAGATCTGTATCGAGAACCCTTCCAAGGAGGCAGGTGTAGGGCTTCTGCGAACGGCAGAATAGGGCTCCGACGCTAGCTAGGAGCCCTGCGCCTAGTCTAAAAGTAGAAAAATAAAATCATAATATTATGGTTGTATCAGCTCTGTATAAATATTTTATAGGTTTATGAAGAACTATCCTAGAAACTTGCGGTTTACTGCTATTTACCTGCTTTTTACTAAATCTACGTAAAAGAGACGTTTCATCAATATATGGAGCCTGGGCCTGCACTGTGTACACTACTCTAAAATATGGCTAAGCAATAAAGTAAACGTATTTAATTGGTTATTTTATTTAAATTGACTTCGTTCTAAGGTACATTATGATTTTCTTCGACAAAGAGAGCAACACACAGCGCTACAAAAATATGGCGGATGGACGTGCGTGAAATGTCATTTTGACAACCTACATTTATCTGACAAAACAAAAACATCAAATCAAACAACATGACATGAAAAATATGTCAATGTCATGTCAAACGCCAATTATAAACCAATATGGCGGCCTTCAAATAGTGTTCACATAGTATAAAACTTACCAGAAGAACTATTCTTGTACCATCGCATTTGTTTTTAAATTAATTAAATTGTATTTTTCGTGTAATCTCCTATTTTTACCAAATTTTTCTATGAAGTGTACATGGACCAGGCCCAGAATGAAATGGCTCCTTTCATTCTAATCCGATAAGTGGGTACGGCGTAACGTAATTGAGTTACAAACATTTTCATATCTTAACAAATTTTCGCATTCATATTATTATAGTAGGAATTACGCTACGCTTAATACATTGCTGGGACTACCGCCTCTTCATGTGTATATACACAAGGAGGCGAAAATTAGTATGTATCGCGCAAACACCCAGGGTTAAAGGTGCTGGCTCTCGCAGAAGATGAGATCCCTTCAGGACTGCAATCACCCATTCTCAGCATGACATCTGATGTCATGCTTCCACGACATGTATTTGATAAACAATACATCGTGGAAATGCCCTCCAGGGAGGACTGGCTGAACAGCCAGCTACACTTTGAGGCCGGTTGCCTAAACTGGTACACAGACGGCTCAAAAATGGGACTGGATGTATTCAATTCAATTCAATTCATTTATTTCAAACTTTAGGGACTTTGGAGAACACTTAGTTACGTCAATTTTTACATGAAATTATTCAGAATATAATACAAAAATTAGGTCGTTAGGTACATAGTATATTTGCAGCTGTATAGGGCTTTGTCATATTATTGTGTAATTAATAATAATTACAATACCTCTTAGTTAAATTATCTAAGAGGTCCTCTTAGATAAATGTAGGTTGTGGAATATACGTGGTGGTCATCTAATTAGAAACACCTAGTCACCTGACATTTTTATAAAGTAACTAACATTATTATAGCATTTAATAGGAGGTAATTTTTTTTTTCACTACTTTAAAATGTACTTTAATATCTCTAGTTTAATTACAAGCAATAATATTTGACAACCAAGACGACAATAAAAATAAATATCAGTGAAACAAAAAGTATCAATATCGTTAGGACTGGCAGAATGGACAACTAATTAGAAACATTGTATGACTTGGTTCGCAATTTGATTTTTTAAACTGAAATACAGTTCTCACAATTGTCAATCACATTGTAAATATTGCCGCCATTTCTAACTCATTACGAAAAGTTACTATTTATTGTTGTTTTATTAAAAATGGGTAAAAATAAGAGCTGTGATGCAGCAACGAAAAAAATTATAGTGAATTTTCATTTAAAACAAAAATGGAGTTACAGAAAGATCGCCGATTATTTGGAATGTTCCGTAAAGATGATATTTAACGCCCTCGCACATTTCAAACTACACGGAACATCAGATAACGTGCCAAGAAAACTTCGGCCCAGGAAGACTACAGTTCAAGAAGACAGGCTTATGCTTCGATTAGCTAAGGCGGACCCCTTTAAAGGATCCAATGTTATAAGAAAAGAGGTATTTTCAGAAGACGATCCTCGACACGTGTCCACTAAACTAGTTCGTAGACGGTTGGTTGAAAGAAAATTGTTAGGAAGGATCGCTAGAAAAGTACCACTACTAACCAGGCAACATAGAGAAAAACGTCTAGCATTCGCTCGCAAATATGGCAGTTGGACTATTCATCAATGGAAAAAAGTTTTGTTTTCAGATGAAACTTAAATTAATTTGATTAATTCCGATGGAAAACGATATGTACGACGACCAATAAACGAGGCTTTGAATAACAAGTACACTAAAAAGACAGTTAAGCACGGTGGTGGAAATGTAATGGTGTGGGGATGTTTCTCAGGGTACGGGATTGGTCCCGTGAGAAAGATTGAAGGGCAAATGGATCAATATCAATACAAAAAGATCTTGGAAGAGACAATGATTCCATATTCCGAGGAAAATTTGCCAGTAACTTGGATATTTCAGCATGACAACGACCCAAAGCACACAGCACGCAGCGTTAAATCGTTTCTTACAGAACAATCCGTGACAGTATTAGAGTGGCCTGCCAATAGTCCGGATTTAAATCCCATAGAAAATTTGTGGCACACTATAAAGACCAACCTGTCGCAGAAACACGTTACTAATATTCATGGACTTAACAGTGCATTTGAAGACGCTTGGAGAAGTATTCCTGTAGAAACTTGTTATAAATTGATTGAATCAATGCCGCGTCGCTGCAAAGCTGTTATTGATAATAAAGGCTACCCTACCAAATACTAATTGTCTAAGGATGTAGTATTTTTAGTATTTTTCAAAACTATTGGGGTTATGTTCAAATTAAAAATGATTTAAGTAATGATTTTTTTGGTGTTTCTAATTAGTTGTCCGGTTTGTATCTCGTTTTTTATTTTGTTATTAATATAACTTTCAGTTTTAGAAAAACAACCGTTGTTTTCTGTTATTAAAATGCTATAACAATGCAATATAATATCCGATACATCGACTTTAATACGCAGGAACACTCAATGATACGTTAAAAATTAGTTCGAAAGGGAATTTGCAATAAAAATATAAACCCAGGTAGGTGTTTCTAATTAGATGACCACCACTGTATGTGGAAGACCGAAGAGTATAATCGGCCATTATGTCTAGCGTTTGTGGACTACGAGAAAGCCTTCGATTCAGTCGAGACCTGGGCAGTGTTACGGTCACTACAGCGGTGCCAGATTGACTACCGGTATATCGAAGTGTTGAAGTGTTTGTACAGCAAGGCCACCATGTCTATCCGACTCCAGGACCAGAGCACAAATCCTATCCAATTGCAAAAAGGGGTGAGACAGGGAGACGTTATTTCTCCGAAACTGTTCACCTCTGCATTGGAGGATGTTTTTAAGCTTCTGCACTGGGAAGGACAAGGCATCAACATCAATGGCGAATACATCACTCACCTTCGATTCGCCGATGATATAGTCATAATGGCAGAATCGCTGGAGGACCTTGGCGCAATGCTCAGAGACCTCAGTAACGTTTCTCAACAGGTGGGTCTTAAAATGAACATGGGCAAGACTAATATCATGTCCAATACTCATGTTGCACCCATACCGGTACATGTTGGGAACGATACCATTCAAGTTGTAGACCACTATGTCTATTTGGGTCAGACGATTCAACTAGGTAGGTCCAACTTCGACAAAGAGGTCAACCGACGAATCCAACTCGGATGGGCAGCGTTTGGGAAACTTCGTCACATCTTCTCGTCGCAGATACCGCAGAGCCTCAAGACGAAAGTCTACAATCAGTGCGTGTTGCCAGTGATGACTTATGGCACTGAGACTTGGTCGTTAACTATAGGCCTCATATACAAGCTCAAAGTCGCGCAGCGTGCTATGGAGAGAGCTATGCTCGGAGTTTCACTACGTGATAAGATCCGAAATGAGGAAATCCGTAGAAGAACGAAGGTCACCGACATAGCTCTCAGAATTAGCAAGTTGAAGTGGCAGTGGGCAGGCCATATAGCTCGCAGAACGGATAACCGTTGGGGAGTAAAGGTTCTCGAATGGCGACCACGAACCGGGCGACGCAGTGTTGGAAGGCCCCCCACCCGATGGACCGATGACATTCTAAAGGTTGCGGGAAGTCGGTGGATGGAAAGGGCTCAAGACCGTTCGTCGTGGAACTCTTTGGGGGAGGCCTATGTCCAGCAGTGGACTTCTACAGGTTGTTGATGATGATGATGATGTGGAATATATGGTGAACGTCCTAATGTCAACGGTTTCGTTAGTAGGAAGTAAGAAAAAGCCCGACCTAAAAAGGTACTTTTATATTTGCATGCTCATGAAGCAAAAGTGTGAGGACTCTAAATCTAACCTAAGAACATTGTATACTCTGTACATAATCTACCATACTTTTATATAAAATATTTCATTTCATTTCATTTTTAAGATAATAGTTAGTAGGATAGTAGGAAGTAGGACAGTAGGAAGTAGGATATTAAGAAGTGGGATAGTAGGAAGTAGGCAGAAGCAATACCATACAAAAAGAACTGCCTGATTCTTGTAGGCGTGGTCGCGAGGAACAGGTTCACCTAGTTTCTAAGACGTTTCAAAGTGATCCTAGTGATTTTATTGAAATAAACGCCTTTTGACTTGACTCACCCGATGTCAATGTTGATCAGCAACGTTACAAGGAAAGTTACCAGCCACACCATGGCGTCCAATTTACTCAGCTTCCAGAACCTGTGGCCAAGAGGAAACAGTCAGATTTTTTTTAGAATTCCGTACCTAATCATGGAAAAAACGGAACGCTTATCAAGGTGTGTAGTTGAAAGTTAGCTGCGATCTTCTGTAAGGCGGAGGTACCTCGCCAGACGGGCTGCTCTAATAACGAGAAAACCTCGCTGTGCCCTACCTCCTCCAAAAATCCTCCTTATAACGCGCGGTACACATCCTATTATTTAAATAAAATGCACCATGCCGCGCCGACGACAATTTCCGACAGCGCCATCGCGCGCCGGGAGAGTGAAACAAGACTGCCCGCGCGATTCGGCGGCTGAGCGCGGCTCGACAAATTTATTTTAGTTTTTAATTGTTTTATATCTGATTTCCATGTTAAAAGTACGATTGTTGGTCATTAATTATACGTGTGAAGTGTTTGTGTGTGTTTTTCACTTATTTTTATTATTTTATTTATTGAAAAGACCAACAGCACTTATGATAAAAACAATGTTACATAACTAATTGTGTTAACCAGCCAATTACAGGTCTCTCTTAGTATAATTAAACATTGATAGTTCCTACAAAAATAAAAAACAATGCAAAGTATATATACATTTATCACTTATGCTGACATAAGTGAAAAACACATGAAAAACACAAAACACACCTAGTCGGCCAAACGTTAAATCCTGATGATAACAGTCAGTAAAAACCGTGGCATATGCTTACTTGGCGAGTTCCTTGACCTGCATGAACATGCCCTTGAGCGACACCACGATGATGGAGGCGAGCACGCAGCGCGGCAGCATCTCGAAGAACGGCCCCATCCACAGCAGCACGCAGAGGATCAGTAACGCACTCACCACGGACGTTAAGCCCGTTTTGGCGCCGGCCTGCAACAAAACACCTTTACAGCCACGCCATCCAAAAATTTACATTGAAAATGTCACAAAAAATTTACACTAATCATGTGTCTTTAAGCCCGTTTTGGCGCCGGCCTGCAACAAAACACCTTTACAGCCACGCCATCCAAAAATTTACATTGAAAATGTCACAAAAAAATTACACTAATCATGTGTCATTAAGCCCGTTTTGGCGCCGGCCTGCAACAAAACGCCTATACAGCCACGCCATCCAAAAATTTACATTGAAAATCTCACAAAAAAATTACACTAATCATGTGTCATTAAGCCCGTTTTGGCGCCGGCCTGCAACAAAACACCTATACAGCCACGCCATCCAAAAACTTAGGTACATTAAAAATCTCACAAAAAATTTACACCAATCATGATCATTAATCGACCTGTTATTTAAAATTAACACTAATCATCATCATTAATCGACATGTCATTTAAAATAAACACTAATCATCATCATTAATCGACATGTCATTTAAAATTTACACTAATCATCATCATTAATCGACATGTCATTTAAAATTTACACTTATCATCATCATCATTAAAAATTAACAGCTATCATCGTAATCATCATCAATCGACAGGTCATTCAAAATTCACACTTATCATAATCATCATCTATTTAAAATTTACAGTTATTCTTCATTTTCACCAATCGACATGACATTTAAAATGTACACTTTTTTTTTATGTTATACGGAGGCAAAAAGGCTTACGGCCCACCTGATGCTAAGTGGTTACCGTCGCCTATTAACATCAGCAACACCTGGAGCATTGCTTATCTATTACCATCATCAATCGACATGTCGTTTAAAATTTACACTTATCATCACCATCGTCAATCAACATGTTTTTGACAAACAATTTTGAGTGCACAGTGTGAAAGAATACTCACTTGATACTGAATGAAAGACCTGGACAGGCTGGCGCACATCGGAGCGCAGCAGAAGAACGAGGCGAACACATTACTCGCACCCTGAAATCAAATAATTTATTTAATTCATTTAATACGGATAAACCAATTACATTAATAGAAAATATTAACAAAGAAATTATCAGAAATCAATAATAATTAACAGAAAGTACATCACAAATTAAACAAGTCAAAATAATATAATGGAAGGAATAATATAACAATAATAACAAAAAAACAAAGTACAATAAATAATATTCTCATCATCCTGTCTTCGTTTTCTTCTCAACCCGGTTACTGACTTAGAATACAGGATGACCAAGAAAGAATCAGTGATGCGACAAGAAGAAGAACCGTTTGAGAGCACTAGTATAGCGCACACAAATTTTCCGTATGGTAAATCCGTTGGTGAACGACAGGTTTCGAACCCACGACCTGTGGATCGGAAGGCTACCACTACCCTCCACCAGTGCTCTCATCGTGCATACTGTAATGGTCCTCTTTTACCTAGTATATCCTGTCCATCAAAAGGTTGATTCTTCTAGGCTTGGTCGCGAGGAACAGGCGTAGCTTCACCTAGTTTCTAAGACGTTTCAAAGTGATCCTTGTGATTTAATTGAAATAAACGCCTTTTGACTTTGTTGGCTGGTAAAGATCGCTTTTAGCGATAAAGGCGCCCATTGTCACACTATTTTTAAGTTATTTTTTTCCTGTATTGTGGCAGATAGTTTTATTATGGTTCCGGCATCATAGGCCACTGGCTTTCAAAATACCAGTCTGTCGCACAGTTGCTCACTCAATGATGTTTTTATTTATTATTGTTTATAATTTTGTCCTTACTAACCGTCCGTATTTTTATAAGTTTTTAATTATTATTGTTTACTAACAAAATGGATGACATGTCTGATAAATTAAATAAATTGAATTGAAATGAAAATGAAATTGAATAAAATTTGGCAAACACAGACAGAAGACAAAAAAACAATAGAAATAAAAAGAATTGAATTGAATTGTATAATTTTCTTGTGGTGCAAAATATATTCTATTCTATTGATGATGGTGATGCACTGCCAGGGACTGAAAGCGGTAGAGGTTATAGGTACTGGTACCGTTAAAACATTTCGGTACCATTATGCTATACCGGTAGGGCATTACGGTAACGTTATTTCATACCGGTAGATTTCGGTACCGAAATTTTGAGCCGCGGCTAGTTCGCTAGGACAGTCGCGCCGCGGTGGAGTGGCGGCGTTTCATTAAACCTTTATAAACCGCGAATATTTATTTCGGTTATAGGTACCGGTATCGAAATGAACTGCTAAGCCAGATTTTCCGGTACCGTTATATTTATCGGTATGACGTTATATCGTTATTTAAAGGTACCTTTATATTCCGGTTATACAGTCCCTGTGCACTGCTACCAAAAACCTACCAGTGCCAGAAGCTCCTGATTAGCGTCGATTTCGTATTTCTCCTTGGAGGCGAATATGAGCGCCATCGACATTGAAATGGTGTAGGTGACCATTGTGATGGTGAACGCGTCCAGAGCCACGCTCGGGAGCAGCTCCACTGGGGGAACCTGGGGGGTTGGAAGCCTGGAAAATAATATAGGCTTCATTTGTAAAAAGACGGTCAAGTGCGAGAACTCGCGCCCTGAGGCTTCCGTACCATTCGTCGTGGGTTCGAATCCCGGTCGTGCACCAGTGGTCATGGTCAGAAAATAAAAATTCTAAGTGTAGGAACTGACAAACTTATATTTTTTGGTCTTCATTGTATGACATTGACGGCAAATATAACTTTGTTTTCTATAAAACTTCGAAATTCCTCAATTTCCGACTTTTCCCTTTAATTGTGTTACAAAAGCTCCTAGCATTCCAAACTTCAGAATTGTGAGGTAACTGGAAGTACCCTAGAGGTTTTTCATTTTAGCCATTTCCATACAAAAATTATACATTAATTGCCATATCTTTTTAATACATTAAGCTAGAGCTTTGATTTTTATACGGCAACATGAGCCCACAGACCTTACTGGGTGGTGGTATACATTTCAAGTTGATACCTTCAGCCGTTTCTGAGAAAAAGAGTCTTGACAGACGGACAGACAGACAGACGGACAACAAAGTGATCCAATAAGGGTTCTGTTTTTCCAAATGAGGTACGGAACCCTAAAAAATTAACAATTTTTTTTTTGTTGGTAGAAAAGTTTGTTATATAAGCTAATCATCTAAACCGAACACCGTCTTTAATTGATTTATCATTTATTTTTGCTTTTGTCTGTACAGAATACATGTACTAAAAAGTGGGCCGAGTCGGGAAGGAAAACAATATGGTTTTTTATAATTTCATCAACCCGGCCCGAATGGGCCCACTTTTTCGGTGCGAGTTGACGAAATACTCAAAATAAATCACAGTGATTTCGAGAATAGTTTGAACTGAGATGTCGTCGGTCGACAGACAGACAGACGGACAAAAAAGTGATCCAATAAGGGTTCTGTTTTTCCAAATGAGGTACGGAACCCTAAAAAATTAACAATTTTTTTTTTGTTGGTAGAAAAGTTTGTTATATAAGCTAATCATCTAAACCGAACACCATCTTTAATTGATTTATCATTTATTTTTGCTTTTGTCTGTACAAAATACATGTACTAAAAAGTGGGCCGAGTCGGGAAGGAAACAATATGGTTTTTTATAATTTCATCAACCCGGCCCGAATGGGCCCACTTATTCGGTGCGAGTTGACGAAATACTCAAAATAAATCACTGTGATTTCGAGAATACTTTGAACCCAGATGTCGTCGGTCCATCGTTTAGTGGTTCATGGTCACCATAATATTGACCACCTCTCGTCAACAAACTAGTCCACTCACCCAGTAGGTATGTCTCCGACTAGACTGATGCCATATCTCTCGTGAAGTCCTGAGAACCTCGACACGAGTGTACCGATTACGATTGCCAGCAGCTCTATAGGCACTGGCACTCGGCTTCGCTTACTCACCCACGGCTGGAATCATAGATAGATAGATAATTAGAGGAGTTAGGGCACAGAGAGATTTTCTCGTTCTGAATTGGAGCCGCCCGCCTGGAGGTACCTCCGCCTTACAGAAGATCGCAGCCAAATCACATTATTTGTTTCAAATAGTGGTGTGTGAGGTTGTCAGAGCTCTTTTGGGGGTGGAGGTTCGGGGTCGACAACGCGTGCGTGATGCCTCTGGTATTGCAAGCGCTCATAGGCTACGGTAACCGCTTACCAACAGGTGGGCCGTATGTTTGTTTGCCACATCAGTTGTATAAAAAAAAATCCTTTATTCTAATATTACAAATGAGAAAGTTTATGAGGATGTTTGTTGTTCAACCACGCCGTAACGGCTCAACCGATTTCCTTGAAACTCGGAATATATAGAGTTATTTACCTAGAATAGCATTTTTATGTAGGTAGCCGAGGTACATGGTCCTGACCCCACACTAGGACTCCCTGTGTCGTGGGTATCAGAAACTACGAGTACCATGGTACCACAGCACCCAGACCCGGAACAAATATTTGCAACAACAACCATTTGTCCCGCAGCAGGATTCGAACTCGCACTTCTATCGTCTCAGAGGTTTATTTGCTTACCTTGAGCACCTCATTGTTAAGGGCTATGATGAGACAACTTATAAATGAGATCACAAAAGCTGCCCAGTTCAGATTCGGAAGACTGCTCGATACGTTAATCACTGTCTGAAACAAACACAAATGTACAAGGTCATATTTATTTATTTATTTAGAATACAGTATAACATCATAACAGGTTTTTTTTTATCCCTAAGGCGATGCCATATGTTATTAGTAGGTACATTATAATAAATAGGTATGGGCATGTCATGAAAGTCATGTAACGAGAAGAGCGTTAGGTATGAATGTGGATATAAGACTAGAGGAAGGCCGAAGAAAAGATGGATGGATTGTATTAAAGATGACATGAGTAAGAGAGAAGTGAGTGCGGAGATGACGGATAACAGAAGAGAGTGGAAGAAGAAAACATGTTGTGCCGACCCCACATAATGTGGGACAAGGGCAGGAAGAAGAAGAAGATTATAATAAATAGGTACAATTAGATAGGTACTAATCGAAACATTTCGTTTCAATCACTATCTGTGCAAGTTGTAGGAGTTTCGGTAGGTGATTGAAAAAAATATCCACGCTGTTCGCAGACAAGATATTGAGCAGATAGACAGCGAGTGACATGGGGGCAAACTTAAGTAGGTTGGTCCTACAGTGCGGCACTTCCAGCATGGCGGGGCGGCGGCGGTGCAGCTCTCCGCGGAGCACAAGCACCATGTACTTTACCAGCGCCATATCTCTCCGTACCGACAGCCTGCAGTACCCTACTATGGTAGGGTACTGCAGGTACCCGAGTGTGTTCGTCCTAGGTATGCCTAGGACGAACACACCCGGGTACATCAATGGGTAGTACGGATAGACTCCATATTCTTTTAGGTAAAGGAAGCGTGTAAATTTGTTTTGGATCTTTTCCACCATGAGTTTGATATTGCCAAAGTCGTATGCGACAGGCCTCATAGCTCAGTTGGTAGTAGCTCTGCATTCTGCGCAGAGTAGAGCAGAGGGTCGCGGGTTCGATTCCCGCACTGGACAAACATTTGTGTGATTAATACAGATGTTTGTTCTGTGTCTGGGTGTTAAATATTTATCTATTATGTATATCAGTCTCTGGTACCCATAGTACAGGCTATGTCTAGTTTGGGATCAGTTGACCGTGTGTGATATGTCCGGAATATTTATTTATTTATATTATGTTTACAAACATATGTATACAATACAAACATAATAGTATGCTATCCCGAAAGGGGGTTATTCTACACACATTTTGCAATAAAGTTTGTTCTACGACTTTAGTAAATTCAACATTTTTCATTAAATAAATAATAAATAAATAAATATTCAGGACATATGACACACGGTCAACTGATCCCAAAGTAGGCATAAGCCTGTACTATGGGTACCAGAGACTGATATACATTATAGATATATATTTAACACCCAGACACAGAACAAACATCTGTGTTAGTCAAACAAATGTTTTATCAGTGCGGGAATCGAACCCGCGTCCTCTAGCGCAGAAGATCCTATACCACCCTTACCTGGTCGACATACCACAGTGTCGAACGAAACGTTTCTGCTCCACTTTTATTATAAGTACTGCCAAAGAGTGGAATGATCTGCCTGCGTCTGTTTTCCCGAAAGAGTACAATCTAGGAGTCTTCAAATCTAGGGTCAATAAGTTCACTCTGGGAAAGCGTGCTCCATCTTAGGCCACATCTCACTTGCAAAAGTGAGTTGGTGGCCAAACGCCTTACCATTATCAATAAAAAAAAAAAAAACAAAAAAAAAAGGCAGAGTTACTACCAATTGAGCTATGAGGCCAGTCGAGTTCTTGATTCCGAACTTCTTGTACGTAAAAATCTAAACTGTGCGTTTTGCGGTTATTGAGAAAAAAAAAACAGTTAAAATCATAAAAAAAGTATTTGTATTTGTATTTATTTAAAACATTACGTCTATCATTACAGTAGATATGCAATGTAATTCTTAAGTCAGCCGAAATTCCACAATGTCTGAAGACCCGCCTCTTTAACCAATGTGTACTGCCTACCATGACTTACCATGACTTACCACTTGGTGCCGAGGCAAGGACGCTCACGCAGGAGGCTGTGTACAGGATGAGAGTTGCACAGAGAGCCATGGAGCGTGCCATGCTCGGTATCAATCTTATTTTCCGTGTTACCAACGTCGAGATCCGAAGTCGTACGAAGGTCAAAGACGTTGGCAACCGCATAGCGGAACTCAAACGGAGTTGGGCAGGACACCTGGCAAGGCGTGGTGATGACAGGTGGAGTAAGGCGTTAACTGAATGGCGTCCAAGAACTGGATATCGGAACGTTGGTCGTCCAGCAGCGAGATGGGCAGACGATATCGCAAGCATCGCGGGCCGCAACAGGATGAGGCTTGCACAGGATAGAGGAGATTGGCACATACAAAGGGAGGCCTATACCCTGCAGTGGGTGAAGTCAGGCTGTGGATGATGATGATGATGATGCAATGTAGACTAACGGGTAAACGGGGCCCCGCCAGATTTTCAAAAAGATATCAGGGCCGAGAGCTGGCTCCTATTATTAACATTAATAATAATTTTTTTTTTTTTTTGCATTTGTTACTTATTAGTTATTATGTAATTTGTAATCTAATTAATATTGGTTTAAATGTTTGTATGACCGATGTCAGAATCTAGTGATCTGTACTCTAAACCTCACCATCTATCAATGTACCTAGGTTCACGAACAATAAATGAATTATGAATTATGTTTTTGGCCCAACGGATTAGCATTGCCATCCAGCGTGGTAATTCCGCCAGCGCCTTGGGGACGCTTCCGACTGGTAGTGATCTGGATCAATTGAGCTATCTATAGATAGTTTGTAACGGCCTTTAGATAGCTCAAACGTTTCTTGTCTATTTTGTAAATATTAACTTGTATTAGTTTTAATTTTTTATTATTTAATTTTTTTTTTTAATAACACTCCACAAATTCGAAGTAGTCTTACAAGGTCAAATGACCATAAATAACGGTTTCGGCAGAATACCAGCGCCTAACTACTCCTCAGTGGTAAGGCATTTATGCTGAGCCGAGACCTTTTTGCTGCTGTGGCGCACAATAACATTTCACGTGTTCTTTATAATAAGTTTTTGTGTGTTACCTCTCTGTCTTTATTTCATATTTTCGCTCTCTGTGTCTTGCTTTTATTGTGACGTGTATTGTGTGCCAAGTTTGTGAATAAATGTTTGTCTATGTCTATGTCTTTCTTTCTGTAAATAAAATGTAGACTTACAAATATGACTTTATAGTTGCCGCCATGCTTGGGTATCTTGACTCCGAAGAGGTCCTTCAGCTGAGACGCCAGGACATGGAAGGAAGCCGCGGTAGTGAACCCTGAGACCAGCGGCTCCGAGAGTAGTGTTGAAACGGCTCCAAGACGAAGTGTCCACATGAGAATCTGGATAAATGTATTATTAATAAGTCCGTGCGTTTCCGAATAGCAATACAATATACTATTTGACTATAATATTTGACTGACCTCATAGCTCAGTTGGTAGTAACTCTGCCTTCTGCGCTAGAGGTCGCGGGTTTGATTCCCGCACTGGACAAACATTTGTGACTAACACAGATGTTTATTCTGTGTCTGGGTGTTAAATATATATCTATTATGTATGTCAGTCTCTGGTACCCATAGTACAGGCTATGCCTAGTTTAGGATCAGTTGACCGTGTGTGATATGTCCGGAAAAATAAAATAAATAAATAAATAATGTCCGGAAATATCTGTAATTATTATGTAATATATAACTCACTAAAAATCTATCTACTACTACTTACTCTCTTTTTGTATAAGTACCTATCCATACCTACTATAATTATCCTTATTATATAGCTACTATAAATATTATGTTTATTGATGTTCGTCACGTCGCGTCGCCTAGGCCCCGTCAGAAAACCAGCGCCGCACCGTACATAATATTATGTTCGGTGCAGCTTTATGCTGAGACGGAACCCATTTGCCTCACACAACGCATACTACTCAGCCTACTACTTAGCCACCTACCTACCTACTTTTTTATGTTTTTACCGCGTTGTGTGTTACCTACCTATAAAGTATTTTCTATGTACCTGCCTGCGTTGTGGGTTAAATAAACAAATTTTCTTTTTTTTTCTTTCTTTCAATAGGTACCTATAATTTGTGTCTTTAAAACCAGAGTGAATAGATTTTTTCTAGGCAAACGTGCTACACCGTAGACCACATCGTCACTTAACATCAGGTAGGTAGTCGCGAAGGAGCCTCTAAGAGGCGCACTTTAATCCTTTCACTACACTGATTCTTTCACCAACGGTCATAGGCCCTTTTCAGGGCCACCATACCTCAACCTGGTCACTGACCTAATACATGACCAAAAGAGCATCGGTGACACGACAAGAAGAATTGAAAGAGTTCATCATTTCAGCCGTTCGACGTCCACTGCTGAACATGGCCTCCCCCACAGACAGAGCAAATTCCTTATCATGTGGGGGATTTGCCCATACTCACCACGCTGGGCATGCGGGTTGGCGAGCGCAGTTAGAGCTATCGTTGTTAAAATGAGGGACGCTGCTGCCCATTCCCTAGCTTTTTTCCCTAGGTCGCCTCTTACGAAATCCGCGGATAGGTAGATATGGAGGGGCCTAGTTCGATCGGCACCACACTGAAGCTTTAAATTCCATTTTGTGAAATCGGATCATCGAAAAAATGATAGGCACCGAGCCGTGTTTGTTGCGTGATTCGTGTAGGCTTGGTCGCGAGGAACAGGCATAGCTTTACCTAGTTTTTAAGACGTTTCAAAGTGATCCTAGTGATTTTATTGAAATAAATGCCTTTTGACTTTGGGCCTATTCTTCAGCCGGGGGGCCACTACGGCCCTGAAGGAGTTACTCACTTGAAATATTCCCACAGCGAGGCACACTACACTGAGAACTTGTAATGGCGTGTAATGAGATCCCGTTACTATTGGCGCTGGAAATATGAACACAATAGTTAATGGGACGACTGGCGACTGGCCTCATAGCTCAGTTGGTAGTAACTCTGCCTTCTGCGCTAGAGGTTGCGGGTCTGATTCCCGCACTGGACAAACATTTGTGTGATGAACACAGATGTTTGTTCTGTGTCTGGGTGTTAAATATTAATCTATTATGTATATCAGTCTCTGGTACCCATAGTACAGGCTATGCCTAGTTTGGGATCAGTTGACCGTGTGTGATATGTCCGGAATATTTATTTATTTATTATTTATACCCAAAATTTTCGAACCTGCGTGATTCGTATTCGAACAATTCGAACCATAGCCCGTTGCGCGACTTTGAGCTTGTCTATGAGGCCTATAGTTAACGAGATCTTCTAGGCTTGGTCGCGAGGAACAGGCATAGCTTTACCTAGTTTCTAAGACGTTTCAAAGTGATCCTAGTGATTTTATTGAAATCAATGCCTTTAGACTTTGACTTTGACCAAGTCTCAGTGCCATTATGTTATCACTGGCAACTCAGATAAATAGGAAGATCTAATAGCAAATTTGCCTAACATGGGGTGTTTTTCGGAAATCCACCGCGCCATGTACCCATTACCATAATTTGGTAAAGTTTTTGATACCATTAAAGTTGTAGACCACTATGTCTGGTTGGTCGAATTGCGACCAAGAATCGGTCGACGCAGTGTTGGAAGGCCCCCCCCCCGATAGTCCGACGACATTGTGAAGGTTGCGGGAAGTCGATGGATGGAAAAGGCTCAAGACCGTTCGTCGTGGAACTCTTTGGGGGAGGCCTATGTCCAGCAGTGGACTTCTACAGGCTGATGATGATGACCCCCAAAACAGCTGATTTTTGCATAGTTTCTTCAATAGCCGCGTCTCCGCCGGGCGAATGGGCTCGCGAGCCACATTCGGGCGGAAACATCGAGGCGGGGCTCGCGAGGCAAGCCGAGCCATCAGTCTATCGTCACGCACTATCGTCCCCACCGAACGCACAGCGCACACTGAGGCGCCTTTGAGCACGCGCGCTTTACCGACGCAGCATGGCTCGGCTCCGAGGCATGCTCAGCCGAGGCACCGTGCGCCCGCACAACCCCGAGGCACATCCACACCAACCGAGCATTCCGCTCACGAGGCTGCCTCGCCCGAGCATGCGGTGGAGACGCGGGTAATGAAAAAATGTTGAATTTACTAAATTCGTAGATCAAACTTTATTGCAAAATGGGTTTAGAATTACCCTCTTTCGGGATAGCATACCATTATGTTTGTATACATATGACCTTGTACAGGCAGTGGACTTCTACAGGCTGATGATGATGTGATGATGTAAAGTTATCAAAAAAACCCAATAGGTTAGGGTTACGTACCAGTTTCTGTAATATTTATTGTGCTATTCAAGCCAGTAACATCCATGTGCATTGAATATTGTGTTACCACCTGGAAACAAAAGATCGTTGGTTCAAAACACAGATTTTTTTCGATACAGAATTTTGAGGAGGTAGCGCGATTTACTCGCTCTAAATCGGATCAGCCCGCCTGGGGAGGTACCTTGAGAAGATCGTAGTAAATAGCATTATTGCTTTCAAATAGTGTTGTGTTCCTACTTAGCAGCTGATTTGAAAAATTTCGGGCAAAAATGATATTTTGATTAATTTTTCGTGCATCTTTTTAATTTACTAACAATTTAAATGTACTAACAATTATGGTGAACAACCGAAATAAATAAATTAAAATTAAATTAAATTTAATTTTAGTTGATAGAATAATCACCATTCAGGATAGTATACTTTTTACGAAACATGTTGTATACTGTATACAACATATTTGTTCTCAGATAAATAGAATTCATTAAGAATGTAGGTTACAGTATATATTCTTAATTAATTATGTTTATCTGAGCGTAGGTAACCTTTCCAGCCATCAAGCAGGCGACAGCGAATGTCCCCATGGAGACGTGGGGCGAGGTCCCGAAGATCACGTAGATGAGCACCGGGAAGAACGCCATGTACAGACCCACGATGGGGGGTACCTCGGCCAACAAAGCGTATGCCATACCTGGAAATGAAAAAAGCTGTGTACATTTTTATTCCGCTTCCGTACCATTTGGTCGCAGGTTCGAATCCAAGTCCCGCACCAATGGATTCACAGTCGGAAAATCCGTACACGTGGTCAGAAAATCATAATTCCAAGTGTAGGAATTGCGACAAACTTATTTTGCGGTTGCTCACGTAGTCATTTTATGACATTGACCGCAAATATAACTGTTTCCTAAAAAACTTCGAAATACCTCAATTTCAGACTTTTCTCTTTAACTGTGTCACAAGAGCTCCTAGCATTCCAAACTTCAAAATTGTGAGGTAACTGGAAGTACGCTAGAGGTTTTTCATTTTAGCCATTTCCATACAAAAATTATACATTCATTGCCATATCTTTTTAATGCATTAACCTATAACATTAATTTTTATACGGCACCATAAGCCCACAGATCTTAATAGGTGGTATAAATTTCAAGTTTTTCTCAGAAACGGCTAAAGGTATCAGCCGTTTCTTTAAAAAAGGGTCTTGACAGACGGACAGACAGACAGACAGACAGACGGACAACAAAGTGATCCTATAAGTGTTCCGTTTTTCCAAATGAGGTACGGAATCCTAAAAAGAGAAAAACAAAAAAAAAGCAAACAAGACTTACCCTGAGGTATGTGCATAACGGCGGTGGTAGCGCCAGCCACCAAGTCTCCAACGAGGAACTGCTTGATGTTGTACTTCGGCAGCCATCGCGCCAGAGGCACCGAGTTGACAAGGCACTCGCCGATGCCGCACGACCTGACCACTTTCTTGCAGCGGTAGCCCACTGGAAGTGCAGTATGTCAAATTATCAATCATCCCACTAATATTACAAGGTGATTCATAATATGTATTCCATCCCGAAAGAGGCTTATTCTACACCCAACTGGCAATAAAGTTTGTTCTATGACTTTTGGAATTTCGACATTTTTCATTGAAAAATTTATATGCGAAAATCAGCTGTTTTGGGGTCAAATCAGGTCAAACTCAAAGAATCAGCTGTTTTAGGTAGCAATCTTGATTCCGAACTTCTTGTACGTTTAGTTATTAGTTCTAAAGATGATAAAAATACCAAAAACAGGTAATTAGAGAAAGTTTGAGAAAAAAAAATATTAAACATAAAATGAAAATATTGCTGTTTTTTTTCGCTAATAGTATTTCTTTTCGTTGATCGAATAAACCCCTTTCGGGATGGTGTACATGTTATGAATCACCTTGTATAAACTAGCTGGTGCCCGCGACTTCGTCTGCGCAGGATTAGTATTTCGAGTAGCCAGCGAGTTCGAGGGAAAGCGTGCTCCATCTTGGGCCACATCTCACTTGCAAAAGTGAGTTGGTGGTCAAACGCTTTAACATTATGAATTAAAAAAAATAAAAAATAAAACCATTCAGTAATTTTTACGTGAAAGAGTAACAAACATCCATCCATCCATCCATACTTACTAACTTTCGCTTTTATTATACTAGTAGGACATAGGATTTTAAATGGAGTAGTTTGTTCAATCACGCCATAACGGCTCAACCAATTTCGTTGAAACTTGGAAAAGATATAGTTCTTTACCTAGAATACCAAGAATAGCTTTTTATGTGTGTACCACGCGAGCGAAGCCGCGGGTGGAAACTACTATTATAAATGCGAAAAATTGGATAGATGGATGGATGGGTGTTTGTTACTCAATCACGCCAGAACGGCTCAACGGATCTGGATGAAATTTGGCAAAGTGACAGATTATAGTCTGATTCTGTCTGATTGAGATTATAGCACATAGGCTACTTTTTATTCTACGCGAGCGAAGCCGCGGGTGGAAGCTAGTTCGTTATAAAGATGATGAAAAATAGCCGACCAAAAATAGCTGATTTGAAGAAATATATCATCATCACCATAATCATCTTCAGCCTGTAGAAGTCCACTGCTGGACATAGGCCTCCCCCAAAGAGAGCCATGACGAACGGTCTTGAGCGTTCTCCATGAAACAAGGTCACCGACAGCTCTCAGAATTAGCAAGTTGAAGTGGTAGTGGGCAGGCCATATAGGTAGCTCCGAAAAACGCCAACCGTTGAGGAATAAAAGTTCTCGAATGGCGACCGCGAACCGGACGACGCAGTGAATGCAGGCTCCCCCACCCGATGGATCGATGACATGTGAAGGTTGCGGGAAGTCGGTGGATGGAGAAGGCTCAAGACCGTTTGCCGTGGCACTCTTTGGGCCTATGTGCAGCAGTGGATTGATAATAATGGTTTTTTTTGGATAGTTAATTGAAGACATACAAGGCTTATCCGGCATCTGATAGTCAGCATCTTTGTTAAGGGTATCTTGCTGGTAGACCCTGCGAACCACGTTGAACTGCTGGCTCGAGCGAGTCTCGGCCCTGGGGACAAAGGAAAGGAGATATTAGTATAACATTGACGTTCTAGGTAATAACCAACTTGGTGGGTGGACTGGTTTTCGCAACTAGGGCGCTGTTGGGCCCTTTTTGCGTGCCGGGTGGAGGTTGATAGTCCAGCTACCAATGTCTAGGAAAACCAGCAGTTTTCAGATGTGAATGCCTCCCTGGGCGTGTAAAAACCAACTATAATCTTTATTTATATTCAGCCTCTAACTTCATCGGATAGACGGACATAGCGAAACTATGAAGCCGTGTTCAAACGGCGTACTATCCTACTAATATTATAAATGCGAAAGTTTGTGAGGATATTTTTTTTTTTTATACAACTAAGTTTGCAAACGAGCATACGGCCCATCTGTTGGTAAGTGGTTACCGTACCGTATGTACGCTTGCAATACCAGAGGTATCACGCACGCGTTGCCGACCCCTTATAAAGTTCAAAACGCCCTTTTTGAACTCCATACTGTAGTCCTTAGGGAAAACCTCAGCAGGAAGATCATTCCACAACCTGAGTGTTCGCGGGAGGAAGTTTCTCTGAAACCGCACGGTACGCGACCAACCCGGCTCCAGGGTGTGTGGATGGATCCCCTGCCTATGGCGAGAGGTGCGATGATAAAAGGAAGCTGAAGGCATCATATCAAACAATTCTTCAGAACACAACCCATTATACAGGCGGTAGAACACACATATGGAGGCAAAGTCCCTCCTTAGGGTTAAGGGCTCAATACCGCCTGTTAGCTTGATTTTTTGTTTTTTTTTTTTGTTTTGTTTTGATTTAGCTGTTAGCTGTTGTTTGTTGTTAATAATATTTGGATACTATCCTACTAATCCTACGATCCTACTTTTTACTAATATTATAAATGCGAAAGTTTGTGAGGATGTTTGTGGTTCAATCACGCCGTAACGGCTCAACCGATATTGATGAAACTTGCAATAGATAGATTGCTTTGTCTAGAATAGCATATATGCTACTTTTTATCCTGGTAACATGCGAGCGAAGCCGCGGGCGAAAGCTTGTATTTCAAAATCATCCTTACGTCTACTGGAGAAAGTCAATTTTGAATTTGACAGTTGAGGGCGTACGATTTAGCTAAACAATACCGCATACCCCTGTATGTATGTAGGATGACATATCGCAAGCAGTCTGAACACGGCTTAAGGGTTCCTAATCGGACTTTAGAACCCTAAAAAGCCTACTCTTAAAAGATGGCGGAATCGAGCACAGATATCAGTTTCTAAATAATTAGTTGCGAAATGGTCAGCAAGGTCAGACGTGATTGATAAAATTGCAACAATCTACATTGACTGATTTTATTGTATCGTCAAACACGAGTAAACCCAGCCTGTTTAGTTTAACGACCTTAACGTGAAGCCAGCTGTTGGTAAAATTTTAATTACTGAACATACAATTGAATTTTTTGCATAAATTTGTAAAACCTTTCACAATTAGATAGTTCAATCTATTTCTAGTCACGTTTACACAGCTAACACTAGGCGATTGAGTCATATGACGCAATACACAATGAATAAATTAAAAATTAATTCTTAATTAGTGGAAGTCGATACCATCCTGGCAATTTTGAAAGAAAGAATGAAAATACATTTATTTTGGTCACACACAAGAACAGCACAAGCTAATAAATACATATATTCCGAGCGATCAGAGAAGAGAGACGCTGCAGGATACAAAGAGGCAGGAGGAGGTAGGGCACAGCGAGATTTTCTCGTTCTAAATTGGAGCAGCCCGCCTGGAGGTACCTCCGCCTTACAGAAGATCGCAGCCAAATAACATTATTTGTTTCAAATAGTGTTGTGTTCCTGCGGTGAGTAAGGTTGCCAGAGCTCTTTAGGGGGGGAGGGGTTCGGCAGGCAACGCATTAGCAATGCTCCAGGTGTTGCTAATGTCAATAGGCGACGGTAACCATTTACCATCAGGAGGGCCGTAAGCCTGTTTGCCTCCGTATAACATTAAAAAAAAACTAGGGAACAAAAACAAACAAAGTAGATAAGTAGTAACAGAACTATGCGAAATTGTGCAAAATTTTCCAAAACCAGCGCGTTGATTTAGGAAATATTACATCGTGAATTTACCTCCTTATTCATAATCACTCTGTAACTTTTCCAAATCGGTGACGTTTTAGAAAAAGGGGTCTAGATTACCCTAAACCGACGAGCATGCATGAGGAATGTGATGAGAGTGAATGAAGCAAGAGGTGTCAGGATCGTAGCAAGTGGTAAGCCGTGGTCTCTGCCTACCCCTCTGGGAAACAGGCGTGATTTTATGTATGTAAGTATCTTTACCGGCTCGATAAAGAGGCGGTCTTTTGTTTACAAAAGGATGTCTGCTACAAAAGGACGGGGAGAGAGTTATCGAGACGATAAATTTAGTGGCTGATTATAAATAAGAGGGTAAGAAATCAAATCAAATCAAAATGTGTTTATTTCAATAAAATCGCTTGGATCACTTTGAAACGTCTTAGAAACTAGGTGAAGCTACGCCTGTTCCTCGCGACCAAGCCTTGAAGAATCAGGCAGCAAACACGGCGCGCATGCCTATAATTTTTTTCGATGATCCTTTTTCACAAAATGGAATTTAGAGCTTCAGTGTGGCGCCGATCGAACTAGGTGAGGCTCAGAAGAAAAAGATTCCGTTTTAATATACAGCTCACGCTAGTTCAGGAGTCAGGGCTTATAAAGATTTTAACTTTGGTTTCTAATCAATAAAAATTTACTTTACTTTAAAAATTTACTTTACTTTACTTTAATGTAAAAGAATGTAAATGGTAAAAAGTGTCCAAAATGATCATCATTAAACTTGCCATTCTACTACATCACTGTCACTGTCATCGGACTGGTCCTGCAAGAGGGGGAGGTCCTCACTCCTGTCTCTATCGCGTCCTTCCATGAACAAAAATGTTTTTTTCATACGCATTTTTCAAGAATTTAAAACATTTTTTTTAAATAATATTTTTAATTAAATCATTTCGTTTATCGAGATTTAACTCCAGGTATTTCAAGATAACCTGTATTTACATATTTTTAGGGATATTTTTCTGACCATATTTTGAATAATCGACCTTCGATTTAAATTTGATAATAAATTATCCTTTTTGACCCCAAATAAATCCAAAAAAACGGCACTTATTATCACAGATTTTCCATCAATTTTATCTTTTAGCACACAACACTACAACCCACATCAAGGCCAATTTATGCAAAAATCACTCAGTATTACTGTAAATTTTTAAACCAATATCGAATTAATTACTAATTAAATTAACAATCGATACGAGCGCTCCGATTAACGTCCATTCCGTTTTGAATGTCCGATAACGAAACTGTTACGAATGGTCAACATTTCTTACTGCAAACATTTCCAGCCTTGGCTTTTGATCTGCTCGACTGAGAAAAGAGAGTTATGCTATTGGGGGTCGGTTATTGTTGTTAAAAATATAAAAACTACTGCAATGCAAGCGCCCGATACTTCTATGAGATCATTAGAAGTCGATTCATACTATCCCGGACGACGTAGAGCCTCTACGAAACAAAGTAGCTTCCCTTATAGCACAGATTACATAAGCCCCTTCGTCCATGACGCTACGCAAAAGTGACGGAACTCATTAGAAACTAGAGTTGCGGACTGATTGGAAACTCTGACTCGTCCACGACGCTACGAATTTCTTGAAACTCGAGTCACTCAGTACACGATTTTATGTAAACAAAGTTTTGAAAACGAAAATAATTAACATGACTAGTGATAATTCGAGCGATGGCATGGAATTATTACTTCTCCAGTTACATAGACGTCAGAATCACATATAACTACTAGATAAGTCTGGTTCGGGTTCGAACCCGATCGTGCACCAAAGAGTGTTTTTTCACGGTCATTTGTGTCACAATACTTTCCAAATTTCATAATTGTGAGGTTAATGGAGTAGCCTACTTTAGTACCCTAGACGTTATTCATGCTTGCCATTGCCATACAAAAATTAGATAATCATTACCATATCTTTAGTGCATTGAGCTAGAAACTTGAACTCACGGACCCTAATAGTTGGTAAACATTTCAAGTTGATACCTTTAGCTGTTTCTGAGAAAAAGGGTCTTGACAGACAGACGGACGGACGGACAGACGGACGGACAGACAGACGGACGGACAACAAAGTGATCCTATGATGGTTCCGTCAATCCAAATGAGGTGCGGAACCCTAAAAAATATTTGATTATTGATATTACATGGACATTTTATCGCGGATTATATAAAAAGTTAAATCCGTGATAAATACCCGAGTTTAATAAAATAACTCATGAATGTAAATGTTCCATCCATTACATTTTAATAAAAACAAAATCATAGAAAAAAAGCGGCCATTCTTTTACGCAGTCTGTTGAATAAAAATATACCTAATCAAAATGTTGGAGACATCGGACGCATTTATCTTAATGCGTGTCATGTGATGTTTACTATGAAATAATTACCTATTAAACCAATCGTTTAGTGAACTTCCTCGTATGTTAGGTTGTGTAAAAATATATTTGCGTTGGGATATCATAGGATTATCAGAAGTTCGAAGAGAGGGGGAGGACACGATAATCCTAAATTCCGGCAACTTATTCTACTACCGGGAGGGAGATCAGCTATCCCAACACGGTATCGGGTTTCTCGTTCATAAGTCCCTCGTCAACAATATTGTAAAGATAGTGAGCGTTTCGAGCAGGGTGGCATACCTTATACTCAGAATCACCGATCGGTATTCGCTGAAGGTCATACAGGTATACGCCCCACACTCAAAACGCCCAGACGATGAAGTGGAGGCCATGCATGATGACATTTCAAATGCCATGCATGCCTCGAAAACACACTTTACAGTTGTGATGGGGGACTTCAACGCGCGGCTAGGCACAAGGAACGGCGATGAACTGAAAGTGGGGCAATTCGGATTTGGACAGCGAAACCAAAGGGGCCAGCGTCTGGTCGACTTCATGGAGAAGGAGGGACTCTTTGCGATGAACTCTTTCTTCAAGAAGCGGCCGTCCAGAAAATGGACGTGGCTGCACCCCGGCGGTTACAAAAGCGAGATAGATTTCATCATGACGACCAAGAAGCAAATATTCAATGACGTCTCTGTGATCAACAGGGTCAAAACCGGCAGTGATCACCGTATGGTTAGAGGCTCATTGAATATCAACATTAAGCTGGAAAGGTCTCGTCTGATGAATTCTACTCTTCGCCCAAGTCCTGTCCAAATTCAAAACCCCGAGAGCTTTCAGTTAGAACTCCAAAATCGCTTCCAAAGCCTGGCTGAAAGCGGAACAGTGGATGAGCTGAACAACGGGCTAGTGGAAATTGTCCAAGCGGTTGGGTCGGAGTTCTTTAAGACCCACCGTAAAAATAGAACCCAGAAACTCTCTGAGCACACTCTAAAACTCATGGCTGAGCGAAACGACATGAGACTGCATTCTTCAGTGGACAGGTCGAAATACGGCGTGCTCAATAGACAGATCTCTAAGTCCATGCGACACGATTTGCGCCTTTTTAATACAGCTTGTATTAAACGCGCCATAGAGCGCAATAAAGGCTCGAAAGTGTTCGCAAAAGATCTATCTATTGGACAAAGTCAGTTGACGAAACTGAAGACCGATAGCGGCAATATCGTCTCGTCGAAGCCTGAGATTTTACGAGAGCTCGAGAAGTTCTATGGACAACTATACACCTCATCGCAAAGTCCTGCTCCAAGCACGGCAAGCGATGCAAGAGCCCGTCTGACCCGGCACTATACCGAAGACATCCCGGACGTCAGCCTATACGAGATCCGGACGGCCCTCAAACAGCTTAAGAATAATAAGGCACCGGGGGAGGACGGAATAACGTCAGAGCTTCTGAAAGCGGGTGGAACACCGGTACTTAAAGTCCTTCAGAAGCTATTTAATTCCGTCATCCTCGAAGGTACAACGCCTGAGGCGTGGAACAGGAGCGTAGTGGTACTGTTTTTCAAGAAAGGTGACAACACCCTCTTGAAGAATTATAGGCCCATCTCGCTGCTGAGTCATGTCTATAAGCTGTTTTCGAGAGTTGTCACTAACCGGCTCGCCCGTAGGTTTGACGACTTCCAGCCTCCCGAACAAGCCGGGTTCCGCAAAGGCTTTAGTACCGTAGACCACATCCACACGCTTCGGCAGATTATACAGAAGACCGAAGAGTATAATCGGCCATTGTGTCTAGCGTTTGTGGACTACGAGAAAGCCTTCGATTCAGTCGAGACCTGGGCAGTGTTACGGTCACTACAGCGGTGCCAGATTGACTACCGGTATATCGAAGTGTTGAAGTGTTTGTACAGCAAGGCCACCATGTCTATCCGACTCCAGGACCAGAGCACAAATCCTATCCAATTGCAAAAAGGGGTGAGACAGGGAGACGTAATTTCTCCGAAACTGTTCACCTCTGCATTGGAGGATGTTTTTAAGCTTCTGCACTGGGAAGGACATGGCATCAACATCAATGGCGAATACATCACTCACCTTCGATTCGCCGATGATATAGTCATAATGGCAGAATCGTTGGAGGACCTTGGCGCAATGCTCAGAGACCTCAGTAACGTTTCTCAACAGGTGGGTCTTAAAATGAACATGGGCAAGACTAATATCATGTCCAATGCTCAAGTTGCACCCATGCCGGTACAAGTTGGGAACGATACCATTCAAGTTGTAGACCACTATGTCTATTTGGGTCAGACGATTCAACTAGGTAGGTCCAACTTCGACAAAGAGGTCAGCCGACGAATCCAACTCGGCAGCGTTTGGGAAACTTCGTCATATCTTTTCGTCGCAGATACCGCAGAGCCTCAAGACGAAAGTCTACAATCAGTGCGTGTTGCCAGTGATGACTTATGGCACTGAGACTTGGTCGTTAACTATAGGCCTCATATACAAGCTCAAAGTCGCGCAACGGGCTATGGAGAGAGCTATGCTTGGAGTTTCACTACGTGATAAGATCCGAAATGAGGAAATCCGTAGAAGAACTAAGGTGACCGACATAGCTCTCAGAATTAGCAAGTTGAAGTGGCAGTGGGCAGGCCATATAGCTCGCAGAACCGACAACCGTTGGGGAGTAAAGGTTCTCGAATGGCGACCACGAACCGGGCGACGCAGTGTTGGAAGGCGGGGGGCCTTGGACCCGATGGACCGACGACATTGTGAAGGTTGCGGGAAGTCGGTGGATGGAGAAGGCTCAAGACCGTTCGTCATGGAACTCTTTGGGGGAGGCCTATGTCCAGCAGTGGACTTCTACAGGCTGATGATGATGATGATGATGTAAAAATATCATTGTTAAAAGTAACTCAATAGTCAAAGTCAAAGTCAAAAGGCATTTATTTCAATAAAATCACTAGGATCACTTTGAAACGTCTTAGAAACTAGGTGAAGCTATGCCTGTTCCTCGCGACCAAGCCTACAAGAATCAGGCAACAAACACGGCTTGGTGCCTATCATTTTTTTCAATGATCCTTTTTCACAAAATGGAATTTAAAGCTTCAGTGTGGTGCCGATCGAACTAGGTGAGGCTCAAAAGAAAAGTAATCTAATTATAATCCTTAATAAAAAAGAGCTTATAAAAATGTTAAAAAAAGAAGACAAATGTGAGCTTCAACAAATGATCTAAGGGCAGCACACGCTACACTATAAATAAATAACACCCCACAGTCACATACATAGTCCTGACCCCACACTAGGATTCCCTGTGTCGTGGATATCAGAAACTACGAGTACCATGGTACCACAGCACCCAACAAATAATACGATCTCGAAGGCGCAGCGGGCGAGTGCCCGTCTGAGGCGTAAGGTGTTCGGGTTCGATTCCCGCTGCGGGGCTAATGTTGGCAAATATTTGTACCGCGTCTGTGTGTTGTGTTCCCATGGTACTCATAGTTTCTGATAGCACGACTACTGTCGTTGAGGGAGGACTGAGGACTCTATGCAATGCACCTACCGATATACTCTGTAAGCACCCGCCGCGCATCTTTGAATGCTATGAATAAACTGTCAGGCATTGGGTTTTGTGAGTGCCGAGAGTAACGACAGCACCATGCTAGTAAAAATATTAAAGGCACTGCTTTTTTCACAGGTTTGACAACATTGGAAAATAATTTTCACTAAAAACGGGATATTTACCATGATTTGTGAGTTTATTTTTTCCACGATATTTCGGCACAGTTTCAAAAAAAAACATTGGTAAATCGTTGTTGTTCGCTATAGATGCATTTATCAGTCACTATGCCTACGGGTTCGCTCACATACCGTGTCTTTTATAACCCGTGACTAGAGAAACGGCTCATTTAAATTCGCATAAGCCTCTCTATGTACCTGCTCAGAGGCACTCTGCAAAGTCAGTGAGTGAATAGCTTACCGCTTTTGTATGGAGTCCAAAAAGGGCGCCTACAAAAACCAGTAATCTATTCACTATTCACGTTCGAAAGTCAGACTCACTAACTTTGCGCCCTGCACAGCACAGGGCTTGTAAAAAGCGTTAGATTTTTATAAAACACGATATGTAAATAATAATCTTGAAAACTTACCATTCCTTTTCCTTTGGATTTAGTATTTCCTTCTCCCAATCAGGCGCCTTTTCGTTCCCGCCGTTTTTCATTTTGACGTTTGATTTGTGTTTTTTTTTACACTTGTGTCCGCATTATCACAGAGGTTTTATTTATTTACAAGTTCCTTCGAAAGTGTTCTTAACTCAAAATGACAAGTAGTTAGGTACCTAGATAATCTTTTTTTTTTAATTAAAAATGCTAGGTGTCCTACACGGAATACGCGGGTAAAAAAGATTTATAGAGAATTTATATTTTGACCTAAGCTAATAGATAAGACATAGTCCAAGGGGTGAAAAGTGTCAACATTGATTGTCAAAAACCGTGACTGTTGTCAAATGTTGACAAAAGTTTTGACACTTAGTTCTGTAGGTACCAACCTTAGGTGATACTTAGCCAGACTGAAAATATGAGCAACACATTTGATCACGCGACTGGTTTTTTCAAGGCACAAACAATAAATGAAACATTTTAAACGCTAGCCATTGCTTTAATCCTCATCTAGATTTGATTGCACTGTTCTTTAAATATTGGCTGTGTTAATAACCTAATATCATCTTAGGGTTGGCCCTTACTAGCACGCGTCGCATCATTTTGTCTAGGTACCTATACAAAATGCTGATATTAGCTTAGATATATAGGCTCACGACTTTTATCCCCAAGAACGGTAGACATTCTCTCGGATCTCCAGGCGATCAGATTCTTGAAAACGTCTAAGGGGTTAGTCAGAGACATGTCGGAACATTTGGCACATGCCCAGATAAGTACATAAGAATAGGTACTTACTGATTTCCTTCACCGTTTTAAGAGAGTGTTATTACGCACTATTTTTTTTTAAATAGAAAAAGACTTTGGTTCGTGATCGGGTTTGTTGAAACCTCCCACTATGCCAACACGGCTTGTTCTTATCAGTCAAAGAAGAGAAGTTTAATGACGCACTGCTGGCATATAGCTCAGTAAATAGGGATTAAGGATGTGCTAATGGTCGATTTCATCGATATCGATAAATGATAGACGATCATTTAGGTATAATAATTTACTTAATTTTACCCAAAAATATATTATCTACTAAAGCAAGTAGATTAATATACCTACGAGTACATAACCAACATTTTTACAATATTGAGCGGCGTTTCCTCAGAAAAAAAAGTCAGGTCAGTTAGTTAAAAGTCTTTAGGTTTTACAAAAGTCCAGCAGTGGGCTTCTACAGGCGGATGATGATAGAAGTATATACAAATTGGATTAAAAACACAGATTATTTACATTGTTTAGTGATTGACTGAGTTATCTGAGTTGATGTTTAAAGCTTACCTACAAAGATAAAATGTACCCAACTGTAGGTAATTCATTTATGTAATTAATGTAAAAACCGTTTGTACACGTAACAGTTTCATCAAGTGAATACTGTACTGATATCTAAATGGTTAAATATATCAGGAAATAAACTTCTCTACTAGGTCGGTAGGTACTTAAATCTTATCAGTGCAAACATATTGCTGAGTTTATATTATCAATATTAATTAACGACTAAAAGTAAGTAATATGTACCTTCATACAATATGATAACTAAAACTAAATATTAATTTAGAAGATACATTTATAGTTTTATTAAATCAATTTATTATTAATTTTACTGATGAAATAATTATCGAAACCATAATTAGTTCCTGTGTTTAAATCACATGATCACATGCTGATGAGTAACCAAAATCATCAGCAAATAAACCTTTGTAGGTATTGATTTTGAAATACAATGAAAAAACTGTCATTGTTGTTGCACAAATTTGCATACTCAAGCTGTATCCGCGCGGTCTTACTTGATATTATTTATTATACGTATAGTATAGATAGATAGGCAGTGTATATTTTTGTTGTTTCATTTCCAGCATAGTTAAATGTTAATTTACAACAAAAAAAAAACAAAGCGAAACGTAATTATTATATAATATTCTTTGTCGCAACTGTGTCAAGTTTCATACACATCTCGCATAATAATCATCATGCATCCACACTGTGCCAACTAAGAACATTAAAAGCGAGTGTTGTCTGGGATTTTATCAGCATCATGCAAGCGCATGTTATACGAAGATTTCATGAACACGAAACAAATGCATGGTGATTGAATGTATCTATCAAAACGGTGGGTTTCAAGCATTTTTAAGGTCCTACCATGACGTCTAATTGCCATTAAAATGCAAGCGTGCCAGCAATACTTTACACGAATTTGAATCTTAAATCTTTGAGACTGTCAACTTACGTCGCCGCTTAAACAAAATCGCAGTGGATAAAACGGGCCTTGCTTGTCGTGAAATAAATTGCCTTGTACATGGATCAAGAACAAGTGTTTTAGATACGTAATCAAACTATATTGTACTGTTTACTATAGGTAACATATTATATCTTTTGAACAACTATACCTATTAATGAAAAAGTCAGTTTTTTTTCCGGCCGGATTAAAGTTGTTGGACTCTTACGACCATTGCAGCGAAACCGGACTATATTAAAGTCCATGTTATTCCATGCATTGTATTAGCTCTATAATTAAGATCAATATAATTAATCGCCTACCTTTATTAAGAAGTTCTAAAGTATTTAGAGTAGTAAGATTATTTTGAAAATTTGAATTCACTATTTGTAAATCACTGTCAATTCGTACTCAAGGACTCGGATCCGTAATTTTCAAAATTTCCGCGACTAATTTAAAGGTGCGCACGACACTGTCTAGCTGCGACAAACTATCGACTACCGATCAATTTGTTACTGAAGGTCACATGTCTCATATCGGTAGATAACTAAACTTGAACGTTCATGAACGTTTTTGCTCGTTGAGTAGCAAAGGTAGCATTATTATCTTATTAGGCAAGGATGTTCGCGCCAATTTCAATTAGCGTGGGTTAGATAATTATTGTATGTGAATTCAACGACGAAAATAGATTGACATTTTAAATTAAAATGTTTATTTATCCTGAAATATGTTAATGATAGAGAGGAACATTGAAATTAATTTAAAATGTACATCTACAAGTTAAACGCCATTTTTTGTTTAGCATTTGAGAGAGTGTGATATAGCTCAAAGAAGTGCGATTTCTAGAAGTCAAACTTAAGTAAAAATCATTTTGAAATTTTTGAATAGTGGCATTCTTATAGGAGTCAGGACCGGCATTATATGATCAGGAACTCCATTACTGGGGATTGCTACTTTATTTATACAACACAAGCGGCTGCCGCCCGGGGCTTCATTTGCGCGGTAGCCGGATAAAAATGTATATGTCCTTGCTCAGGGTTTAAGCTTTATTTTGAAAAGGTAACAAATAGACAGAGAGACTTAGACAAATAGAGTTTCTGCCGCATTTATTATGGAAGAGATCTATGTAAATGAGGGGTCATAACAAATGTACTCATAACAGAGTACATCTGTTTGATGAACCTTATGTAATTGATAAATATTTATCTAGGTACATTATTGACGTAGACATGGTCATCTTTGACATTTGACAACGAATGACAGAATCTTGAAAAACGTTAGAGATAACAGAAGGATCACGTGAATTTGATAGCGAATCTAGCTGTTTATCAAATAAATCTGTCTAAATCCCTCTTGCTTTGTTTCTAACGACCAATGAACCCTGTTAACAATGAGAGCTATTGTATATTCAAAAAGATAAGACAAGTGTAGTACAGTCAACATCAAGAGTAGATTATGGTGAACTAAAAAAATGTTCTAAAAACTGCTGTTTTTTGAGATGTTATAAATTACCTTTATGCAATTAAGATAAATCAGTTTTTCTTAACTTTTGTTAAAGATGGAGTTGGACAAGGACTCGCTCGCTGTAGGAGGTCTTTGGTGTTTATTTTTTAAATGTATTACAATTTGTGATTCGTGAGTTGTCATCTGATAACGCATAATATAGGCTTAATTTCATCCGCGTAACGTGTGCAGCATTAGATTTAAACTTTTGTTTAAATTCGTCTGAGTTGTTTGCATTGATATAGTGGAAACAGTTATTTGAAGAGTGAGTTAATAGTACAAAATATAATACCCAGAGTATCTACTATAATATTATGATAAAATATACATAATTATGTATAAATCACAAATCACACAGTGTCCTCACCACTAAGGAATGGTTTATTAGAGCACATTGGTTACTAACGTGATACTGGACTTTGATTGTTCAATCTCAATAAACATACAATTACTAACTAAATTATGCAATTATTAACTATTCCGTAAGAACCGAGGCTCATAAGAAATAATCTATAAGATCAATGAAAATATTCTGTAATTCTTTGCTGTAAGTTATCACGATCTCTCAAGTTCATTTTGAGGAAAATACTGTTTGAAATAAACCAAATCTTTTTCCCTATAAATTTACAAACAGCAGCAGAAGTAGGTAGAGGATATTTTGTAATTGTAACATAATTAATCATTATTATTATCTCGTCATTTACCTGCATCTATCTATAGTAACGTGTTAAGTGACCGTGAGAAGAAAATATACGATATCTTTACCTATTTATATGGCATTTATTGTCCTGTGTGATTTAGGGTTTATCTAACCATTGTTCTCAAGAATATTTTCAGTGCAACTCTCAATCTCATCACTGATCTAACGCAGTGACCATGAAATAATAAATGGCATGATATACGGTTCACGTTAGCTGATTCAGATATCCGTTCACTAAATATCGATAAGTGGTTAAACTCACAATATGACAAGTGACAGGATAATTCCGTGACTTGCGTCTTTTAAGAGAACACTGCTAATCGTCGTTGTTAACCGTTAGAGTTGTAGGTATTGGAGAAGACTAGGCTTAAGCCGTGTTCAAACGGCGTGCAATAATGTCATCCCACTAGTCTACTTATCCTACGAATATTATAAATGCGCATGTTTGTGAGGATGTTTGGATGATTGTGGTTCAATCACGCCGTAACGGTTCAACCGATTTCCATGAAAGGAATAGATAGAGATACCTAGATTATTATAAAGCCTACTTATTATCCAGGTACCATGCGAGCGAATCCGCGAGTGTAAGCCATATAAAATATTTTTTAAAGTTATTTAAAATTTATCCATACGTATACTAATTAAGGTCAATTTTGAGTTTGACATTTGAGGGCGTACGATATAATTCAACGATATCACAAGCCGCTAAAAGTCCAATTCGAAACAAGATATTTTCACCACGAAGAAGCGATTCTCGAAAGATAAAAATGTGGAATCGTTTTACCTAACTGCATCGAAGATCAAGAATCGCGTCGCCTTTCAATACTCATTGGAAATGCCCGTGTAAACATAACTTGGAGCGAGTATCACCTTGCATTTTATGAAAATATTCATTTTTCAATCGCAGCCAACGACAATAAAACAAAAGTACTTCTACAAAGATTTGTATACTGAGGAAAGACAAAATATTCTCATTGACAAGGTGATTTCAGATGATAAACTAAAATGTGCTCAGCAATGAATGATACTGAGACTGATGCGTTAATACAGATATCTTTATCAATATTAACAAAGCTGAAGTCATGACCGTAACTTGACTTTATTTACTCATTTAAGAATACCATCTTTAGGCAGTCACGGCTGCTCACTGACCATTATTAAGTAGGTAGGTACCAATATGCAAGGTGATTCATAATATGTTATCATACCTATACTATCCCGAAAGGATCTTATATTCTACTCGGTAAGCAAAAAAGGTTTGTACTCATCATGGTAGTACCTACTCAATTATTAAGCTATTTTAGACAGCCAATCTTGATATAGAACTTCTGGTTATTTATTATTTTTACACAAAAAAAAATCTCAAGGAGATCCATCTTTTTCACGCCCAGGATGACTGGTAGAAAATGCTTTAGCATTAAGTCCTCCTTACACTCAATCATAGCCCCTTTGGGATAGTATACTAGTAAAGGGATACGTTGTCTTCAATTAACATGAAAAAAAAATAACAATTAACATATCATCGCTATCCTAAGCAGCATTGATCGGTATCTAACTCTTTCGTGACGTCTTTTATTGTCTGTCTTATTTTATGATATGTACAAAAGAGGATTAAAAACACTCATTGAAAGAGGCTGCAAACAGAACCATAATACATACAACGAGCGGAGATTAAAATTAAATACCATGTCTGCGGTTAATGATTTCCTCCAGTGCACGTACGCTCATAATAATAATTGAGGATGAGATAGAGAAAAAAATTGCTCACACTATTTAGGACTTCTCTATACTGCCTTCAATGCATAAAATATTTTTTTTATATAACAATTATTTCATAGTAAAATAGAGTAAACAGCCTGCATTAATCTGTTTTATAGGTACTGAGAATCGAATTTGACGTCGGTTTTAAGCTACGAGTACCTACACAATGCTTTGCTGAGCAATAGACATCGCAACAACCAAACCTTAAGGCTAGACTTGACGTACTACGGTATGCGTTTAGTTTGGCTTTTCGATCAAAAATATATCGTCGGTTACATTCGAATTATATACTTAGGTAGACCTACTTTTTACTCATTATTTTATTATTTGCCATTCAGGTACTTGTTTCGAATTGACGTGTAGAGACCATCTAATTTAAAACTAAACGCCCCTCCACTAAACATTGTACCTAGAACATTGTATTTTTAGATCTCTCATAACTCAATCACAATCTCTACATATAACTATTCCTTAATTATTATCCTACGTCTTGTGTTTTTTATTACAAAAAAACCTACTGCGAAACAATACTGAAAAGAGTTATCTAAGCTTTGGAATTAAGACAATTCACGTAATAAATACTAATTATTGTCCCATCTGTGATATGTAATTTTCAAAGCTTGTTTAACTCTTTTCAGTAATTATCGAAGTCCGGTTTTTAAATATTTTTTTATCGATATGTAGACTTTTGTCGAATTAATGGGCACATCACTATTCAATTCAAAATTAGTGGAGCAGTGCGAGTTGTGTGTGTGTGTGTGTGTGTGTGTGAGTGACAGTCATCTTGTGGGTAGGTATCTATCTGTACCTACTCTTCTTTCGATTTTATAACCTTCTCTTTATCTTTATCTGGCACTTTAAGGTAACTATGTATGTTATAATTTCGTTACCTAACTCAAGGTTTACGTAGTTTTGTTTCTAAAAGTAGTAATGTACCCATATTATCTTTAAGAAAAAAGCTATAAAATGTGGTAGGTAGGTAGGTAGTATCGAAAGTAAATAAGTACATGTAGGTACTACCAAATAGTAGGTTAATTACACGGTAAACACTTTCACTTTCTTATTCACATTATCACTCGGGTTTGTCCTCGGCTTTGTTTTTACTAATTTTGCGAATACATTTCGCGAATGAAAATACTAACCTCTTCTCTTTATTTATTTTGACTGACCTAACAGCTGACTAGCAGGCAGGAGGTAGTGGGGTCGCGGCCAATCTGCAAGGTTGGCGGGGGATGGGAACAAATAAATGAAGCAAAGGCTGAAACGTCTTGGGTTGCCCCGCGTGGGTGGTTGCCCGCATAACTTCAGAAACTGGCTGTCAGAAAAATTAAATCAACCAATCAGAGGACGTATGCTCCTTACTGATTGGTGATTCAGATAGTTGCAGGACCGTACGTCCTTACTGATTGGTAAAAAAAGAATGACGCACTCATTGCTGTCCGCGGCAAAAGTCGAAACTGTATGTCAATGTCATCTGTCCGTCATATCATGCATGTAAGTCATTGTCAAATTTGGCAAAATAAAAATCGCGGAAATGTCAAACGATTTGTAAAAGTAAACACAAAATTATTTCTAAATTCAGAATAAAAACTGAAACTCACTAAAAACACCAAATAACTATGTTCTATCTCCATTTATTGCATTTTTATAACGTAGTTTTTAGTTTTAATTAGTTAGCAAATCTATGTTGAAAACATTATAACCTCTACAAAGTTACCTAACCATTTCTGTGATGCAGTTAATTTTACTATTAGATAAACTCCTCTGAATAAAAGTACGAAGTACTTTCAAATGAGAAAAAACATTCGATATTGAAAAGAAATTACTGATTGTTAAATTAAATATCTTCTTAGCTCTGTATTATCTTACCATGTCGGTGGATGTCTATAGGGATACATGGGTCCGATATTTAGGTAAGTAATATTATATTTATGTACTTGTGTGAACTTATCAGCTATTCCAAGTTTAGTCGAAATCTGGTGAGCCGTTACAGCGCTAAATAAGTAAATGAGTGAGAAGGTTAAATAATGAATTCTTACTCTTCATCCTGGGTTATATAGTAGTCACTAAACAGATCCATCTTGCAGGTTATGCCAATGAGGTGGGAGAGTCGTTCCGAGCGCTGGTGCCAGCGAGGGTGGTCAAATGGAGCTACCAGATGGCCTTCGCGTACGTGCTGGCTGACACCGTTGATAAAAGCTGGAAAATGTTTAGGGTGAGTTACTATGTTTTCTACTAGTTCTTTGTTTATCTACGATCAGCCAGTCAGCTATAAGTAGATTTTTTGAGTGTTCTTTTGGCATGCTCTACTCCACTGAGTAAAACGCATTTGAAACTGCTACTTTCTTACACTCAGTTACAAGTAAAGTTAGAAATATTCCTATTTGAACCCTGTAGGTGGAGCTAGTAGTGCTAAATCAATAAAAAAATACTTCATCAATATTTAAATTAAACTCTTTATACTAGCTTCAGCCCGCGGCTTTGCTCGCGTGGTGCCTACATTAAATTTTGTTTTTTTTCTGTTCCTTAAGTGCTTTCCTTCTGTTCATAGACCAAGCCCCATTCGGGTTAGTATACTAGTTACGGAACACTTTGTATTTACAATGACACCTACATAGGTACATAAACCCCTATTTCCCAGAGGTGTAGGCAGAGACCACAGCTTTCCACTTGCTATGATCCTGACATACTTCTTTTGCTTCATCCACAATGTTCAGTTACAATCAAGCTAACATCAATGTTCTTCCTCTTCTTGTCGTGTCACTGATTCTATTTTGATCATCCTGAATTAGTCAGTGACCAGGTTGAGGTATGGTGGCCCTGAAAAGGGCCCATGCCCGTCAGTGAGAGAATCAGTGTAGTGAAAGTATTAAAGTGCGCCTCTTACGCCCGAATACTGAAACGTCACATAAAATAAGTAGTGATCTAACTGATGTTTGAGTATAAAATTCTGAACTATAACGGCGTCTCAAATAATTGAGACCATCTCAAATAAACAAACAAACCAAACAAAAAGCTATTTTATATATAATATAGTTAAGTGACGTTTCAGTATTCGGTCGTTAGAGGCTCCTTTCGTGCACATGTCTTTGAATTGTTGTAACATTCATATTGTACCTATATGTTCCAGAAAGATGGACGACAGAAGCAGATCCTCGTTGCGACGGGAGATGCCCTGATCTGGCAGACCTTGGCCTCCGTGATTATTCCTGGCTTCACTATCAATAGGCAAGATACTCAGAATACAGATATATTATATCCTACTAATATTATACACTAGCTTCTGCACGCGGCTTCGCTCGCGTGGTTCCTAGATAAAAAGTAGCCTATATGCTATTCTAGGTAAAGTAGGTATTCAAAATTCCAACAAAATCAGTTGAGCCGTTATGGCGTGATTGAATAATAAACATTAACTATTTGGACGAATTTTGGCACAGACAGATTAAAGTCTGAAATAAAGGCATATAGCATATAGGCTAATTTTAATTACATACGTACTATCACCAAAATTTCCGCCTTACCAATTTTGAAACTGTTTCGCTTGTACACGGCTAAGTAAGCCTGTCCGGCCCATCTCTTTATTATTGTTATCCTTTGAGGGTGAACCGTTCATTTTATGACTTTCATTACCCAGTCTGTTGTTCAGTTGCAACCAAAACAATACGAACATATTGTTAGACATAAACTGTACTTTTTATGATTACGCATTTACGCAAGCAAGGCACAGATCACTTCACGCAAAATACACCCTTAGGGTGGTAAGGCGGAACTTTTGGTGATGGTACCATGCGAGCAAAGCCGCGGGCGGAAGCTAGTATGTACATAATTTTGGAGTTTACTGTTTTATTATACGTAAGATAATTTTGTTTCAGGATATGTGCCTTCTCCCAAAAAACGCTCGCCAAGCACGGGGGCAAGATACCACCTACGGTTCGTAGCTTCATGACGGTTGGCATCGGGCTGGCTTCCATACCTATTATAGTCCATCCCATAGACAAAGGCGTGACGGTGCTCATGGACAATACTTACAGGAGATTGTTCTAATAATCATCATCATCATCAGCCTGTAAAAGTCCTCTGCTGGACATAGCCCCAAAGAGTTCCACGACGAATGGTCTCGAGCAACGATAATTGTCTTTGGTTTTTATTTATGAGAACTCAATACTCTTTGATCTTTAAGTTAACAAAAAATAGCTTTAAAATGTTAATTGTTATTTATTTATGTTTTGTTAAACTATTTAAGCCATTTGTTGATTTTGTGATGAACAATGTTTTATGAATTAAATTAATTTAAAATTATGAATGTTATAACGAATATAAAATATACGTAAACATTCCGAAAGAAATCTCATAAGAAAATATGACTAGTGAGTTGTAATTATTAAAAAATTAAGAAATTGGCTTTTAGAAATCTATATTTAACCCTCCTTTGCCGTAGTCGGGTAATGAATAGTATGTAGAGGCTGTGATTGACTCAAATTAGTTAAAAATAAAGTGTATTGACACATTTATGTAGATTTGCTTATAAATATGGTGTGATAGATGCCTAAAATAGATTTGAAGTGGTATGATAGATAGGTGGTTTTGATAGATGCCTAAAATATGTAGATTTAAAGTGGTTTTGACCTCAAGCTACTGGCTGGCTTTTGACAGTATTTTCACAAACGTACATTAAGAAATGCACAAGTACAATTTAGAAGGATCAAGAAAAACCCAGTGCTCGACGGACGAATTTTTTTCAAAAACTAGTCCCTAGACCTAAACTAGATCTAGCCCTAAAAACTATTTAACTAACCTAAAAAATAGCCAAAAACTGTTAATGTAGGTAAGTTTTAATTATGTTTAGTCCATGTAGATTACTTACCTGGTTGTTTTGTTCAGTTAGTGCAATTTTATTGTTGTTGACTAGTAAATAAATCACAAGTTATAGAAGTACTTTTATTTTCTTTAGTTTAGTTCCGTAACTAGTATCTATACCACCACGAACCGGGCCCTTTCTCATCGACACAAAGAAGAAAGGCTAAGGCTAATTTTTCAATTTTTTTTTACCGATTTTTTTTCATACCTATTGTGGCTACCAAGTTAACGGCCCACCTGTTGGTGAGTGGTTATACCAGAGGCATCAAGCACGCGTTGCCGAATCACGGTCGGGATACGAACCCACGGCCTGTTGATCGGAGGACGGGGCCACCACCACTACGCCACCAGTGCACTATTTACATTATTTAGTATGGGACAGTAAACAGGTACTTGTCTAAATCACCATAACTGGCTACACCAACCAAACCAGTTGAGTGGGCAAATATGCATGTCTAAAGCAGTGTTTAAACGAATTCGATATGCCTTCTAATATAAATCTTTATTTACAGAAAGAAAATTAAAACTAATACAAATATTTACAAAATGCACAAGAAACAGTTGATCTATCTGAAGACCGTTACATACAAACTATCTAAAGATAGCTCAATCAATTGAGAGATCACTACCAGCCAAAAGCGTCCGTCAAACGTTGGCGGAATTACCACGCTGGATGGCAATGCTAATTCGTTGGGCCAAATAGGAGCCAGCTCTTGGGTCACGCGTATCTTCGATCAGACGATATTTAAAAAAAAAACCCGGAGGGCCCCGTTTCCCCACGGTCCCAGGGTCTCAACTCCAAAAGGATCAAATATATAAGCCCTATCGAGACTACCATAATTGCGCCTTTTGAGATCCTCGGCCGAATATGCCGCCGCACCTGCATCTTCTAACTCCAACTCAAACGTTGTTTATTTCAAATATCACTAGGATCACTTTGAAACGTCTTAGAAACTAGATGAAGCTATGCCTGTTCTCAAAATTGACTTTAATCTGTACCTATACGTAAGGTTCGTTCAGAATTAGCAAGTTGAAGTGGCAGTGGGCAGGCTGTACCTAGCTTCCAGAACCGACAACCATTGGGGAATAAAGGTTCTCGAATGGCGACCACGAACCGGACGACGCAGTGTAGGAAGGACCACCCGATGGACCGACGACATTGTGAAGTCAGTGGACGGAGAAAGCTTAAGACCGTTAGTCACGGCACTCTTTGGAGGAGGCCTATGTCCAGCAGTGGACTTCTACAGGCTGATGATGATGATGAAGGATCGTTATGACATTTTGAATTGACGTATCGCACGCTGTTTGAATACGGCTTAATGGTATCATGGACTTACATACTTCTCTACTCAAGTTCTGTGACCTATCCTGACCCCGTGGAATTTATAAATTTGCTGACTTTTCTGGCTTTAGGGTTCCGTACTTCATTTGGGAAAAACGGAACCCTTATAGGATCACTTTGTTATCCGTCTGTCTGTCTTTCTGTCTGACTGTATGTACAGACCCTTTTTCTCAGATACGTCTAAAGGTATCAACTTGAAATTTATACTACCTAACTATTTAAAAAAAATATTCTAAAATATTCCGGACATTATCACACACGGTCAACTGATCCCAAACTATAGCCTGTACTATGGGTACCAGAGACTGATATAGGTACATAATAGATAAATATTTAACACCCAGACAGAATAAACATCTGTGTTATTCACACAAATGTTTGTCCAGTGCGGGAATCGAACCCGCGACCTCTAGCGCAGAAGGCAGAGTTACTACCAACTGAGCTATGAATGCTATGATCTTTTGTGATTATGATCCTATAATTATGATAAAGGAAAATTCTAAAATTGAGGAATTCCGATGTTTTACCCCTAAAATTGGATTTTTACGAGTCAAAGTTATATTTGCGGTCAATATCATGGGTAGGTACAATGAATGAAACTGAAATGAATGTAACAACATAGTTATGTGCAATAAAGATTTGAATTGAATTGAGAGTGGAACTCGTTGCCGGCGTCTGTGTTTCCGAATACCTATAATTTGGGTGTCTTCAAGACCAGAGTGAATAGGTTTCTTCTAGGCAAACGTGCTACACCGTAGACCACATCATTACTTAACATCAGGTGAGATAGTGGAAACGTTAGCCTATTTTGTATTAAAAAAAAACTACGTGAGCGACCGCAAAATATAAGTTTGTGACTTCCTACACTCGTAATTTTGATTTTCTGACCCCGTGTAATTGTACGGAACCTCAGGGTGTGAGTTCTCGCACATGGCCGTCTTTATTTTGGTTTGAAACTAGTTATTGTAGTATATTTACTACTCGACACGGTGGCGCTTCGTGGTATTAGCTAAGCGAGACAGATTTTCGCGCGGTCTGGAATCATCACCATCAACCTGTAGAAGTCCACTGCTGGACATAGGCCTCCCCCAAAGAGTTCCATGACGAACGGTCTTGAGCCTTTTCCATCCACCGACTTCCCGCAACCTTATCACCTTATTCACTTTTCACCACTCACCGGTGAGTAACTCACGAACATTACGGACTCAGAGGCCCTAATCTCCAAAGTCAGTGAGTTACCACTTCTTAATTTTCGACCGTGAAAAGTGCACAGATTACTGGTTTTTGTAGGCGCCCTTTTCGTGACACCATACAAAAACGGTACAATCTATTCAGTTTTCACTGTCGACAAGTGAGCACTCACTGACTTTGGAGATTAGGGCCTGTGTCCTGTTTTAGGTGGTAGGTAGTAGATACAACTGTACAAGTCTTCGATAAGAGATCTTCTAGGCTTGGTCGCGAGGAACAGGCGTAGCTTCACATAGTGTCTAAGACGTTTCAAAGTGATCCTAGTGATTTTATTGAAATAAACACCTTTTGATTTTGAAACGGTTGGTGTTTGAAATTCTTAATTATCAGTAATCTAAAGCAAAGCCGAACTTCACCAATTCAGATAGAACAAGATTTGTGTTTCTGAGAACAATGGGAATCTTATCGGTAAGGGCCGTATAGGTCTTCGAAATTAGTTTTATTGTGTAAACTGACAATGATCACAAACATATTCACAAGGTGTAAGACGGGGTAGCAAAGAAAAACAAGTGGGGTGAGAGAATACAACAACATACCTGAGTCCGTTATTATTCGTACTTAGTCGTACTAGCGGAGCCGTGGCCGCGCCGTAACGGCTCAACCGATTCCGATGAAACTTGGAATAGATACAGTTATTTGCCTAAAATAGCATATAAGCTATCTACCACGCTAGCTAGTAATTAATAATTACTTACCATTAATAATAGCAGGAAATACAAGGCACCACCTATACCTATAGGTATATCACTACAGCACTTTCAAAATTTAATTTAATAATGCAATAAATAACAATATAACGTTTTGCTAAATATCGTTAAATTTTACAATAATCTAAAGTTTAATTAATGCATTTTAAACTAGCTATACATTACTATTTATAAATGAATCACACGACACAACGAGACTATAAAATACATGGTTGGTATGTCTACACCTGCTCGCGATCGAGAAAACTATGGTACTGTAGACGGCACAGTATAGATATGGTGTATAGATACAGTAGCTATGAAGGCTGCGGTTACGCTGATACGCGAGTGCGGTAACAGAGAGAGCGGTTTGGAAAAAATAGACAAAGTGATCTTAGAAGGGTTCCGTTTTTTTCCCAAACCGAGGTAACGGAACCCTAATCAATAGATTATTAATTAGAATATTCTTTTTTTTTATCATCCAGCGTTTTTATAACATTATTTGTTTCAAATAGTGTTGTGTTCCTGCGGTGAGTAAGGTTGCCAGAGCTCTTTAGGGGGGAGGGGGTTCGGGGTCGGCAACGCGTGCGTGATGCCTCTGGTATTGCAAGCGCTCATAGGCTACGGTAACCGCTTACCATCAGGTGGGCCGTATACATGTTTGCCACCTCAGTTGTATAAAATAAAAATATATTAAAAAAAAATTATAGATATGAAAAATAGAAATAGGGTCACCGCTTATATCCCCAAGCATGGTAGACATCTTCTCAGATCACATCCTTGAAGATGCCTAAGGGAAGAAGGGGGGGGGGTGTAATCAGTGGTACGTCCAAACATGTTACTGTACAATTTATTGTGTATACAGCAATGTCACTCAGACATGCTACATCTTATAAAGTAATTAATACGTCTTAAAGTCTCAATTTTACGTAATAACAATCTCCTGCCTATGTCCTTTGCCAGGACTCCAACCTGCTAAATGAGAAAAAAGCATTCTGTATTTTTATTACACCAATCGAAAGGTTAAATCACAAGGATCAATTACTTCTAAATAACATAAAATAAATAGGAATAATAATCGGACCGGGAATCGAACCCCTTACGTCGCAGACAGACACCGCTACCGAGGTCATCATGGTAAGTATCTTCACTTCACATGGTACGTAATTTTTCTGCGTAAATTTTCCAGACTCACGCTTCAGTTAGGTCAAATCGCTATCAGTATGGCTGTAACTTTCTAAAATACCGGTTAGGCCACAAGAAGGCCCCTTTCCTATATATTGAAGACTTATTATTGCCCTACTACTACTACTACTAGGTATACTAGAGGTTCAACAAACCTATTAGGCAGCGGGCGTATCTACCTAAACAATTTTTTTATTAGGCGAAGTGCCTCGAAGCAAACATTTACATTTATTTTTTATCTAACTAATGTGGCAACAAGCATACGGCTGTTAGAGACATAAAAAAATAATTTCAAAATTATAGCTGGCAACAGTAAAAAAAAAATTTAAAAAAAAATTGTTTTCGTGGTCTCCAATACATCTTTTATTCTGACCACAGCACCCACCTGTTGGTAAGTGGTTACCGTAGCCCTTAAGACCGCTTGAACGCTTGACTATTTGAAACAAATCATGTTATTCGGCTGCGGCCAGAAAGGAGAACAGACAAACTCTGATCTGTCGTTGGTAAGTGGTTACCTTGGCCGTGGTGGGCCCGGCTGAAGAATAGGCCCCTCCATTTCTACCCATGGATGTCGTACGAGGCGACTAAGGGAAAAAAGCTAGGGGATGGGGAGCAGCGAACAACGAGCTATCAGAACAATGATAGTATAACTGCGCTCGCCAGCCCGCGTGCCCAGCGTAGTGAGTATGGGCAAATATCCCCCTCATGCTAGGAAGTCGCTCCGGAAATCTACGGGAGGCCGATGTTTTGCAGTGGATTTGAAACGGCTGGTACGGTGATGGTGGTGGAAGTGGTTGCTGTAGCCTATGAACGCTTGCAATACCCTTAAAGCTCGGGCATAACCTTACTCACCGCAGGAACACTGGAGCAGGAAGTATTTGAAACAAATAATGTTATTTGGCTGCGATGTTAGCAAGCATTTCAAAGAGGGATAACAAACAAACTCTGATTTATCGCTATCATCAGTGCAAACTTAGATAGTGTAACGGTGGCATTACACGGGACAATAAACATAAAATCAAGCCATAAAATAAATTCCTTATCTCTATTACATATCCACGTAAAAAAATGTTTTTAGAAAATTACTCGAGGCTAAAAGACAAGTTAACATTTTTGTGCCGCTGCTACGCTGTCTCTACAACGGTACTATTCACTGACTTCCCGCATCATTCACAATGTCGTCGGTCCATCGGGTGGGGGTCCTTCCAACACAGCGTCGCCCCGTTCGTGGTCGCCATTCGAGAACCTTTATGCTGCAACGACTCCAAAAATAACTACCTGCGTAATTATTGTCATCATTTCAGCCGTTCGACGTCCACTGCTGAACATGGCCTCCCTCACAGACAGAGGAAATTCCTTATCATGGGGGATTTGCTCATACTCACCACGCTGGACATGCGGGTTGGTGAGCACAGTTAGAGCTATCGTTTTTAAAATGAGGGACGGTGCTGCCCGTCCCCTAGCTATTTTCCCTTAGTCGCCTCTTACGACATCCGCAGATAGGTAGATATGGAGGGGCCTATTTTTCAGCCGGTTCAGTTCAGCCTATAATATATATCTTCAGTTCTTATTTCACATGGAAGTCGTAAATTGTCACAATAAGGATGGATGAGGTCATTTACTTCTGAAACACAGGTTTTTATTACCTAGCTCAGAGGTCAAGGGCTTCACAATTTTTTATGTACCAAATAATGTATTCATTGGTGCATAAAAAAGACTTTTGACTTTGACTTTGAAATAAACAAATAATAATTATTATTATATTATAAGCCGGGGCCACCACGGCCATTAATTAATGTAAATATTGTCTATTGTACCTATCTATTGTATATATTTTATTATTCTGTATTATTGTTAGGTTTTTTCTGCTTATATATTTGCCTCAAACACCGGTGAAGGAAAACATCGCGAGCAAACCCTTATTCAGCTTTCCTGGGATAGGACTAGCGTCGGACTGGCTATTAGAGGTGGCGTTCGCCAGCCTGGCCCCAGCCTGGCGGGCCCCCACGGTCCTAGGCCAGGCCCTAGGCAGGATAGGGGGCGCGCGCAGGCTAGTTCCCAGCTCTTGCGACCCAAATGTAAACTAGATCAGATAGTTCGTTCATACAATAAGAGAAATGAAATAGAAAATTTCGAAAATGGTTGAACCAAAGCAGGCCTCCCTTAAGTTTTTTTTTTATTCAAACAGGCTTGCTGCCCACCTGATGGTAAGCGGTTCATTATTTTCCTGATAGTATCTCATCTACCTTTATCCAGTCTCGGGCACCGGGCTTGTGGGGAGCCACTCGGGCCCTTCTGGCCCAGTCCGACCCTGGAATATTAAGAATCAACGTGTATAGAGACGAAAATTAAAATGCCAAAGATATCGTGAAACATAGCTTAAAACAATTTTACAGTTAGGTAAATTTTTAAGCGATTTTTAACGGCCATTATTCGATTTGAATGTAGGTATTTACCATTCAGGCTTTGTAAAATATTTTTCTCACTACGACAATAATTGTTCTCGTGTTGTGGTATTTTTCTATAGAGTTAATAATATGCATATACATAGAACTTGTTTTAATTCGAAGTTATTGCATCCTAAGCAAACAGAGATTTCAGATTTTGTTGAAATCTGGATCAAAATATTATGAATAATATATATTATACATAAAAAAAAAACAAAAAAAATGTTTTTATTCAGAACAAGCATTCACATTTACATAAATCAAATCAAATGTTTACATTATATAGATACATGTAATGGCTTGTACTAGTACAGGTTGTTTTGCAGTATCTACACTAAGTACAAGACTTGTGTTGTAAATACCGCATTACCTTCCAGTGAGGGGACAGAATACTAGCCATGTTGAGGTAAGTTGGTACATCATCTGTTATTTTTTTTGACTAAACTCCTTTCGTGATGGTAGGTATACCTACATTTTGATTAAGTACAGGTACCATTTATGAAAAGAACCTATTGGTACATTTGGTCTCAGGATACGAACCCACGACCGAAGTCTATGATCAATTCAGATGGTATCATCAAAGCTGTGAGCTCATTGAAAAATTCCTTACTCTTTTCTAATATCTCTAGATTTTCATAATATTTGCAAAACGTATCCTAGAATGCAGCAAAACGTCCAAGTGTTTAAAAAAAATAAGAAAATTCTTACTAAACATGGAGCTAAGAACAAGTAGGTTAATCAAACGTATACAAAAGTCATCAGGTAGTTGGAAGAGGTATATAACATTATTTGTTTCAAATAGTGTTGTGTTGAGTAAAGGTTCTTGAATGGTGACCACGAATCAGACGACGCAGTATTGGAATACTTGCCAGCCCCCACCCGATGGACCGACGACCGACAGAAGACTCAAGACCGTTCGTCATGGAGCTTGCGATATCGTTATTATTCTGGCCTCATAGCCCAGTTGATAGTAACTCTGCCTTCTGCGCTAGAGGTCGCGGGTTCGATTCCCGCATTGGACAAACATTTGTGTGATGAACACAGATGTTTATTCTGTGTCTGGGTGGTAAATTAGATATTATGTTTGCCACACACCGCGAACTTGTCACGCTCATAATGCGCCAACGCTAAGAGCTCTCACTCTTTTAAATGCCTATATACACGAGGTCCAACATGTCGACATCTTTAATGATAACATTTGTATAATATTTAATTCGCTAAGAGTATTTTTAAGTTTTAATTTTAGACAGTAGGCACTTTGGTATATACTGTAAGCTTGCTGTTTTAACTGAAATAAATAATTCTAATTCTAATCAGTCTCTGGTACCCATAGTACAGGCTATGTCAAGTTTGGGATCAGTTGACCGTGTGTGATCCGTCCGAAATATTTATTTATTTATTTATGAACGATATTAACCGTTATACGTTATTACCCGTTTTTAGATGTTGATGAACCAACATCTAAAAACGGTTTATAATTTAATCTCGCAAGTAGCCATTGAATATAATCGTCACGCAACTGGTTGGGAATTAATTTTGCTAATAAAAGAGACGTTTCATCAATATATGGAGCCTGGGCCTGCACCGTGTACACTACTCTAAAATATGGCTAAGCAATAAAGTAAACGTATTTAATTGGTTATTTTATTTAAATTGACTTCGTTCTAAGGTACATTAAGATTTTCTTCGACAAAGAGAGCAATACACAGCGCTACAAAAATATGGCGGATGGACGTGCGTGAAATGTCATTTTGACAACCTACATTTATCTGACAAAACAAAAACATCAAATCAAACAACATGACATGAAAAATATGTCAATGTCATGTCAAACGCCAATTATAAACCAACATGGCGGCCTTCAAATAGTGTTCACATAGTAAAAAACTTTCCAGAAGAACTATTCTTGTACCATCGCATTTGTCTTCAAATTAATGAAATTGTATTTTTCTTGTAATCTCCTATTTTTTCCAAATTTTTCTATGTAGTGTACATGGACCAGGCCCAGAATGAAATGGCTCCTTTTATTGCATTTTTATCAAGGTTTGGTACCACGTTTGCATTTACCACGGGTTGGTACCCGTGGTAAATGCAGACTCGTGTAGTTCCCATGACGTGTACCACGATATGCGCGAGGTGGGCAGTTAGTTCGCTCACGCGTGTACACATCATCATTTCAGCCGTAGGACGTCCACTGCTGAATATTGCCTCTAGTTTTCCTCCAGACTCAGAGGAAAATACCCTAAATTAAACAATATTTATACAGTTTTCTCCAAAAAATTGGAGTGGAGGTAGAAGCCCCGCCTTCCGATCCACAGGTCGTGGGTTCCAATCGAATACCAATGAATTTTCCATTCGGAAAAATTATGTGCGCTGTACTAGTGCTCTCGAACGGTGAAGAAAAACATTGTAAGGAAACCGACATGTCCTCATCATTTTTTTTCATCATTTCAGCCGTACGACGTCCACTGCTGAACATGGCCTCCCCCACAGACAGAGCGAATTCATGAATCATGTGGGGGGATTTGCCCATTCTCACCACGCTGGGCACGCTGAGCGCAGTTAGAGCTATCGTTGTTAAAATGAGGGACGCTGCTGCCCATCCCCTAGCTTTTTTCCCTTAGTCGCCTCTTACGACATCCGCGGATAGGTAGATATGGAGGGGCTATTCTTCACCCGGGGCCACCACGGCAAGGCCACCACGGCATGACATGTCCTTAAACCTAAAAACACGAAGACATTTGAAATGTGCACTAAAGGAGTCTAAAAGGCACATCTAAATCCTTTCACCACACCGATTCGTTCACCGAGGGTCATAGAGCCTTTTCAAGGCCACCATACCTCAACCTGGTCACTGAACTAAAACAGGATGACCAAGAAAGAATCAGTGATTTGACAAGCAAGCATCTAGAATAGATGTTATCTATTTTTAATCCAAGAATTAGCACTCAGTGCCTATTTGGGTATATCAAGTTCGTACCTACGTCCAAGTATATTGAACTAAGTATTTTGAATATATATTTGATTATGTAAAAATTAAAACATCCGTGCCACAGGCATGCTCTTTTCAACAACTAACTTGACTTTTGTAATGAATCATCTGAAGTTCAGTTTACATAGCTGCTACTTCAAAATTATGATGCTAAAGAAAATATTTGCAATGTTTTGTTCAAACTTACCTTTTCTTTATGTTATACGGCAAGGAAGAGGCAAACAGGCTTACGACCCTCCTTACGGTAAGTGGTTACCGTCGTCTATTGACATCAGCAGCACCTGGAGCATTGCTAATGCGTTGCCTGCCGAACTCCTCCCCCCCTAAAGAGCTCTGGCAACCTTACTCACCGCAGGAACACAACACTATTTGAAACAAATAATGTTTTTTTGCTGCAATCTTCTGTAGGGCGAGCTGCTTCAATTTAAAGCGAAAAATTTCGCTGTGCCCTACCTCCTCCATAAACCTTCTTAAGCAACTACCTTGTGCCCGCGGTTTCGCTCTATGGTACGGATGGTACCTAAATAAAAGTACCCTTTATGCTATTCTGGCATGCCTCATAGCTCAGTTGGTAGTAACTCTGCCTTCTGCGCTAGAGGTAGCGGGTTCGATTCCCGCACTGGACAAACATTTGTGACTAACACAGATGTTTGTTCTGTGTCTGGGTGTTTAATATATATCTATTATGTATATCAGGCTCTGCGGTATTATGTATACCGCAGAGCCTCAAGACGAAAGTCTACAATCAGTGCGTGTTGCCAGTGATGACATATGGCACTGAGACTTGGTCGTTAACTATTGGCCTCATACACAAGCTCAAAGTTGCACAACGGGCTATGGAGAGAGCTATGCTAGGAGTTTCACTACGTGATAAGATCCGAAATGAGGAAATTCGTAGAAGAACCAAGGTTACCGACATAGCTCTCAGAATTAGCAAGTTGAAGTGGCAGTGGGCAGGCCATATAGCTCGCAGAACCGATAACCGTTGGGGAGTAAAGGTTCTCGAATGGCGACCACGAACCGGGCGACGCAGTGTTGGAAGGCCCCCCACCCGATGGACCGACGACATTGTGAAGGTTGCGGGAAGTCGGTGGATGGAGAAGGCTCAAGACCGTTCGTCGTGGAACTCTTTAGGGGAGGCCTATGTCCAGCAGTGGACTTCTACAGGCTGATGATGATGATGATGATATCAGTCGCTGGTACCCATAGTACAGGCTATGCCTAGTTTGGGATCAATTGACCGTGTGTGATCTGTCCGGAATATTTATTTATTTATTTATTTATTTATTCTAGGTTTAGAACTCGTTTTGTTCGCTCTAAATTGGAGCAGCCGCTCTTAGGAGATACCTCCGCCTTACAGAAGATCGCAGCCAAATAACATTATTTGTTTCAAATAGTGTTGTGTTCCTGCGGTTTGTTTTAGACGGGGTGATTCGAGTTCTAGACTGTTGTTTTGCTATTGTATGTCGGATATTCACTACGAGTTCACTACGTGATAAGATCCGAAATGAGGAAATCCGTAGAAGAACCAAGGTCACCGACATAGCTCTCAGAATTAGCAAGTTGAAGTGGCAATGGGCAGACCATATAGCTCGCAGAACCGACAACCGTTGGGGAGTAAAGGTTCTCGAATAGCGACCACGAACCGGGCGACGCAGTGTTGGAAGGCCCCCCACCCGATGGACCGACGACATTGTGAAGGTTGCGGGAAGTCGGTGGATGGAGAAGGCTCAAGACCGTTCGTCATGGAGCTCTTTGGGTGAGGCCTATGTCCAGCAGTGGACTTCTACAGGCTGATGATGATGACTATCTACTGTACTACCTAATGTATCAAGTTGCAGTATAGGTACGTGCGAATCGACCTTAGCTCTTATGTGAGGCACGAGGACGTACACGAGTACCACACTCGGAACAGACATAAACTTAGGAACTTGCCGCGGACAAAAGTAAAAAAAAAAAGTCAAAAGGCATTTATTTCAATAAAATCACTAGGATCACTTTGAAACGTCTTAGAAACTAGGTGAAGCTATGCCTGTTCCTCGCGACCAAGCCTAGAAGAATCAGGCAACAAACACGGCTTGGTGCCTATCATTATTTTCGATGATCCTTTTTCACAAAATGGAATTTAAAGCTTCAGTGTGGTGCCGATCGAACTAGGTGAGGCTCAAGAGAAAAGTAATCTAATTATAATCCTTAATAAATAAGAGCTTATAAAAATGTGAAAAAAATGAAGACAAATGTGAGCTTCAACAAATGATCTAAGGGCAGCACACGCTACACTTGATGAAATATGTACCTAATGCTTATATAATTAAATAATACTTAAAATATGATGCAAGCAAAAACACTTTCGAAGTCATCCAAGCTGACGCATGTCATGGGTCCGGCGGTATATAACAAACTTCCAGTCATTACACAAGCCTCTAACATGTATATTTTCAAAAAGAGATTGAAACGCTGGCTTGTCGAGCAAACCGCTTCGACGAGTTCATGAACCTACAAATATAAGTTTTATTATTTTCTATTATAATTTAATTTGAACTACGTAGGTTGAATTGAGAATTGAGACTTCTACTGTCACGGTGAGAGGTGAAAAGTGAAAAAATATATTTAATTTAATTACGTTTTTGTGACATTATTGTATGTTGTGATTTTATAATTTTTTATTGATTTTAATAATTTTGTATTTTTTTATTAAATAATTGCTACTTGGAAGTAGGCAATAATATTTTTTTTGAATCATTAGATGACTAATGACGGCGATATAGACCGGGATGTGAAAAATAGAATAAATGCGGTATGGATGAAATGGCGACAGGTCACAGGAACTACGTGTGATCCAAGAATGCCCCTTAAACTTAAGGGGAAAATTTACAAAACGATCATAAGACCTGTCGTTCTGTATGGATCTGAGTGTTGGGCAACCAAAGGGACGGATGAAAGAAGAGTGCATGCTGCGGAAATGAGAATGTTGAGATGGATGTGTGGAGAGACTAGAATGGACAAGATACGGAATGAGTACATCAGAGGAAGTTTGAAAGTAGCGTCAGTGACTGAGAAGTTGAAGAGCAAAAGGTTAGCGTGGTATGGGCATGTCATGCGGAGGGAAGAATGCCATGTGACTAGAAGAGTGTTAAATATGAATGTGGAAGGATATAAGGGGAGAGGTAGACCAAAGAAAAGATGGATAGATTGTGTGAAAGACGACATGAGTAAGAAAGGAGTGAATACTGATTTGACGGCTGATAGAGGGGAGTGGAAGAGAAAAACATGTTGTGCCGACCCCACATGAAGTGGGATAAGGGCAGGGAGATGAGATGACTAATGACTATTATGACTATTATTATTATTAGGTACCTACGTGTTGCTAAAAATACTCATCTCCTTCAGACATACGCACCTCCCAGTTGCAGAGAGTATCTACAGGTTTAGTAGTTTATCTAAAAATTCCCGCACTTGCTTGCTTGCTTATCACTGATTCTTTCTTGGTTATCCTGTATTAGGTCAGAGACCAGGTTGAGGTATGGTGGCCCTGAAAAGGGCTTATGACCGTCTCGGTGAAAGAATCAATGTAGTGAAAGGATTAAAGTGCGCCTCTTAGAGGCTCTTTTCATGCTCCTTTCCCTACTGGTGGGGTGGTTGGGATTATATATATATATATATATATATTTTTATACAACAGAGGTGGCAAAAAAACTTACGGGCCACCTGATGGTAAGCGGTTACCGTAGCCTATGAGCGCTTGCAATACCAGATGCATCACGCACGCGTTGCCGACCTCGAACCCCCTTCCCCCCTAAAGAGCTTTGGCAACCTTAGTCACCACAGGAACACAACACTATTTGAAACAAATAATGTTATTTCGCTGCGATCTTCTGTAAGGCGGAGGTACCTCCCCAAGCGGGCTGCTCCAATTCAGAACGAGAAAATCTCGCTGTGCCCTACTATATCCTATATCCAACCCAACCGCCTCCGTCGAGTTGGATCGATCCTCTCCCATCCCACTCGGCGGCCTCTTTCAGAACCATTACGGTCTCACAGAAAGAGACCTCGGCCTTTCACGTCATCTGAAAATGATAGAAAGCTCCCCCGATGGACCGACATTGTGATCGGTTGCGGGAAGTCGGTGGATGGAAAATGCTCAAGACCGTTCGTCGTGGAACTCTTTGGGGGAGGCCTATGTCCAGCAGTGGACATGACAGGCTTATGATGATGAGGACAACTTATTAGGGGCTGTACCTACTCATCTAACGGAATTTGACAAAATGGGGTAGATATGAATAATAAGCCAAGTCGTGTCGGATGTCTTTATTCTGATAAATTAATTGACTAAAAATTCACCTAACGAAATAATACTTAGTACTTATTGAATACACAACTTAGTACTTAGTACTTATTGAATACACAACTATAAAAACTAATGTACAAAATTATTAACTTTGGTTTTGTATTAAAACATATCAAAGTTCATTAGGCGTAACTATCACTGCAAAATGTTTAATAAAATTTCAAACTCAATTTTCCAGCTGTTTTAGGTAGAAATCTTGATGACGAACTTCTCATATGGTAATTAATTAGTTAAACTTAAAGATGATCAAAAGATGACCATGATATGAGAAAGTTCGGAACAAAACTGGATAAAATAATAAAAAATATATTTAAAATTTTGTATATTTTACTGCTGTTTTTTTTTTCTTTTTGATTTGATTGATAGAATAAGCCCATTTCTGGATAGTATAGTTATAATCATCAGCCATTTATTTATTTAAGTTCTTGTAATTAAAACTTAAAATATGGTTAGCCAATAATTACTCACTTAAGTAAAAAAACAGTTTTCTATAAGAGGGAGGTATAATAAAAAAAAAATATTAATGAAAGTATGCTATGTACCTAAATATTTTCTACGGGCTCGTTAAGGTAGGCGGTGAACACTTAATCTAACATCATCATCATCATCAACATCATCTTAGAGTCATAATGAGGTGACCACTTATAAACAACAACACGAAAAAATCATTCTACTTAAGGCAAATAAGGTCTGACTAATGTAAAAAAAAAAGATTAAGTTTGTTGAACTAATGGATAATAACATATTCTCGGGGAAATAAACACTATATAAAATACTGCTACATTATTTTAAACCAACACTGATATTAACGTATTCATACAAAAATTGCGCTTAAAACTAAACTATGCTTAAAGCGTTACTAAATCGTAGTCTCACCCGACACGAACAACCCAAAACTGATTCATAATGATCTAAGTATTCCGTACTTAAACTTGACTAGTTTAGACAAACTTCCAACAATTCGCAATATATAAATATTTTATACAATATTTCTCGACTTTATCAAATCTAGCAACATATTACGAAATTGTAAAAATACTAATTTGTAAGTGACATTCTGTAAATAAACCAATTTCACCTCTTCGCCGACATTTAAATTAAATTAACCATTATTAGCTAAGTAGGTACTTCACCGGTTTATCATAATAACTATGTACCAGTCAAAAATGGTTAATAACCCCTAAAAGGTTAACAAATAGGAGGCGAAAAATGGTTTACCGTTTCTTAAATATTGAAAATAATACATTTATATAGATTACGGAATGTCAATCACAAAGCTATCTAGGCGAATTTGCTGACTAGAACGAAATTCTAGTGTCAGAACACTAGTTCTTTTATAAAGTAGGGCTTTAATACTTACCAAGCATAGTTTTAGACAATGAACCCTAAGGTAAGTCCTTTTTAGCGTAGGTCAAACTAGTGTTGTCAGGATACATAAAATTAACGGAATAGTTCCCAGTAGTTTACTATAAAAATAGCAGAAAACCACAGCACCGCGTGACATAACAGGTTTTAACAGACATTACTAAAAATATTATCAAAAAATTAACAAGAAACTATCAAATTATGAATACCCATTCAAAGGAACTTGCTTCTAGCGAGACCCTTAAAAATAGAAGATCCTAGTAAATAGAATAAAAATATCTACCAGATTTGGAAAATACGGTTGTGAGCCTATATTTTTTTAATAAAACAGGTTTGATTCAAATTTATACCTATATACAAGGTGATTCATAACATGTATACCATCCCGAAAGGGGGTTATTCTATCAACGAAAAGAAATAATATTAGCGAAAAAAAACATCAATATTTTTATTTTATATTTTTTTTCAAAAACTTTCTCAAATTAGCTGTATTTGGTATTTTTATCATCTTTATAACGAATAACTAGACGTACAAGAAGTTCGGAATCAAGATTGCTACCTAAAACAGCTAATTTATTGAGTTTGACCTGATTTGACCCCAAAACAGCAGATTTTCGCATAGAGTTTTTACAATGAAAATTGACGAATTTCCTAAAGTCGTAGAACAAACTTTATCGCTAATTGTTTGTAGAATAACCCCCTTTCGGGATGGAATACATATTATGAATCACCTTGCAGATACAGTCTAAAGGTAATTATTAAGTACCTTTATCAACATTTTACAAAATGTCACGCATATTAAAGGTAAACAGGTTCCAATAAAATACTGATTTCGAATTAGAAGTTACCTGACAAAACTAGTTTTAAACAATTTAAATGAATTTAGGCACAGCTACACCGCAGATAAGTGACATTATCAGAATAATGTACGCTGTGTTTATTTTATTTGACAAGATAGTCAAATCCTCTGTAAATAACTACGAGATTCAAGAGGAAACAAGTAAGTTGGTAGTAAAATCCCAGTAACATTATTTACTTTGATGAAGTGTCAAACAGTAACAACACACAGGAACACACACACAATAAGATTCCTTGAAACAACCATGCCATAAGATCCAGTTGTTATGGAATATCTTGGTCAAACTTTAAACTTCAATATTCATTTATGTAAGCCCTATCAAGACTAACATATTTGCGCCTTTTGAGATCCTCGGCCGAAATATGTTAGTCTATATATATACATATTTGAGCCTTTTGGGGTTGAGACCCTGGGTCCGTGGGGAAACGGGGCCCTCCGGGTTTTCAAAAAGTTATCAGGACGTCTGATCGAAGCGACGCGTGACCCGAGAGCTGGCTCTTATTTGGCCCAGCGAATTAGCATTGCCATCCAGCGTGGCAATTCCGCCAGCGTCTTGGGGACGCTTCCGACTGGTAGTGATCTGGATCAGTTGAGCTATCTATAGATCGTTTGTAACGGTCTTTAGATGGCTCAACTGTTTCTTGTGTATTTTGTAAATATTAACTTGTATAAGTTTTAAGTTTCTTTATGTTATCAATATAATATTCATTTATTCATTGATATTGCATGGATCATAATTTTAGAGCCTGTTCATCGCGACCCGGCCTTGAAGTTAACAAAGAAAGCAGGTAAGAAAGTTAGTGTAGTTATTTTTTAATTGTCGGAACAGTGAGTTTATCTTTGTTTCTAGTGATAATCACATTTATTTAAAATAAATAATAGTAAATAATAAGTCATAATACTCATCATCACTCTTATCATTTATTCGTAAAACCATGTTGTAAAAGGATTTGGCTTGGGGTGTTTTACAACCGGCCGCCTGCCTGACGTTAACCCTCTTTGGGAATACTTAAGTCATAATACTGCAAACGGTAAATAAACACAGCTTACAAAACAATAACGCCACTAGATTATAAACGGTTGATAGTACAAAATAATACAAAAAAGGTCATAGGTCATAGCGTTAACGCTAAAAGTTTTCTCTCTTCGGAAATTTTGCGACGGTTTTTACATATTTATATTGTAATTTTTTTTATGTAACTTATCTAACCCAGAAGTTGAACTACAATTTAGACAATGAACCTAACTTTTTGGTTACAGTTAATAATCAAAATTAAAAGAAAATGAAGATCATTTTATCGAGACTTTACATATTATTCTTGAAGCTGACACTTTTATATCAATCATTATTATAACACCCAACAGTCACATACATAGTCCGGACCCATAGAAGAAAACTCACAATCAGTTTTTTATACCCTAGGAACCCATCGATAGGAATCAATCCACCCGGATTTCCACAGTAAATATATGCAGACAATTTCAAATTTGTCCCGCAGCGGGAATCGAACCCGCACCCCTTACGTCTCAGACGGGCACTCGCCCGCTGCGCCACCGAGGTCGTCAATGAAAAGAGTTGGGAATAGACTTATCAACCATTTTAGCTATAGGTTTTTATAAGGCTATTATGAATAAGGCGGTTAATTTGTCAGGGACTCAAAAGGGTTAAATTAATGAATTTTTAGATACTTTTATTTAAAGCTTTTAGTCAAAATGTCACAATACGTAGGTATTGTGACATTTTATTCTCTTTAACAAAAATGCATTGTGTGTTAACCGCCGCGTCCTCGCCTATTACAAAAAGCTTAGAAAAACTCAACGAAAAATAAAATTCTGAATATTGTAATATTAAAAGCGATAAATTTACATTGGTTTTCTTAAAAAAGCACAACTGTGGACACGCTGCTTATTGGACTTTTAGTAAAAACTACGATTTAACATGTCTTAAAATACGGATGTTTTATTTCATGAATTTGATTATTGAACTCTCAAATCAGTTACTGTTGTTCTTATAATAATACAAGGTAGTTCATAATATGTAAACTATCCTGAAAAGGGCTTATTCTACACCGGACTGGCATTCAAGTTTGTTGGACGAATGAAATGCAAATTATTCTATAAAAAAAAATGACATGAAAAAATACTATGAAAAAAATTGCGGTAAAATTGGTAAGTTTACCAATTAGTTATAAAGATGAAAAACAGACCAAAAACAGTTAATTTGTCAACTAAATCAGTTTTGTAATTATTATTTTTTGGCTTATATTTTTCTTTTTGTTGATGCGAGTAGAATTAGTCTCTTTCATGATAGTTTAATAATTACGGAACACGTTGTAAAGAAGTTAGGTTAGGTAACTCCAACCCAAGGATCAAACTAGTTTTTACTCAGATCGTTTTTTGCTATAAACCCACAAATGAAGTAAGTTAGGTACATATTTAATTTTTAGCCATGTGTTCTTGGTTCCTAACCTAACCCTTAACCTTACAACTTGACACAAAACAATAAATGGGGTTAGTGATAGTTTCACTCAATAGTCACATACATAACCCTGACCTCACACTAGGATTCTCTATGGCGTGGATTATCTACCACGGTACTTATATACCTGTTGTTTCTGATCTACCAGGTAGATAACCACGACACACAGACCCAGCACAAATTCTTGCAGATCATGCAAACATTTTGTCCCATATCGGGAATCGAACCCCACGCTTTTGATTCTCAGACCGTCACGCTACAGAGATCACAGTAGTTTCTAAATGTCAGTTTGTTTCAAAGTCAAATGAGCAGCGTCCTAAAACTTACGTCTAATTATTTATTTCTCTTGGTCTGAAGATTCGACGCTTTCCGTTTGTGCGAATTTCAGGAACACCTGCTCTAGAGTCGTTTGACTGAAGCTGTACTCCACAATGTTCAGCTTTTCTTTTGCTGTGAACAAAAGTTTTTTGAGTTTTGGCGCCCAACGTGGTGTAAAAATTACACTATATTGTACTGTCAAGGAGTAAAAGTAATTAGAAATTGTATCTATTTGAGGTATTGCGTTAATAAAGTAACATTATTTGCGAGATATAATATATTTTTTTTGGCGCCCAACGTGGTACATTATTATTCGTAGTATATAACGTAGTATATTATTATCTCTTGCCATTATTTATTGTCTTGTTGAGTACTGAATTTTATTAAGAAACAATTTATTATTTTGAGAATAAAATTGTTGCCCAACCTTCTGTATCGCGTTGGGCGCCACTAGACTTGGACTAGATAAAGAGTAAGGTTTATCAAACTATACTATTTCCATTCTGAAACAGGAAAACAGACATAATCTACTCACTGAAAGAAGTGTTGACCCGACGAAAAACTTCATGATAACAAATTGGCGCCCAACGTTCTTTATTTTAGGAAGCAAACTATCTAACGGAAGATTATTTATCTTTCTCAAGAAATGGTTCATCTTCTTCTTACCCTCCTCAATTTGCTGGAAACACCTGGCCAGGCTGGAGACGGCGGACTGGGGGACGGAGAAGACGAGTCTGTCAGCGAAGTTCTCCTCAAGCGTCGCTGAGGGGAACAGGTTACCGACCAACGCTATCGCAGCGTCAGCGCCTGCGCCTCCGCCGCTGGACTCCGTTCTAAAAAACAGTGGTAATAGTGTAAAAAAAAATAACGTTAGCATAAAGTAACGCGAGGTTATCATTTGCTTGCTTGCTTGCTTGCCGTGTCACTGATTCTTTCTTCATGATCATCATCATTCGAGCCGTTTGAACTTTGAAGTCCGCTGCTGAACATCGGCTTCCTCCACAGATGTCCGGAGCGACTTCCTGTCATGTGGGGGAAATTTGCCAATACTCACCACACACGCGGGTTGGCGAGCGCAGTTAGAGCTATCGTTGTCATACTAGGGGACTCTGCTGCCGATCTAGCTTTTTTCCCCTTAGTCGCCTCGTAATCCACGAGTAGGAGATATGGAGGGGCCTCTTCCTAAGCTGGGGCAACCACGGCCATAGTACATTATTGGGACAAAATTATAAAATATCTCAAATAATAACAGAACTACTACAGTTGGGGCATTCTTTCTTGGTCATCCTGTATTAAATCTATGGGGGATGCCTGTTTAGCAGTTGACGTCCAGTGGCTTTATTTAATTATGATGATGAATACGTTTACCTACCACACGAGTGGGATTACCCACCTTCGGATCGAAGCACACACACCACACAGTTGCTTACCTGTGATGATGGTGCGTGGGTGGTGGGGAGCCACCTCCGACTAGCGGAGTGTGTATACTCGCGTCTACTGCCTCCACCTCACCTTCTACCTCGGCCCCTGCGCACTGCGAGCCCCCGCCTGAACCCCCTGAGAAAAATTACAATCTATGTAATTACGAAACTCTTATACTTAGTATATCCTGTCCATCCAAAGGTTGCCTGTTTAAGGCCGCCCATTGTCACAGTATTTTTTTTCTTTCTGGTTTTTTTATTTTTCTATTGGTGTAGAATAAAGATATATTCTATTCTATTCTACGAAACTGGGTTGAGACTAGGTCTAACTAAACCCTGGTTTTGTGCCGTGCCATTTCATACATTTGAAAATAAGACATAAATCAAATGTATGAAATGAATTGACACGTCACCAAGCCAGGGTTTAGTTCATCATCATTATTTCAGCCGTACGACGTCCACTGCTGAAGATGGCCTCCCCCACAGACAGAGCTAATTCCTTATCATGTGGGGGGATTTGCCCATACTCACCGTACTCACAGTTAGAGCTATCGTTGTTAAAATGAGGGACGCTGCTGCCCATCCCCTAGCTTTTTTCCCTTAGTCGCCTTTTACGACATCCGCGGATAGGTAGATATGGAGGGGCCTATTCTTCAGCCGGGTTTAGTTAGACTTAGTCTAAATCCAGTTTCGTAATTACAGGGAATATGTTCCTTTATTTACATAACTTACTACTAATAAAAATGCGAAAGTTTGTATGGATGGATGCGTGCCCGTCTGACACGCAAAGATTGCGATTTCGATCCAGGTGCTTGAAAAATGTTTGCAGTATCTGCAAGTATTTATTCCGGGTCCGGGTGTTGTGGTGCCATGGTAATCGTAGTTTCTGATACCTACGACACAGGGAATCCTAGTGTGGGGTCAGGACTATGTATGTGACTGTTGGGTGTTATTTATTTATGTTCCAATTTTAGACTACTCTTTTGTAATACTTGGATTCCGAGATAAGACTGGTATGGGCATGTCATGAGGAGGGAAGAATGTCATGTGACAAGAAGAGTGTTAGATATGAATGTGGATGGATGTAGGAGTAGAGGTAGGCCAAAGAAAAGATGGATGGACTGTGTGAAAGTGGATATGGTGAAGAAAGGAGTGAATGTTGAGATGACGACTGATAGAGGGAAATGGAAGAAGAATACATGTTGTGCCGACCCCACATGATGTGGGATAAGGGCAGGAAGATGATGATGGATTCCGAGATAAGACGAGTAATTTTCGTTATGTTTCTTACCTTCATCCGCCTCTCCTAATGACGGTGAATTCTGCGTCGATCTCAATGGTGATGGTGACATCGATAGTTCCGATTCCATCATCTGTAAAGTAATTCATGTTCTAAATGTACGCCGTCTATGCTGCGAAAAAACGCAACGCACAAAAGCATTAAAATCTATGGTGCCGGGTTCCTTGATGCGCACAAATGCACTGAGTATCTATTCAGACTCGTTTTCTGTAGTACAGTAACCGGCACTAAGATGTATAGGTACATTTTATAATTTTCAAAATGATGCCTCAGAACTAAAGTTTAAGCTTCCTGTAGCATCTGTATCGCGGCATCATCTAATTGCAGGCGACGGTATTTCAAACTTCAATATCATTCTCTTCTCTCGAATTCGAACCCTAAATCTTTGAGACTATTAATTTACGTCACTGCCTAAACAAACAGAATCGTAAAGATAAAAGATAATAAGAAGAATCGTAAAGTTAAAAAGTTAATGCTACGGGGCTAAGTATATGAATCAAATTCCTGAAACCCAAAAATTCGTCCCGCTTAGAATTCTTACCGTTGATTTCTGGTTGGTCTGCCCTATCTTCATTTCTAATGTGTACCCAGCCCCGTATAGATTCTTGAGGTGTTGCGTTGAACCGATACATCTGAAAAACACAATGCTTTCGAGAAATCTCCTTTTTGTTCATGGATCACCTACTGAGCCACAAATCACTCCATCCATACGCTAAAATACGGTATTTTCGACCTGTGTTCAAACGGCATGTGACATGTCCCTGATGTCATAAAATTTGTATCAAAATGTCCTTTACTTCTACTAAATAAAGTCAATTTTGAGTTTGATATTTGAGGGATTGCTATAGCTCAACGTTAACGCAACCTCCTAAAAGTCAAAATTAACTTTATTCAGGAGCTGATCTATTTGAAATAAACTTTGGAGGACATATTATAGCACGCCGTTAGAACATGGCTTTATATAAAGAAATTAAATTATTCTTTTTAACTTTATTATTCTTTTTATTCTATACATTTCACCGACAGATTTGTCATTTGAATTATATCGATAGGTAACTCAGTTAAAGGGGCTGAATACTCTATAAAAAATGCACGTCCAGGGCTAAGATGTTTACTTACCTTAAGCTCCCTTTGACCATGATACCAACTCTTGAACATAGCGCATCAGCCTCCTCCATGGAATGTGTTGTCAGTATGGCACCCTTTTTGCCCTGAAAATAAAATCTCATTGTCACCACACTGGGGATCAAAATTTCATTTTTAAAAAGGTTCATCGAAAAAAGTATAGACCAAGCCGTGTTTTTTACCCGATTCTTGTAGGCTTGGTTGAAAACAGAAAGCAGACAGACCAGATTTTCATCCATCAAGTAGCGACCAGGGATGGTAAAATAATGTCCTATCTTTAATCGTCTCATGAGAAGAATTTTGAGAGAAATTATATGAAATAAACAATCCAAAAAAAAAAATCCGGACACATCACATACGGTCAACTGATCCCAAACTAGGCATAGCTGTGCTATGGGTACCAGAGACAATATAGATAAATATTGAACAACCAGACACTGAACAAACATCTGACAAATGTTTGTCCAGTGCGGGAATCGAACCCTCTCTCGCAGAAGGCAGAGTTACTACCAACTGAGCTATGATGCCAGTCTCTAAAAGTCTCGATGGATATCAATGTATGGAAAAATACAGTCCACCTAGAGTTAGAGAGGTAAAACTTGCCTGGAAACTAGCCAAGATGGTGTCCCACAGGAACCGCTTGCTCCTCGGGTCCATGCCGGTGGAGGGCTCGTCGAGCAGCACCACGCGCGGGCTGCCCACCATCGCGAGCGCGAACGACAGCTTCCGGCGCGTGCCCCCCGAGCACTCCTCAGCGTTTTTGCCGGCGTGCTCCATTATTTGCAGGCCGTTGAGGTACGCATCTACTATCCTGTCAAAACCACAAGAGAACATTGCATTGAAGTAACGCTGCCAGGACCAGAATCAACCGTTGGGGAATAAAGGTCGAATCATCATCATCATCAGCCTGATGAAGTCCACTGCTCCCCCAAAGAGTGCCATGACGAGCGGTCTTGAGCCTACTCCATCCACCGACTTCCCGCAACATTTACAATGTCGTCGGTCCTCAGGGTCCTCAACCGTTCGTCGTGGCACTCTGGGGGTGGCCTATAAATAAATAAATAAATAAAATAAATAAATATTCCGGACATATCACACACGGTCAACTGATCCCAAACTAGGCATAGCCTGTACTATGGGTACCAGAGACTGACATACATAATAGATAGATAGATAGATATATATTTAACACCCAGACACAGAACAAACATCTGTGTTCGTCACAAATGTTTGTCCAGTGCGGGAATCGAACCCGCGACCTCAAGCGCAGAAGGCAGAGTTACTACCAAATGAGCTATGAGGTCAGTATGTATCACTATGTTCAGCAGTGGACTATATCAGGCTGAGGTTGATGTTGATTTTGAACGCTGCCGGGCGTTTTGTCATGACTGAAACATAATTTCCGTAAACGAAACGTAATTTCTTACAACTGAGTGGCGTTTATTGGAAAAATAATCGTTGGCGCCCAACGTGGTACATCGCTTAATTTAGGGCCTCCAATCTCAATTGTATGTAAATAAATCTTCTAGAAGTGCATCTTATTTGCTTCTTAACTTCTAGGAGTCATCAGTATCCAGTTCGAAGGACCCTTACCTAGATGTATCACACTTGCTGACGCCCCGTATAGCAGCGTAGCACTCGATGTGCTCTCGAATGGTGACGTTCTTCCAGAGCGCGTCGTGCTGCGGGCAGTATCCGAGCAGACGGAACGCTGACGAGCGGGAATCGCTGATGTTTTGGTTGCTTAGCATCACCTGTAAAAGCAGAATTGATTTATCTTCCACCATCACACAAACAGCAGAGCTCTTTAAAAGTGCTGATCTTGGGAAGAACTTTCAGCATCAGGATTCAACAAGACCCTGCATAGTGTGCATTGAGTATTATCCCGTGTTTTAGACAGAGTCTGTCACTGATTGTCATCTACTAGGTCGCGAGGCACAGACGTAGACGTAGCTTCATCTAGCGTTTAAGACGTTTTAAAGTTATCCTTGTGATTTTATTGAAATAACATTTTGAACAAACCTGAATGAACCTTTTGGCCGTGGTGGACCCGGCTGAAGCTGATTCTTCTAGGCTTGGTCGCGAGGAACAGGCATAGCTTCACCTAGTTTCTAAGACGTTTCTAAGTGATCCTAGTGATTTTATTGAAATAAATGCCTTTTGACTTTGACTTTGAAGAATAGGTTCTTCCATATCTACCTACCCGTGGATGTCTTATGAGGCAACTAAGAAAAAGCTAGGGGCTGTCCCTTATTTTCACAAAGATACTGCGCTCTTACTGCGCTCACTATTACGATAGGAATTCGCTCTGGAATCTCATGCTGAGCAGTGATACGTCTTACGGCTAAAATGACGAACCCTTCGAATTTAATGGACCTGGCTTCTTACCTCTCCTCTGGTAGGCTTCTCTTCAGCGGTAATGATCTTCATAGTGGTAGTCTTCCCGGCGCCGTTGTGGCCGAGCAGACCGAACACTTCACCGCCCTCTACCGCGAGGCTGAGTCGCTGGAGGCCTGCTTTGCGTACAGCAGCGGTGTCGTCGCCGCCGCAGCTGCAACTGCTGCTTTCCGCACCTCGGACTTTGTACACTTTGCGGAGATTCTGGAAGGAAGATGCCTTTTTTATTTACTACTTTATTGTTGGTTTCTTTTTTGTTGCCGTGGTGAATATGGGCAAATCCCCCAAAATGATTGTGTCTGTAAATCCATGGGAGAGGCTTATGTTTAGCAGTTCAGAAGTCCTATAGCTGAAATGATGAAAGATACAAAGATGAGCCAATGAACTCACATGAACAACTAAAGGCGGTGCATTAGGCGTGGGGTTGTTCAGTATGGCTGCCACGCGACGTCGTTCTTTCCTCACATCCTCGTCCTCTCTGGCATCACCCGTGGAGGGCGTCTCAGCTTCCACGTCGCACTTCTCCGAGGAGGCTCGTCTTTTCCTCCTCTGTAAGATAAGTTCATGATCAATCCTGATGACAAGTTTCTTAGCACAGAATAAGAAGTAGTAATCAGAATGGCACTTTTCGTTTATTTGGTACAGAACTAATGTCACCATGATACATTGACTGATAAGTAATACATTGCGTACTAGTACTGCCGTGCGTTTACAGTGTAAGCTAACATGCCCGTAATGTAAAACATGTTATCCAGTAGATACCCACGTGCTCATATAATCGGTTGCGCGTCTACCCCGCCCACTAGGTTCAGCTGTTCTCTGGTTCTTCTCATAAGTTCTCTGTTCAGCAATACAATCATTATTTTTGCTGAAAAATAAGTAAGTACCGGACGAAGCAGTGTAGGAAGACCCCCCATCCGATGGACCGATGATATTTTAAAGGCTTGTAAGTAAACTCACAGTACACAGGTTCATGGTACAGTCGTTAGCTTTCAGCGCATCAGCGGCCCGCAGCGCGGCCCCAGAGGATGGTATGTGCCACAGCATGGCGCACACCAGCACGCACACTTCTGCCGTCATGTAACTCCACAGGGAAGGATTGGTGCAAGGGTCCCGCAGGTTGCAGGTTACGTAAACCCTGAAAAACCATGAAATATATAGCATACTAGCGGAGAAAATAAAATGTATGTTCGGAAACATAAATCAACGCAAGTTTGTCTTGTGCACATTAAGAGCCTCTTGGAGGTGCACTGAATCCTTTTACTACACTAGTACTACACTAGAAATCAGGAATCAGAATCCAGAGTTCAAAAATAAGCTTCAAAATGAACTATGCCTTAAACATGAGTTAATATTTGACACAGAGGTTGCATGAAAAAAAAAACTATTCCTCTACTCATCTTAATCTAGATCTATCTAGATAGAAGTTCATCTCTATTGTCAAATCAGCTCGCTGTCACCACTATTGATCTACTGTCATTGGAGCTGTAGACTTTCAGAATCTACCCAAAGGCAAAGTCAAAAAAGGGTTATTAATTTAGAAATCGACCTTGAAGGCGTCCTACTCATAGAGATAGCGGAAAACTTACCTATCAACGTAGTAAATGATCGCGTAAGGAATGTACATAACGTCCACAAAACTGAAGAAGACGTGTAAATAGAAGGCTATATCACTACCTGTGGACAAACATCACTGTTATCTATCACAATAAAAAGATTAAATTATAAAGATAAAAACAGAATCTTGACGACTTCCGTAGCACAGAAGGCGTTAATTTGACACACTAGGCATTTTATGTTTAAATCGCGAGCGAAGATTAGTTCTGGATCTAGATGTCGGGATCATGGTAGTTACTGACCTGGTCACTGACCACAGACAGAGTGATGAGGAAATAGCCGGTGTCAGAATAAGCCACCGGATTACCTACCAGTTGCAAATAAAATAACTTACCCCATTTGAACGTGTCCAACACAGCGACCAGTATAAACGGAATGACGCCTACCCAGGTGGTGATGTTAGGCATGATACTCTGAGCAGAGTCCATCTTGTCGAAGATATAGGAAAGGCAAGTGTTGAAGAGGATGGCTGAAGGACTGTAGAGGATGAGCAGGATGCACAGCATGAAGATAGCTGAGGGGTTGTTGAGGCTTGGAATGTCGTTGAGGACTACCTGTATAAAAAAAAGAAGTTAAAAAATTTGAAATATCATTGAGTTGGTTATAGTAAAATAAATAATAAATAAATATTCCGGACATATTACACACAGTCAAATGATTCCAAACTAGGCATAGCCTGTACTATGGGTACCAGAGACTGATATACATAATAGATATATATTTAACACCCAGACACAGAACAAAAATCTGTGTTAGTCACAAATGCCTGTCCAGTGCGGGAATCGAACCCGCGACCTCCAGCGCAGAAGGCAGAGTTACTACCGACTGAGCTATGAGGCATGTCAATAGTTAACTAACTTGATGAGTCTTTGGTCCCTTGGCACAAGGGTAGGTTGGATCGGTTGTTGGATGGCTCAACTGTTTCTTGTGTATTTTGCTAATGTTTACCTGTATTAGTTTTAATTTTCTACTGGTGTAATGGTTATTATAATTCTTAGTTGAAATAATGAAGGAATGGCTCTGCAAGTCGCTCTAGACATTCAGTGCACTGGTTCTTTTCCTATCGGTTTTATAAGCCTTTTCAGGAAACACTGTTTTTACCAAGCCAGACCCTTCTATCTTTTTAGCTAAGTCCAACATCCAGTTTGATTTGTAGGCCACTGTAGATCCTTTTCCCACTAAATCTACGGATCGTCATTGGTGGATCTGCCAGTAGATCCAAAGAGAATAAAACCACTACCTACGTTACCAGATCTGCCAGAAAAAATATTACGAGTCCGAGGATTATCAGCTTTCCGTAACAATAGGTTAGTATAAAGAGTTTTGAACAATACGCTCATTATTGAAACTCTTTGTGTAGCGACAATACAATAAAAATTAGCAGTCTTTTGAAAATCATAACATTAATAATAATATTATAAAAGAAAAAGGGTTTGTTTGTTGGTTTGATTTTAGCATGGATATTGTTAAGTAACACAGAGTGACATTAGGCAACTATCCGGTTACCACCTGAGCGAAGCCGCAGGCGAAAGCTGGTGCAAATTAAAAATCGGTTTAATTTCAAGTTTGATCGACAAGTAAACGTTGTCTCAACACTCGTTGAGACAATGAAACGATCATAGCTTTAAAAGTTCTATAGTGGCCTACAAATCAAACCTTATGACATTCAAGTGAAACTAGAGAAGTTCAAACAAAACAGTATGAGACTTACCAATATTAAAACTCCCGCAGTTGTGATCAACATTATCGCAGTAAGGATAGTGAAAAAAGTGAGGAAGTACATGCTCATAGACAATCCGTTTATCCTCAATTGATTTCTGGCTTTAATCTGTAAATAAAGATGAACAAATGACTTAGCAAGCACGATAAATTGTTTTCCGTGTTTCAAACTTCAAAATTCCAAAGTAAAAAATCATCTATGTATGGGTCTATCTCTACTTTTTAGATAGATTTAAGGAATTGTCATTATATTTAGCTTTTTGTGTTCTAGGTAAATTTATTTACTAAAAAAACTATTTGAATCAAATAAAGTAGGTAGCTCTCAAAATTAGCATGTTGAAATGACATTTTTTTTTTTATATTCCGGACATATCACACACGGTCAACTGATCCCAAACTAGGCATAGCCTGTACAATGGGTACCAGAGTCTGATATACATAATAATACACAGACACAGTGTTGTGTCTGTGTATTATTATGTTGTATTATTATGTTAAGCGAAAGGCCCCTCGCTCAAGGGTGGACGGAAAAGGCTCAAGAACGTTCGTCATGGCACTCTTTGGGGGAGTCCTATGTCCAGCAGAGGACTTCTACAGGCTGATGATGGTGAAACTATTTGTCTTTTAACCAATAAGCAATATCTACAGCTACAGAGACATGGTAGCAGTGTCACCATGTTTTCAAACTACATCAACTTGTCGATACATCAAAGCCAAGTTATATGTAAACATAGGATTTGTTACCTCTCTGTCATAGACAATATCAACAGCTAGTGTGACAGGTACGAGAGCAAATATCATGCCGACAAAGATGGCGCATATCACATTGCCCAAATTGAACTCCTCCTGTTGCTCTGTTTGCTGGAACGGATGTACCAGCACCTCTATAGGCTTGAAGCTTTCTATTAAACCGGAAGCTGCCATCATTGCCCTATAAATTTAAGAGTTATAATTGGAACATTTGAATATAGCCCCATTGTATAGGGGCTATATGTATAGGGAGGCCTATGTTCAGCAGTGGACTTCATCAGAATGATGATGATGCATAGGGGCTTATTGATAGAAGATTGTAGGCGGCGAAAGTGCCAATATGTGGACGAGAATGGATAAGATAAGAAATGATTTTATATAAGAAAGTATATAAAATCATTTCTTATATATATAGGTCCCAATGACGGAAACGCTGAGGAGTAAAAGGTTACCTTTCTTTTTAAGTATATAGAAATAGCGATTTGGTGTATAATATCATGCTATTCTCTATGTGTAAAAATAAATAAATTACAGACTTACCGATAAAGGCTGTTATCCAATAAATTGATAATAATAGGAAGGCCGTGCGTATAAGTACTGTTATAATAGGCCATTATATTCCCGTACGGTATTATACTCTCTTTCATACTAAAAGCTCCAAAATTCTCCATAGTCAAAAAACTAGTAAAGTTCCCATCGAAATCCACTATAGGGTTAGCACCAAGGAATTCTAAGGAGTCTTTTAACTGTGTCAGTTCTTTGAGATTGCTCGGCTCGCTGAATAAGGCAATTGGAGTTTTGTTGAGATAGGCGTTGGGGTCTAATTTGAGTGGCTGCATCCGGAAGAATACTATTTGTCTTGACTTCACCCAAAGACCGATAGCACAGGAAACTGTAAGACAAGAACATTATTAAGCAGTAAAGAATTTCGAAAGACTTAACACAAAAGCTTTTTGATTAAATATTCTTTGCCTAGACATATAAGAGCCATGTTGGCCTAGGTGGAGTTACCTCGACTCTTTCAAATCCCGGTCGTGAACCGGATTTTTGTATTCAAAACATTTACATACGCATTAGCACGTTGCGTTACCAGAACTGTAAAGGAAAACAGCGTGAGGAAACCCTCGGTTTAGTCAGCTCCACACGTATTGACCATGTCTTTCCTGTGGATAAGGCCGACTAGGCTGAGAGGATGGTATAGATGCTCAAGCCTCCTCCATCTAAACATGTCCCAGGCTCTACAACATCCTGTATAAAGAGCACTGGTGGCAGTGGTAGATCCAGAGGTTGTGGTTTCGGATCCCGGACCACCATACCTCAACCTGTTCACTGACCATAACGTAGCCCTGCAAGTCAGAACCAGTGATAGGACAGGCAAGCGTTCCTTAAGTGAGTAAAAAGTTCCACCTGACTCTGTACATTTAGAATAGATGTTATACCAGCCTTGTATTGTAAGTAAAGTCAGCTTACATTTTTATATTTCACAGCTGCTTGGTAGATAGGTACTTACTTATGGGCATGAAGATCATGACGTAGAGCTTATAGGGGTCCCTGATCATCCTGACCGTGCGGATGTAGACCATGGCGCAGAAAGTCCTCCAGCGGTTAGGGTTGGTCTTGACTAGTTCACTGAGGGCATCTACCGAGACCGTTACTTCCGGGACAACCTGAAGGATACCAATATTGATGCATTTGGAACAAAAGAAAAGAAAGTAAATTACTTTCGTAATAAGAAATTGGTATGGGTACAGTTTTTAGATTAGGTTTTTATATAATAAAATTATGGTCCAACCATAATATATGGTTGCCTCTTCACCTAACGATAGTTACAAGTACTCAACTCTTTGTCCAGCCATGGACTTCTACAGGCTGATGATGTTGAATTACCTTGACGTGTTCCACTCCGTGGTTAGTTGTATGAAGTGTGTGAGAGGCAGGTGGCGTCGGGAGAGATGTAGGCTTTTCGGTGGCTTTATCATTTAGTTCCTGAAAAAACAAAGCATCATTATACCTTGAGCCTACCATGCCGTCTATTGCCGTTACAAGGTCTTAAGGTTCTCTAATGAGATCGAACCAGACGACAGCCATGGTTGGAGATATGGAGGGGCCTATTCTTCAGCCGGGGCCACCAAGGCCACAGCTCCTTTATTTTATTACGGCCAGGTAACTATAGTAGAACGATTAACTAGTACTGGTACCTATAGGTAGCTTGCGATAACGCGTGCGCCAAAAACGTTAACTTTACGCATCCAATCATAAATTCACCCCTCATGATCGATCAGTTAATTAACCCCGTCTCTTCAGTGGCTTGCGGAAAGTCCAAATTGGATTGGACGGCCAGGCTACCATTGCCATTATAAAGAAGCTTACCTGATAACTAAGTGTCTTGCTCTGAAGCGACAGACTCCGTGACAACGCTCTGGCTCGGACTAGCTTTACCGACGACACTCCCTCCACTGCCTCTATCTCTTCGGCGTTCTCACCTTCCAAGGATAAGAACACCTCTTCCAGTGTGGTCATGGAGACGCCATAGCTGGTTACACCTGAAAGACAAAGTCGTTGTTGTGTCGCTAGTTTGTTCTTGGTCACCCTGCGTTTAATCAGTAACCGGTATGTCCTTGGAATCTGAACAGGGTCGTGAAATTACTCAGGGTCTTATGGAGGTCTTACCTATCCTTATAAGGTATTTTTAGGTTGGAACCTGCAGTGTACCTACAATAAATCATCAAATCATCTGAGATACGGTAGCGCTTTCACAAATTTATAGTGGAAAGATTACCTTCGACCATTTCCTGTCATGTCCACTTGTTCGGGCTACTGCCCAAGCAGAATGCTGACGCAAGATTTGCAGTCTCCTACATGATGATGAGGTGGTAGGCGGTGTGACGATGAAGGGTGAAAGAAACAACCGCCCGAGTTCGTCACTGAATTAGAACCGATTTATTGTAATTGATAATGTAAATTTATCGAATGGTATGTTAGTAGAAGGTAGGTACAAACTCACACAAGCAATGTATTCAAACTTAAATCTGTATTTATTCACTGAAATCTCAAGGGCTTAAATAAAGAAAGCCTTCAATTTAGTTGAATTGACGCTTGTTTTCCGGGACCATGCTTGTAATGTTTTAAATCCTAACCTAAACATAAGTTACAGAAATCTGAGAGGTCCGTTCATATAATGGATCCTTCGGTATACAATCTGCTGCCCGACTATATCCGTGATGCAGCTTCCACATCTATTTTTAAGAATAAACTAAGAAAGTGGCTCACTGAATTGGTACTTTATGATGTCAAAGAGTTTTTTAATTTACCACTATTATAATTTATCCTTATATTTAATGATGACATGTAATATTATGAATAAATTCTGTATTTCTGAATTTCTGTAAATCTAGTTGAATTAACGCCTGTTCTTCGCGACAAAGCATGTAATGCCTTGAGTCTAGTTGAATTTACGCCTGTTCTTCGCGACCAAGCCTACAGGACACAAGAAAGCACGGCTTATGTATTGCCAACATCACTAAAGTTCCATGCCTACTGTAAACTCACCAAGCCTGTTCGTCTTTTCCTTGATCTCGTGTTCGATAGCGAGGAACAGCGGTGGGAACAGATGCACGGCGTAGTGTGGTAGGATGTATGATAGTTCTCTGCCGTGACGCCGGGCTTTCTCCGCTCGCGGCACGTGGCCTCGGACTAAACGGGTGATCTGGTGCTCCCGGCATACACCTAAAAAGGACAAAGAGTTGATTTTTATGATAAATAAATAAATAAATATTCCGGACATATTCACACGGTCAACTGATCCCAAACTAGGCATAGCCTGTACTATGGGTACCAGAGACTGATATACATAATAGATTTATATTTAACACCCAGACACAGAACAAACATCTGTGTTAGTCACAAATGTTTGTCCAGTGCGGGAATCGAACCCGCGACCTCTAGCGCAGAAGGCAGAGTTACTACCAACTGAGCTATGAGGCCAGTCAATAATGTCTCTGTCTGAAAGTTGCAGGAAGTCGGTTTTTAGGGTTCCGTACCTCATTTGGAAAAACGGAACCCTTATAGGATCACTTTTTTGTCCGTATGTCTGTCTGTCTGTCTGTCCGTCTGTCAAGACCCTTTTTCTCAGAAACGGCTAAAGGTATCAAGGTGAAGGAATTTATACCACCTATTAAGGTCTGTGGGCTTATGGTGCTATATAAAAATCAAAGCTCTAGCTTTACGCATTAAAAAGATATGGCAATTAATGTATAATTTTTGTATGGAAACGGCAAAAATCAAAAAACTGTAGGGTACTTCCAGTTATCTCACAATTCATAAATTTGGAATGGTAGGAGCTTTTGTAACACAAGTAAAGGGAAAAGTCTGAAATTGAGGAGTTTAAGTTTTTTAGGAAACAAAGTTATATTTGCGGTCAATGTAAAAACCGCAAATATAAGTTTGTCAATTCCTACACTTAGAATTTGTATTAATTTGTATAAATCCATTGCACGACCGGGATTTGAACCCACGACCAATGGTACGGAAGCCTCAGGGCGCGAGCTCTCGCACTTGACCGTCTTTATTTTATACAACTAAGGTGGTAAAATACCATACGTTGCGGTCCACCTGTTGGGATGTTCATAAGCTCGAAAATATTCCCGCTTTAGTTGAAAAACACTTAAAAAAGCCGCGTTGGCTTAGCGGTAAGTTCCCTGATTTAAGATAAGTTTTAAATGTTTTTGATAGTTTGTAAGACCTCTCTGTAACACTTATTTCGGCAAATAAATATCTTGAATCTAGATAGAGAATCATCAAAAACTTACCATCCAAAACTAGGGTCAAATGGTATCCGATTCCAAATTTGTTCTTCAAGAACAACGACGTTCCCGCGCATCGTACCTTAAATTAATAAAACAATTCAATATCAAGATCACTACATAAAACAGCTAAACAGTTTGAATTTGACCACAAAACAGCAGATATTTGCATAGTGTTTTTCACTACACTGATCGTTTCACCGACGGTCAAAGGTCCTTTTCAGAGCCAGCTATACCTGGTCACTGACCTAACACATTTTAAAGGTTGCGGGAAGTCGGTGGATGGAAAGGGCTCAAGACCGTTCGTCGTGGAACTATTTGGGGGAGGCCTATGTCCAGCAGTGGACTTCTACAGGTTGTTGATGATGATGATACAGGATGATCACGAAAGAATCAGCGACAAACAAACAAGTGGGGGGGCCGTCCTACGCTGTGCTGCCCGATGACCACAACTCACCCTGCCTTTACTGATAACAGCCTTCCTATCCCCCAGGATATCAGCTTCGTCCATGAAGTGCGTGGTGAGGAGTAGCACCTTCCCTCGCTTGGCTCGCTGCAAGATCCTCCACATCTGCCTGCGAGAGACGGGGTCCACGCCCGCTGTTGGCTCGTCAAGGATTATTATCTGGGAAACGATACAGAGTATTGACTACCTCCTTAGAACCTTCCATCCATGGAACTGATTAGGTACTTGGAGATCTGTGGAAAGTCGGTGAATGGAGAAGGCTCACGACGTCCGTGTTATTTTTTTTATTTAATTTTTTATACAACTGAGTTGGCAAACTGGCATACAGCCCACCTGTTGGTTAGCGGTTACCGTAGCCTATGAGCGCTTGTAATACCGAGGCATCACGCACGCGTTGCCGACCCCGAACCCCCCTCCCCCTAAAGAGCTCTGGCAACCTTACTCATCGCAGGAACACAACACTATTTGAAAACAAATAATGTTATTTGGCTGCGATCTTCTGTAAGGCGGAGGTACCTCCCCAGGCGGGCTGCTCCAATTCAGAACGAGAAAATCTCGCTGTGCCCTTCCTCCTCTAAAATTTCATTTTCATTTATTCATTCATCATAACAATTTTTACATCGTGTCTGAAATATAAACTTACTTCTAAAGATATACAAGCATGCACAATACAAAAACACACACACTAATGAAGACGTTCACATTACATTTAATTTTCTCATTTTAAAGTCGTCCTCTGTATAAAAGCACCCTACCAGCAAGAGCTTTTTTAACCTAGGTTTAAATATATTAGGGCTGTCAATAGTTTTCATGTTTTTTTTTTATTTTTTTTTTATACGAAATAGAAAGAAAGAAAGAAAGAAAATAATTTATTTCCCGTCACATACAGAGATAATAATTTTAAAAACTTATACTACTGACAAAATAAGTGACGAAAAAAAGGTTGCCACTCAGCATTTGCTGCATCAGCCCAGTGGCCAGTGCAGCGCTGATTTTCAGTGGCACCCAAATGAGAATCGCGGCAGCTACTGTGCCACGCATCTACTTACATAACTATAAAATAAATTTACAAAATAATTGAACTAAAACAAATTGGTACCTATTTCTCTGTTGCAATTGCAAGACAATTATAATTAATATTAATAACAATAACTATAAATAACCACCAACGTCAATAAAAATAAAACAAAAACTAAAGCAACCAAACAGTTAACGTTAAAAATTAAGCTTTAAGCTAAAAACTAATTAGTAGTCTAAGACCATGAACGACCACCTATGGAACAGATATCTGAGTATCTAACAAGTGCTTTTTAAGATGAATTTTGAATGTGTAAATGGTATGGGAATTTCTAATGGGGGGAGGAATATTGTTCCAGCATTTCGTAGCAGCATAACGAAAGCTGCCACGAAATGCGGTCGTTCGATGGCGTGGACAAATTAAACGTACAGCTAAACGGACATTTCTGCCCGAAAAGTGAAACTTTTCGGGCAGAAATGTCCGTTTAGCTGTAACATAAAATAGGCTAACGTTTGACCACAATCTCACCTGATGTTAAGTAATGATGTGGTCTACGGTGTAGCACGTTTGCCTAGAAGAAACCTATTCACTCTGGACTTGAAGACACCCAAATTATAGGTATTCGGAAACACAGACGCCGGCAACGAGTTCCACTCTTTGGCTGTCCGCATTATAAAGGTAGACGCAAAGCGCTTGGTGCGGCAAGGTGGTATATCAACCATGAACGGATGTCGCGTGTCCGTGCGTCTGGTTGTCCGATGATGGAATGGGGATGGGGGGACTAAATCAAAGAGTTCAATCGCACACTCTCCGAAATGTATCCTATAAAAGACCGATAGGCTGGCTACTCGGCGACGATGATCGAGGCTCAGAAGCTTAGACTCAACTAAGTCTAAAGGAAGAGAGTTGTAGAGCCTTATAGCCTGATACCTACAGCCATGCTTGACCACGTTTAACCTCGGACACAGAGGAGCTTCTATATCCTTTCTTCTAGTATTTAATCTTATAGCTCTTTGTTCAGGAGTTTCATATTTAAACGGATGTCTGACAATATCCATAACAACTACTAAAATATTCGAATGGAGAAGGCTGACGCCGTCCGTGTTATTTTTTTATATTTTTTATACAACTGAGTTGGCAAACTAACATACAGCCCACCTGTTGGTTAGCGGTTACCGTAGCCTATGAGCGCTTGTAATACCAGAGGCATCACGCACGCGTTGCCGACCCCGAACCCCCTCCCCCCTAAATATCTCTGGCAACCTTACTTACCGTAGGAACACAACACTATTTGAAACAAATAATGTTATTTGGCTGCGATCTTCTCTAAGGCGGAGGTACCAGGCTGGCTGATCCAATTCAGAACGAGAAAATCTCGCTGTGCCCTACCTCAGTACCTAAAAGTCAGTTTTAATAATATTATGATGAAAAGGCATAATAAACGCATAAGCGCCTTTCAATTCTTTTGATAAATCCGTCTGGCATATACTAATGCCAGAACAGCTTTTACTTTAGTTTTTTTCTTTTTTTTTATACCACTGAGGTGGCAAACAAGTATACAGCCCACCTGTTGGTAAGCGGTTACCGTAGCTTATGAGCGCTTGCAATACCAGAGGCATCACGCACGCGTTGCCGACCCCGAACCCCCTCCCCCCCTAAAGAGCTCTGGCAACCTTACTCATCGCAGGAACACAACACTATTTGAAACAAATCTGTATCTTCGATATATAATCTATAATCGATCTTCTGTAAGGCGGAGGTACCTCCGCCGAGAACGAGAAAATCTCGCTGTGCCCTACCTCCTCCTATCCAGTAATCTTCAAGACCTATTTTATTAGTGAAAATAATAGGGTTGTGGTTATTATAGGAAGATAATTCAAAATCATTTTAGAAAAAATGTTAGATGCGTTCTTCTTTCTTATGACGGCAGTTTTGGCTTTACGATGTGACAAAGAAATGTTTATGATTTTAAGACTTTATGATTACATACCTCAGTAGTTTGGTTAAAAGAACTAAAAACTCAATTACACAACATTATTATCAAACCATCGAACACTGACCTTAGGGTCTCCAATCATAGCTATAGCTATGCTCAGTTTCCGCTTCTGCCCCCCAGAGAGATGTTTGGCGAACACCCCGACCTGGTCCACTAGGCCGACTTCCACCAACGACTTGTGAATCTGTTCCGCTACCTGTCTTGGAGGCACACCCTAGAATAGAAGGAAAATAGAAGTCATCGTGTAGCCTTGTGGAAAGTTGTTTGTTGTTGTTTTCTTTGTTCTTTTGTTTTGTTTTTTATGTTTCCTTCCTATTAAAACTAAGAACTAAAATAATTAACTGGCCTCATAGCTCAGTTGGTAGTAACTCTGCCTTCTGCGCTAGAGGTCGCGGGTTCGATTCCCGTACAGGACAAACATTTGTGTGATAAACACAGATGTTTGTTCTGTGTCTGGGTGTTAATTATTTATCTATTATGTCTCTGGTACACATAGTACAGGCTATGCCTAGTTTGGGGTCAGTTGACCGTGTGTGATATGTCCGGAATATTTATTTATTTATTTATTATTTATAATTAACGTGAAAGAAGTTTCTAGTAGGCGATATATGGCGATTCTATCGATTCGCATCACTAGTGTCTGTCACATCACTAGAGTGATAACGACGTCGAGACTGATACGTTGCTACCTTGGTAAACCTGCCAAATGATTAGGACTTTTTATACCATGTATTTCTTGCATCGGAGAAATAAACTGTTAATTATGTGAAAAGCAATCCTACGTGTTATCATTTCTTTTCGGGACTGTAGAGATCACCATTGGTGACCCCGATGCAAGTCGCGAATACTATTACCAATCCTGTTTGTACCAAATCGATCAAACGGTAATTTTCCAGGGCATCCTCAGACCTACGGGTGTCTAAGTATGAACCACCTTTGGTATATAAAACAGTGGTTCTAAATTTGCTTACCTTGACAGTGGCGAAGAATTGCAGATGTTCCTTCACGGAAAGCAGGTCAAAGAGAACATCTTGCTGAGGACACACGCCTGTCATCTGCCGGATTTCGAGCATGTCGTTTGGATCCCTGAGAAAACAAGCAGTAAATGATAGAGGACCTCGGTGGCGTAGGGAGGTAATGCCTTTCTGAGACGCAAGGGGCTCGATTCCCGCCACGGGACAAATGTTTTTAAGACCTGCAAACATTTGTTCCAGGTCTGGATGGTGTGGTACCATGGTACTCTTAGTTTCTGATACCCACGTCACAGGGAATCCTGGTGTGGGGTCCTAGGAATATGTATGTAACTATTGGGTGTTATTGATGATAAAAAATTAAAAATGTTCGTTTCAGTAACTTATAAATTGGTACAATCAGGGTTTGGAGTCTCCTTTTAAGCAAATGATTGCTTGTATTAGGAGATACCGCTCTTCAATAGCCATTTTCGTAACTTTTATAAGAGCTTAAAGTATAAAACATTTATGAAATATTATCAAATACATATTAAACATTAAGTAAGTAAAGTGACGTTAAAAAGGATACATATACCAATTTTAGTTAAACTTAAGTGCACTTAAAATATTTGTGTTGATTCAGTGAAAGTAGCTCAAAAAATGTGTGTGTGTGTGTGTGTGTGTGTGAGTTGTATATGAGTGTGTATATTTGTGAGTGTGGGTGTGTATGTGTGTGCGTGTGTGAGTAAGTGAGTGCGTGGGGGATTTCCTGATGCACCAGTCTCTTAAGAGTCTGGGTAACAGGAGATACCCATGTGTGTACAAAATAAATGAAACGATATGAACTTGGAGATGTTAAAAAAACATTCTTAACTACTCCTAAACCTGTACAGGTGATAGACTAAACAACTAGACAGAACCTTCTTCCTTGGTCGGTCAGTTAGTCCTGTTAGCTCACCTAACATCCAGTCCATACACATAAGCAGTGCCAGCGGAGGGCGCTGTGAGCCCCGTCAGGATATTGAACAGAGTCGACTTCCCCGCGCCATTGTGCCCCAGCACCGCCGTGATTTGACCCTCGTAGATGGACAAGTCTATGTTGTCTATAGCCTTGACTTCGGGACGGTGGCAATGGCGGAAGGATTTCTGGAGGCCGACGATACGGATCGCCTCTTTGTCTTGGAGCTCCCTGGGAAAAGTAATTGATGATATTGAGGTCTAAGGACCTGGTTTTTTTCAGAAGTTATGGACGTAAACTGAAGGTTGCTATTCGTGTCACTGATTCTTTTTTGGTCATTCTGTATTAGTTCAGTGACCAGTTTGAAGTATGGTGTGGCTGAAAAGGGCCTATAACCGTCGTCAAAGAATCAGTGTAGTGAAAGGATTAACGTGCGCGTCTGAGAGGCTCCTTGTGTCATATCTTCCAGCTTTTGGCTAGTATAACATAACCTGTTATTTTCGATGTTTTCCTTCACTGTTTGCGAGCACTTACAGAAACAGAAATCAGTGCACGATCAGGATTCGAATGCACATCTCGAAATCCACCTTCTCTAGCAACTACACCATTATTTCTCTCCAGCTGATGAAACTACCTGGGGACCGGTTCAATATCCTTGCTATGCTGTGCATCGCCGTTGGAGTGGAAGTGGACTGCGGAGACTCTGCCCCGTCGGCTGCCGAACCAGTAGGATGGCAGTAGGCAGAACCAAGGCTTCTGCTTGATGCCGTATTCACCTGCAAACGGATGTTTAATTACATACTGTGTTAAAGATTGCATTGGTATAGCATACTAAATAGGATGAAGCATATTGCTTTGTGGTGAAGTATAATGACTTGAGGTTCTGTAAAACAAACTATAAATTGGAACTTGGTTTATTCTACATAGTGCATGGACCATGGACCATGTAAAACCAACTTTTAGAAGGAAGAACAACGGTTGAAATGTGTGTCCGCCAATGAAAAGGGATGATCTTCAACGGAGCGCCCTTTGGCTCGAGGTCCGCGGACCGAAAGATGTTTTCCGGAGTTTATGTTAAGTGCGTTTCAGAAAACGTTCTATCCTAGTTTATAGAAGGAAAGACATAAGCTATAGAAGGAAAGACATAAGCTAATTTAGGTCAGTATGTTCCGTAGATTACGCTTAAAGATATCATCCAAATCATGGCCACATTCAGTGCGGGTTCCAAACAGAATGATCTGCAAAGAGAAGAGGGCTTACTTGGCAGAACAGCGTCGAGCCAGTAAGCGATGAGGCCGTACATAACGGTGTCGATCGCCATCATGATGAGACTGCCGCCGAACGGAACGCCGGGCCCGCTCCACAAGTTGTCCCATGTCACGCCTACGCCAGCCATATCCAACACCAAAGCCTGGGAAGTACAAACACGAATACCTGATCCTTTAATAGGTACTACGTAGGATTAGGTACACGAACCGGGCGACGCAGTGTTGGAAGGCTTCCCACCCGATGGACCGACGACATTGTGAAGGTTGCGGGAAGTCGATGGATGGAGAAGGCTCAAGACCATTCGTCATGGAGCTCTTTGGGGGAGGCCTATGTCCAGCAGTGGACTTCTACAGACTGTGATGATGATGAGGATTAGCATGTTGGTCGTTTTATTTGTTTTATAAGGTAAAATATATCTAAATAAAGACGGTCAAGTGCGAGAACTTGCACCCGGAGGCTTCCGTACCATTGGTCGTGGGTTTGAACCCCGGTCGTGCACCAATGGATTTGTAAAAATTAATAAAAATTCTAAGTGTAGGAATTGACAAACTTATAATTGCGGTCGCTCACGTAGTCATTGTATGACGTTGACCGCAAATATAACTTTGTTTCCTAAAAAACTTCGAAATTCCTCAATTTCAGACTTTTCCCTTTACTTGTGTTACAAAAGCTCCTACCACTCCAAATTTCAGAATTGTGAGGTAACTGGAAGTACCCTAGAGGTTTTTGATTTTTGCCATTTCCATACAAAAATTATACATTCATTGCCATATCTTTTTAATGCATTAAGCTAGAAGCCCACAGACCTTAATAGGTGGTATAAATTTCAAGTTAGTTTCACCTTTAGCCGTTTCTGAGAAAAAGGGTCTTGACTGATGGACAGACAGACAGACGGACAACAAAGTGATATAAGTGTTCCGTTTTTCCAAATGAGGTACGGAACCCTAAATAAAAATGAATCCAGTTTTTCTTACAGTTTTACGAGTATGATGATGACGAAATTGACATAAAATCACGCCTGTTTCCAGTAGATGTAGGCAGAGATGACGGCTTTCCACTTGCTTCGATCCTGAGACAAGCTTCATTCACTTCATGCTCGTCGGTTAGTAGAAAACTAACCTTGTCCATGGCCAGTGCGTAGGCGCTTGAGCTGATGAGAGAGACGAACCAGAACGCGAGAGAGTCAGCGTTGGACACAAACACTTGGATGAAGTAGAGTCCGCTCATCAGGTTCACGGCGAAGCTGCCCACGATTCCAGCGGTCTGGAAAGATTTATGAATGCATACAATATTATACATAAATAAATATTCTGAACATCACACACGGTCAACTGATCCCAAACTAGACATAGCCTGTACTATGGGTACCAGAGACTGATATACATAATAGCACAGAACAAACATCTGTATTCATCACACAAATGTTTGTCCAGTGCGGGAATCGAACCCGCAACCTCTAGCGCAGAAGGCAGAGTTACTACCAACTGAGCTATGACGCCTTCAAGTATTGAGATGGCGGTATTGTGATGGGAAATTATGGTCTGCATCACTGCAACCCACTGGTACAATTTACTAACTAATATTACTTATGTAGTATTAATATTAGGATTGTTTTTAATTGATTGACGAATTCTTTTTAAATTTTGATTAGGTAGGACATTATGTAATTTGTATTTATTGTGGCAAATTTTTATTTTTGTTATTTGACATATATGGATTGACGAATTTTTCTATTTACTTTTTATTAGGCTTGACATTATGTAATTTGAATTTATTAATTGAAGATTTATGTTTGTTGTTTCTTAACTAGTAAGTATTATGCTATGAATTAAAATTAATCGTATAAAATGTTTGTTATGTATAATAATAATAATGTAAAGGATAATGGTACACTATTGCATTAGGTGCTCCTGTAAAAATAGTGTAACTTTTCGTAAATAAATAAAAAATAAAAAAATAAAAAGTTTGTTATTGTCCTAGGAAACTCACCCGGGCTTTATCGAAGAACGGCGTGAGCATAAACGCGAAGGTGATGATGGTAAACCCGAAGAGTAGCATCAGCAGGAATATCAGGATGTACGAGGAGTGCTGGAAAACCTGCACAAAATTAAGAAATTTCTTTCTTATTTCTAATCAAAAAGTTCGCATACTTCCACCAAAGAGTTCTGTTAAAAAAATAAACATTTATTTTACATAGTCATAAAAAAGTAAGCACCTAACTTGATATATTAATAAATTACCTTCAAGGTGAAGAGTAGGACTGTGCTGACGACGGAGAGGATCATGACAAATACTCCGTAGATCAGGAACCAGGAACCCCTGAAACAAGGAACAAAATCAAAACGCTGCTTTGAGAAAGTAAAGTAAAAACGGAAAAAAAATATTATTTAGTTCGCTAATTGCTTTTTGTTGATAGATAAAGACTTAGCCTAGCTTAAGCCCGCGGTTTCGCTCGCGTGGTAGCTAGATAAAAAGTAGCCTGTATGATATTCTAGGTAAAGAACTATATGTATTCCAAGTTTGATCGAAATCGGTAGTGCCATTATCGCGTGATTGAACTACAAACATCCAAACGTCCACACAAACTTTCGCATTTCTAATAGTAGCACCTTGTCGATTGATGCCAATACTTATACAGGCTGTAACTCTCTAACAAAGTGGCTGTTACTGTGGTAACCGACTGTTGATCCGACACTGTCTCACCACTCACCAGTAAACGGAGTCCCTGAGCCCCATGATCCTCATCCCCTCCCTAATCTTGTTCTCCTTCTCGCCCACCACGAACATGAGGAGGTACGTGATGAACTGGCTTAGCGTCATCACCATGTACATGGGCATGATGACACGGAAGATGACCAGCCAGTCGCCGGTGTGCTGCCGCTTCGGGAACTGCCGGAGATCGATTCGGGGGGGTGGGATGGCTGCGTCGGTGTCCGTCTAGAATCAAAGGTGTCTTTTAGATAGATAGATAGAAAGCATTTATTCAGCCACCACAAAAAATAAACAACAAAGTATGTATGTACTTAAAGAGCTAACAAAAAACACTTCTAAACTAAACAAAAGATAAAGTACTTATTACTATTGATAAAAATAAAAGACATTTAAAGAAAAGATATTTAAAAAAACAAATAATAGACAATAATAAATAAATTGTTCAGTGCGTGGTACGAAAGGGAACTCAGCTCAGCATAATGCTACAGCTAATGCCGTAGCGCTGGTTATCTGCTGAGCCCCAGTTTGATTTCACGGACGTCTTGTCTTGAATTAGGGTAGCCAACTTTTTTACTAACATAAAAGGGGATTTGAAGATTCACCTTGATTTTAACATAGTCAATGAGCGTCTGCAGAGCGAGGAATCCCGAGTAGTAGTAATGCAGCACGGGACACGTCTCTTCATTGTGCACCTCGGACAGTGGAATCAGCTGCCCGCCGCGCGACCAGTCGGAGGACCAGTCCTTATCCCCAGTCCGCTCGCGGCATATCGCTGGTGAGGTGAAGAGGATGCGCGTGGAAGGTGTTCTGGTGTGGGATGGATTAGTTCTGATTGTGTATCTGGGAAAACATAGAAATGGTGTCAAGTTCTCGCGTCTTATTTCACATCCGATTTAGTTTTTAACACACATTTAGCGACCTGAATACAGCCAACTAAGATACACGGCCAATGTATGCCCCAGCCTTCGCGGGCCCCCAAGGGCCTGACTTGCATCGCTTCCTAGAAGCCAGGCCCTAGGTAGGAAAGGGGCCCGCACAAGCTAGGTCCCAGCTCTTGTGAGCTAAATGTAAACAAGATCAGATAGTTCGTTCATACATTAGAGAGACATGAAATAGAAAATTTCGAAAATGGTTGAATCTGAGCAGGCTATCCCTGTTCCCTTTGCTTTTTACAAGTATTTCATTATTTTCCGATAGTATCCCATGGACCATTATCTAGTCTCGGCCCCCGGGCTTGTGGGGAGCCACCCGGGCCCTTACGGCCCAGTCGTACCTTGCATGTTCGTAAAGCAGCTCCCAACTTCATCATCCGAGGCCCGATTCCGAAATGTTCGTGAGTTAGGTATTCGCGTTCTGACCGTGAGACGTGTATATCATTAGCTTCCCGGTTTTTCCGCTTTTTGTGACACCATACTAAAACGGTTACGTAGTTATTATCTTTTCACGTCTGACGGTCAGAACCCTGTTCCGGGAAACCTGAAGGGACAGTTTCTAGGAGATCCGAGACCTTCTGGCACCCCGGTTTCTGCTAGTCGAGCAGTGGTAAGCCACCAAGTTACTTACCGTAATGGTTCATTGAAGTTGGTCGGATCGGTGTCGAACACTACAGCAATCGGAAAGTTCCTGGTGTCGCTGTGGTACGCGTCGTTTAAATCCGTTGTGTTGTTGTACGGGACCCAGTGGATCGGATCTTGGCCTGATGATAGGAGCATCTCGTTCACGTCTTGAAGGAAACCCTGCAAAGGATGAGGTGGTTTTCAGAAAAGGTATAATAAAAGTTCAGGTCACTTAGCGCGCGAAAGTTTTTTTATTTTGGCTGGTGTCCTGGTTCTGGCGTAGATCAGATAACAAGTGGAGATCTTCCTCAAATATCAGGTTGTCGTGTAAGTCACAAATAAACACACACGCACCCACGCACACATCAACAATCACACACAACACACACATGTTTTTTTCTGCTATCATTTTATAGAATAACCAAATAACCTCCTTTCTGGATACCATACATATTATGAATCTCCTTGTATTTGTATTTTGTCGTGTTACTGGTTCTTTCATGGGCAGCATGCTATTACCTCGGTGCCATTAGCGTTGGCCCAGTCCGCCACGACAGCGACAGTGCGGTTGTCGGGCAACGAGTCGTGGGGGTGGATGCGCAGCAGGCGGCCCGGCTCCCGGACCTCGGGGAAATTGGGGTTCGGGACCAGCATCTTGAGGAATATCAGCACGCCGAGTGAGTACAGCGGCACCAGAACTTCCTGTGAACAAACAACATCGTCAGTCGAGTTCTTGACTCAAAGCCTTCACCCTAATATAACTTAATGATCATCAACTAGAATAATTTAACTGCTGGAATTAGGCCTTCCTCAAGGAGTGCCACGTTGATCGGTCTTGAACCTTTTTAAATCGACTTCCCTAGTTATCGGTCGAACGGGTGGTGGGCTTTCTTTTTCCGCGTCGACTGGTTCATGGTCACAGTTCCAAAACCTTTAATTCCCCAGCGGTTTTCGGTTCAGCTTGCTAATTCTTGGAGCAGAATATCGCAGAACTTACAGGAGCAAGTTCCCTAATCAGTTTTGCTTATCTATCGTGATGCTCTGAAGAGACATCTGCTTAGAAAGTGCAGCTGGACTCTTGCAAGGACAGCTCCACGGAAAGGAATCCCGAGCTCTCTATCTACGACCATTAAACCAGTTTTTTGCCTGTATCTTGTAGCTAGCAGGTTAAGCATCAACTTACAGCTAGGGTCTTCCTAGTGTCCCGCTTCTTAAGCAGCAGGTTCCTGGTGACGGTGGCGCGCAGCTGCGGCAGGAACCGCGCTGGCGCCCGCGGCGGCATGCCACCCCGTAGCGTGCTGCCGATAGCAGCCAGGGAGCTGGATCCCTTCTCCCCGCATTTCCTGAAAATAAAAATAAAATAGGTAAATTGTGTGTGTCAAATTCAAATGTATAAGTGTTTATTTCAATTAAATTAATTAATTTAGCTATTATTTGGCCCAGCGAATTAGCATTGTCATCCAGCGTGGCAATTCCGCCAGCGTCTTGGGGACGCTCCCGACTGGTAGTGATCTGGATCAGTTGAGCTATCTATAGATCGTTTGTAACGGTCTTTAGATGGCTCAACTGTTTCTTGTGTATTTTGTAAATATTAACTTGTATTAGTTTTAAGTTTCTTTCTTTATTAAATAAGTACTAGTGGTACTTATCACATAAATAGGTCTTAGAAACAAGGTGAAGCTGCGCCTGTTCCTCACGACCAAGCATAGAAGAATCAGGCAACAAATAGGACGCGCGTGCCTATCATTTTTATCGACGATCCTTTTTCACATTATGGAATGTACAGCTTCAGTGCGGCGCCATGTGTGTGTATGTGTGTATATGTGATGCGTCTCCTTCTAGAACCGATACACCACTATCGCTATTGCGAAGTGCGATAATCTTACTTGTAGATATTATATGTTACACGATTCAATGTTTTTGATCATTATATTGTTGTGGCATCGTGTAGATTGTGTAGTGCATAATAGTGTAGGGTTAAAGTAGCTTCTAAATTGACCAACTGTTTTCGAACGTAATTACTTTTTCTATTTCCGCTGTGAATATTTTGTATTTATTTACGATCGTGACGTCAGCTGCGACTGTCGCAAACTTTGCCAAATGAGTTTCTCACTACGTCGCCGGAAAATGCGGACGTTCCGACTGCCAAACGGAATATGTATGAATACCCCTCGGTATGTAATTTAGCGAGCAAACTACTTACCCGCCCTATCTATTAACTACAACGTCATTGATGACCGTAATCAAAGATCTTGGAGCCGTTTCGCTAGAAACCATTATGTAGTCATTTCCGAACGTAACATCAAAGAAATAGTACTATCATAATCATTCCAGCCGTGAGACGTCTACTGCTGAACATAGGTCTCAACAGATTTCCAGAGCGACTTCCTAACAAGTGGGAGGAATTTGCGCATTCTTAGCTAGCGCAGTTAGAGCTTTCGTTGCCAAAATAGGGGACGCTGCTGCCCATCCCCTTTTTTCCCTTAATCGCCTCATGCGACACCCACGATAAATATGGAAGGACCCATTATTCAGCCGGGGCAACCACGGTCAACTTACGAATCTAGCGATCGAAGCGTTTGGGAAACTTGGTCGTTTTTTCTTGTCGCAGATACCGCAAAGCCTCAAGACGAAAGTCTCCAATCAGTGATAACATATGGCACTGAGATTTGGTCGCTAACTATAGGCCTCATACACAAGCTCAAAGTCACGCAACGGGCTATGGAGAGAATTAAGCTATTTGATAAAATTCTTAGTGAGGAAATCCGTAGAAGAACCAAGATCACCGACATTGCTCTCAGAATTAACAAATTGGAGTGACAGTGGGCAGGCCATACCAACCTATAGCTCGCAGAACCGACAACCCTTGGGGAATAAAGGTTCTCGAATGGCGACCACCGGGCGACGGAATGCTGGAAGGCCCCTTTCCCGTTGGACCGACGACATTTAAAAGTTGCGGAAAACTTATATATGGAAAAGCCTTTTCCTTGCCTTTTCCGAAAAGGCTCAAGGCTCAAACGAACGGCGTTTTGGAGCTCTTTGGGAAAGGCCTATATTCAGCAGAAGACTACTACAAGCTTATGATATGATGATGCCTCCTTTATTTTACGGCTATGATGCTACTGTCACGCCTGGTAACCATAGTAGCCTGGTAACACTATTAATCTGTGCTTATAAGTAGCGTGCAATAACGCGTGGGCTAGAAAGGTAAACTTTATGCACCCAATCAAAAAGTCACCCCTCATGATCGATTAGATAATTAGACATTCATCGGAGGGTGGTAGCCCCGTCTCACGATATGCACCCGGCGCCGGCGCCAGGCGCCGCGCCCTTCCGGTGTCCAGGTTGCTTCCGGGAAGTTGGCTTTTGTAATTCAATTGATTTTTATATGACAAAGTAACTTTACTATTATCATAATAATAGGCCCATAATCTCTGAATACCCACCCATATAGGATAGAATAAAGATTGTTCCGTAGCTAGATCTATACATATATATACTAAGTTTATACTATCCCGCAGCCAGTGATTCTATCAATAAAAAGAAAAAAAAATTGCAAAAAAACTTGTGAATTATTTGCAAAAAAATCACAGTTTTGAAAAGTCGTAGATCAAAACAAAGTCTATTGGGTGGGTGTACATACAATAAGCCCTTTCGGGATAGAATAAATATTATGTCTAAGTATAGTTAATTCATTACATTCTAAACCTTATGTTCTGCGTAGATAGCTTATTTTTCTTTTACCAAAATAACCAAGCGAGTATAATGAAACGGCAAAACAAACACCGTGAATGTTTAACGCCGGCTCCAAACGGCTAATAGCGGCCCTGACCGAGTGCAGTGGGCGCGCCGTCGAATAAAGGGATTGACACACTAAGGCTCGTATTCAGAGACAAGACTCAAGCATTGATCTGTACTTAAATCTCGATTTGAGTCGAGATTCTAATTCTTGAACAGTATTTATGTATAGATTCAATGATCACAGTTCACCTGAGTAAATGCTTATTCTGAAACGTCAATCAGACCAAATCGGTGCTTGAGTTTAGATTTGATTAGACATTAATCAAATGACATTTTCATTCCGTTACACGTACTTTTATGCATATTTATACTTCACTTTATAGTTCTGTTCTATTTCCACCCTGACTGTTTGAATTTCTGCGTAAAACGGATCGAAAATTATAAATAAATCAAAATGTAAACGAGAACATTTGAGTATAGATTTGAGACTCGATTCAGCTGAGAGTAGTTTAAGTACCGTTCTTGAATAAAAGCTATGTTTGAGAAGAGATTCAATACTTAAATAGAGTTCAGCTGATCTGTGATTAAATCTATGCTTGAGTCGTGTCTCTGAATACGAGCCTAAGTGCGGCGTATCGTGGACGTGGTTGCGGTATCACCAAAGATATACCTCATCATCAGCCTGATGAAGTCCACTGCTGAACATAGGCCTCCCCCAAAGAGTTCCATGACGAACGGTCTTGAGCCTTTTCCATCCACCGACTTCCCGCAACCTTAACAATGTCGTCGGTCCATCAGGTGGGGGGCCTTCCAACACTGCCAAGATATACCTATAGTCTAACAAATACTTGATCATATTCACGTTTGGCAGAAGGTGCCACTTCTTGACAAAAATTTTATAGTGAAGTAATAAAAATAACAACTGATCTGATGAATCAAAATCATTGAGTCAAGTCATTGGTTCACTAATCGTGGCGAGTCACGAGTGTGGAGTCTTTCTACGGACCTACGGTATACGCAATCTCGCTACGTTACGTACGTGACTGGGCATCTCAATTTGCGTTAATCCACTTAATTTTAGGGCTATAATGAAGTTATAAAAAGCTGATTAGTTCACAATCATCTAGTGATCTGATTAGTTACAACACTGGCGGTCTGAATGTGGCAACATTATTACGCGTTTTGACATTAGAGAACTCTGAAATCATGAATCTTATATTTTGTGAGACTATATGGGTAGTCTAGTTTGCCTAGTTTATGTAGGTATGTTCTGTGGTTAATGGCCACTCTTAATGGCGTATGGTACCTAGCGGGTTATACAAGTCACGCAGCGGTATGTCAATTGTATTATTACCGTACCACGCTCTGGACTCTACCCACACCTGCCCTGTGGTGCTATTGCGTAAGCAAAATGGGAATGATGTTCCCAACTTTGAGAATGACTTCTCCCAATCTAGGCAATATCCAAACCGTTTAAAAATGTACAAGAGACAACCAAGTGATACAATGACCAAAAGGGCTGGTGCTTACTTCGGAAAAACGGATCAGTATAACTATCTAACGAGGTAACGTCGCCAGCCTTTTGGGCACACTGCCTGTGGTTGGTGATCTGAATTCTGTTTTCTACTTGTAGTTCTAGTTATAGTAAAATAGAGTTGATTCCTCTATAAAAAAAACAAAAAAATAAATAAACTAAAATAAATTAAATATAACCGGAGCTGCCAAAAAAAGAGATAACTAATTGACCTTGAATTCCTTCCCTTCATATACGAAACTTTTTAGATGATGCTGAGATTGTCAAAATCGCCCACAAGGTTGCGAACGACATTCTCATTTTGATTACACAATAGCACAGGTAGATATCACATTTAACCTGCCTGAAATATACCTGATCTTAATACCCAGAAATCGTCTGTAGAAATAACTTCAAACATAGTTAAGTCTATCTATCTATATCTAAGGTTCGTCAGTGGGTAGGTGTAGCAAAGTTAATTTGTTTCACTGTCGCGTTACGGCGGAAATATCATGGCCAGGGGGAGGCTCGTCATTGGATAATTCTTTTGTTATATTTAATGTTCCTGTCTGGCATTTTCAACGCGTTCTATGCGACAGTGATCATTAAACGTGTTTGTTAATCTTTTTGGCGCCCAACGTGGGGCTAAAGTTATAAAATTGGTCTGTCACATTTGGTAAAAAGTGATACGATTATAAATTGAAACCGGAGAGTTGAACACGCTAAGCTATACCAAACCTAGGGCTACAAAAGCAGCATTTGAAAATAGGCGCCCAACGTGGGGCCATACTGATGAAATTAAAATTGGTGAGCAACGTGAAAATAGGAGACAGTTCATACAAAATACATAGGTACCTAAGAAGTGATTTCGGGACTAATGTATCATGGCAGAAATACCTTTATCGCAACTTGTTAATAAAAATAATACCAATGAAGCACAAATATACAATGATATAAGAGAGCACGCGTATTAGGAGCAATGCCAAGAACAGTCGCCGGCAAGTCTGCGGTTGTCTGCCGCTTGATTTAACACTGTCATTTCTTTGCTAAAGCTTTGGTTCTCAAAAAAACACATCAATTAAAATATTGACATTTACGTGTGCGCTTATGGTTGTTATAAAACGGCCAACGCACTAAGTGAAAAAATCCAAGCTTTTATAGTTAGCTGTTACCCGCGGCTTCAAACGCGTGATATTTTAACCCCTTTTCACCCTCTTAGGGATTGATATTTTAAAAATCCCTCATTAGTGGATGTTATTATCATATAGGGCAGCTACTGTTTAAATTTCAGCTTTATAGCTTCAGCGGTTTGGGCTGTGATTTGATTCCACGTTGTGGCCATGTTCTTTTATATTTATACAGATCTATACTAATATTATAGTCAAGAATTTTTGTACGTCATAAACTAGTTACTGAACCAGTTTATGATATCCTGTTGTACAAAAATTCTTGATACTAGCACTGGCTCATAAATAATATGACTAAACGAATGTTTATCCTTCCAACGCAGTGTTAGAAGGCCCCCCACCCGATGGACCGACGATATTTTGAAGGTTGCGGGAAGTCGGTGGATGGAGAAGGCTCAAGACCGTACGTCATGGCACTCTTTGGCGAAGGCCTATGTTCAGCAGTGGACTTCATAAGACTGATGATGATCATGAAATAGTAAGTAACCATAATGTGATAGTAATAGCGAAGCCAGACTTTATTTACCGGCTTCAAGTCCTTGAAGTGTACACGCCCTAATCTTGTCTGTCACCTAAACCGTTTGACGTAAGGCCCTGTGCACAGCTGTAAACAAAATCAATAGCTGAAAAGGTCGGCGTGAGTCAGTGCGGCGAACATTACAGTGCGGGCACAGGCGACGAGTGCAGAACGGCAATGAAGTCGCCCTTCTACCATCAGGCTCAGGAGCCGAGGTCAGAAGGAGCGGTACACCTCACCGTGCACGCAACAAGAGCGTCCGCAAATCACAATTAAATCGTGTCGGTACTCTCTCGGCTTCTCTTTTCATTTTATCTGACACAGGACATTTTCGAGGTCACTATTTTGCGAGGGTAAAGTCGTCTACAAATGGCGTAAGATATGTCATCTGAAATTTACTTCAAAATGGTCCTTATCTCAATAAACACAATTATGAGTTTACTTTTAATTGCGAAGTTGCGATATCTTTGAGCGTACGCCCTCAAAAGTCGAACTCAAATCGACTTTCATCCGTCAGACGTAAGGATTATTTTGTAACAAATTTTAAACATATATTATGACATCGCACGCCGTTTGAACACGGCGTAATTAAGAAAGAACCAGTGACAAGGTGAACGAACTACGCGCATATTTCAGTAACCGTGAATTTTGAGATGCAATCAAAAATGATCATAACAGGCAATGAATAGAGACGGAGAAAAATATATTTAGCAACTCTATGGGAGTTAGTAATTAAATAGAGATGTCTCTACATATATGCAAAAAAATATATATTTGCCGCTGAAGATGACTTTTTTAGCCAGAACCTTCAAAATCAAATTATAAATCTATTTTTAGACTGGCCTCATAGATCAGTGGTAGTAACTCTGCCTTCTGCGCTTGAGGAAGTGGGTTCGATTCCCGCACTGGACAAACATTTGTGACTAACACAGATGTTTGTTCTGTGTCTGGGTGTTAAATATATATCTATTATGTATATCAGTCTCTGGTACCCATAGTACAGGCTATGCCTAGTTTGGGATCAGTTGACCGTGGGTGATATGTCCGGAATATTTTTTTATTTTTTTTTATTTTACAATCTTTTCTAGAACCTCTTGATATTCGAAGCTCCAGCTTTTTCAATCCACTTTTTATTCCACAACACAACATTTCATTTTTCATTCACTACGTACTTTCTTATCTAGATTTATTCAGCACTGCCAACCACTTCAATTACTGACCTATATTCTGTGCCCCGTTTATCATGCTATCCATCGCAAGACTGGGGTCATTCGAACAAAAACTATCATCTACTAAATTGTGAATTATGTGGCGCAAAATTACTTAAACGGGTATTTTCTTTCCCGCTTCACTTTTTTTATCTTATCTACAAATTTTTAACGTATAACTTTTTAACTTTTAAATCAAAAAATGGTTTAAGCAATTCGTACTTAGGTACTCTGTTTAGCATTTCCTGATACTACTAGGTTAGGATACCTACAGCGTCAGTTTTCATATAGGTACTTACTTATTACCAGACTGTAGTGCCTGGTAATTACAGCTAGCCAGTTAAAGCCTTGTGTTAGCCTTGTGCACGATTCTTTCACCGACGGTCATAGGCCATTTTCAGGACCACCATACCTCTATCTGATCACAGCCATAATATAGGATGACCAAGAAAGAATCAGTGACACGACAAGCATACAAGCATCATAGGCTTGTCGGCTTTATCATCAGGGAAGACATGGCCAACACTTGCGTGCGGGGCTGACTACGCCGCGGATTTCATCACAACGGTTTCGTTCACCGTTGAACACGTGTACAAGCGCACTCAATATTTCTTGCATTAAAAAATCCATTAGTTATGGCCGTGATTCGAACCTACGACCTTCGGGCCCAAAGACGAGGAAACTTAGGCCAATACAGCTACATGGGTTAAAAGAGTAAGTAGATAATTTTGGTACTGGCATAGGCTTTTTAGTAGACACAGACTCGTTCTTTGAACAGGGGTGTAGTGCTAATAAAACTCCCCAACTGACCGCGGTAAACAGATAAGGCTTGTGACAGGTCCTCGTTTACAAAATAAATAAACTATGTATTTAATTTTATCGTAGTTGGTTTGTTGGATTAACCTACCTGCCCACGCGGGCGAGCGCAGTTAGAGCTACAGTTGTTAAAATAGGGGACGCTAGCTTTTTTCCCTTAGTCACCTGATACGACATCCATGGGTAGATATGGAGGGGCTTATTCTTCAGCCGGGGCCACCAAGTCCAAACCTCAACCAACCCTCCTCTCTCAACCCTCCTGATGGTAAGAGGTTACCGTCGCCTTTTGAAATCAGCAACACCTGGAGCTTTGCTAATGCGTTGCCTGCCGAACCCCTCCCCACCTAAAGAGCTCTTCACATTTTATTTGAAACAAATAATGTTCACCTTAGGCGAAGGTACCTACAGGCGGGCTGCTCCAATTTAGAGCGAGAAAATTTCGCTGTGCCTTACCTCCTCTTCTTTATACAATGAACAAACTTATTTGACTCTCAAACATGAGAAAAAGAAAATTAGCCGCAGAATAACAAGAAACTAGTGCCTACCTACGTGTAACTTAAAGCTAGCAATTTACACGTAACGAGACGAGGGTAGTAATAGGAAAGTATCGGCAAACTGTAATTGGCTATGACGTCATCACGGGTGGAAGTTGGACCAGTCGCTTCAATCCAGTCGCGCAATTGGAATTTGATGCAAAATGAGATTTATTGCTGGGCCTTTACAACTTGTAATCGTATATCCGTTGAAAATTGATACCGCCAGCGTTCATCTTGTTCCAACTTTTCAAAAAAGAAATAAAACTCGGGCACGCTAACTTTATGACTCAAAGTTGCTTGCACGCTTCGCTCTTAGTTTCACGACAAGCAAGGAACCATTCAGAAACTACGAGTACCATGGTACACTCAGATACAAACATTGAAGATCATGCAAACATGTCCTGCAGCGGGATTGAACCTGCATCTCTTGCATTGCGTCTTAGTCGGACACTAGCCCGGAACGCGCCACCGATATCCTACTAATAAATACCTAAGTGTCCTACTATCCTAGTCGGAAAAGATCTGACTAATATTGTAAATGCGAAAGGTGTGAGGTTGTTTGTTTGTTTGTTGTTCAATCACGCGGTAACAGCTCAACCGATTTCGTTGAAACTTGGAATAGATAAAGTTCTCTTCTTGGAATAGAATAGCATATAAGCTTTTTATGTATGTACCACGCGAGCGAAGCCGAGTGCGGAAAGAATAGAAAATAGAAATAGAAAAATCATTTATTAACCATAATTAAAGAGGAACAAGTTAAATGAGGCTCTGTCCCCTGGAAAAGCGTGAGCTGTGGCCCAGGAAACAGTTCTCTCCCAATTGACATTGGAACATTGGAAACTAGTACATCCCTCAGAAATAAATAATAGTGTAACCAGGTATGCCTTGCTGATATTAGGTTATGAAAAGGGTAAATAACTCCCTACAATTCACACCTTGATGTCTAGTCAGGTCGTAAAGTAATATTTGTTTTATTACAGGCACAGTCTGGGAACTTGCTCAAGCGGAGATTCTTCATGTAGGTAGACATAGTGCGTAATAAAAAACTGGATCACAAAAAAGGCGGATAGTACCGCGTTGGGCGCCAACGTAATATATTTTTTAAGGCCCTATGCACACGACCTATTTCAAAAGTGCTGTCGTTGCGCGTTTGTAACTACTCATAATTAACAATTATATATACATAATTACGAAATAAATAAATTAAATTAAATTAAATAATTATTTATTTATTTATTTAGAATACAGTATAACATCATAACAGGTTTTTTTATCCCTAAGGCGATGCCATATGTTTTAGTAGGTACATTATAATAAATAGGTACAATTAGATAGGTACTGATCGAAACATTTTGTTATATTTTTGTAACTTTGTTTGCTCACCATAATTATACCTACTCAAAGTAGGTATATAGTATAATTTATCCAGGCATAAGAAATAAATATATTTTTAGCTCCATCGCCAATTTAATTCAAACCTCCAGAGTGAGTTATTGGGTTCCTTGATGCATGAATAATATCTACGTTATAACGTGAAATATGTATTAACATTTTCATTCTACATTTTCTCTCGTTCAATAAGAATATCCAACTTGTGATATTTTTAGTGAGCGAGAAATCCCTTAGCCAATTTTACTAGGTTTTCTGCTAAAAATATTACCCCATGTTGGGCGCCAATTTGATGAAAATCTCAATTTATGTAATCTGTTTGTGAAACATGTATAATACACATAAAACCTGCTCTTTCCTATCTATTGAAGACAGTAACAATGGACTTACATAAGGAACTTAAACCCTTAAACTACGTGTAAACGAATCATTGATAGAGATAATCAAAGGCATCTATATCTACTATAGTATACATCATAGCATCTCCAGTAGATATCCATTCCCAAGTTGATACATTGATGTTAGAAGGTCTCCCTCTTGGCAAACATTGTTCGTCTTGGCTCGTGTCCCGACCCCATAGCCTATAACTAGATAATCGGGCGACTCAAACTTAAAATCACTTGATAATCGCACCTTTGACATAAGGTGCACATAAAGGCAGGTGTTTACGTTTGTTCTGCCTATCGTTAAGTTGCAGAGGCGATAATTATAACTAAGCTAAGGCATAAGCTTTTGGGCAGTCAAAGAACACAACAACAGGGTTCTGTCAGGGGACTGCTTGCTTACTTGCGTGGCACTGATTCTTCCTTTATCACCCTGTATTAGGTCAGTGACCAGGTTGAGGTATCGTTGCCCTGAAACGGGCCTATGACCGTAATGAAGAGGAGCAACATGAAGAGCTTTAAGAAAAATACAAAAAGATTTCTCCAGGGCAGGCAACGCATTAGCAATGCTCCAGGTGCTGCAGATGTCAATAGGCGACGGTAACCGCTTACCATAAGGCGGGCCGTAAGCCTGTTTGCCTCCGTATAACATAAAAAAAAAAAAAAAAAAAAAAGTGCGCCTCTTAGAAGCTTCTTTCATGCATGTCACATGTTTTCGAATTTTCAGGTTCTAGGTCTAGGACATGCCGGTTTCTTCACAAAGTTTTCCTTCAGTGTTTTAGAGCAATGGTAAAGCGCACATAAATAGTACTTGATAAATACTGCTACCATAGATGTTGCAGTTGTCAATAAGCATTGCATCAGGCGAGACACCAGCTTGTTTATCGCACTTATAAAAACAACACCAGTGATAGCCACTATCATAAACATACACTACTAATATGTCACACTCTTACACAACGCCCTTTTTAAGTATACCCTAATTTGTGGACAACGGGGCTGATTATACTTTAAGAACCACCTATTCTATAAGATTTGTTATGTAATTTTTAAGTGTAATTGTTTGTTGTCCTGAATAAATAAAAATAAATAAAACAAAATAAATAAATACAAAAAAGCTCTTCAATACTGAGCCCTACAGACCATCTGATGCTCAATAACAGATTTCACGCATCTGTGACGTGATGACGCGACGTGTTGGCGGGCTGCCAGTCTGACACAGTGCCATAGTGCTCCAGTTCACTAGAATCTATAGTACTAACTGGGGTATCCTGAAGGTCTGGTTTAGATAGGATCGGAAAAAAGGCCGTTTTCTTGCCGGTTGCAGAAAAACACAATATGTAATCAAGAGCGCTTTTATACTCTACTACCCACTTCATCAAGTGTAGCCTGGCTGCCCTTAGAACATTTGTTGAAGCTCACATTTGTCATTTTTTTTCACATTATTTATCAGCTCTTATTTATTAGAGATTATAATTAGATTATTTTTCTTTTGAGCCACACTTAGTTCAATCGGCACCACACTGAAGCTCTACATTCCATTTTGTGAAAATGGATCATCAAAAAAAATGATAGGCACCAAGCCGTGTTTGTTGCTTGATTCTTCTAGGCTTTGTTGCGAGGAACAGGCGTAGCTTCACCTAGTTTCTAAGACGTTTCAAAGTGATCCTTTTGATTTTATTGAAATAAATGCCTTTTGACTTTGACTTCAATACTTTTTTTTTATATGCAGTCGTTTCGGCATGCCTACCTACGCGCTTATACGCGCGCTTCATTGCGCGCTTCATAAAGCCAAACGCGCGTACACGGGCTTATTCACGGGCGTGTACGCTCGAACCAGGATACGAGTTGTACGTGTGGCAAAAGACGCGCCTATACGCTTCGAAAAACTTACACGCTCGTATATAAACGCTAAGTCTGAAACCGCCTACAACGCAACCTCCGGGTCAATAGTAGTACTAAGTAGTTCAACTGGTAGTATCTTACAAATGGTACAACCTTGTATCTCTAGTAGTACCAGGAGTACTAATGACCATATTGATAGTACAACTGAACTCTTATCAACACCGACTCAGTTCCGTCATAGGCAAAAAGCTAGCTCAACATTCTTTAGAGCACCGTTGTTAAAGACTAAAGGACTAAGGTACAAAGAAGATTAAAGTGGCCTAGAGCACAATGAACAATGCACTCCCTATCCCTTTCAAGTCATCGACGCAGGGGTGGGCCCTGTGCCAAACAGACAATCTACAATTCTGTGGTTAAAAATAAAAACTGCCCTATTAGAACAGGGCCCTATTCATTCCTTTTCGTTGTTTATTCAAAAACCATATGGCCTAGAATAAAAATTAATATCGTTTTGGAATGTAAGAACAAAGCTCTTTCATATGACACCCCACTTTGAAATTTTATCACGCCGTGCCGCCGTGAAACTCTACATAGCTCTCTCCATAGCCTGTTGCGCGACTTTGAGCTATGAGGCATCACTGGCAACACGTAACGATATTTTTTTTATACTACTTAGATGGCAAACAAGCTTACGGCCCACCTGATGGTAAGCGGTTACCGTAGCCTATGAGCGCTTGCAATACCAGAGGCATCGCGCACGCGGCAGAGCTCTGGCAACCTTACTCACCGCAGGAACACAACACTATTACCGATTAACCGATTTTATTTAGGCACCGCAGTTACTTACCTACGATTTATATAGGTATACCTACAGCACCATTAGCTTGAAGGGCAACCATATGTTAGGTTAATGAACTTCAACCCCCTAATAAGGTTTTTGAACCGTCCAAACTATTATAATGAGCATGCCATGTCAGTCTGAAATACAACCCTTTCGTTTCCTTAGTGAGTTTAATTATTTCAAACTAGCGACCCGCCTGACTTCGCACGAGTGGCAGATCAGTAAGTAATAGTTCGGTTCGGCGATTTTGAATGGGACCTTTGGCACTCGGCTACGTTTTTGGGCCAAATAGATGACCATTTGGCCTCATAGCTCAGTTGGTAGTAACTCTGCCTTCTGCGCTAGAGGTTGCGGGCTCGATTCCCGCACTGGACACACATTTGTGTGATTAACACAGATGTTTGTTCTGTGTCTGGGTGTTAAATATATGTATGTCTATTATGTATGTCAGTCTCTGGTACCCATAGTACAGGCTATGCCTAGTTTGGGATCAGTTGACCGTGTGTCCGTAATTTTTTTTTTTTTTTTTGAAAAATGCCCGCTTAAGAGTAGATACCCTAAACCGACGAGCATGCATGAAGAATGTCACGAGAGAGAATGAAGCAATATGTGTACCTACACCTATCGCACCTAAGCACCTGACATAGGACCTACCTATGTCAGGGAGACGTGGTAGGTGGGTTTGTATTATGTGAGAACAACAAAAAAACTTTATTTATGTACAGAAAGAAAATTTAAACTTAAACAAATCATCTTCCTGCCCTTGTCCCACATTATGTTGTGGCACAACGTTTCTTTTTCTCAAACACTCCCTTCTGCTAGCCGTCATCTCTTTCTTACTCATGTCATTGTACAATCCATCAATTTTTTTGCCCCTTCTCTATTTAAAAAAACAATGCAACCTCTTTGGTTTGATAGGTAGAAGTCGAATAATTGTTCCAAATAAATTTCAAAATCTAGGGATCGTCAATCGCTCACAAACCCACGGCTCCTCAAGCAATCAGCAGACCAATCACAGTAACGCCTCCACCAACCCAGTGCTCACAATAATTGGACGGTGTTAAGCAGAAAGGTGTCAATCCACACAAAGACCATTTTGAAAAAACAGGCTTTAAAGTTGTCGGAGGTATTCGACGTCGTATGTTGCAAACTAAGTGAGGCAATAATGTGAAACTTAAAGGGTAGCTAGAAATATAGTTCAAGTTTATTCTTGTGTAGAAACATTACATAAATACCACATAGTTTCGCAGATATTAGTAAAATTAAACTTGATTCCTTTTTACTCAATTATGCTATCAGCCGAAAGAAGTTGTAAAAAGGTGTCAAGCCACTATATAACACCTTTTAACAAAATGTGATTTACTGATAATGCGTTTTAATGAAGTAAAATAATGTATAGGTATGGTATAAGCTTTTTATATTTAAATTGTATGATATCTTTCTATTATTCTTCATTTTACTAGTACACTATTAAGTTAAAACTTTTAGTCAAAGTCAAAGTCAAAAGGCTTTTATTTCAATAAAATCACTAGGATCACTTTGAAACTTCTTAGAAACTAGGTGAAGCTATGCCTGTTCCTCGCGACCAAGCCTAGAAGAATCAGGCAACAAACACGGCTTGGTGCCTATAATTTTTTTCGATGATCTCTTTTCACAAAGTTATAGTAACATTACGGTACTATCACTTACTTACTTATTAGATTAACAAATAATAATGATATCTGCTTCTTCTCTTCAATTTATTCTGCTCTGTATTATCGAACTTAAGGACTTCGAAGTCTACATTTTCCCCAAACCCTTCAACATGATATTCATAGACGGTGCGTTCCATTTGCCAAAAAAATATAGAATGTTTTATGGGTGAATATCAGCTAACTTTTCGTGCAATAAAACCGAAATCTATATAAAAATAAATTGTAAAAACATGTTTCATTTGATGTTTTCGTACCTCCACCTTATTGAAACTGTATGATATTTATTAATCCTAGTGTTTGTCCAGAAAGTAATTCCAAAAGAAAACAATCAATAAAAGCAACAGACGATTTTTAGCGATTCTTATGTTTACGAACTAGATTACTAATAAAAAAATACCCAGATTACGTGATTTTGTATTTTGCAGAACAGTTTCAATATGTGTTTAGAGTGAATCAAGTGGAATCATACCACTTTTTTGCATTTTTGTTTTGGTATTATTTGATCTGTAAAAAGGAATCAAATGCATAACACCTTTCTGCAATAACAATATGTTAGGGTCTAGAAATATGCACAAACAATTTTTTTAAATAGCAGACGAACCAATAAACTTTTATTATAGTTTTATTTCCTATTATGTGCAGAATAGTGATCAGAATCCAATGGCATCAATAACTCAAAATCGGTTGGTGTGTGGATTGACACCTTTCTGCATAACACCGTCCAATTATGACGTCACGTATTCCATTTATCTTCCTACACGTATCCACCTTCCAGAATAAAACACAGGAGGGATCTACGCAATGTATTACAAAATGAAAAGATGACGAAGCGGCCTAGCCAAGACTTCCTTTAGCAGCATTAGGAGTGTAAGAAATATAGTGGAATGAAATAAAGAAAAACGGGCTTCAGCATTTTTGCAGAATCATCCCTAACGTGGGCAAAATAGGGGGTTAAAATTATGAGGTGGCGTGTAAATAAATGAGGAATAAGGCGCGGGTAACAGCTAGTTCTAAAAAAATTCCTAAAATTCCTACATTTTCATCATCGCCCGAAATTCCTTTTTTATGAATAGGTACCTCTCGCAGAATAAACAACTCGATGACATTCCTAACCAAATGATTCATGAAATAACATTGATTCTGGCATAAGACAAAGGAAAATACTTGCTTGCTTGTCGTGCCACTGGTTCTTTCTTGTTCGTCCTATAATCTCTGTATAGGACGACCGAACCGGACCGGACCGACCGGCGAAATATGGCATCCCTTTGACACTTGAAGAAATCCGAAATTTCAATTCACGTGTGTTCGCTCGCGTATTGCCTACGAGGATAAAAAGTAGCCTATGTGTTATTCCAGACTATATGTTATTGTGTTAATCCGTTCAGCCGTTCTGGCGTGATTGAGTAACAAACATACCTACCTACATCCATCCTTTGCGCATTCATAATATAAGTAGTTAAGATTATAATACAGTGAACTACGTATGCAACAGCAAAATCGATTTCTGACCCCTCGTAATGGTATGGAAGCCTTAGGGCGCGAGACCTACTCGTACTTGACCGTGTTTTTTGCAAATGAAAGTCTATAATTTCGTACGTATGCTGTTGCCGTGGAAAAGGGTGCGGTGGCAACCAATTTACTGAATGCTCTAGGCTGTAAATCTAGAGGGTGGGAATTTCAATAAATTCTAGCCCTACTAGGTACTTAGACATACCCAAAGCACGCTATAAATGTACCCTTTGTGGTTATTTATTTGTCTTGATGAAAACAAATGACAAAGGAGTTCAAAATTACCGTTTAAAAAAAAATACTACATAAACTACATTTTTTTTTTCATGACATACCGCCTAGCCTAGCATAGAACGACTTCAGTTCGAAATTTAAAAGACGTTATTATTTTATTTTAATTCTTATCGTTTTAATAGCATCTTAGCATGAATGTAGCTTTAATATTCTGCCAACTTTCCTCAAATAAATTAATTAGGTACATAGTAACTTTTTGTACATATTTTTGTGTTCCTCGTGAATAAACTAGAGCAAGTTGGAAGTGAGACTTTGTATTTTTGGTTCCTTATGCATTTATGAACTAGAGCAAGCTTGGAAGTGAGTTTCGATTGAAGAGAAGGGGACCGTAACACCATGGAGGAAGCGATACTAACGTTAGCTGCTCAGTGCTGGCCGGTGAGTCTCGTCCGTCCCGCATGGCCCCATTCCGGACACTCATGCAAATTTAATAATTCACAACTCAACAGAAACCACTGACACTTTTATCACTGTAACATTTCGGCTGTTTGTGCGCGCAAGGCTTTCCCGGTTTTATGAAGCGAGGCGGGCTACCGGAGCGTTCGCCATTTTGATTTGGGAGTATGCGCGCTCGACAAATGCAATGGGGTGTTGGGAGGGAGGCGCCTTTTCCCGGGAGTAGGGAAAACTTGGGTGTTTGTGGCACACTAACTTTGCCGTGTGTGCTCTTGGTCACCCTGTTTAATTGGTAGGTTGGGGTTAGGGAATACTCAAAAGATTGAAAGATTGAGATTGAGGGCACTGGTGGAGTGGTGGTAGTGGGTTCGAATCCCGGCCGTGCACCAATAGATATTCCATTCGGAAAATTTATGTGCGCTATACTACTTAGTGCTCCTAGACGGTGAAGGAAGATATCGTGTGGAAACCGGCATGTCCTAGAACTAAAAAATTGGAAGACATGTGACATGTGCACGAAAGAAGCCTCTAAGAGGCGTACTTTAATACTTTCACTACACTGATTCTTTCACCGACGGCCATAGGCCCTTTCATGGCCACCGTACCTCAATCTGGTCAATGACCTAATACAGGATTACCAGTAAGAAAGAATCAGTGACACGATAAGCAAGTAACTCAAAGGATTTGGAAGATGGTGAAACAACTAGTGTGGTGAAAGGATTATGTGTGAAACTGCTAAGGCGTAGACAGGTCAGTAGCAGCCTTTTCGATAGCGTAGAACTGGAATCTGTGCCTGTGTGGTAATTAGGATGAATTCTTCTAGGCTTGGTCGCGAGGAACAGGCATAGCTTCACCTAGTTTCTAAGACGTTTCAAAGTGATCCTAGTGATTTTATTGAAATAAATGCCTTTTGACTTTGACTTTGACTAATTAATAATCTTTCTTTCCGTCGGCAATCTCGGTCCCTAGGGTATTTTACCCCTAAAATCTCCCCAGGGTAATGTACTCCCTAGCCTGGCAGCCCCGGCACGCATGCGCGTTGTACCGCCACTGCAATACGACGTGTCTCCAAGCTCCATGCGCCTATTTTCGTTCCCGTCAAAAACGTCGTGACGCGTAAACGCGCTTCAGACTCGTCACAAATGCGTATGACATTAAATTTAATTGCTTAGGAAGATATAGCAATAAGAGAATTTTATTTACAGAAAGAAACTAAAACTAATACAAGTTAATTTACAAAATACACAAGAAACAGTTGAGCCATCTAAAGACCGTTACAAACGATCTATAGATAGCTCAACTGTGTGTCTCATTGTTGTATTGACGTCACAAATAAATGTCTTTTCTTTCTTTCTTTCTAACTGATCCAGATCACTAACAGTTGGATGCGTCCCCAAGACGCTGGCGGAATTGCCACGCTGGATGGCAATGCTAATTCGCTGGGCCAAATAAGAGCCAGCTGTCGGGTCACGCGTCGCTTCGATCAGACGTAAGAGAATTGCAAGAACTGCTGTTCTTTTGTTTATAGGGTTCGCTACCGAAACGTACAACGGAACCCTTATGGTATCACTTCGTTGTTCCACCACTTGAAGTTTCACTTCCATATAAGACTAAGGCTCGTATTCAGAGACACGACTCAAACTTAGATTTAATCACAGATCAGCTGAACTCTACATAATTATTGAATCTCTTATCAAACATAGCTTTTATTCAAGAACGGTACTTATTTATTTTTATTTATTTATTTATTAAATAGGATCGCCAACAGCACATGTATCAAACATTCAACAATAATAAGCTATGTAGACTAAGGACTGATACAATAGCCAATAACAGTAACTTAAACTACTCTCAGCTGAATCGAGTCTCAAATCTGTACTCAAATGTTCTCGTTTACATTTTCATTTATTTATAATTTTCGATGCGTTTCACGCAGAAATTCAAACAGCCAGGGTGGAAATAGAACAGAACTATAAAGTGAAGTATAAATATGCATCAAAGTACGTGTAACGGAACGAAAATGTAATTTGATTAATGTCTAATCAAATCGAAACTCCAGCACCGATTTCGTCTGATTGACGTTTCAGAATAAGCATTTACTCAGGTGAACTGTGATCATTGAATCTATACATAAATACTGTTCAAGAATTAGAATCTCGCCTCAAATCGAGATTTAAGTACAGATCAATGCTCGAGTCTTGTCTCTGAATACGAGCCTAAGTACCTACCGTCCTATCGACTTTTGGCACACATTCAGAACTAGGTTACCTAGTACCTACTCAGCTTAGTTACTATATTATGAACCTTGCTTTTATACTTTAACTAATGTTAAACAATATATTGCACGCCATAACTTGGCAAAATACATTGATTCCATTATAAAATAACATTAACACCTCTGTACCTATCTACATGTATTTCAAGCAATAAATGTTTACTTTACTTTATTTCGACACGCACTTGGCCAATTTATTTATATAGTATATTTATTTATATCATCATCATCATTTCAGCCGTACGACGTCCACTGCTGAACATGGCCTCCCCCACAGACAGAGCGAATTCCTTATCATGTGGGGGGATTTGCCCTTACTCACCAAGCTGGGCATGCGGGTTGGCGAGCGCAGTTAGAGCTATCGTTTTTAAAATGAGGGACGCTGCTGCCCATCCCCTAGCTTTTTTCCCTTAGTTGCCTCTTACGACATCCGCGGATAGGTAGATATGGAGAGGCCTATTCTTCAGCCGGGGCCACCACGGCCAGTTATTTATACGGCAATTTATTTTCAGTTTTTTACGAAACAAAGAACACAGTGTTTACTTTCTAAGAATTTATTTCACCGAAAAGTATCACTTAGTTGTTGACAAAGTGCACTAAGTAAGCATCTTCATCACGAGCGAGGTCCCACAGCTCAGGAACGACGGTGGTGTCTAAGTCAGGTGATGCAGTTGGAGTCTCCTGAGAGTCTACAGTGGTGCTTAAGGCAGGTAATTCAGTGACGACGGTGGTGTCTAAGTCAGGTGATGCAGTTGGAGTCTCCTGAGAGTCTACAGTGGTGCTTAAGGCAGGTAATTCAGTGACGACGGTGGTGTCTAAGTCAGGTGATGCAGTGGTAGTTTCCTGAGGGCCTTCAGTGGTGCTTAGTTCAGTGACTGCGGTGGTTTCTTCAGGCTCGGGGGTGGGCGTGACGGTGGAAATCCAGTCGAAGTCTATTCGTGTCACTTCCCTGAACCATTCGTGGTAGTGTCCGGGGCGGACGAAACCTAGAAAAGGGGATTTAACTTCAATTTTCAACTGAACTTGTTTATAAACATTTCACATCGTCTTCGTGCACCAATGGGTTTTCTATTCGAATAATTTACCTGCTCTATACCCACTAGTTCTCTCAAACGGTGAAGGAAAACATCTCGTGAGGAAAACGGCATGTGTTTACCTGCTCTATACCCACTAGTTCTCTCAAACGGTGAAGGAAAACATCTCGTGAGGAAAACGGCATGTGTTTACCTGCTCTATACCCACTAGTTCTCTCAAACGGTGAAGGAAAACATCTCGTGAGGAAAACGGCATGTGCTAGAAACTAAAAACTCACGTGGTATGTACGTATTCCGGTATTCCGGACTTATCACACACGGTCAACTGATCCTAAACTAGGCATATCCTGTACTATGGGTACCAGAGACTGATATACATAATAGATACATATTTAAAACCCAGATAGAATCGAACCCGCGACCACACACACACACACATACACTCACACACAACATACACTCCACAAACACAATATAACTTCACAAATTCGTATATTTTGGAAACTTTTATTATTTATTTATTTACAAATATAATTATAAACTTCTTTATTTACAGAAAGAAACTTAAAACTAATACAAGTTAATATTTACAAAATACACAAGAAACAGTTGAGCCATCGAAAGACCGTTTCAAACGATCTATAGATAGCTCAACTGATCCAGATCACTACCAGTCGGAAGCGTCCCCAAGACGCTGGCGGAATTGCCACGCTGGATGGCAATGCTAATTCGCTGGGCCAAATAAGAGCCAGCTCTCGGGTCACGCGTCGCTTCGATCAGACGTCCTGATATCTTTTTGAAAACCCAGAGGGCCCCGTTTCCCCACGGACCCAGGGTCTCAACCCCAAAAGGCTCAAATACATACAGAATTAATACATTATGTTTGTTAAATATATAGCTTGCAAATAATCTAATTTGCTTCTAAAATTGGAACTCTATATTCTATGTATTAGGAGGAGGGCGGTAATATTCGCGACACAGTTTCCCTAAACTTCTGCGGGTATTATCGTTTTTTCAATTAATTTACTACCATGTTTTTGTTCCACAATAAACCTATTTTGATTTTGATTTTTGATTTGACTCTATCGCAGAAGGCAGAGTTACTACCAACTGAGCTATGAGGCCAGTTAGAGGCTATGTACACGAAAGGCTCCTCTGAGGCCCAAGGCGCACTTAAATTCTTTCACCTGGTCACTGACCTCAATGCAGGATGACCAAGAAACCAGTGACACGGCAAGTGAGCATGACAATCAAGGTGGTAGGTATCGTATCTTACCAGCGGGGAAGCCAGCGTGGCAACCGGCTCCAGACACGAACGATGTGACTCCAACTTGAGTGACCTCACCGTCATCGTCGATAACTGTCAGAGGACCGCCACTGTCTCCCTGGAAAAATAACAAAAGGAAGAATATAAAGCAGCAACAAGCTGAGTCAGGGCCTGTTTGGCTGCACCCGACACAGAGCGAGACTGGTAGGCTCCTGCGTGTGAGGTACCTGTCTACCTATAGGTAGGTAGGTGTCTATCACGCCGTGTTTCATCATTTCATCCGTACGACGTTCACTGCTGAACATGGCCTCCCCCACAGACAGAGGAAATTCCTTATCATGTGCTTTGCCCATACTCACCACGCTGGGCATGCGGGTTGGCGAGCGCAGTTAGAGCTATCGTTTTTAAAATGAGGGACGCTGCTGTCCATCCCCTAGCTTTTTTCCCTTAGTCGCCTCTTACGACATCCGCTGATAGAGATATGGAGGGGCCTAGCCGGGGCCACCACGGCCTCTGCTCTCCTCCTCTCTTCGCCGTGTTTATACGAAACAATTTTAAAACACATTTTAGATGACATACCGCACGCAGTATGCACACGGCTTTTTAGGCTTGTTCTTCTTGTCATTTGTAACTCCTTGTACGTTCCTATGTACGTTCTGCGTTTTTTTGTGTGTAAGTCAAAAAAAAGTTTTCTATTCTATTCTATCATCATTCCACCCGTCGGAAGTCCACTGTTGTTCATTGGCCTCCCCCACAGATTTCCAGAGCGATTCCCTATCATGTGGGGGTACTTTTACCTACTCACCACACTGGTTGGGCACGCGGGTTGGCGAGCGCAGTTAGAGCTAACGCTAATATAATAGGGAACACTGCGATCCCCTAGCTTTAGCTTAGGGTAGAAATGGAGGGGCCGATTCTTTAGCCGGGGCCACCGCGGCAATATATTGCTTTTAAATGACGACCTCAGTGGCGCAGCGGGCGAGTAACCGTCTGAGACGCAAGGGGTGCGGGTTCGATTCACGCTGCCGACTAATGTTAATATATATTTTTTTATGAAATACGGAGGCAAACAGGCTCACGGCCCACCTGATGGTAAGCGGTTACCGTCGCCTATTGACATCTGCTACACCTGGAGCATTGCTAATGCGTTGTCTGCCCTGGAGAAATCTTTTGTATTTTTCTTAAAGCCCTTCATGCTGTAGGTTAGCGGGAAAACCTCGGAAGGAAGCTCATTCCACAACTTGCACGTATGGGGAAGAAAGGATCGCGTAAAGCGAGTGGTTCGAGATACCCACGTGTCGATGAGATGTGGATGAGCCTTATTCCGGTGTCGCGAGGTCCGATAGTAGACCTGTGGTGCAATTGTGTAAGCGTAATGGCAATGAAGATCGTAACTTTGAGGGTAATTTTAACAATCTTAGCGATTTTCAAAACGTTCCAAACTTGACAAGGGAAATCTTCAAGACCTTAGCTTCTTCCTTTTCATGTTTGTAAAACTTCAGATGTAGCTAAAATTGATAAAATCATCTTTAAAAATGCGATCTTCATTACCATTTTGTCTACACAATAGCCTGGCTGGTAGGTACCTCGATGCGGGTATGAGGTTAAATAGTACCTGACAAGTAGACTGGGTGGTGTCGTTGTAGCCGCTGGCGCAGATGGTGGAGTCGACGATAATGTTGCCGTACATAAACCAGCATATGATGTTGGTTTCGCCGCGGAGGAACACCCAATTCAGGTTCTCGGGAGAGGCACCTAAAAGGATAAACACGTTCATAACATGTATACCATCTGGGGCCTATTCTTAATGCTCTGCCTTCTGTGCTAGAGGTCGCGGGTTCGATTCCCGCTCTGGACAAACATTTGTGTGATGAACACAGATTGTTTGTTCTGTGTCTGGGTGTTAAATATTAATATATTATGTATATCAGTCTCTGGTACCCATAGTACAGGCTATGCCTAGTTTGGGATCAGTTGACCGTGTGTGATATGTCCGAAATATTTATTATTATTATTATTAATGATCAATAAAATTAATTTGATTTTGATTATTATTTTTATTTATTTCAATAAAATCACTAGGATCACTTTGAAACGTCTTAGAAACTAGGTGAAGCTATGCCTGTTCCTCGCGACCAAGCCTAGAAGAAGAATGCTTGTGAATGCTAGAATGCTTGTAAAAAGAAGTGTGAAGCTCACCGTTAGTCCAAGTGCGTCCCCAGCCGCTGGCCGTTAACTGGACCCCATCGTAGTTCCTATTCTTGTCTTCGTCGCGCTGTAGCCTGATGGGCTTGACGTAATCTGAAGAATAACCGGAAATATTAACAATTACAGAAGCATTTATATCCTAACCCCACAAAAGGTATCTGGCAAACCTGTCGGAGTCATTGAATACGTACACACATACTTAAAATCACGCCTATTTCCCAGAAGGGAAGGCAGAGACCACGGCTTTCCACTTGCTACGATCCTGACATACCTCTTTCGCTTCATTCACTCTCATCACATTCCTCATACATGCTCGTCGGTTTAGGGTACTCTTGACCTGGCCTCTTTCCAAAACGTCACCGATTTGATCACTAAAGGTACGCCTAGGTCTTCCCCTTCCAACGGTCCCATTCACACTCTCCTTATACACCTGTTTCGTCAATCTTCTTTCGTTCATCCTCTCTACATGACCAAACCATCTCAGCATACCTTTCTCAATCCTCATCACTACGTCTTCTTTCGAGCCCACGACTTGTAGATCGGAAGGTGGGGCCACTACCACCCCTCCACCAGAGCTCTAATGATATATTTACCATTAAACTCCAGGGACCTGCCGAACTTCAGCAGGCCTATGTCATGGGGCTGCACCACAGAGGGCCTGTTGTTGTCATACAGGGGGTGGTTCCAGAACTCCGTGGTCTCGAAGATGGCGAAGGGAAGCGTCAGGTTGACCCCTCCCACGCGAATGACGAAGGATACGCGGCTGTGGAATAAGTGTGTTCAATATATACCTATCGATATTTCATAATATATCGGCCGATACATATAATCGAATCATCTTCGTTATCATAACGATATATTTTATTCGATATTTAGATATCGTACCTACACGTTTTGCAGAAACAAAACGCAAGTTGAAGTCAATAATAAATAAAATAAAAGTTATTATCACGTTTTGTTGCAAATAAATAATTATTCTATTCTATTCTAAACTTCTAACTTTCTAACTATTTAATTTCCTGTGACGTAACAACATATCCCTGTACCATCTCTGGATTGAGGTGAATTTATCGGCATATCAGTTATTGAAATCGGTTCAGTAGTTTTGGCTGTATGAGGTAACAAATATTGATTACTAACATACATGTATACAAACATAAATACATACCCACATAGACTGTAAGATTCATTACCCTTCCGTAGTCGGATGAAAAAAACTTTAAATTTCACATAAAAATAAATACTGTGGAATGCCTTCATTAATTTTATTGTTTTATAAAAAATATGTTTGCAAAGTTTCATGCGGAGTTTTTTCATACAAACTTCGTACCGAGTTCTTTTGTATAGAGTAGGTTATATAAATAAATAATAAATATTCCGGACATACCACACACGGTCAACTGATCCCAAACTAGGCATAGCCTGTACTATGGGTACCAGAGATTGATATAGGTACTCGTACATAATAGATAAATATTTAACACCCAGACGCAGAATAAACATCTGTGTTAATCACACTTTATTTTTATTTATTTATTAATACCAACAAAACACACAAATTCAAAATTTTTGAAACTTCATCACAATTTGCAAGATTTATATTTATAATTTCGTACTTTAGCAGCCGTGCTAGGTCGTACCTGTGTTACGGACTGCTAATTTTAACAAATGTTTGTCCAGTGCGGGATCGAACCCGCAACCTCTAGCGTAGAAGGCAGAGTTACTACCAACAGAGCTATGAGGCCCAGCGTTGCCAGAAGGTTACTTTTCATTTTTAACTCCTTCAGGTTACTGCTATGACACGAAAGGTTACTCATTAATCAATTTATTTTTATTTCAGCTGTTTATAAAAAGTAGCTTGCAATTGCAACTTAAAATGGAAAACATTAATGACTGCCCTCATAGCTCAGTTGGTAGTAACTCTGCCTTCTGCGCTAGAGGTCGCGGGTTCGATTCCCGCACTGGACAAACATTTGTGACTAACACAGATGTTTGTTCTGTGTCTGGGTGTTAAATATATATCTATTATGTATATCAGTCTCTGGTACCCATAGTACAGGCTATGCCTAGTTTGTGATCAGTTGACCGTGTGTGATATATCCGGAATATTTATTTATTTTTATCCATATTTCTGTAAGCTAATACAAACCTACTTATTCTGTCTGTCAATTTTTAATTCTAGGTACTACTGGTAAAAATATGATAGGTTACTTTCACACTAAAAGGTTACTTTTCAGCATTTCAGGTAACTTTTGACAAGACCCGGCTAGCAACACTGATGAGGCCAGTCTATAGGTAATACTCACGCAGCGGTGCAGTGAGCAGCGGTAAGACCCCACTCCGAGTGGATGATGCTGCCGCCGCAGCTGCTAACGGCACCCACAGGCGACACCATCCGAAGGCTGAATTGGTGCGGGAACTGGCCATTGTCGGCCTCCCATCCTGACACGATGCGGGAGCTCGTGAACTCTGAGGAGCATTTGAAGTTTGTTTTTTTTTTCCTCGTTTACAAAATGTTGTACCCTAAGTAGTAGATATTACTATGCGGAGGAGGTAGGGCACAGCGAGATTTTCTCGCTCTAAATTGGAGCAGCCCGCCTGGGAGGTACCTCCGCCTTACAGAATATCGCAGCCAAATAACATTATTTGTTTCAAATAGTGTTGTGTTCCTGCGGTGAGTAAGGTTGCCAGAGCTCTTTAGGGGAGGGGTTCGGCCGGCAACGCATTAGCAATGCTCCAGGTGTTGCTAATGTCAATAGGCGACGGTAACCACTTACCATCAGGAGGGCCGTAAGCCTGTTTGCCTCAGTATAACATTAAAAAAATACTAAGTATTAGTATTAGCAATGCTCATGTTGCACCCATGCCGGTACAAGTTGGGAACGATACCTCAAGTTGTAGACCACTATGTCTATTTGGGTCAGACGATTCAACTAGGTAGGACCAACTTCGACAAAGAGGTCAACCGACGAATCCAACTCGGATGGGCAGCGTTTGGGAAACTTCGTCATATCTTCTCGTCGCAGATACCGCAGAGCCTCAAGACGAAAGTCTACAATCAGTGCGTGTTGCCAGTGATGACTTATGGCACTGAGACTTGGTCGTTAACTATAGGCCTAATATACAAGCTCAAAGTCGCGCAACGGGCTATGGAGAGAGCTATGCTCGGAGTTTCAGTGTTGGAAGGCCCCCCACCCGATGGACCGACGACATTGTGAAGGTTGCGGGAAGTCGGTGGATGGAGAAGGCTCAAGACCGTTCGTCATGGAACTCTTTGGGAGAGGCCTATGTCCATCAGTGGACTTCGACAGGCTGACGATGATGATGTTGAAGTAGTATTACAATCTAGCCAAGTAGGCAAATGAGTAGGTACCTACATAATTTTACTTTGAGATAGTTTTATAAGGTAAACTATATCTAATAATGTGTCCAATAGAACTTTCTTAGTTGTTAGTTAAGGGGAAGACACTTTGTTCTTGTGTTCTTTTTGGGTAGGCACTATCACTTTCACTACATTTCACAATTATTTTACATCATACTAACTCAAAAGGCAAAGTGGCGATCACAAATGGCCAGTTGTGGCCACAGTGACACTATAGCCATAAAATTTAAAAAAAAAAAAAAAAAAAACTTAAAAGGCTTAGTCCTTTTGTGCCGTCGCACTATTTCTGTGTTGTCGAGGAGCTGGATTGCCTCGACGTTCACATGCTGATGAAGTCTACGCTCGTGAGCTTTGAACAGTGAGACAAGAACGTTCTGCCTCCTTACATTATGCCTATTGATAGATAGGCACCAAGCCGTGTTTGTTGCCTGATTCTTCTAGGCTTGGTCGCGATGAACAGGCATAGCTTCACCTAGTTTCTAAGACGTTTCAAAGTGATCCTAGTGATTATATCGAAATAAATGCCTTTAGACTTTGACTTTAAGAGTGGGGATAGAATGAGAATGAGCTCGTCTGATGTAAATCGACCTATCCTACACGCACGGCGTACACGGAGCGTAGCCCAAGGCTCTAAATTTGGTCCCAAGGAGGAGGTACCGCCCCAGCCAGGCTGCTCCAATTCAGACCGAGAAAATCTCGCTGTGCCCTACCTCCTCCTATCTAGGTATCCTAATATCTCAATAACAATAACTAAATAACACCCTTTCGGAGTAGGTATCCTACTATCCTACTAATATTTTAAATGCGAAAGTTTGTGAGGATGTTTGGATGTTTAGATGTTTGGATGTTTGTTATTCAATCACGCCGTAACGGCTCAACCAATTTCGATGAAACTTGGAATAAATAGAGTTCATTTCCGAGAATATCATATAGGCTACTTTTATCTAGGTACCACGCAAAGCCGCGGGCGGGTTTGTATTAGTGGGCCTCCCCCAAGTTACTTAGTTATTTTCTTACCCCTCGCTATTTCAGGAAAAGTAACGGATTCAGCGGATACCTGTAAAAATATTATCAATTATGTAGGCGAAAACACATCATTATCATGAACTATGTAGGTACCTAACTTATGTACCTAGATAGGTATTTTCCGTGACGATAAGACACTCGTCACGTTTATCGGCTAATTAGGTAGATTTAACTTTACATAGATACTAATCACATTTTAATTAGATATGCCTACCTTCCTGCTAATTATATCATTTAGGTACATACCTACGTCAGCGACATACCTACTTATAACAAACTGAGTTTCATATAATTTCTTTTCCAAAATAAAAATTGGTTGTTACATAAAGATCCGTCCAGTAGTTTCTGAGATTAGCTCTGACAAATAAACAGATAGACAGTCTTCCGTTGCAATTTTTTTCAGTACCTAATTTTTTATATCTCCTAAACACGTTTTTGAAGAAAACATTATGTAGTTACCTAAGTAGGTATATAATTTTTGGATTGAGGTCTGTATTGTAAAATATTAAATTTGAGTTTCATAGCTAGAACAAAAGTTACTTAGGTATTACTCATTTTTCTATACTGTGCGTCCTCGCGAGTGCAACTGCGCGGGTACAGATAGTATTTATATATAGTAAAAAACACATGACTTACCGCCGCAACGGCAACTGCCGCGAAAATGACGAGTATTCCGCGAACGTCCATTTTGTTAACTAAATGAAAAGCTGGCTTGGATATGACTTATTACTAAACATTATATCGAACAACAGTTCGATTAAATCCAGCAGGATTAAAAGATAATAATCAAACTAATTGTAATTTATCAAATCCTACTGATTATATTAATGCCAAGGTTTGTTTGGATGTTTTTCTATTTACGAGTACCTACCATACAAGACCATGGAAGATACGAGTACCTACCATAGAAGATGTAACATACAGTGATTCATAATAATAATTATGTAACTACTCAACCCCGAAATCTTAATCTATCAACAAAAAGAATGAATAGGTTGTCGGGAAAAAAACATATTGTTCAGGACTTTTTTAAATCAGCTGTTTTTGGTCTTTTTAAGTATTAGGTATCTTTTCTTTTACGCAGGCGAAGCCACGGACAAGAGCTAGGAAATATTTAATTCATAGGTATTCGTATAGTAACGAATTGATAAAGGTTGAAATTGAAAACAGTTTAGGGCTTAGGGTTTACCCAAGATTAGCCTTATTTGAGGAAATACCATGAATCTTATTAAAAAAGCAAGATTTTCTCGTTCTAAATTGGAGCAGCCCGCCTGGGAGGTAACTACGCCTTACAGAAGATCGCAACCAAATAACATTATTTGTTTCAATTAGTGTTGTGTTCCTACGGTAAGGTTGCCAGAGCTCTTTGTGCTGCTGATGTCAATAGGCGACGGTAACCACTTACCATCAGGAGGTCCGTAAGCCTGATTACCTCAGTATAACATAAACAAAAAAAAATAAAGAGGTCCTAGTGATTTTATTGAAGAAAACACCTGTTTACTTTCGACAGTGTCGACACTAGGCCATGTTTAGGTCGGTAACTCTTTTCCAACGGTCTTTGCCAAAAAAGGAACCTAGAAACTAGGTGAAGCTACGCCTGTTCCTCGCGACCAAGCCTAGAAGAATCAAGTAACAAAAACGACGATGCACGATTCTATATTATTCTATCATTTATTTCGATGATCCTTTCCACAATTTTTTTTTATTCCGGACATATCACACTCATTCAGCTAGCTGATCCCAAACTAGGCATAGCCTGTACTATGGGTACCAGAGACTGATATACATAATATATATATATATTTAACACCCAGACAGAACCAACCAGTGTTAGTCGCAAATGTTTGTCCAGTGCGGAAATCGAACCCGCGACCAATTTTACAATTGAATGTAGAGCTTCTGTGTGGTGGATAAGGTGAGGTACAGACTAAAAATAATCAGGTATTAAAAAACGGCCGCGGTGGCCCCCCGCTGAAGAATAGGCCCCTCCATATCTACCTATCCGCGGATGTCATAAGAGGCGAATAAGGGAAAAAAGCTAGGGGATGGGCAGCAGCGTCCCTCATTTTAACAACGATAGCTCTAACTGCGCTCGCCAACCCGCATGCCCAGCGAGGTGAGTATGGGCAAATCCCCCCACATGATAAGGAATTTGCTCTGTCTGTGGGGGAGGCCATGTTCAGCAGTGGAGGTCGTACGGCTGAAATTATAAAATGATGAAATAAAAGCTTATAGATATAGGTACCTACATTTAATGTGAAAATAAGTTTAAAATGATAAACGTTTTATAATTTAAAGAAAAATACTTAATTCAAAAATTAACAAAAATGATCGCTTATAGGTAACGTCTCGTGCGAAAATGGTTTTTAAATAATAATAATAATAATATTCCGGACATATCACACACGGTCAACTGATCCCAAACTAGGCATAGCCTGTACTATGGGTACCAGAGACTGATATACATAATAGATATATATTTAACACCCAGACACAGAACAAACATCTGTGAATCACACAAATGTTTGTCCAGTGCGGGAATCGAACCCGCGACCTCTAGCGCAGAAGGCAGAGTTACTACCAACTGAGCTATGAGGCCAGTCAATCACAGATATATTTGAAAGTACCCACTTTTGTGGGTTAACCGTGACATTTCAGTAAAATAATACAACATTGTTTCGAATTGTATCCTGGTTATGTATGTATGTGTATGTACTCATACAGCACACGCAATTAAGAGCAGGCTTGATATTAGGAACAGTTTTATGATGGTTAAATCTAGGCAAGTTTTGCTAGTCAATCACGTAAATACCTGAATTATAACTTGTCAGTGGCATATACAAGGTGTTTCATAACATGTATACTATCCCAAAAGGGATTTATTCTATCGACTAAAAGAAACAAAATAAGGATGAAAAAAAAAAAAAGGTATGTTTTTATTCAGATTTTCCCCCAAACTTTTTCAAATTAGCTGTAAACGTATAAGAAGTTAAAAATCAAGATTTATACCTCAGCGGAATAAAAGTCGTAATACATGGGGTTGGTGTAGAATAACCCCCTTTCGGGAAATCTAACATGTTATGTATGATCTTTTATTATTTCAATTGGCCAACAACTTGGTTTTTATGCTAATGTTTTTAAAACCTGCCAAAATATACCCGATTACTATATTTTAAGTAATTTTTTACAAGATTTTAGTTGAGGCGCCCGCAATGTCAGTGAGGTTTGGCGCGGAGAAAGCGCGGGAACGCGATTTTATTTCAAGCCTCGTCATAAATGAAAAGCGGTAATTGAAAACTCGAAAGACTTTGGTAAAAGAGACGTTTCATCAATATATGGAGCCTGGGCCTGCACTGTGTACACTACTCTAAAATATGGCTAAGCAATAAAGTAAACGTATTTAATTGGTTATTTTATTTAAATTGACTTCGTTCTAAGGTACATTAAGATTTTCTTCGACAAAGAGAGCAACACACAGCGCTACAAAAATATGGCTGATGGACGTGCGTGAAATGTCATTTTGACAACCTACATTTATCTGACAAAACAAAAACATCAAATCAAACAACATGTCATGAAAAATATGTCAATGTCATGCCAAATATAAACCAACGCAGCGGCATTCAAATAGTGTTCACATTGTAAAAAACTTACCAGAAGAACTATTCTTGTACCACCGCATTTGTCTTCAAACTAATGAAATTGTATTTTTCTTGTAATCTCCTATTTTTTCCTAATTTTTCTATGTAGTGTACATGGACCAGGCCCAGAATGAAATGGCTCCTTTTCAATAGAACTGTCGAAAAGTTGGTTCGAATATGTTTTGTCAGGATGAAAGACCTAAAAATCGTTTTAAAAATGTTCGTGTCTATGAGTGGTTCCAGACTACCGTTTGTTCTGCGCTATGTATAATATTAATAATATTAATTTCAAAAACACTTCACTGCTGGTCCTAGCCAAGATACCTTTAGATAAAGATACCATTTATTCATTCACTAATTCACTACTATAGAAGTTATTTCTTAGGCAGCCGTAGAATCTTGATGTCTTGTCCTTCGAAAACGCAGTCCGTCCGTGACGGATAAACGTTCTTCAGGTTTCCCTCCGTGTCTACTACTTTCACCTGAAACAAAGAGCAACGAGATAAGTAAATCATTATTGATCGAGCGAGCGAAGCTGGCGAAGATCTCAAACAACTTGGATGAACCTTCGTCAATCCAATCTGCATGGAGTTTTTTAGTTCAACAGGTTATCAAGATTTGCTGTTTGATATATAAGTGAAATCGGCCACACAACAACCCCTTGTTCAGACCCCTATATCTGAATAACCCCTTGACCGATTTCAAAAAGGGATCTAATATTTTCTTGTTGCTATTCTTCTTTTCTTGAGTCCCCACTGGTTCTTTCGCTTTTGGCTCTTTTCAGGGCCACCATACCTCAACTAATAGAAGACTAACGCCCGAATACTGACATTGAACGTCACTTAAATATAAATGGTGATCTAATTGGTGTTTGAGTATAAACGATAACGGCGTCTCAAATAATTGAGACCATCTCAAGTTTAGTGACGTTTCGGTATTCGGGCGTAATACAAACATTTCTACTATAACTATCTTTGCTAATACTAAGGGTCCAAGAAAGAACCAAGATAAGCAAGCGTGGTACCTGTTGAACGGTGAGCGTGCGGAAGCCATCAGCCTCCTCCCCGATGCCCAGCAGTAAAGATTCGACCCCACCATACCTCAACCTGGTCACTGACCTAATGCAAGGTGTCCAAGAAATAACCACGATAGATAGTTAAATTATTTATTCGACACACATAAGCTTAACCGCCTACCTACCTATGAAGTGGGTGCCAACGAACGTTACCTATCCTACATGGTAATTACGTCCAAGCTGCAGTGGCATGGGTCAAAAAGGTCCTATCAACTCATTGCTGCTTCGCCAAGGCGTAGCAGGGCTGGTATTCAGATAGGACCTGCGACGTGAGAAATGACCTAACCATAAGCAAGGAGTTACCTGTTGAACGGTGAGCGTGTGGAAGCCATCAGCCTCCTCCCCAATCCCGAGCAGCAGGCATTCCTGCAGCAGCTTGTCCATCACCATCTTGCAGGCGCCGAGCGACGCGTGCGACGTCACTTCGATCAGCATCGACTTGCTGTCGTGCGACATCTGGAATAATAAATATCACAAATATCAACATACAACATCGAAAACGTCCAATGAACAAAACATTGGCATAGTCACTCTGTGACAAAACCCCCAAATAAAGAAAATAAAGATTTAAAAAAAAAGAACAAAACATCTAAAATGTCCAATGAACAAAACATTGGCATAGTCACTCTGTGACAAAACCCCCAAATAAAGAAAATAAAGATTTAAAAAAAAAGAAACAAAACATCTAAAATGTCCTATGAACAAAACATTGGCATAGTCACTCTGTGACAAAACCCCCAAATAAAGAAAATAAAGATTTAAAAAAAAAGGAACAAAACATCTAAAATGTCCAATGAACAAAACATTGGCATAGTCACTCTGTGACAAAACCCCCAAATAAAGAAAATAAAGATTTAAAAAAAAAGAACAAAACATCTAAAATGTCCTATGAACAAAACATTGGCATAGTCACTCTGTGACAAAACCCCCAAATAAAGAAAATAAAGATTTAAAAAAAAAGAACAAAACATCTAAAATTTCCAATGAACAAAACACCTATGACGTCCAATGAACAAAACATCGAAAACGTCCAATGAACAATACATCTAAAACGCCCGATGACTAAAACATCTAAAACGTCCAATGAACAAAACATCTAAAACGTCCGATGACTAAAACATCTAAAACGTCCAATGAACAAAACGTCTTTGACGTCCAATGAACAAAACATCTAAAACGTCCAATGAACAACATCGAAAATGTGCAATGAACAAAACATTTAAAACGTCCAATGAACAAAACATCTAAAACGTCCAATGAACAAAACATCTATGGCGTCCAATTAACAAAAGTTATAAGCAGAAACCTATGATATGATCTAAGATCTTATCTTTTGGCAATAAGCAACAAGCATTATGGAAACATAAGGTGTAGTTGAGACGAAACGATGACATCATGACGAAACAGGTGTATAAGGCGAGTGTGAATGGGACCGTTGGAAGGGGAAGACCTAGGCGTACGTTAGTGACCAAATCGGTGACGTTTTGGAAAAAGGCCAGGTCATGGGTACCCTAAACCGACGAGCATGTATGAGGAATGTGATGAGAGTGAATGAAGCAAAAGAGGTATTGTCAGGATCGTAGCAAGTGGAAAACCGTGGTCTCTGCCTACCCCTCTGGGAAACAGGCGTGATTTTATGATTCACTCACCTTCGTTGTATCTGAGTTAGTGATGGGAGGGAAACTGATGACCTTCTTGCTGGCGTCTACTAGGCACGGGAACAATGGCTTGCCTTCCAAAAGGTACAGGTATCTGCAATCATGAAAGATTAAAAAATATCATTAAAACTATCGCAGCGGATAAAATGTTTTTTTTTTTTTTTTTATACAACAGATGTGGCAAACCAGCTTACGGCCCACCTGATGGTAAGCGGTTACCGTAGCCTATGAGCGCTTGCAATACCAGAGGCATAACGCACGCGTTGCCGACCCCGAACCCCCTTCCCCCCTAAAGAGCTCTGGCAACCTTACTCACCACAGGAACACAACACTATTTGAAACAAATAATGTTATTTGGCTGCGATCTTCTGTAAGGCGGAGGTACCTCCCCAGGCAGGCTGCTCCAATTCAGAACGAGAAAATCTCGCTGTGCCCTACCTCCTCCTAGAAAATAATGAATAACGAATCGCCTTGTGCACTCACTTATGAATCCCCGAGTAGACGTTTCTCTTCTTCTCTTTCCTTAGGGCCTCTGCCTCAGCTGTGAGCTGCTGCAGCAGTTGTTCTCCGGAGCACGGCTTCAGTCGGTTGAGCGGGGTCAACTTCAGAGCTGCTGGGGGCTTCGCTGTGTATGTTAGGTCACCTGCAATTAAATAATAAAGCTATTGTTTGCTTGTACCGTCCGAGACGCAAGGGGTGCGGGTTCGATTCCCTTTGCGGGACAAATTAATATTAATATTCCGGACATATTACACACGTTCAACTGATCCCAAACTAGGCATAGCCTGTACTATGGGTACCAGAGACTGATATATATATAATAGATAAATATTTAACACCCAGACACAGAACAAACATCTGTGTTTATCACGCAAATGTTTGTCGAGTGCGGGGATCGAACCCGCGACCTCTAGCGCAGAAGGCAGAGTTACTACCAACTGAGCTATGAGGCCTGTCAAAATCAATCATCAAATGTTTGTATGATCTGCAAATATTTGGTCCAGGTCTGGGTATTGTGGTTTCTGATACCCAGGGAGATAAACAGGGAATCTTAGTGTGGCGTCATGTATGTTACTTTTGGGTGTAATATATTTTATTTTTATTTATATCATGCGTGTCAAAAAAGGACACAAAGGGCAAGAGACAGCGGAGGATGGCACGAGATGTAGGAGGCCTTTATCCAGCAATGGATAGCCCCTTAATAGAAAAAAACAACACAAAATACAACAAAATTACACATTAGGGAAATACAGCTAATAATAATTATATCATGCGAGCCAAGCCGCAGGCAGAAGCTAGTACGAGGATAATACGAACCGGGAGCAATCTTGCTCAAGTCATGAGTAGCAATTGTAGCTGTGTTCCTCTTATCACACACTGTATCATGCAACTTCGTCTGCAGCTGTATGAACTTCTTGAAACTCTCCGTTGTGAACGCCAGGTCTTTGACGATGCAGCATAGGATGTGGGGCCGGATGTTGGCCACGTGGGTGTCGAGTATCTTGATCCTGATAATGTCATCTTCTACATGTAGGATTCTGAGTGCGTGGCATAGATCATTCTCCTGAAACAAATAAAATAAATATTCCAGACATATTACACAGGCATAGGCATTTGAGATTAAATATGTAGTTTTTTCCAGTCAGGTTGTTGATTATTAGAAAGAAATATAGGTATTACAGTCCGTTTATTATTTTTCTTATTTGTCCATACTAATTTGGACAGGTCGGTAGGTAGGCAGGTGTAAAAAAATAATTAAATTAGTATAAGAAGGATCACCTGAGATTCAGTCTGAACTTCCTCTTTCTTGCCCTTCTTCCCCTTTGCCTTCCCAGAGGCAGGTTGGGCCTGGTCAACCTTGGGGCAGTGGTCACGAATGTAGTCCATGACCTGTTTAGTTGTGCGGCTCTGGTCGACTAGCTTCGAGAACCGCTTGTCTGACAGCTTGTTACCTTTGAGGTTCAGCTCTGAAATGAAAACAACTTGATTACCTTTCTAAGACATTTCAAAGATCCTAGTGATTTTATTGATATAAACACCTTTTGATTTGATTTGGCACCACTTTCAAACTTCCTCATAAACTCCTTCCTTATTTAGTAAATTTTCCATTTAAGTTTCAGGGGCATTCGCCGAACACATGTGAATGCATTATTAGAGAGATTATTTCAGCGAGATTTCAGAGATTTTTCTTAGTGATGCAATACAATATATTTTAAATGTGACAAAAACAATTTTATAGCTGAAGGTTGGTAAGGAATGGTCAGATGAAAATACATAAAGCAAGATTATTAAAATTGGCAAGCATTACCTACATGATTGCATCACCCATCTTTAGCACAAAATAAAATATCCAACATCTCATTAAAATATTATGATCAATATAATTTTATTGACATACCCTTCAGTTTGGTCAGGCTGGCTACTTCACCAGGTACAGCCTTCAAGAGATTGTCTCCCATATCAAAGTTCTTCAAATTGGCCAGACTTTTGGAGACATAACCTGGCAACTCCTCTATAGCGTTGCCTTTCATCTTCACGTCAGTCAGATGGGGCAAATTGGCGTTCTCAAAGTCTACAAAATTCTTCAGCTTGTTGTTTGAGACATCAAATGTGATCAGGTTGGGCATATCACCGATACTGGGCATTTCTTCTATTACGTTGTTGCTGAGATTGACATTGGTAAGCTCCTTCATGTGGTTTAAGCTATTAGGGATACTTTTCAGCTGGTTCCTCGACAAATCCAGTACTTTTAGCTTCGAAAGGGAGGTTATGTTTTCATTGAAAACCTGTATCTTGTTGCCGAATAACAGCAGTGTCTGTAGGTTCACCAACCGGCTTATCTCATCAGGGATGGCTTGGAGACAGGTGTCACTGATGTTCAGCAAGTTGATGTTGGTCAACGTGAAGATATTTCGATCTAAACCAGACTCCGAAATGCGTTTGGAGATCGACGCGCCCGCAAGCTTGATTTCATGACGATTTTCAGCCTTGGCCGTCGTGACTTCGGGCCAAGCACTCATGTTGCTTGAGATTTAGTAAAACTAATAGAAATACCTATACAAATTTAGACGAGAAGAAACAGATTTTTATAGAAAAAGCGCACCGCACGTCGAAATACAACGAATCGAAACCAAAACGCAAAATAGAACTGACAGCAATAAATGTCAGTGTCAATGTCTTGATGACATTGAAATTTGTTTGCCTGTTATTTTGTTGGATTTGATAGTCTTGTGTATCATGTTGTTTGTTTGTATCTTGTTGCGAAGATAAATATGATTCCATGTGATTTTACCGGCATTTTCTATCTAAAATGAGGCGCAGCCAAGCGCCGAGCCAGACCGGCTCCGGAGACAACGTCTTCAAGAGCCCACTTGTCAGCGTGAAACGGAAAAAGCGGGAATGTGTAAAAATTCCTCTCGCTCAGAAATCGCTCTCCCAATCATTGTCCTCTTCAGATCACGAGAACTTGATCAAACAGATACTGAGTAAGCCATTCAAGGTACCCATTCCGAACTACGTTTCCTCCTACTGCAGTAAAAGTTTGGGGTTAAAGCGAAGTCAAGTGAGGCGAGCTCTCCACGACCCTGATGAGCCGAACGCGCTTGTTTTGTACCGACCTCCATACATTCCCGAACACTGCAAGATGAAAATGAAGCCAGAAGATATTAGAGTTGCTGTTGTAGTAGACCCAGTGCTCGGAAACATCCTACGGCCTCATCAGAGAGACGGAGTTAAGTTTATGTATGACTGTGTGACAGGAACTCAAATAGAAAACGCTTTCGGATGTATCATGGCTGATGAGATGGGACTGGGCAAGACATTACAGTGTATAACATTGCTGTGGACGTTGCTACGGCAGGGACCAGAGTGTAAGCCCACTATATGCAAAGCTATAATCGTCTGCCCAAGTAGTTTAGTCAAGAACTGGTACAACGAAATACATAAATGGCTAGCACAGAGGATAAACGCATTAGCTATGGATGGAGGGTCCAAAGCTGATATCACATTGAAGCTTCAACAGTTCATGAACACTTATGCAGCAATAAGAGTTGCCACACCTGTCCTGATCATCTCCTATGAGACTTTTAGAATATACTCCAATATTCTGCATTCATCTGAAGTGGGATTGGTTCTGTGTGATGAAGGGCACAGGCTGAAGAACAGCGAAAACCAGACGTACCAAGCTCTGATGGGGCTTAAAGCGAAAAGAAGGATCTTAATCTCAGGGACTCCAATCCAGAATGATCTGACAGAGTACTTTAGTTTGGTCCACTTTGTGAATGAAGGAATATTGGGCACAGCGCAGGATTTCAAAAAACGCTTTGAAAACCATATCCTTAGAGGCCAAGATGCTTTAGCAACACCACAAGAGAGAGAACGGGCTCAGGAATGCCTTCAGACATTGACTTCAATTGTGAACAAATGTATGATTCGAAGAACAAGCAGCCTGCTGACTAAATACCTGCCGGTCAAGTTTGAGCAAGTCATTTGCGTTAAAATGACTCCGCTTCAGACACAAATCTACAAAAATTTCATAAATTCAGATGCCATTCGTAACAAATTCAGCGGGAACGGGGAAAAGAACACGCTCAGTGCTCTTTCCAGCATCACAAGCCTTAAGAAGCTCTGCAACCATCCCGACTTGATCTATGACAAGATTATCGAAAGATCTGAAGGCTTTGAAAAGGCGAGAGACTTGCTACCAAGCAATTATGACATCAAGGATGTGAAACCGGAATACTCGGGAAAACTGATGATTCTCGACTGTATTTTAGCGAATCTCAAAACGAATACTGATGATAAGATTGTCCTGGTATCAAACTATACGCAAACCTTGGATCTGTTTGAGAAATTGTGCAGAAAACGTAGCTACCAGTATGTGAGGCTCGATGGCAGCATGACGATCAAAAAGCGAGCTAAAGTCGTTGAGAGCTTCAACAGTAAAGATTCCAAGGAATGGATATTCATGCTAAGCTCCAAAGCAGGAGGCTGCGGACTGAATCTCATCGGAGCCAACCGTCTCATTATGTTCGACCCTGACTGGAACCCAGCGAATGACGACCAGGCTATGGCAAGGGTCTGGCGGGACGGCCAGAAGAAACCTTGCTACATCTACCGCCTTCTAGCTACAGGAACTATAGAAGAAAAGATTTTCCAACGACAAGCGCACAAAAAAGCCCTAAGCGACACGGTTGTGGACCAAAACGAAGAGTCATTACGGCATTTCACATCAGATGACTTAAAGGACCTGTTTAGACTGGAAGAGAACACACTATCGGATACACACAGCAAGTTTAGATGCCGCAGATGTGTCAACAACATACAAGTGACGTTACCACCGGAGAATTCAGACTGTACTTCAGACTTGTCTAACTGGTATCATTGTGCTGACAAAAAGAGTTTAGCCGATCTGGTTTTAAAACAATGCTGGGATCTTGCGAAGAGTATCTCTTTTGTGTTCCATCATAGATCAGCAGAGACGGAGGCCCAAAAAGAGGAGATTAGGGAAAAAGAGAATGTACCTGAACGTAAAAAGAGGAAGGTTGATGATGAGGATTATTCTGAGCCGGATGACAGTAATGATGAAGATTATGAGTGATTTTTTAGGGATAGGCAGAGCCTAATCAAAGAGTGATATTGTTTATTTTTGTTCTCAAAGTGAAAAAGCTCTCAAACATGAGACCAATCTTGAGTGTATTTATTTTAAATTGACCAAATATCATTTTTCTCAATCTCAAGATTGCTCCCATTTTTGAGAGTGATTTACGAATATGGTCCTAAGTTTGTTGTTTTGTATACAAGGTGATTCTTAACATGTATTCCATCCCGGAAGGGAGTTATTCTATCAATTAAAAAAAAAAAATATCGAAAAAAAACTTCAATATTAAAAAAAAAAAAAAAATTAAAGACTCAAATTAGCTGTTTTTGGTATTTTTATCATCTTTATAACTAATAACTAAACTTACAAGAAGTTCGGAATCAAGATTGCTACCGAAAACAGCTGATTCATTGAGTTTGACCTGATTTGACCCCAAAACAGCTGATTTTCCCATAGAGTTTTTTCAATGAAAAATGTTCAATTTCCAAAAGTCGTAAAACAAACTTTATTACCAATTGGTTGTAGAATAAGCCCCTTTCGGGATGGAATACATATTATGAATCTCCTTGTATAGTTATGCTAAGAGAATTATGAGAGTATTAAAAGTAATTTTTTACTAAGATTAATCTTTATTTAAATACGGTAGGTGTATAATACATGAAATACTTTCATGACAAATGAAACCACAAACCTAGCAATATATTATTATTATTGATAATGTTTTCCTTACCTACTTCCTACTACCAAAGACAAAAATCTCTACTACATTATCTTTGCTACTATGTACCTATACCATTTACCTACTTGTAATTTTAAATTTAAATTACATTAACGAACACATAAAAATAAAAAACATAGGGGAGTAAAGGTTCTCGAATGGCGACCACGAACCGGGCGACGCAGTGTTGGAAGGCCCCCCACCCGATGGACCGACGACATTGTGAAGGTTGCGGGAAGTCGGTGGATGGAGAAGGCTCAAGACCGTTAGTCGTGGAACTCTTTAGGGGAGGCCTATGTCCAGCAGTGCACTTCTACAGGCTGATGATGATGATGAACGAACACATTTAATTTAAAAAACGACAAATTAACCTGCATTAATTCACTGTTTTCTACGACTATATACATTTTACATTGTGTATAAATATTACAATGCACATTAATTACATAGTTTATAAGGTGCTTATAGATCACAGTCACTAATCACTTTAACATGATAAATCATACAAAAAAAATCCATACAAATGCGAGCGCGTCCGCGCTATTTTTCACGAACTTGAACCTTAAATCTTTGAGACTCAACTTACGTCACTGCCTAAACAAAATCGCAATGACGGTACGGGGCCTTTACTAACTAAAATAAACTGTGTAGGCCAGTTTTTACCCGACTGCCGAGAAGGAAGAAGTGTAATGTTTTTGAATAACCATCATGACAAGTGATACTTATATATTATAAAAGATCAGCAAAATGCCTGTTTGACTTCTCTCTTGATGACGTCGTTCTCGCGTGCAATATACATATGACCAGCTATCGTAAACGGTTTACAATTAACCGGTTAATAAATCAACCGGTTCATGCTGCAACCGCTCGCGACTCGGTGAGCGAGTGTTAAGAGAGCGCAAGGGAAAGAGTGAATCAATTTGATATTAACCGGTTAATAGAACGAAATCCATTAAACAACTAGAACAATGACATAACTCCTAACTTGAACAGCTAAGCTTGAGACCGTAAGACCAGCTCGGAGGCTGAGCTGAGTACCCTCGCCTCTCGGCTTCCTCGTTCACTTCATACGGATTCCTGAAGAGTTTCATTAGGAAACGCACCTGTAACAAAACAATAAATAAAAAAATGCATCCTCTCAGATCTACAGGCGATCAGATCCTTGGAGATGCCAGAGTAGGTTAGTCAGAGGCACGTCCAAACATTTTGGCACATACCCAGATTTTGCAGTAGTGAGTATTCCACAGGTTGCAAGCTCATCGCCGCTTTAAGAATACTCAGTTTCCTGACGATATTTTCCTTCACCGTTTAAAGCACGTGTTAATGCGCATATAATTTTTTAGAACAGAAAAGCTCATTGGTGGACATCCGGGTTCGAAGCCCCGACCCTCGGATCAAAAGTCGGGATACCCCACACTAGGCCAACACGGCTTCTACTGTAACAGAACAAGTAGGAAGTAAATTCATAGCAGGGGTTGGCTATAAACTAGGAGGTAGTCAGTAGACAAACTATCGCTATTTTGAACCCCAAAGACAATAAGATATTTTACCTTTTCAAAGTCGTTTTTTTCGGCGTCAGAGATGGCCTCCTGTAGTATCCAGTTTCTCGGCACGTACACAGGATTTACTCTGTTCATTCTGGCTCTGCGCTCGTCTTCACTTACTGAAAAGTCCAAGTAGATATTTACAAAAAGAAAATGCCATCTGTTTAAAGTGTTATATTTTGGTTTTTGACGAATATTTGTATGCAAATCACATTTTGAATCATCAAAAGTGACCATTTTAAACCTATACGACGATATAGAAGGTGATTCATAATATGTAGGTATGCTATCCCGAATGTAGCTTATTCGACACCCAATTGGCAATAGTTTGTTCTAAGACTTGGAATATCGACATTTTTCATTGAGAACTCAAACACTCTGAAAAAACTCAAAAACTGTTTGAGTGTCAAATCAGTTCAAACTCGACCTCCTTTTACGTTAAATAATTAGTTATCAAAATCATAAAAGGCCAAAAACAGCTTTATTTAATAGTTCAGGGAAAAAACAATAATACTTATTTAAAAGCCCCTTTTGGACCCCTATATCTGAGCAACCCCTTGGCCGATATAACCCACATTCTTACCAGCGAATCTTGATAGTACAAACTGTTGTGAATTTCACAGATTAAATTTACAGTTTGAAGGTTATGCTCTACTAACAAATATACATGCAACCATACAACGCCGATTCGTTTAAATTGTTTGAGATTTTCGCCCGCATCGCTCCATACATACATACATAAAATAACGCCTATTTCCCAGAGGGGTAGGCAGAGACTACGGCTTTCCACTTGCTACGATCCTGACATACCTCTTTTGCTTCATTCACTCTCATCACATTCCTCATACATGCTCGTCGGTTTAGGGTACTCTTGACCTGGCCTTTGTCCAAAACGTCACTGATTTGGTCGCTTAATCTAGAAGAAAATAAAGTAAAATCTCACAAACTCTCTCTTCAAACTCACTGGATTCATTCTTCAGTCTCTGCTGATAGCTCTTAGCCCACGCCTCCCAGCCTGAAGAGGTGCTAAGCTTCGCGAGTGACCATTTGGAATCCAGCACCGTTTTGTCTAAAAGTTGTTGTGGGTCAATCTGAAACATTAATAGTTTTAATCATTTGATTGTTAAAGTGATAGCCCGCAATACTAGAATACTATGATTATTATAATATCTCAAAAAAATTGTACTCTGAAGGGATTTCAACTCACAACCTTCCCCTAGATACGGGGATGCTCTAAGTAACTTAGCTAATGAGAAAGTGACAAGGATAACTTTAAACCTATGCTTAAATTTAACTAGCGTTTATAAAAAAATATATATATTTATTTATTTATTTCGACGCACAAACACTCTCTCTCTCTCTTAGCTCTTTAGGGGGGGAGGGGGTTCGGGGTCGGCAACGCGTGCGTGATGCCTCTGGTATTGCAAGCGCTCATAGGCTACGGTAACCGCTTACCAACAGGTGGGCCGTATGCTTGTTTGCCAATTCAGTAGTATAAAAAAAAACACATTACAACCAAAAGTAAAAATAATAATTATATAACACAGATTAGAACTAGGTAGTAACATAAATAATTATGTGCGTACAACAAAAGTATTAACAGTAAACAAAAGTGAGTGACATGTTTCCTAACGAACATCTAGTGTTTCAAATATAAGTTTTAGGTCAAAACTCATAAAGCACAGCGCTCGGAACCGGTTTACCATTAACCGGTTACATCCCGCTATAAACCGGTTTCTCGTCTTGACCGCGCGGGCGTTATCAAAACTTGATTAGATTTTTTTTTATTTTTTATTGGAGATGGTTAGGCGTTTGACCACCAGCTCACTTTTGCAAGTGAGATGTGGCCTAAGATGGAGCACGCTTTACCAGAAGGAACTTATTCACTCTAGATTTGAAGACTCCTAGATTGTACTCGTCCGGGAAAACAGACGCTGGCAGATCGTTCCACTCTTTGCCAGTGCTTATAATAAAGGTGGAGCAGAAACGTTTGGTTCGACACTGTGGTATGTCGACCAGGTAAGGGTGGTAATTACCTGTGCGTCTGCTTGTCCGGTAGTAGAAGGGGGAGGGAGGGATGAGGTCATGCAGATCCTGCGCACAGTCACCAAAGTGGTACTTGAATAATCTTAATCTTTATTAACCGATTTATCAAGCGCTTTTTATAAAAATAAACCGGCTAGCTACGAACCTCTGCTAGTTGCCTGAAAGTGGCAGTGAAATCCGCCATTGCGTCCTGCATGGCTCTGAACAGTTCGTTCACTAAATGCTGGTCGCCATCTTGGATTTGATCCAATCCCAATTTCATGAGGTGAGTTTTTCTGTAAATGAAAACTGACCATCATACCTTAATCAGGGGGGGAGGAATGTTCCCAAGCATGTTAGACATCCTGTAAGGCTGTCTAGGGGGTATTCAGAGGCATGTCCGAACATGTGGCAAATGCCTACATTTTGCAGTTCTGAGTATTCTTTACGTGACATGTAGCAAGCCCATCGCCGCTCAGAATACTTACTGGCTTCCTCACGATGTTTTCCTTCGCAGTTTTAACACTCTTATAAAAACAAACATAACAGTAACAAACATACCTATTTAAAACAACTTTTTTTCTATTTTAATTGTCGAAGATGTTTTTTTTTTACAGCTGAGGTGGCAAACAAGCATACGGCCCTCCTGTTGGTAAGCGGTTACCGTAGCCTATGAGCGATTGCAATACCAGAGGCATCACGCACGCGTTACTGACCCCGAACCCCCCCTCCCCTAAAGAGCTCTGGCAACCTTACTCACCGCAGGAACACAACACTATTTGAAACAAATAATGTTATTTGGCTGCGATCTTCTGGAAGGCGGAGGTACCCCGGCGGGCTGCTCCAATTCAGAACGAGAAAATCTCGATGTGCCCTACCTCCTCCTAAAATTAGCTATAATGTGATGATGATAAACACCAGAAAATAATGAACTCACAATACTTTCTTCTCCACATAATCCTCCAGGGTATCCCTGATGGCCTTTATCTTGTGTTTCTGTGCCTCCGTGAGTACCGGCTCCATGGCCTGAGCCAACTTCTCCATGTTCCATAAAATTATCTGCGAATAATAAATAAATAAATAACACCCAACAATCACATACATAGTCCTGACCCCACACTAGGATTCCCTGCGTCGTGGGTATCAGAAACTACGAGTACCATGGTACCACAACACCCAGACTCGGCATAAATATTTACAGTTCATGCAAACATTTGTCCCGCAGCGGGAATCGAACCCGCTGCCCTTGGGTCCCAGACGGGCTCACCCGCTACGCCACTGCTAATTATACGATTTTCTAAGTTTATCTTAATTGTGGCTCAAAGATCATCGAACCATACATACATACATAAAATCACGCTTATTTCCCAGAGGGGTAGGCAGTGACCACGGCTTTCTACTTGTTACGATCCTGACATAAATCTTTCATTCACTCTCATCACATTCCTCATGCAATCTGATCACTGACCTAATACAGGATGTCCTAGAAAGAATCAGTGAGATGACAAGCAAGCATCACTACGACTTCTTTCACTAGTATTTTAGTAAACATCTTTTGACAATGTTCCGTGTGGCCGTGGTGGCTCCAGCTAAAGAATAGGCCCCTCCAAATCTACCTATCCGCGGATGTCGTAAGAGGCGACTAACGGAACAAAGCTAGGGGATGGGCAGCAGCGTCCCTCATTTTAACAACGATAGCTCTAACTGCGCTCGCCAACCCGCATGCCCAGCGTGGTGGCAAATCCCCCCACATGATAAGTAGTTTGCTCTGTCTGTGGGGGAGGCCATGTTCAGCAGTGGACGTCGTACGGCTGAAATGATGATGATGATAACAATGTTCCACTTACCGATGGTTGTTTGTTGAACGCATACCGCCCCATATCGTCGGAAGTGTTGGGCACGTAGTGAGGGTTGTAGTGCTCCAGGAACCCGTAAGGCCCGTAATCGATGGTGAGGCCGAGCACGCTGAGATTGTCCGTGTTCAGCACCCCGTGGGTGAAGCCCGTGCCTGAGCATACAATAATAATTATGTTTATTCAGTATCCCCCACCCCGATGGACCGACGACATTGTGAATGTTGCGGGAAGTCAGTGGATGGAAATTTTTATGTGTAATTGTTTGCTGTCCTGAATCAATAAAAATAAATAAAATGGAAAGTTCGTCGTGGAACTCTTTGGGGGAGGCCTAGGCCTATGTCCAGCAGTGGACTTTGCTGATGATAATAATAAAAAATGTTCATTTGTCAAAAATATATGAATCTTGTATAAAAATATAAATATGAAGGTGATTCATAATATATGTATACAAAACAAAAGAATTCGTTAAAAATAAAAACAAATTGGGAATAAGAAAATAAATTTTCAATTTTTTCCGATTTTTCAATTTTTTTTTTAAATTTTTCTTTCGAATATTTTCAAATCTCCTGTTTTTGAACGAATTATTAAATGTACGAAACGATCGACATCAAGATTGCAAAACAGCTGAATTGAGTTTGAACTGAATTAACCCCAAAACAAATGACTTTTGCAAATTCTACTTGCTTGCTTTTTGGAGGAGATAGGGCACAGCGAGATTTTTGGGCACAGATCATTCTGAATTGGAGCAGCCCGCTTGGGGAGGTACCTCCGCCTTACAGAAGATCGTAGTTTCAAATAGTGTTGTGCTCCTGCGGTGAGTAAGGTTGCCAGAGCTCTTTAGGGAGAGAGGGGGTTTGGGGTCGGCAACGCGTGCGTGATGCCTCTGGTATTGCAAGTGCTCATAGGCTACGGTAACCGCTTACCAACAGGTGGGCCGTATGCTTGTTTGCCACCTCAGTAGTATAAAAAAAATCTTGCTTTGCATTATCTTTGCTTCTGCATAGTGTTTTTTCAATTAAAAATGACAAATTTCTAACTGTCGTACAAAAAAATTTATTGCCAATTGGTAATTTGTATTTTAAAAAAAAATGGGTTTAAATTAAGCCCCCAGGATAATTATGGCAGACAACAAATTGATCCAATAAGTGTTCCGTTTTTCCCAAATGAGGTACCCCTTAAAATACTAAAGCTCACCTTGCCAAGTGGCTACCATGTCTAGATTTTTGTGTGCTACTTCAGAGAACCATTCCACATAGCGGTCCTCATCCTCAGCATCTATTGTGGGGAAGTGGTGCTGAAGGAAACAATAGAATAGTTATATTTTCTTACTGTATTTTATATATATATTTGACTTTTTAAAATTGCTCTTTTGATTATTTATACCTATTGTATGTACTTTAGTTTAAAATTGTTTATCTATGTTAATTGTGTGTGTGTGTAGTGCCAAATAACTTTTTTATCTATCTATCTATCTATTTGTATTAGCATTCTCGCACTATGTTACTTTTAAGCGAGCGGAATACAAAATGTGGATTCAAATTGGTTCAATTACGACATATACCGGTGAATTTTTTTTCAGGGCCACTTAGGCGAAATCTGAAACTGTGGGAGTTATCGAAAAGTGATGTTAGGAGTTAAGGGCTCGATTTAGAAAAAAATAAGATCTGGCTAAAAATAAAGATTTTTTTTAATTTTTCAAAAAATATTTTTTTTTTGCATTTCTTTGTTCTTCTATGTTTGATAATAAATAAATAAATGTAAAATAACAATGTGTATAAAGTTGTTGGAATACCTTCAAAACTGCAAATTTATAAATTAAACAATATTTATTTATAGAAGGTTTATTATTTCGGTCTGACTATGTGCAAGCAAAGCAATTAATTATTAAATAATAACCTTCGGTAAATAATAATTGTTGAATTTATAAAGGAGTCGTTTCATTCTGGGCCTGGTCCATGTACACTACATAGGAAAATTAGGAAAAAATAGGAGATTACAAGAAAAATACAGTTTCATTAATTTGAAGACAAATGCGATGGTACAAGACAAGTTCTTCTGGTAAGTTTTTGACTATGTGAACACTATTTGAAGGCCGCCATGTTGGTTTATAATTGACGTTTGACATGACATTGACATATTTTTTATGTCATGTTGTTTGATTTGATGTTTTTGTGTGTACGTCAGGGCATCGAGTATCTTCCTTCAGTGATGATAGATGTGATGACGCCAATCAATCGGGTCATCAGCAACTCTTGTGTAGAGCTGCGGGTAAGGACCTCTAGCTGGCGCTATTTACCCTAGCTTCTTCGCTGGAAGCTAAGACTTCCAGGTCACGGGGATTTCACAGAAGATGATGACGCCGCTGGCGCCGGCGTGGCGCCATCACGATCAAGCTAAATCTTCTGTAGTTACGAGTCTTCTGTAGTTCTTATATGACGTACGATCAGACGTAGATATTTCAGAAAATAACTAACGCAACTAAGTATTTTACATTACACTTCGCTTTGTGGAGTGTAAAGATGCGTTAGATGAATGGATGTAAAACAACACAGTATTTGACAAAACAACGAAGCTAAACAAAAACATGTCAACAGATAAATGTAGGTTGTCAAAATGACATTTCACGCACGTCCATCCGCCATATTTTTGTAGCGCTGTGTGTTGCTCTCTTTGTCGAAGAAAATCATAATGTACCTTAGATCGAAGTCAATTTAAATAAAATAACCAATTAAATACGTTTACTTTATTGCTTGGCAATATTTTAGAGTAGTGTACACAGTGCAGGCCCAGGCTCCATAGACTGATGAAACGGCTCCTTTATAATTTTAAAGGTGTACTATTGACACATAGTTATCATACATTTATTTATTTATTAACAAACAAAGAACCCAAAAATGAAAAAAAAACTCTAAAACCAAAATTTTTGCCAACTGTAAATAAATTTCAACTTTTTTAATGCTGATCTTATTTTTTGCAAAATCGAGCCCGTAACTCCTAACATCACTTTTCGATTACTCACACGTTTCCGATTTCGCCTAAGTGGCCCTGAAAAAAAAACTCATGGCGTCTTCATGAATCCTAAGATCCTTTCACTACACCGATTCTTTCATCGACGGTCATAGGCCCTTTTCAGGGCCACCATACCTCAACCTGGTCACTGACCTAATACAAGGTAAAGATAAGATGAGATAAAGATATTTATTGTTTGCGGAAGCTAGGTACAGAGTTCTTATTTGTTACAGTCATAATATTCAAAAGTTTCACTAGTCCTGCCTACAAGGCATACCTACAAACATTTTACACATTAAGATTATTATATTATTATTAAGATTATGTAGCTATATTATAAGACAGGATGTCCAAGAAAGAATCAGTGACACGACAACAAGAAGTGCCTGTTCCACCATCTCTGATCGTAGATTTCATCGTAGCTCTGTACAGTACGGCCGGCGGATCTAGACCGGCGTTAAGTTCGTTCGCAACGCTGCGCAGTAGTCACTTTTAGGGTCGAATAGGTGGTAATATTTATATAGATATACTTGGCTATACTATACTATGATTAAAAATGTTTTGCGTGACTGAGCGGTTGGCTTCTGCCGCTTCTGCTCGGCAAGCATGTATCGGTGGAACAGTATGCCTAGCTGCGTTATACCTAATATTGTACTATAGTTTCACACAAATTTATTTTATCCTGGATGTCGGATGCCATTTGCTGCTAGCTCGATGTTATACCATACTTACCTACCTACTTACATAGGTTATAATAATGATCTGTGCCCTTCTCTTCATCGCCTGATAGCGGCTGATGGCTTCCGAGGATCAAACCTGCTGTGACGACAGCAGACATTTTATGGCGAGGCTGAAAAGCAGCGTAGCTGAGCCCTCGACCATTTCACCTGTCTACCTACATACATACCAAAACTTGTAAATTACCAATTGTATTTTTATAGCTGTGTGTAGGATTCTTGGTGAATAAATGCCCTTTTATTTATATTTTTTTTTTTAAACTATTTTTGTCTCGCCTGTACCGGCGCACAATTTCCGAAAGCGCAACTTCAGACCGGTCTAGATCCGCCGGCCGTACTGTACCATGTACCTTGATGATGAAGTCGATGAGTGTCGTCATGGTGTCGGGCTCGGCGCGCCTGTGCAGTATCTCGAGCGAGCCGGGCCGGTACCACGCGCGCGACAGTCGCGCGACCGCGGCGCAGCGCTCGGGTCGCGCGGCGCCGCTGTACGACTTGTCGCGGAACACTTGGTGCTGGTCGCTCACTGCGGGAGAGGCCCGGGACGGTAAACGAGTGTTCAAACGGCGTGCGTGTCAAAGTCAATAGTCGTTTATATCAATAAAATCACTAGGATCCCTTTGAAACGTTCAATCCCACAATGCTACTTACTACTAATATTATAAGTGCGAAAGTTTGGGTGGACGGATGTTTGTTACTCAATCACGCCAGAACGGCTGAACGGATCTGGGTAAAATATGGCACAGAGATAGATTATAGTCTGGTTACTTTTTATCTTCGTATGTACCACGCGGGCGAAACTGCGGGCGGAAGCTAGTATATATTAAAATAAAAGCCTTGGTGACTGACTGACATGCAACGCAGAGCCTAAATCACTGGTCGTAGAGACTTGAAATTTGGAGGGTGTATTTGTCTTGGTACGTAGGGGTGTACTAAGAAGGGATTTTTCGAAATTCAACCCCTAAGCGGGTGCAGTGGGGTTTGAAGTTTGGACTTTCACCAGTCCTAGTATTAATGTGAAAATTTGTGAGGATGTTTGTTGTCCAATCACGCCCTAACGCCTCAACCGATTTCGTTTTAACTTGGAAAAGATTTTTTTTTTTTTTACCTAGAATATAGGCTACTATCGCATATATCGCTCGCGTGGTACCACGCCGCAGGCGTAAATAGTATCCTAGTGTAACAACTGTTTTTTTATCAACAAAAAAACAGGCAATATAATTTTATATTACTGTAAAATAAATAGTAATATTTTCTTACCTACCAAAGCCGCAGCCCTCGTAGTGGGTATTCCAAGGTGGTGGCAGGCCTCGGACGCCACCATCTCCCTGATGGAGGAGCGCAGCACCGCGCGCCCGTCGCCGAAGCGCGAGTAGGGCGTCTCCCCGGAGCCCTTGAGCTGGACCTGCCAGGATTCACCCTTACTGAAATTTTTTTACATTGAAAATCAGATCATAGTAGATTATTATTGTTATTTTTACAACTGAGGTGGCAAACAAGCTTACGGCCCACCTGATGGTAAGCAGTTACCGTAGCCTATGAGCGCTTGCAATACCAGAGGCATCACGCACGCTTTGCCGACCCCGAACCTCCCCTCCCTATAAAGAGCTCTGGCCTTACTCACGCGATTTTCTTTAAGGCGGATGTACCTCCCTAGGCAGGCTGCTCCAATTCAGAACGAGAAAATCTCGCTGTGCCCTATCTCCTCCAAAATCTTGTTTTTAAATTGTAAAGGAAAATAAATTTTAAAATATTGATGTTTCTAGAGTTCTTTCTTTTTGTTGATAGAATAACCCCTTTTCGGGATGGTATACATGTTATAAATCATCATCATCTCCGCCCTTATCCCACTTCATGTGGGGTCTACTCTACACTCCCCTCTATCAGCCGTCATAGCAGTATTCACTCCTTTCTTACTCATGCCGTCTTTCACACAATATATCCATCTTTTCTTTGGTCTACCTCTTCCCTTATATCCTTCCAAATTCATATTTAACACTCTCACCTTGTAGAACAATATAAAGTTAGATTTCAGGATATCATAGGCACATACACGATGAATTTAATGATCAATTTCACCTGTTCACATATTCCCCAAGGATGTGTGCCCTGCCATCACCGAGCTGGTCTGCCCAGTAGCCAAACTGGTATCCTCCATATCTAAAACATTAAAGAACACAATTTACACACTTGAACAGTACTTAAATATTAAAAATATATATAAAAAAACTAGCGGCAACTCACGGTTTTACTCACGCAGTAGAGGATAGAGCCTCCTTCCTCACGGTTTAAGTAATCCCAAACGTTTAATCATGAAAAGCTTACAAACAGACAGGGAGACAGATTTACTTTCGTTTTAATAATATCAGTTTCAGGCGATAACCAAACTAATATTATAAACGCGTTACTTTCGCACTGTCTGTCTGTTACGTTTTCACGTCTAAACTGCTGAACTAATTTTGATGAAATTTGGTATGGACATAGCTTTAACTCTGATGAAGGACATAGGATACTTTTTATTTAGTTGGGTACCGCGTGAGCAAAGAAAACGGCGAAGCGAGTACCAATTGAAACTCAACTTTATTCACTTTTGGATGAAATTATAAAAGCATGCACCACCACCAGGCACTTTGAACCTCACAGTGTAATTTTGTGATTTCAGCCTTTTAAATAATAATAATAAATATTCCGGACATATTCACACAGTCTACTGATCCCAAACTAGGCATAGCCTGTACTATGGGTACCAGAGACTGATATAATATAATAAATAAATATTGAACACCCAGAACAGAACAAACATCTGTGTTTATCACACAAATATTTGTCCAGTGCGGGGATCGAACCCGCGACCTCTAGCGCAGAAGGCAGAGTTACTACTAACAGAGCTATGAGGCCAGTCAACTAAATAAAAAAAGTCAGTTAAATAAGTAAAGGTTGTGTTTATTTATTTTTGCAAATTAGTCACCTTGTCCCCCTCCATCTGTCTGCATAAATATTACCTGTGAGAGACAGTCAATCCTCCAGCAGGCAAATATTTCCCTGCAACAAAATCAATGAACTCCTCGCTTTCAGCCACTGAGGGATCCAAGTCGAGGATATCTGTGAGAGCATCTTCGGAAGCACAGACCAGATGGAGAGTTCCTGTGAGGCCTTCTGTTGGCACCTGGTATAAGAATTAGGATTGTTCAAGCAAGTAAGAAATAAATCAAATTATTTTCATTCCATTCTAGGCCTAGGGCCTGGTTACGTTAAAATACGACCCTTATCCTACTAAAATTATAAAAGCGATGTTTGTATTGACAATTATATATTTTTTTATGTTTATTGTGTGTTTGGATGTTTTAAATTCAATTACGCCATGATGGCTTAACGCTGCTGCCCATGTTAGCTTAGTTGCCTCTTACGACATCCACGGGTAGAAATGGAGGGGACTATTCTTGAGCGCGGGCCACCAAGGCTCTCAATATTCTTGTTTTTCAAATTAAATTGCCGTACCTTAGAGAACACAGCGTTCTTCACAGCCATGGGAACATTATACTCCGGGTTCTCATCAATAGGCAGAGCTGCATAGCTTGGGGGATCCATGAACTTCCAATCCTTGAAATTGGTGACCTTCATCTTGCCAGTTTGCACTAATTGGTTCAACGCGGCAAGGGCACACAGACTACGCCTCATGAGCTGTGCTACTCTGCGGGGATTATGATTATCAAAACTGTGTTTAATTTTACTAATATACCAAAATCACCAAAAGTCCAACAATTCACAACACAAGCAGGAAGACGCAAGTGTATTTTATTAACCCTACCTACTTTGCTGGAAATTTAACTTTAAGCAAACGAATTAAGATCCTTTTTGCTATTCGACGCGTTCGTTCTAGGAACAGCTGACCATTTGGCATTTACGCAGCAAAGCTGTCAAAGTGACATTTATTTTGTTTTAATTATATTAGTGTTGGGGTCGGGGTGTTTGGAAATTGAACCAAGCGGATATCGAAAAGAGCTGTTGCTGATACATATCTTTCCATCCATGTTTCATTGAGATTGCAACCAAGGCGGATTTATTTGAATAAAATCGGTATTACTAACCTCTTTTCTGAAACCACGAGTGAAACCTCTATTCTGAACCTACGAATGGAGCCTCCTTTCTGATAAGAGTGAAACCTCTTTTGAACCTACGAATGAAACCTCTTTTCTAAACCTACTTTTTTTCTTATCAAACAACAACATACTAGTCTATGCTAATGGTTTCACCTGTACATTCCAACTATTCACAATCCTATGTCTTATGCAAAATAGAATAATGTTGTACTTATCAGTTAGGCCTGGTACAATAGATCTAATGAATATTATAATTCCACATAACTTGCTACTTTTTTACTTAATTCATATGCATACAAACAAACTAGACAACTTACAAAGATTTATAATAATTGTTTTAGGTGTAGGATCCCATCTTATTCGCTCCACTTTGCACATGTATATACCTGACCGTAACCATAATATACATAATTATTTAAAACAATACTTTTGGTTAGGAATACATTGCAAAAGTAACTCTCTCTCATCAAACAACAACATACTAGTCGTTGCTAATGGTTTCACCTGTACATTCCAACTATTCACAATCCTATGTCTTATGCAAAATAAAATAATGTTGTACTTATCAGTTAGGCCTAGTACAATAGATCTAATGAATATTATAATTCCACATAACTTGCTACCTTTTTACTTAACTTGTAACTTTTTCTCATCAAACAACAATACACTAGTCTTTGCTAGTGGTTTCACCTGCTCATTCACACTACTTACAATCCTATGTCAGATGCAAAACAAAATGATGTTGTACTCATCAGGTAGGGCTACAATAGATCTAAGGCATATTAATCCATATAATTTGTTACTTTACTACTTAATTCTAAAACATACAAACAAACTAGACAACTTGCTTTTGCAACTTGCAAGGTTCATTATAATAGTTATATATGTGGGATCCCATCTTTTTCGCTACACCTTGGGCATGTATACACCTGACTGTAACCATAATACACAAATTTATTTACAACAATACTTTTGGATAATATACATTTACAGTTCATTCATCCACAATGGATAGATACACCCTCTCTATTTACTACCAAAACTGTCAGGGTCTGCGGACAAAGTTACACACTCTTTATATGAATATCCTGTTACATAATTATGACATAATTGTTCTGACAGAAACATGGTTTAATGATGAGATATTTTCCAACCAATTCATAGACTCGCGGTACCGAGTATTCCGGTGTGATAGAGACCGTGCTGGGTGCGGGAAGCAGGACGGCGGAGGTGTTATGGTGGCGGTGCGGCACGAGCTCGGAGCAGTACCGCTGGCAGTGCCGGCTGGCGCGCCGTGCGCGCACACGCCGCTGGTGGAGCACGTCCTTGTTGAGCTGCGACTACCCAACTACTCCTGTATACTGAGCGCTATCTACATACCACCTAGCCTTAAACCGGACACATACAAATCGCACTTTGATTACCTAACTTTTATTGTTCAATATACTGATGTGAATAATTACATTCTCCTGGGTGACTACAATTTACCTACACTACAATGGCACGACTGTGGTACACATACTGAACCCATAATGTTGGATAACCGTTTGGAGAATATCTATTGTACAAACTTTATGACCCTATTAAGCTGTTATCAGATAAATAAATTTAAAAATACAAAAGATCGCACCTTAGACTTATTTTTTACAAACAATAATAAATGCACAGCAACGATTGCCCCTCTACCCCTTGTACCACCCAATAAAAATCATCCACATCCATACTTTACGCTGGTGCCAATAACTGATGGATTCTCACGCCTAGCAACCAAGCCTAGAACACAATTTGCCTTCAGCAAAGGTGACTATATATCTATAAACGATGAAATTAAGAACTCTGATTGGGGTACTCTTTTTCTCAATAAAAACGCGGAAAACGTCACCTCTATTTTTTATGAAAAAATATATTCAATCATAAAAAAACATATCCCTACTAAAATAGTAAAACGCTCATCGTTCCCTGTTTGGTTCTCACCAGCTTTAATTCACATTTTCAAAAATAAAAATAACTCATGGATTAAATGGAAGAAATATAAAAACAACTCGGATTATGAAGTGTTTGCCATGTACCGAGACCGGTTTAAGCTTGAATCACACAAATGCTATAAATCCTATATAAGTTCTGTTGAGGATGGTATCCGTGACAATATCAAACACTTTTGGTCTTATATTAGTAACCTGAAAAATAAGGCAGACATTCCAAATACAGTCTCATATAAACAGTCTACATCAGATAGCCCAGAGGGTGTATGTCGTCTCTTCTCTGTGTTCTTTAGCTCAGTGTTTGAACCATCGCAGGTTAGCGAAGACTATGATATCAATAACATCCCTGACACAAACCATCTTTCTGATCTGAATCTTAATAACATCCACATATCTGAGGAGGCACTCATAAAGGAACTAAAGTCGCTTGATGTCTCTAAGGGCCCTGGATTAGATAACATTCCACCTCTATTCCTTAGGTCTACTGCTCTAACGATCTGCCGTCCTATACACCACATTTTCAATCTATGTCTAGAAGGAGTGTTCCCCAACGTTTGGAAGTCCGCTCGTATTGTTCCAGTTTTCAAAAATGGGAATAAATCCAACGTTGAAAACTATCGACCTATCTCTATCTTGCCCACTTTGTCGAAGCTTTTTGAAAGGTTGGTCCACAATATTATATACCCATCATTACATATCAGTATTATACCACAACAACATGGATTTGTCAAACAAAGATCAACTACTACTAATTTATTACTTTATACTACATACCTCTTTGAAAGCTTAGATTCCAATAAACAAACAGACAGTGTGTACACTGACTTTCGAAAGGCCTTCGACAGAGTGGACCATAGAATACTTCTAGATAAATTAGCTTTCAATGGTATTCGCGGTAATTTGTGGCGCTGGTTCAAATCTTATATCACAAATCGAACACAAAAAGTTGTATCCAACGGCTACGAGTCCGAATTTGTACCGATTAGTTCTGGGGTCCCACAGGGTTCCATCCTGGGCCCTTTGCTATTTACTTTGTTTATAAATGATGTACACCTCTGCTTTACGTACTGTGACTTCTTGCTTTACGCGGACGACCTGAAGATCTTCCACACCATAGATAACATTGGGGATCACCACAGATTCCAGGACGACCTCGATCGTTTCACCACCTATTGTACCAATAACAAGCTGAGTCTCAGCCTAAATAAATGCAAAGCTATTACTTTTACAAAGAAAAGAAACATCAGTAAATTTTCTTACAAATTATGTGGAGTAGAACTTGAAACGGTTGAAACCATTAGGGACCTAGGAATCATGCTTGATAGTAAACTGCATCTCAACGCACATATAGATAACTTAGTAAGTAAAGCATTTAAGATGTATGGTTTTGTCATGCGATCTAGTACCAAATTTACTCGGCCATCAACTTATATATACTTATACAAATCCTTAATTCGATCACAACTAGAATACTCTGTGCCCATCTGGAATCCATTCTATAATAAGTATAGTGATGCTCTCGAAGCAGTCCAGAGAAAGTTTCTGCGCTGTATGTATTATAAATGCTATCGTAGTCGTCTATCATATGAACAATTGCTCGATAAATACAAACTTTTGAACCTTAAACTAAGACGCTCGCAATTAGAAACTATGTTACTTTATGATCTATGCCACGACAGGTATGACTGTATTCCGTTAATAAACAAAATATGCTATAGAATCCCTACTAGAACGCATTGCCGCAATCCATGTCGTATGTTCTACACAACTCGATGCCGTACCAATGCTGGTAAACGTTCACCCTTATTCCGGCTTGTTGATTCCTTTAACAATAATTTCAACTCTCTAGATATAGCGGCAACACGATCTAGTACATTTAAAAAGCTATTACTTGAAATTCTAAAATCTATGTAGATACCTAATCTAAGAATTTAACTATCCTTTGCTATCCCATACTAATAAGTTATTTAAGTAATCCGTGGTAGACGGTGTTGGTGTCACAATTATCTGTTCATTTACCATTTAAGTTACAGCCTATGTTTTATTGTGTCACTGTTTGTTTACCCAAATAAATAAAATAAAATAAAATAAATAAAATACGAATGCAACCTCTTTTCTGAACCTACGAATGAAACCTCTTTTCTGAAACACAAGCAGCAAATAAATACTTCAGCCATAGATTAAGGAGCCGCTGAGTCTCCTGAAACTCATTCTCAAAGTACTTTAGTATATACTTCATCATCATCATTTCAGCTGTAGGACGTCCTCTGTGAACATTTTAAGCCTCCCCAGAGCTGTTCCAGACCCCACGGCTCACAGTAACCTTTATCAGGTCGTCTTTCCATGAAGAATCATGCAGACTCATCTAATACCCAATAATTACAAAACAGATTTAATTAAGTAGGTACCTTTAATAGTGAATTCATCTTTTAATAAATAAGTAGGTAGGTATGTAATACAGCAAATAAATTAATTTAGGTAGAGCAGCTGATCTTTAAAGCGTATGCCCACTGTGGGGGCTGAGCAGAGAACCCTAGCCTCTCTGCTTCGGGGTGCACTTGGTACGGGTTGCGCAGTACTTCCATCAGAAGCCGGACCTGCAATATAACAATGCTATGCTAGAAACAGAAGTGAGTGCCATCTACAAACGTTAGACGCAAATCACGCAAATCATGTATCTACTTAGTTAACTATAGTGATAGTATTAGTGATTCGCCCGGAACTGAGATCTCGCGATAATAACTAAGTTCAATAAAAGTTAGTGCTTCGATGATCGTTAAGGTACAATAATTAAGATTGATAATCGTTTTGGAATGCACGAAGAGTTTGCTTGCTTTTATGAACCCCGCTTTATATGACAACCCCACTTCATGTATTAGTATTTTTTTTAAAACCTCTTCTGGACCTCATAGATCTTAGCAACCCCTTGGCCGATTGAATCTATAATCTTTATCAGCAAACCTTGACAGTAGGTACAACTTGTTGACCTACTAAATTCCTTGCAGATCGATTTGACTGTTTGAAAGTTATGCTCTAACAAATACCTATACATAAACATACAACGCCGATTCGTCCAAGTTGTCTGAGAGATCTTGGCTCTATCAAAAGTGAACCAGAACGACTTATCTATCACCCATCACTTGCATTTGTGTAAGCGTAATGACGTTCGAAATTTTAAACAATCTTAGCAACATTGACAACTTTCCAAACTTGACAAGCGACAACTTCACGATCTTCAAATCTTCCTGTTCATATTTAAAACCATTCAAATGTCGCTATTATCGATAAAATCATCCTCAAAGTTGCGATCTTCATTCCCATTTCGCCTACGCAATAGCAGGTAGGTCGTGGTTCATTTTCGACGAGAATTATTTCAGTTTACCTTTGTAAAGTCATCCTTCTCAGCGTCAACGATAGCCTCCTGTAACATCCAATTGCGCGGGATGTAGACAGGGTTTACGGAGAGCATACGACGGCGACGCTCGTCCTCAAAGAGACCAGCTGAGCTGGCATCCACTGAGGACAGAAAGATTTATTTATTTATTTATTTAGAATACAGTATAACATCATAACAGGTTTTTTTTATCCCTAAGGCGATGCTATATGTTATTAGTAGGTACATTCTAATAAATAGAAGAATTAATTTAGAGAATTAGAAGATGTAAAGAAATGATTAGACATCACGATTCGAGAGCTTATGTCCGCCATTATGGTTACGGAATGTTTGTAGGGTAGTCCATCATTGCGATCTCATCATTCGACATCTTGGAATTATTAGTATATATATATATATAGTCTTTGTCTTTTTTTTTACATTCTTATAAGCTCTAATTATCTGAGATTATAATAAGATTATTTTTCTTTTGAGCCTCACCTAGTTCGATCGGCACCACACAGAAGCGTTAAATTCCATTTTTTGAAAAAGGATCATCGAAAAAAATGATAGGCACCAAGCCTTGTTTGTTGCCTGATTCTTCAAGGCTTGGTCGCGAGGAACAGGCATAGCTTCACCTAGTTTCTAAGACGTTTCAAAGTGATCCTAGTGATTTTATTGAAATAAAAGCCTTTTGACTTTGACTTTGATAAGACGGACCAGTTCCAGAGAGCATTTTAAAAACCACGCTATCAAGACGTATTCTTACATGTTTATCCCACTAATAATAAAAATGCGAATGCGTTTGTGAGGATGTTTGGATGTTGAGATATTTGGATGTTTGTGGTTCAATCACAGGATTTAAATGAAATTTGGCACAGAGATATGCCAAATTGGGAGGTAGCCTGTATGCTATTCCAAGACTGTCTGATAAATATTGTACATAGAGGAAGAGAGGCATGAGCTCAAATGAGCTGTAAAAAGATCCTTCGATGAGCTGTGAAAAGGTCCTTCGGTGAGCTGTGAAAAGATCCTTCGAAGAAGAGTTATTTTCAAAGTAACTATTGTCATTTACCAGCTTCCTTGTCCAGTCTTTCACGGTACTGATCCAGCCAGCATCCCCAGGAAGAATGTGACGAGAGGCGTTTCAGTGCCCACTCTGCCTCCTTCATATCGCAGACCATTTCTTTTGGCTCCAACTAGAATCAAATAAACGTAAGTAACTACTCTTATGTCCAGACGACACCAGGAATTCCTAAAGGATTTTTCATTCATTTTAAACTTATAACTCATCATTTCAGCCGTTCGACGTCCACTGCTGAACATGGCCTCCCCCACAGACAGAGCGAATTCCTTATCATGTAGGGGATTTACCCATACTCACCACGCTAGGCATGCGGGTTGGCGAGCGCAGTTAGAGCTATCGTTGTTAAAATGAGGGACGCTGCTGCCCATCCCCTAGCTTTTTTCCTTAGTCGCCTCTTACGACATCCGCGCATGGAGGGGCCTATTCTTCAGCCGGGGCCACCACGGCAACTCATACCTAACTATAACAAAACTGACGAGTCCTTAACTCTGGCGCAATATTGATTTCACTGTGGCCTAGGCCTTATACAACAACCGCGGAAACAAGTGAAGCGCTCGCTCGCTACTTGTTGTAAATGCAAGAAGTGCGAAACTACCCACTATGATTGTTTTTTTTTCTTTCTTCAATTTCGTGATTTTTAATGTATCTTACTTATAGATTTAATTCTTATTTGTAGAATACACTAACGCTGTAAGGCACACTAGTATCTATTACGTTATCTTTAAGTTTTCTCTGTAAGTATTTAATTAATAAGGGAAATAAAAATCTTCTTCAATACTGGTGCTGGGAAGTCTGGGCACTATATTCCCCGTGTCTTGGGTATTCCATCAGAAACAATGTATGTATACATATGTATAACAAAACGTCGATATATGAAAAGGGATCATCTAAAAAAATGCTAGGCACGCGTGCCATGTTTGTTGCCTGATTCTTCTAGGCTTGGTCGCGAGGAACAGGCGTAGCTTCACCTAGATCTAAGATTTCTAAAAGTGAACCTAGTGATTTTATTGAAATAAACGCCTTTTGACTTGACTAATTAATGGCTCCGTTTGGTAGTCATCATAATATTTCTTGTTAACATTTCAACATTTTTTTCCCCTTAAACCTTCACCTCAGCAAGCTGTCTGAAAGTGCACGTGAAGTCAGCTCCGGTCTGCTGCATCATATCCAAGAGTTTCTCCACAAGCTGCTCGTCTCCCCAGCGCTCTTCTTTCAGACCTATCTTCATGAGGAATGTTTCCCTGAAGAATAAAACGAGCTATTCGAGCGAAGCCGTCGGTGAAAGCTAGTGAACTACTATTATAACAAAAGAAGCCTATCTAGCCTACCTGCTAAGAAAAGGAAAATAGCAAATACTAACAAAATCTTATTCTTGCAGTAGGTGTCTAAAGTTTTCAGGATATGCGACATGTGGACCTGTTGTGACGACGTCAGGAGAGGTTTGATGGCATTGGCCAGCTGTCCTATATTCCATACCACCACCTGGAATCGTTTTATTAACTCTATTATAACGAGAGATACCATACCGTAAGGACTTTCAGTTGCTATAATGCTCAGAATTAGGTGATACCTCTCTGCGAGGTGCATTGAATCCCTTCGCCACACTAATTCCTTAACCATCAGTCACAGGGCCTTTAAGGTCTCAGTCTCCATAATAACGCTTACTAACAAAAGCAGTAAGGCTTCGAATCGTTGATACTGAGAGGAAAGCAAGCTCAGGGGTACCTATGCATGTATTGGAATATTATCCTGATCTATTTTATACTGCTTGGCTTACGACTCTCCCAAGGATTTCGATCTGGTTCTGTTTTGAGTTTTCTCCCATTAACTCTTATCAACGGCGTCGTCATTACTGTAGCTTAATATCAATGGGTATTTACATCAGGCTGCTTAGCCAGCGCGTATCGTCCTTCGCCGTCAGAACAGTTAGCCACAAAACCACCGTCGTAAGAGTCGACGAAGCCGAATGGACCGTAGTCCAGAGTAAGGCCCAGGATGCTCATGTTGTCTGTGTTTAATAAGCCGTGAGTGAAGCCTACACCTGGAAGACACGATCAGCTAAGTTGCGTTTCCGATTCGTATCAACTAGGCATTAGAGTGGACCACCCGTAAGGGGTTCCAAATAACACCGTTTGGAACACCCTGCCGATTAACAAACATACGGCCCCCGTCCCCAGCAGCTCTGATATTAAAGTTGCGGAAAGACGGTAGATGGAAAAGGCCGTTCGTCATTGAACTCTTTGGGGTAGGCCAATGTCCAGCAGTGGACTTTTACAGGCTGATAATTATGATGATGAGGCATTAGAGATATGAAGAGATGAACAGAGAACACATTGGTACTATCAGTAATACTTATACCCTGGGCGGGAAGAAGTCACTGAACTGGTCCAAGCTAAAAAAGTGACATGACGTATTATTTACAAAGTGGCGAATGTATGAGGTGATGATCGCACAATACCCAACACAGGGAAGGAAAGTCAAGCTATGGATGGTAAAGTGATGGTTTTCATTGAAAATGTGGAGCACCTTACCCTGCCATTTAGCAACCAAATCCAACGTGCGATGAGCCACTTCAGAAAACAGCCTGATGAAGCGGTTCTCATCCGTCAAATGTATTTCTGGGAAATACTCCTGAAATCAAGATATTGATCACACAAATTGCTGAGTAGGTGCTTATCTAGATCTCAGAATTTCAAATGGCTTGCTGTATTTGCAAACTAAATACGCAGATTCGTAGTCATTGGTCCTTGTCAGGGCCACTAAACCTCAACATGGTCACTGACCTAATGCGCGATGGCCAAGAAAGAACCAGTGACACGAAAAGCAAGCAGGAGCATAGCTATCTCCATAGCTCACCGCTAAAAGTGTCGTCTCTTATTAGTTGTGCAGTTTTTGTGTGTGTCCAAAATACCTAAATGTATCTTTTAACATTGAGGGATGGACGACGAGAAGACTGGTTGGTTACACAGGAAGACCGGACTCAATAGAGTGTCTCAGGAGACACCTACCTTGATAATGAAGTCAGCCAGTTGCTTCAGCACAGCAACCTCTCCCGAATTAGCCAAGATCTCCAGAGATCCGAATCGGAACCAAGTCGGGGAGACGCGGAGCAGCGCAGCTGCCTTTTCTCGGTGCGGACAGCCGTTGTAGTAAACGTCACGGACTATTGCTTCGTCGCTCACTGTTGATAAAGAATTATTGCAGCTACTTCTAAGACTGTCGTTTGCATTTGCCTCTAGCTACCCATTTCACATTATCAAGGATATAAGAACTCAGGGATTATTGAAATGAAATGAAATGAAATAAGTTCATTTGGAAAAAACAGACAGAAGACACAAAAAGCAATAGAATAAAGATAGGGAGACAGGGCTTATATTCTAACAAACAACAACACCTTAATGTATGTACCTGTTTAATATTTAGGTGCTTTAGTCTCCCGTGCTGTGTGAGCCAAAACAGGCATGGTCTCAGCTTATTGCCGCTACAAGTTATAATAATATGCGCTGGTTTTCAGACCAAACCTTACGGGTGTTCATTAAATTCACGGGTTATTCATGTAATCATAACCGTACAGTTATGTGTACGTTCAGTTCCGCCGCATACGGCCTTGATCCATCTGCCGAACTTTAACTGACGGAGACATCCAAGAAAAATACTCGGCTATCCCATGGCCTACTTTTGGACTAACATTACATATTTGCTAGGTATTCTTCCTACAAAACAAGATATTATAACGATTTCAAGAAAGACTATCTTGACATTTGTCCTTACCCACTAAGGCAGCGGCCCTCGTGGTTGGAACTCCTAAGAAATGGCACGCCTCTGCTCCGACCATTTCTCTGATAGCCGCGCGGAGGGTGCATCGGCCGTCGTGGACTCTGGAGTACGGGGTCTGACCAGAGCCCTTGAGCTGAAGCTGCCATCTTTCTCCAAGTCTAAACAAAATTACGCAAACACTGCTTGCTTGTCGTGTGTCGTGATTCTTTCTTGGTCATCTTGTATTAGGTCAGTGACCAGGTTGAGGTTTGGTGGCTGAAAGCTGAAAAGGGCCTCTGACCGTCCGTGAAGGAATCAGTATAGTGAAAGGACTAGCACTTCTTAGAGGCTGAGAGCACAATATGAGAATTCATAGGGTATATGGATTTTGAAGTAGGTAATAGATTGGATGGCCATGGTGACCCCGGCTGAAAAATAGGCCCCACCCACCATATCTACCTACCCGTGGATGTCGTTAGAGGCGACTCAGGAAAAAAAGATAGGTGATGGGCTGCAGCGTCCCCTATTTTAACAACGATTAGCTCTCTAACTTGCTCATTATGGTGAGTATGGGCAAATTCCTCTCACACGATAGGAAGTCGCGCTGGTAATTTGGGTGAGGCCTATTCTTCAGTGGACGTTCTACGGCTGAAATGAATAGATTAGATAGATAGTGACAATAGTTTAGGGCTACAATTAAAGCATACCTATTGACGTATTCTCCAAGAATATGAGCTCGTCCGTCTCCGAGCTGGCCCACCCACATGCCGTATTGATGTCCACCGTACCTGCATAACCATTATGGCCATCAATAAATAATACTAGTAATATGTTATACCTGGATTGATTATGTACCTATGTACTGTGTGTAGGACCTAGGTAAGATGATGAGTAGGTACCTGTGGGCAACCGGTAGTGCCCCATAGGGTAGTTTGCGTCCAGCGATGAACTCAACGAATTCCTCTCGTGAGGCTATACCCGGGTCCATGTCCAGGATTCGTGTGAGGGCGGCACTCGAGGTACACACTAGACGTAAGTTTCGTTCAAGAGGCCGTGGCGTTACCTGACGAATTAACGATTTATGAGAAAGATGCTAGACTTAACTGTACGATACAAGTGTGAAGAACCTGGTCAACAAAGTAACTACTTACTTCGGAAAACACTACATTCTTGATATTCGCACGGATTTGATCATTGTTTTCATCGATTGGCAGCAAAATATATTTCGGGTATTGACTAAATCGCCATTCTGTCAAATTCCTTTTCAACGATGTAGTTTCACCTTCCATTTTCATTTTGATGCAATTATTCAGATGAAATGAAATATAGGTACTAAATAATATTACGAATACGCAGTTCTAATAATTTTGTCTTGACAACAAAGACAAAACTAGCGCCATGTTTTGAAAAAAATCAAAGGATTAATAGTTTTTTTCTTGCTTTTCTAATATTTATTCTATTTTAAGACATACATTTTGAAAAAAAACTAATTTATTTTTAAAATTCAGTTTGTAAAAATAAATGTAGAAATTAGAATAATTAGATGATTATTAAAAAGAGTAATTGGCAGCCGAGCGGAAGCCAAACGAAAAATAAGTCCAATTAAAACAATGTGCTAGGTGCTTTACAGACGAGCAACGAACGACACAGTTGATTCCAAAAAAGAGCTAAGTGATGTGCGGAATGATACGATTGAGTTGAAAAGAATGAGTGAGCTCATTTTAAAGATTTGTTCGGTCAAGGTCACGGCTACCTGACAAAATTAGAAGTGCCTTATAAATGTGAAGTTTCATTGAGAAAAGGGATGATCTGATTTGGTTGGACTATTTAACCAATAGCAAACAAGCGGAACTTATCCGGTGTGAAATTCGTCAGTTCGGCGACCGCAATTTCACTTTCGTGAGCCGCTTTCTCGTTTCTCACTTTCGAAAAATCCAATTCTTTCGTCGATTGAAGAAACCAGTTCTGTACCTATTGAAAATTCTAGTGAGAGGTGTAATCTAATTTCTGTGAGCAGTGCATGAGTTTAGTTTAACAGCAAATGGATTTTGGCCGATGAATATGGTGTATACGGAGGGTTATTTGAAGGAAAAGCTGACCAAGGACTTGGACGCCGTTCACGTCGTAAGTACTGTCAAATTTTCTATTGAGCGTCTGCCGCGTTGTAAAAATATTTTCTTGAATGAAAATTAGCGAGAGGGCCGGTGTTACGTTAGATTTACGTTATGACGAAGAGGGCCGACCCTGAAAAGTTTGTACTGACCAAAGATGTGTTGCTCCCCGGCATGTTATTCGCCCTATTTGTGCGATGGTGTGTGGCGGTGTATCCGTATTCAGGGTTTGGAAAGCCTCCCATGTACGGAGATTTCGAGGCACAGCGGCATTGGCAGGAGATAACCGTGCAAACTGCCGCCAAGAAATGGTACCACAACACCACGCAAAATGACCTTCAGTACTGGGGGCTAGACTATCCCCCACTGACGGCGTATCACAGCTACATCATGGGTTTGGTGGCTGAATGGCTAGACCCCGAGTCGGTTCGGCTCTTTGCATCCAGGGGATACGAAAACGAGAACCATAAGACCTTCATGCGCTGGACTGTCTTCATAAGTGATGTCTACTTCTATGTTACTGCGGTGCTGTGCATCTGCATTGATGCAGACCGTGTGGAGTACCATGCGCATAAAGGGCAGGCTAAGAAATGGAGGAATATTTTTAAACGGGTGGATATAGCCACAACATTGTTTCTGCTTTACCCGGGCATAATTTTAATAGACCATGGACATTTTCAGTACAACTGCGTGTCCCTCGGACTGTTTCTATGGGCCACATTCTTTGTGATAGCTATAGAAAATGATTTTCTGTGTACTGTTTTTTTCTGCCTTGCTCTTAACTACAAGCAGATGGAGTTGTATCACGCTTTGCCATTTTTTGTGTACTTATTTAGGAAATGTTTTATTAATTTACCGCCAAAGAAAAGCATTATTTATGTCATAGCGCGGTTCTACAAGCTAGCTATGGGGGTTATTTTATGTTTTATAATTTGTTGGATTCCTTTTCTGTCTTCTGTGGAAGACATACTACAAGTGATTCATAGACTTTTTCCACTAAAAAGAGGCATATTTGAAGATAAGGTGTCCAATTTCTGGTGCTTTGTCAACGTATTTGTAAAACTTAAATCTGTTTATACCAATGACACGATGGCTTGGACATGTCTTACCACTACCGCCATTGCAATTCTACCATCCTGTATTGACTTATTCCTGCGTATCAATAAAAAGAAGTTTGTCCTCAGTCTGATCAATGTATCGTTGGCATTCTTCCTTTTTTCGTTTCAAGTTCATGAAAAAACGATTCTTCTTGTTGCTATTCCTGTGTTAATACAGTTTCCCGAAGACCCGTTCATGTGTTTCTGGTTCCTGCTAGTGTCCACATTCAGTATGCTTCCGTTGCTTATCAAAGATGGTTTGATAATGCCGTTTGTACTCACCAATATAATTTACATAACATTTTACAGTGTAAGTATAAAGCTAGCCTATCCAAAGTCAGGGTATTTCAAGTTTTTTGATTCAAGCCTTCTTGAACAAGTCACTGAATCAAACAAGACTAGTAATCGGATGCTAATGAACCTTCTTAGTTTGAACTTTTTCTTTTCTGTGAGTGGCATGGTGTGGTTGACTGTAGCCAGTGTTTTTGTTGCCCCTCCCCCACAATATCCTGACATGTACCCCCTATTTGTTTCTGTATTTTCTTTCATTCACTTTGCATTCTTTTTCTTGTATTTTAATTACCGTCAGATGTCTATGCCTATGTGTGTTCCCGAGCAGAAGGTAAAAAAGAAATAAATCTTCCATTTTAAATTTTTAAGTGGGTTTACATTTTGCATTCCAAGTGTAAGTAGGATTGTCTTTTGCAATTTTTTATCTATTTTAACATACAATTTTAATTTGCTATAAATAATAGAGACCTGAATTCCTAATTTTTATTTTAAGAAAAGTATTTATGTCTAATGAATAATTCGGCGTCCTTCCAAATATTCAACAAAGGGCAAAATATTATTAGATTCTGTAGAAAACATGAAATTATTGTGAAACTAGAGTACATCATATTCTACCTACCTATATTATACCTACTTTAGACAAGCAACCAGCAAGGTTATTTAAAAACATCGGAAACGTCAGCTGTTCTCAAACTAATTATGAATGAACATCGCCGATGTTTAGATCTCTTGTTTTAGAGCTGCGGTGCTATTGTGTAAAGGAAACGGCAATGAAGTTCGTAACTTTAAGAGTCATTTGACAAAATTTCGATTCCAAACCTAACCAGAGAAAACTTCAAGATTTTATCTTATACCTTCTAATGTTTAAAAAAGTTCGGATGCCGCAAAGATTGATAAAATCATCCACAAACTTGCGAACAAGGTATTGCCATTCCACTTACGCTACGCTGGATGGATGTTTGTTAGTTACTCTTTCACGTAAAAACTACTGAATGGATTTTAATGAAACTTCACAATAATATAGCTTTTATGTACATCAGAATAACACATAGGCTACAATTTATAAAGATATGTGAATTGTCCAAAATATGACTACTATCTACTCGAAATACTAATCCTGCGTAGACGAAGTCGCGGGCACCAGCTAGTACGCTATAATAGTTTTTTTTTTTTTTTTTTTTGCGGCTTTTGTGTCACTGCGGCCAACTGGCCTATTGTGATCGCCACTTTATTTGTGGAGCCCCTTTACAGGGCCTTTAAAGTTCACCGCAAAGCCCAGCAGCTGTTAAAATAGTGTTAGTTAAATGGCACTACTGGGATGAGAAAAGCTGTCGTTTCCGATCGGAAATCTTGATGTTTTAAAATAGCCCTGCAGAATCTGCAGATGTAACATATCAAACATATTCTTATTTTTCCTTGGGAATAAAATTCTGCTTGTATATTTTCGTATTTTATTTCAAACGCCGTTTCTGTTTGACTTTGAAAATGGCGAAGTTCCAGCCGTTTTATTTGACAACAGTGGCATAATAGGTGGTGGCCAAGAAAAATCTATTGAGAAGTATTATACAGTCAGCATCGTTAAAGAAATCTATCTATATTTATCTATCCTACTAATATTATAAATGCGAAAGTTAGTAAGGATGTTTGGATGTTTGTTGTTCAATCACGCCGTAACGGCTCAACCGATTTCATTGAAACTTGGAATAGATAAAGTCCATTACCTAGAATAGCATATTATAGGCTACTTTTTATGTAAGTACCATGCGAGCGAAGCCGTGGTTCGTAGATAGTATCTATATTTTATTTTAGATTTTTTTTTGAAAACTAACAGCTAGGACACTTTAGATAATTAATTAAACAAACCATGCAGTAGTGATACTACATGTGCACTGATGGCCAATTATAAGTTTCCGCAGATAGCAGATAGATATATAATAGATCATACAAACAGACGCGGCGATCGAACCCGCACCTCTTGCGTTTCAGCCGGCCGCTCGACCACCTCGCCACTGAGGTCGTCAAACGAGGATATCACTGAGTCATTAGTTTCTGATACCCGACACAGGGAATCCTAGTGTGGGGACTATGTACGTGACCGTTGGGTACTATTTACTTATCCTATTTAGTTATCCTACTATACTATGCTACTAATATTATGTTATAGTACTATCACCAAAAATTCCGCCTTACCACCCTAAGGGTGTATTTTGCGTAAAGTGATCTGTGCCTTGCTTGCGTAAATGCGTAATCATAAAAAGTACCGTTTTTGTCTAACAATATGTTTGTATTGTTTTGGTTGCAACTGAACAACAGACTGGGTAATGAAAGTCATAAAATGAATGGTTCACCCTCAAAGGATCACAATAAATAAAGAGATGGGCTGGACAGGCTTACTTAGCCGTGTACAAGCGAAACAGTTTCAAAATTGGTAAGGCGGAAATTTTGGTGATAGTATCATGGTATCACAACACCCAGACCCGGAACAAACTATTTGCAGGTCATGCAAACATTTGTCCCGCAACACAGGGACAAATGTTTTTGAAAGTAGCGCCAGTGACGGAAAAGTTGAGAAGTAATAGGTTAGCATGGTATGGGCATGTCATGAGGAGGGATGAAAGTCATGTAACGAGAAGAGCGTTAGGTATGAATGTGGATGGATATAAGACTAGAGGAAGGCCGAAGAAAAGATGGATGGATTGTATTAAAGATGACATGAGTAAGAAAGATGTGAGTGCGGAGATGACGGCTAACGGAAGAGAGTGGAAGAAGAAAACATGTTGTGCCGATCCCACATAATGTGGGACAAGGGCAGGAAGAAGAAGAAGAAGCAAACATTTGTCCCGCAGCGGGAATCGAACCCTTGCGTCTCAGACGGGTACTCGCTCACTACGCCACCGATGTCGTCAAACTGAATACGTGCTCTGCAGTATTCAGTTAGCGCGCGTTTTCACCAAATGTTGCATAATGAATGACATACGTAGCACTGGTGCACGATTGTGCATACACATTTGCATCGGTCTACCATTAGATTCAATTAGACGACGACGGACGTCTAGACATCAACTAGACCTCACAAAGCCCTGGATGAGAGACTAGTGATTACGAAAAAGATTTGCATCAGAAAGTTTTATTTTTAAATAGAAAACTGGCTTCGCTCGCGTCCTTCGTCGTGTAACCTCCCACTAGGCCAACCTTACTTTTTTTTTTTTTTTTATACAACAGAGGTGTCAAACAAACTTACGGCCCACCTGATGGTAAGCGGTTACCGTAGCCTATGAGCGCTTGCAATACCAGAGGCATCACGCACGCGTTGCCGACCCCGAACCCCCTTAAATTCTTACTTCTATTATTATCAAGCCATTTATTAGTCTTTCACAAATATTATATATTTTCTTGATTTTTCATTTTATAACTAGGGTAGGTAATTTAATAAAGTTTTGTTAAAGACCCCTCATTGGGTAAAGGCCTCCTCTAGTCCTTTACTGTTATCTCTATCTTGAGCTTCATTTACTCAACTGTTAGCCCCTTCGTCCATGACGCTACGCAAAAGTGACGGAACTCATTAGAAACTAGAGTTGCGGACTGATTGGAAACTCTGACTCGTCCATGACGCTACTGGAATTTCCTGGAACTCAGTCACTCAGTACACGATTTTATGTAAACAAAGTTTTGAAAACGAAAATAATTAACATAACTAGTGATAACTCGAGCGATGTTATGGAATTATTACTTCTCCAGTCACATAGACTTCAGAATCACTCATAATTACTTTTTATTCGTTCATATTTCAACAGTTTCTCGAAACCAGTCGCCTGGCGACCAGCATGTCGAGTCGCCAGGAGACTAGTTACAAAAGCGTTCGTTTTGAGTAGCGTCGTGGACGGACGCGCATTGAAATACTAGTGCTATCGCAGTCCGGCTACTCATAAGTGACTACAGTTTCAGTCGCGTTCCTTTTGAGTCGCGCCGTGGACGAAGGGGCTTATTTACTTTTTAACCGACTTCCAAAAAGAGGAGGTTCTCAAGTCGGCTGTATTTTTTTTTGTTTGTATATTAGACGATATCTCCACCAATAGTAGCCCGATTTTGATGATTCTTTCGCTGTTGTATAGAGTATGATCCCGGGGTGGTCCCATTTTAATTTAATTCCTGAGGGATTGCAACTTGTCCCGTAAAACTTAAAAAAACGTCATCTTCTCTTGAAATCACCACTTGCCGATTTTTTTTTGTCGACTGTTGTATATTATGGTTATCCCCGTGACTTCGTTCAGTTGCTGCTATTTTTACATAAACTTTAAACTCAGGGGTTGTGTGTCGGGAATTTCTTTCTGTGCACCCATACGTTACAACAGGAAGCTACCCTGCAAATTTCATACTCTTAGTAGGCTCTGCGTTGATTTTCAAAGAGAATAAAACCACTACGTTTGATTGTCAGTCAGTCAGTCAGTACCGTAAGAGTTATTATCAATGCGAAAGTTCGGATGAATCGATGTTTGTTACTCAATCACGTCAGAACGGCTGAACGGATCTGTATGATATTTGGAGGAGGTAGGTCACAGCGAGATTTTCTCGTTCTAAATTGGAGCAACCCGCCTGGGGAGGTACCTCCGCCTTACAGAAGATTGCAGCCAAATAACATTATTTGTTTCAAATAGTGTTGTGTTCCTGCGGTGAGTAAGGCTGCCAGAGCTCTTTAGGGGGGAAGGGGGAGGGGTCGGCAACGCGTGCGCGATTCCTCTGGTATTGCAAGCGCTCATAGGCTACGGTAACCGCTTACCAACAGTGGGTCGCATGCTTGTTTGCCACCTTAGTTGTATAAAAAAAAAATAATAAAAATTTGGAACGGAGATAGATTATTATCTGTATAGTCTGGCAGATAAGCTACCTTTTATCTAGGTACCATGCCAGCGAAGCCGCGGGCACAAGCTAGTACGGGTATAAGTAATGGTGGAAAAAGCCTTACGCATCATATTTTGTTACATCCTACTTCCTACAACCTATCCTAATAATATTATAAATGCGAAAGTTTGTGAGGATGTTAGGATGTTTGTTGTTCGATCACGCCCAAACGGCCGAACGGATTTGGATAAATATTGGTACAGGCAGAGATAGATTATAGTCTGGAATAGCATATAGGCTACTTTTTGTGTAGGTACCACGCGAACGAAGCAACGGGCGGAAGCTAGTCATAAATAATAATAGATAAATAATGGATACTTAGGCTCGTATTCAGAGACACGACTCGAGCATAGATTTAGTCACAGATCAGCTGAACTCTACTTAAGTATTGAATCTCTCCTCAAATATAGCTTTTATTCAAGAACGGTACTTAAACTACTCTCATTTGAATCGAGTCTCAAATCTGTACTCAAATGTTCTCGTTTACATTTTGATTTATTTATAATTTTCGATCCGTTTTACGCAGAAATTCAAACAGCCAGGGTGGAAATAGAACAGAACTATAAAGTGCAGTATAAATATGCATCAAAGTACGTGTAACGGAACGAAAATGTCATTTGATTAATGTCTAATCAAATCTAAACTCAAGCACCGATTTCGTCTGATTGACGTTTTAGAATAAGCATTTACTCAGGTGAAATGTGATCATTGAATCTATACATAAAAACTGTTCAAGAATTAGTATCTCGCCTCAAATCGAGATTTAAGTACAGATCAACGCTTGAGTCTTGTCTTTGAATACGAGCCTTACTTAACACATACATTATGTTGTCACATTCAGCATCTCAAAAAACCCATTGATTCGCCGAATAGACAATATGGCGTCACAGTGACAACATTAGTCTGCGCATGCGCGTCCCGGATTCAGTAATAGTTAGTACCACGCGTGCCCCAGATTAAGCAGCAGTTTGTACGTGCGGCCGCAGAATAACCAGTAGTTTGTTCTGCCCGTCATGGCTCACTGCTCCTGGAAATCAGTGATTGATTGATATTGTTTCAAGTGAGTTACGCCTTGGAGATGTGTTACTAGACTATGGCTTGTTAATGTATGAACTGGGAGCATAATGTGCTGTTGGTTGTGGCACGCACATCCTACTATATTATAAATAAATGCGAAAGTTTGTGAGGATTTTTGGATGTTTGTGGTTCAATCATGCCACATTTTTCTGTCCGATATGGGCTTATTCTACATCCATTTTTCATTGAGAAACTATATCAGCTGTTTTGTGGTCAAATCAGTTCAAACTCAATTATTCAGCTGTTTTAAGTAATAATCTTAATATTTACGAACGTTTAATAATTAGTTGTAAAAAATACTAATTACAAATAGGTCAGAATTTCATTTATTTCGATAATCTTTTTTTTTTCTTTTTGATAGAATCAATCCCTTTCGGGATGATATAGGTACATAATATGCATCCCTTTGTATGACTTTTCTTGTATACGGAGTTTTTTTAATTTTACTTGTTTACTTTTTTTAATTTTTCTCCGAGTCTTCAGTTTTCATCAGATTTTGTCATAAAAACTGGCCATGATCAGTCTTCTGGCCCGTAATGCTTATTACTCTAAGCAGAACCCCATGGAATGCAGTTGAGTCAGCGTCCAAATTAGCAGTTGACAAAGGCATTTGCATGAGCGAAACGGTCTACGTGATCTGGGTACCCATGTGTGTACCAGTTGGGTTAGCGATGGGTACATAATGCTTGCTTCTTAGAACTTCTTAGTAGGTACCTAGGAGTGAGCTGTTCTGTATGTCTTGGTAGATCCTTTTTCCTGTACCGAAAAATTGTTCAATTGGTTATTGAGAAAATTGTTTTCTTACAGTACTACCGTTAGCTACAAGTACCTACCTACCTAAGTTTTTATTTTGATAGGTATTTAAATAAATAACACCCAACAGTCACATGTATGTACGTAGTCCTGGTTTACTCCACACTAGGATTCTCTGTGTCGTGGGTATCAGAAACTATGAGTACCTACTCATAGTTGCTGATACCCACGACATGGTACCACATTGCACATTACCCAGACCTGGAATAAATATTTGCATAATAGGTAAATGGTAATCTGATGTGTTCTTTTAGAGTACGTTTTTTTTTTATACAACTGAGGTGGAAAACAAGCATACGGCCCACCTGTTGGTAAGCGGTTACCGTAGCCTATGAGCGCTTGCAATACCAGAGGCATCACGCACGCGTTGCCGACCCCGAACCCCCCCACCCCTAAAGAGCTCTGGCAACCGTACTCATCGCAGGAACACAACACTATTTAAAAAAAATAATGTTATTTGGCTGCGATCTTCTGTAAGAGGTACCTCCCCAGGCGGGCTGCTCTAATTCAGAACGAGAAAATATCGCTGTGCCCTACCTCCTCCGAAGAAGTGTATCACCTTTAAGAATACCTAAGCACAATCCTGCCCCAGGAAGTGACGATAAAATCTGTGAAAGATGAGTCTTCGTGGACTTACGAACAGTGGAAAAGTTTCTGAGGCCGTTTGAAAGTGCCAAGTTGTTTATTATTAACTACTAGCCTCCGCGGTAACCTATATGCTTCTAGGTACAGATGATTTATCAACGTAGGTTTTTTCTAATGTTATACGGAGACAAACAGGCTTACGGCCCTCCTGATGGTAAGTGGTTATCGTCGCCTATTGACATCAGCAACACCTGGAGCATTGCTAATGCGTTCCTGCCGAACCCCTCCCCCCCTATAAGGCGGAGGTACCTTCCCAGGCGGGCTGCTCCAATTTAGAGCGAGAAAATCTCGCTGTGCCCTACCTACTCCAAAATAAAACCAGAAATCGGTAGATTATCCTCGCGAGGGACCAGAGAGAATGGCGTAAGAGGCCAGTGGGTGCAGACGGGCTGAAATGATGATGATCATCATCATACCATGCTACTATATTCTTATCTTATCCTGAGTTATTGTAAGGATAAGATAATGCTAATCAAAGTTTCAAAGGCCTGTCCTTTATCTTGACGTAAAATAAATGAAAAGGCGTTTTACAAACTAAATAATAACCGACTTCAGACTGACGAATTTTGAAATAATAAGTTACTTACCTAAATATGGATCATTTGTAGTCCGAAATAACTTTTATTATTATTATAATAAGATCTTCGTCATCTCTTATCTTTTTTTTTGGTTGTTTCTTATAAAAGTCGTGTATAATTTTAGGGTTAACAGATTTAATTTACCATTTTATAACCCAATAACTTTGTTCTTGGCTATGTTTTTGTACCATAAATCATACTATCCTACTAATATTATAAGAAAGTTTGTGGTTCAATCACGGCTAAACGGCCGAACGGATTTGGATAAAATTTTGTACAGAGATAGATTATAGTCTGGAATAGCATATAGGCTTTTTATGTAGAGAACACGCGAGCGAAACCGCGGGCGGAAGCTAGTACATAAATAAAATAAAATTGTACTGTCGTTGACTTGTCTTTGTGTAAGTCGGTTATTAAAAAGGACTGACCTTGAATTTAATACAATGTCAACACTTTAACGTTATGGTTAAAGAGAAAGAACATTTTGACGTCATCCAAGAATGTAAACAAACAACTTTTTGCAAAGGGTACTCAACACTACACAAATTGTTAATAAAAAGATCAACAAAAGCCGGGTCTGTACTTTTAATATTTTAATTAAAGTGAAAGTTTGTGCTGCCTACCGAGGACACGCAATTTGGGCCGTGGATAAACTTCGTCATCTTAACTTCAGTAATAAAATTGAGAGATGGGTTTCCCAAACTCCTGTAAAGAAAGGAGAATAGGTACCTACTCAAACTTGAAATTGTTTTTGTTCAAGGACATGCGCCATACATACCTATTCCCCTGGGCACGTCGCGTCAATCATTAGGTACCTACATTTAGCACATGCCCACCTTTTCCTCATTGTCTAGCATTCCATGCGTGACAGGTCGCAAGCCCACCGTCTCTTCTTTTTTCTATTCCCTCATTTGAATTTTGTTTACATTATAGTTGTTTTGCAGGATAATCTGATTGTGTCATACAAATGAGGAAAAATACTATTCTTTATTAAAGTTGTCACACCAAACAATTGGCTTTTAAGAGCCAATCTAAATCAGTTCCCGAAACTGAGTCGCCAATAAAATGATTTAAAATGGGTCGTCTTTGAGTGTAGAACAGTCTAGAATGAAAATAAAAACGTAATTCACTCGGTTTATACTACCTAGCTACCTACCGAATGTATCGTAAGTTACTACTAATGTAAAAATCAAAGATGAACGATGGATCTCGTGGACACCACTACGTTTGTATATAACCTTAGATAATAAGCTGCAATGAGGCCTGCTCATAGATCAAATGTCGAAGAGACTTAGTTCTGCAGCATACGTAGTCAAAAAGACACGTGCACACCTCATCGACACATGGGTATCTCGAACCACTCGCTTTACGAGATCCTTTCTTCCCCATTTCCCCATACGTGCAACGTGCAAGTTGTGGAATGAGCTTCCTTCCGAGGTTTTCCCACGAACCTACAAAGTCAAAAGGCATTTATTTCAATAAAATCACTAGGATCACTTTGAAACGTCTTAGAAACTAGGCGAGGCTATGCCTGTTCCTCGCGACCAAGCCTAGAAGAATCAGGCAACTTGAAGAGCTTCAAGAAAAGTACCAAAAGATTTATCCAAGGCAGGCAACGCATTAGCAATGCTGCAGGTGTTGGAGATGTCAATAGGTAGGCGACGGTAACCGCTTACCATCAGGTGGGCCGTAAGCCTGTTTGCCTCTGTATAACGGTTTGATTTATTTTTGAAAATGTAACTATTACCGTGTACGGCTTTCCTTGTAAACACTATTATAGACTGTTAAACGGCTACTGAATACATCACAATAGGTAAAAATAAACATACAGCCACAAACCACAAACAATATTACTCTAGCCTGTCGTGTAAGTCCTGTCACCGCACTACCGGCGGCGTTAGTGTGGTTAAGCTACCGTTAGCCGTATGACTACTACCCCTGTAACGTTGGCGCCCTTTATTAGTTTTCATGTGGGATTGCTAGATTTTTGGAAGAAATAGAGGCTGTGTTTAGGAGTATCTTGTGAGAATAAAACATGGTGAGAAATTTGCTACAAGACTTTTAAATTAAAATAAATGTGATTTCGTCTCGTTAATATAGTTACCAGCCAGCATACATCTATCTACATGAGATGAAACTCCGAATTTATCTCTATTTGTAGGAAAACTGGCTATTTAATTCCGCAGTTTTAACCAGATCTGCCGTAGTGATGCAATCAACATTACATAAATACATCAACCGAAGTGCTACAAATTCCTTATTACAAGTCGTGCATGAGTAATCTCTACAAATAAAATGATTCCAAATATTGATCGTTTTAGAACAATGAGTGTGTTCGTATTGCTGCCAGATGCTAATTAATCGACGTTCCGCAGTTACATCTTTGCATTGTTACGTTGTTCAAAAACTCTTAACAGGTTTCACTTTTAGTCATCATAATTTCAGCCGTAGCATGTCCATTGCTGAACATATAAATAAATAAATAAAATAAAATAAAAAGCCTTTTATTTCTTGTTTACACTAAAAAACTTAAAAATGACTAAGTAAATAAGATAGAAAGGTTTAAAAAAAAAAAAAAAATTGAATAACGTAATGTTGTATACATGTTTTATAGTTTTATGTTATTTGTATACTCCGATGTGATTTGGTTAGTGTAACTTATTTTCAAGAACCCCTTCGTAGGTGAAGGCCTCCTCCAAAGGTCACCATTTGTATCAGTTTTTATCTTTATCTTATCTTTATCTTGTTCCAAGTAGTAGTTGTTGTTGATCGTAGCAAGTGGAAAGCCGTGGTCTCTGCCTCAAAGCGACTATGTGTATGACTTCCCACTATGTGGGGCCCCATACTTACCACGCTGGGCACGCGGGTTATCAAGCGCAGTTAGAGCTAATAGGGGGGACGCTGTTACCCATCACCTAGCTTTTTCCCTTATCATGCTAAAGGTGGTACCTCACTAAGATGTACCTACTGACTTCGGAAGCCTTCACTGTGCGCGTTCTGCATTTAGTAATCATACTAAATCACGAAATATTACTTTTCCTTATGACAGTTTCATCAAGCCTTAAAAAGTCAACATATTCTTATTTTAATGCTGCATAATCTGCATATTCTTTGTTTTGAGAAGCCTTATCTTCGCATTATTACTTGACTTAAGGATTTCCTGAGCTTTTACCTTCAATTACTAGACTCATTATAGTCCTGAGTATGACGTGTGTAATGCGGGACGTCAACAAGCGTTCATTCAACTTTCTTCCCTACTTAAGTTTCGTAAAAAATGGTATCATTTGTGATGTCTTGCAGTAATTGGTAAGGAACCATTAAATCTTTTTGAGTGAATTCTTCCTTCTCACTTATTCTTCTACATTTCTCTCAACAAATCTGCTTTAACAAATTATTAGAGAACAATCATGAATAGACTTGCGGTTGAGTTGAGGGTCTTCTGCCTATCTTGCTAATTCCATTTTGTGAAAAATATCTGCGATAAAATGATAAGCTCGCGCGCGGTGTTTGGCTGATTCTTGTAGGCTTGGCCTACTCCTAGTTTCTAAGACGTTTCAATATGATCCTAGTGATTTTATTGAAATAAATACCTTTTGATTTCGACTTTGACTATCTTCTCCGACAAGAAAAGTTCTTCCTTGAGCCTAGATTTAAATGTGACCTACTACTTGACTCGTTGAAAACGTCTGGTTCACCTTGATATACATTTTGGCCAATAAAATAAATCTATTTGCACAAAGATGAAAATTGGGTCATGGATAATGATGGATGGCATACAAAATTAGAGTCGTCACGTGAATTGGATGGAAAGCATCATTATGACTGTAAATTATGCCAATTTAACAACAGTTATAAAAACTGCTCTTAAATAGCCTTGGGTGTTGTGTACTGAGTACGGTAAGTTCGTATGCTTAAATAACACTTCATCAAAATCGATTCAGCGGTTTAGGCCTGAAAACGTAAGAGACAAGAGTTACTTTCGCTAATATTGGTTTGGATTTGAGCGCATTATTGACAGCGCTGAACGTTGCTCAGCCTAGATTGATCTGTTATTATGAACCACCAGGCTAGTTATCATGCCTTTTGAAAGTATCAATAGACTTTCGTATGTGCGAGACGATGAAACTAAAATAGCCATGCGACATCCATGCGAATATTTGAGCGCAAATGGTAACCTACATGTCCAATAGCATGCAAGGCTCAAGTCATTACGATGTCAACCACCAAGACAGCGTTCAAAATTACTGTTTATGTGCAGTTTGCACAACCAATTTACTTTGCTAATTGTCGGCCTTGAAGCTTAGTAGTTTTTGAGATCGTAATACCTACTTACCTTACTGTCGGGATCACGGAGCAAATGTTTGTTCCTGGAATCTTAGGACGAGGAATCCATAAGATTTTTGCAAACCCACGAACCGGGTGACGCAGTATTGGAAGGCCCCCCAAGGATGGAAAAGGCTCAAGACCGTTCGTCGTGGAACTCTTTGGGGGAGGCCTATGTCCAGCAGTGGACTTCTACAGGCTTATGATGATGAGGGCCCTTCCAAGGCGTCTTATTGCCATTCAAATGCGAGCGCGTCGGTTGTCGGTTCTGCGAGCTATTTATTTCAGGCAACATTTGTCTAGTACAGGATGTGAAATACTTAAAAACTACGGCCCATATAAAATATATACCTTAGTCTAACATACATAAAATAAACCTATTTACTACCACGTAGCGTCGGCGACGTGTGACACGTCATATGTGCTGCGACCGGTAATCGTCTGCGAAAACGTCGGAACATAACATTCTGCGGCCAGAGATTCTTCCTTAGTGAAGGTCGAAAGTCCTTAGTGAAGATATTAAAACGGGATTGCAGCTAGGTGTGCCATGTTGCCCTAGAATCTCCCATGACTCTTGAAATCGTTGCTCTCTCGTTATATATAGAATCCTACTAATATTATAAACGCGAAAGTTTGTAAGTAAAGATGGATGTTTGTTACTCTTTCACGTTAAAACTACTGAATGGATTTTAATGAAACTTTACAATAATATAGCTAAAACATAAGAATAACACATAGGCTACAATTTATAAAGATATCGTGTGAATTGTAACGCCACGCTAATATAAGCTACTCGAAATACTAATCCTGCGCAGACGAAGTCGCGGGCACCAGCTAGTGGCATAATACGCCGATCTGTCCGTGCATCCGACTACTTTCTTCATCGCTATATATGTCTTTCAATTTTATAAGGCTATAGAAAATTGTATCGGAGCTTTCAGTATTCAGAGATCATTGGACGAAAATACTACCATCAGACATGTCCAGAAATCTGCCTTTAAATTATTCTATGCAAGGTTATTCGTAACATGTTTACCAGTCATTTATTTTGTTCTCTTAAGTTCTTTAAATTAACTATTTTTATTATCTTAATAACTAATTGGATCGGATTGATTGGAACCATTGAGCAGATTTTTGTTGTCTTTTTCAATGAAAGATCGATTTTCCAAGTTTATTGCCAATTGGGTGTAGAATAAGCCCCTTTCGGGATAGCATACTTAGTATGAGGTTTTTATTACGGTAGGTATTTATTGTATAGTAATATTAATAGGTATATGTATGTTTATAAATATAATATTCTATCAAACATTGTAGGTACACGAACCTCCCTCTATAATCACGTCTCTCTAGCATCAAAGGTTTGCTGGAAGAAAACTCTTTTTAGGGTTAAGCTCGCCTTTGAAAGAAAGAAAGAACGAAAATACTTTTATTCGTAGCATTAACCTTAAAATTACCCAAAACCTTATGGATTAAACTATACAAACTAAGACTAAGAAAGAGAAAGAAAGAAAACTTAAATGCTACGAAAAGGCGTCCGACTCAGCATTATGTTGTGATAGCCATTGAACATGGCCATCACAACGCTTTGTACATACCTTTCTTTTTAATTTTTGTATCTGTATTTTTCTTGTGTACAATAAAGAATAAAGAATGAAGAATATGAGTCACCATGTATAAAACATAAATATTTTTGATGAATAGCGTAATTTGACACACCACCACAAAAGCGGACATTTATATTTTTTATTTTTGGACATTTTGTAATCGTTCTGTCTAAACAACGATAAGCCACAACGCAGTGACTTTACTCTTTCTTTGTCTATGGTGTACGTGATGATATCAGAAATCAAATGCGTAGTATTATGCGTAGCCTCATATGTTGAATCGACGCAATAAATGCTGAGAATTAGTTAGTAAAAACATTTAATAAACACTATTGCAAGACAACATTTGCTTTTTCGCTCCAATCAAGTTCTAGGTCGGCCGAGTTATCACCGCAAGGTCTAGGCTAGGACGTTAGTTTTCCTGTACGCTGTGAGTATTATATTGTCTTCTAGATCTATTTTCCTTCGATTTGGCCAGGACTTTGAAAATATTTGTTTCAATAATTTGACTTAGTTTCAAGCCAATAACAATTTTAATTTCATCTATGTTTAGAAAACATTTATAGGTAGGTAACTATAATCTTTTGGCCTCGTTAACATTTACGTCCATACAAATACCTGTTTGATGTGAACGAACCCGCCGGCGACGTCGTGTCTTTAGCTGATTAGCAGACGTCTAATCGCCTGCTAAGCACTTGCATACTGACGCACGTATTTATGAGGCGTTATTTTGTAGACTTTATGTCATCATCTGCCTGTAGAAGTCCACTGCTAGCTAGACATAGGCCTCCCGCAAAGAGTTCCACGACGAACGGTCTTGAGCCTTTTCCATCCACCTGCTTCCTGCAACTTTCACAATGTCGTCGGGCCTTCCAATACTGCGTCGCCCGGTTCGTGGTCGCCATTCGAGAACCTTTACTCCCCAACGGTTGTCGGTTCTGAAAACTATATGAGCTAAGAGATAAGTCGGTAACCTTGGTTCTTCTACGGATTCCCTCATTTTGGGGTCTTATCACGTAGTGAAACTCCAAGCATAGCTCTCTCCATAGCCCGTTGCGCGACTTTGAGCTCGTGTGTTATGTGCATGAAAGAAACCCATGTATCCGTTCGCTTTTATCATATTGTTAAGGTTTTTATGCACTTTCTAAAGACCTCCGTCATGCAGCCATGTTTGAGGCCTATGAGCAGCCTATCTAATAGTTTCGACCTTTTTCATTATCCAGCTCTAATCAAGTAATTCGGCCTTAATCATCGATTTCACCGCACGCAAATTAGACTGATATCTGAAATCTCGAAGTTTCCTTTCAACTTAGGCTCAGGGCACGATGGCTCAAGGACTTTAATTGTAACTATTGCAGTGCCTCGATACGATTTAATAGTGGATATATCAACAAAATCACTTCAAATTATAGGTACCGAAAACACGAATCTTTCGTCTTCTAACTCTTCTAAGAACTGAATTAGTTTGGAAGACCTATTTTTTTTAAGTAATACCATTTTTTGATTTCAAAACAGCTGATTCATTGAGTTTGAACTGATTTGAACCCAACACAACCACTACAAACCAACAGCAGATTTTAGCATAATGTTTTTCCTATGTATTTCTAAAAGTAGTAGAACAAACTATTGCCATTTGTATGTGGAATAAGCCCCTTTCGGGATACCATACATATTATGAATCACCTTATATAAGCTAAAGTTGGAGGGGTTATTTGTGGTATAAATTAGTAATTCGTATACCTACTGGTTTGCAAATGCAAGTTGCGTAAGGTTGATAGCGGCGGCGGCGCGCCAGTCTGTATGTCGCGGGGTGATAATGTCGTGTTAACTGTCAAGGGCTGCTAGTGTGCTACTTTTGGTCATGACATTTGAAAGAATAACAATTACAGATGCAAAAAATCAATAAGCACTAGCTATAAGTTTTCAATAGCCTTTTATTGTATTATTTTTAGGATTTTATTGTTTTGAAAGAAGCCTACCTACCTGATGAAGAGTCCTATAAATTTATAGGTACATCATAAAATCACGCCTTTTTCCCAGAGGGGTAGCCAGAGACCACGGCTTTCCACTGGCTACGATCCTGATATACATCATCGCTTCATTCACCCTCATCACATTCCTCATACATACTCGTCGGTTAAGGTTACTATTGACCTGGCCTTTTTCCAAAACGTCACCGATTTAGTGCAATAATACATCTTCATCTGAAGATGTGTGGACATTACAGATTTTTTCAATGGGTCTTAATCATAGCTTCGTAAGGCTTCGAGGTAAATTAGGCATAACATTTCATAAGATGCAACCCTAGTTCCGTGGCCAGTGTTGCCAAATGCCGAACCGGACACACGCCAAATATGAATCTCGTCTCGCTGCGGTTGCCACACGAGTGGCCACATCCACATTGGCCTCATTCGCATCATTCAATTACTGACTATGAATTTCAGGAAGGCGAATGTTCGCCAAGTTAAAGCACGAAGATATTTTACAGATAAGTGTAAAGAAAAACACCTAAAAATGTGTTGCTTTCACTTTTAAATAAAGTAAGAAATATTATTTATTAAAAATATAGCCAGACCGCCATGCCACCTCTCGTCAATGATATACATGTTAGTAGACATTGAGCAGGCAAGTTTCTGATTGAAACTTCTGTTGGTTTGGTGGCGCTAGCGGTTCTTAAACGATAAAAATATTGCATCTGCCCAATATGCAATTTCAGCGTCTTTCGTTCCATCGCGTCGGTATCGCATTGCCGAAGGCGAATATGCGCGTTCGAATCTCGCTGGTTCGAATATTTTGGGTATCATTTAAATTTACGAAAAACACTTGTTTATTATCTTTGTTTTTATGGCTTCATATCCGTACCTATGTGATGATAATTACAATATGCTTTATGTGAAATGTCAGTTGTAGCTGATAACTGCTTCCGTGGCGTTAATTTCTTACGGAAATCAATCAACACAGTTTTATCTTCCTACCTACTTTAAAGTGTAAGGGGAATTGATGAAGCAGCGAAAACTTTACTTGAAAACTGTTCCAAACTTTTAATGACTTTCTGGCTGTCACATGAAATATTTCTTGTTGACTCTCTGAACGAGCCCTGCCTCGGCACGACCGACGATATTTACAGTCTGTTTTCAATGTTTGATCGATCAGAAGCCAAGGATTACCTTGCCATGCGAAAGTCTACGTTGCTATGGTATCTTGTAGCTCAGATGGATCAAGTATTGCTTGCTTGTCGTGTCACTGATTCTTTCTTGGTTATCCTGTATTCAGTCATTGACCAGGTTGAGGTATGGTGGCCCTGAAAAGGGCCTATGACCGTCGGTGAAAGAATCAGTGTAGTGAAAGGATTAGAGTGTACACCTTTCGTGAACATATGTCACATGTCTTCGAATTTTAGGTTCTAGGACATGCCTGTTTCCCCACGTTGTTTTCCTTCGCCATTTGAGTAGTATAGCGCTCATAAATTTTCTGAATGGTATAACACATTGGTCACGACCGGGATTCCAACCCACGACCTTTTGATGGGAAGGCTGGGCCACTGCCACCTCTACCAATGCTCTCATCAATGGGTCAAATAAATACATTTTCTTTCTTTCTTTTCTTCTTCTTTCTTCATCAAGTATTGTATTTTAGTCGGGTAGTGGTAAACAGTAATGTAACCTTAACCTGCTTTACGATGAAATGCTGGTCGCGTGACTTTCCCTGAACAAAACAGTTTCTTCGTTGCGCATCGCTGTAACTTTTCAATGCGTGGTCGGCATTCTTAACGTGTATCGATTAATTTACTGTGATTGCGCGATTGCTATTGGTTGGTACATTTCTGGTACGTTGGCATAGTATTTCGCTGGATTTGCCTAATCAAAGTCAAAAGGAGTTTATTTCAATAAAATCACTAGGATCACTTTGAAACGTCTAAGAAACTAGGTGAAGCTACACCTGTTCCTCGCGACCAAGCCTAGAAGAATCAGGCAACAAACACGGCTTGGTACTCTATAATTTACATCGAAGATCATTTTTCAAAAATTAGAATTTAAAGCTTCAGTGTGGTGCCGATCGAACTAGGTGAGGCTCAAAAACAAAATAATCTAATTATAATCTCTAACCAAAAGCAACCTCCTGATATCCCATTACCTACTTAAAAGTTCAAAGATTTTTCGGGTTAACTTAAATCTATTAGAGTGAAACACATGCTTCTTGTTTTAAGTCAGTCATTCATTCACAAGGAACTTAATAAAAACATGTAAGTAGTTATCACTATCAGTCTGTCAGTCTGTGCCAAGTTATCCTTGATTATATTTCATTCATGCTCCCTTTTCTAACAATAACTTCTTTATGCCATCACACCCACTTGTCCAGGTCATATTATACTGAACAATGGATACGTCACGCACCTTATTTAGGCCAACTTAGAGAGATGCGAGTGGGGCATCTCTCTTAAGTCAAACGCGTCTGTCTCGTCTGGATAGTCCTACGCTGTCTAGTACAGTTGGACGATTGCCAAAAAACCTTTTTCCGTCTACAATTCGATGAACCCTGTTGCAACATCTGACTGATTAATGACTTTATTGTCTGTTTCTTAATAGGTATCGTGTTTCTTTGATTCTTTAGTTGTTTCATCAGATGTTTCTGTTGCGACTTTTACACAAAAGATATACCCCTACTAAAAAAGTACCATAAATGTTATTCTAGGTAAAGAACTTTATCAATTCCAAGTTTCAACGAAATCGGTTGAGCTGTTACGGCGTGATTGAACAACAAACATCCAAACATTTTCAACTTTCGTATTTAAAATATTAGTAGGAAGGATATCTTGGCTGATTTAACTCATATTCTTACCAGTAAATATTGATATTACAAACTGTTGACCTAATAAATTCTATGCAGATCGGATTGACGACGCGACGGTTCCAAAATTATTCTCTAACAAATAAACATAGGTACATCGCCAATTCGCCCAAGTTGTATGTAATTTATTCGCTCGGTCGTCAAAAAAATTGATTGGGATAACGTCTAGATCATAGAAGTTGACAGATCTTCACAAACCGGCGCCGACCTGATGACCCTAATGTGAGCACTTGTCACTCAAGATGTGACTTTGACACTAGACATTTCTTTGTTGTCATATCATTATCTGAGCTATCTGGATCAGTTCTCACGCAAATAGGATAATAATGACCCACATACACCCTTCGACATCTTAGCCATCTTTTCAGCAGTACTTTAGATTTTATTTCACATAAAATGCTTTTATTTTCAATCAAGCAACTCTTTCTATTTCTATTCGATAGAGGAGTTATTTATAATTGAAATAAGAAGACCTCTTATCTTTTAATCTCTTGCTCTCTCTTATTGCATTATTGCTTGTCGTGGCACTGATTCTTTCTTGAGCATCCCGTATTATGGTCAGTGACCAGGTTGAGATATGTTGGCCCTGAAAACGGCCTACGACTGTCGATGAAAGAATTTGTACCTCTAAGAGGCTCCTTTCGTACACATTCCTCTCTAATGTCCTGGTACCTAATCTTAATATCGTTCTTAACTACATTGAATAGACTGTCCTTTTGTGCTGTGTCCGAAGCAACGACCTTCCAAGAATAATAAGACCTTGATTAGTGCCATTTTTAAAGCCTTTGTATAACTGTAATTCAATGTTTCGTCATTTGAGTTCAATAAACGTGGTATTTCTATGGTCTCAGACACAATGACTTGTGGTTTTCAAGACGTTAGTTTTCAAGGTCGATGCTGTTAGCGCTTCTTTGGTATTTCGCAATTTGCCTAAGGATGTAATCACCAGGTGACAGGTTTAAAGAGTCTGCTTGTGGGTCCGCCATCATACTTGCTAGAAACATCTTACAAGACAGTGCTAATTACCTTACTGTAGCATGCATTCGGGTTTCTTAATAAATGTCTATCGTACTAGCGTACGCCCGCGGCTTTGCTCGCGTGGTATCTTCATAAAAAGGGGCAGTTTTGAAAAACCCTTAAATACGTATTTCATTGTTTGACTTTATGACTATTTGTACCAAGTTTCAGATAAATCTCTCCATGCGTTAAGATTCTTCCATACAAACTTTGACATCTCATTACACCCTTTAAAGGGGTAGTTTTGAAAATCTAAAAATACAGTTTTTCCTTATTTCTATCATTCATTATTTTTAGTTAGTTTCAAATCTGTAGGTTCAAGGAATACGATGTTTCATACAAACGTTTTAACCCCTTTTCACCCTCTTAGGAGTTGATATTTTGAAAATCCCTCCTTAGTGGACGTGTTTGGCATATAAGGCAGCTACTGTCCAAATTCAGCTTTATAGCTTCAGCGGTTTGGGCTGTGCGTTGATCGTGGAATCTGGCCTTGTTCTTTTATATATACAGATTATGGTGATGTGCTGTGTGTGCATTGCTTGGGTTCTAGATAAAGACTCTGTTTTGACTGAATGGACATAAAATGTCTATTGATTGGAATAAGAGAGACATAACTTACAAAAAGACTTTCATTGGTATGAATACGTAAACAAAGTGGATATATTTAGTGATATGGTGGTCAAACGCTTTACCATCAACGATAAAAAAATACCTGGAATACGTAGAATACTATATGCAAGGCGGACATACTTTTATCGAGCCGATAGAGTTAGTGAGTGATTATGAATAAGGTTAGTTAAAACCGACGGTCATAGGCCCTTTTCAGTGCCACCATACCTCAACCTGGTCATTGACCTAGTACAAGATGACCAAGAGAGAATCAGTGACACGACAAGCAAGCAAGGGGGTTAGTTTTTAAGTTCGTCCACAACATTCAAAGTACTACGCAGTATGTATTTCCCTAAACACACAACAAATAGTGTCAGACAAAGTGGAACATCACGCCAATTCGTCATCACTTTCCACACCAATAATAGTGTTCACGAGAATTTATTACGTAAGGTTGATGTCATTCACAGTTCGTACTATCGCCAGTTTTTGTGAGAAAGTCACAGATAAAAGTGCTAGTTTTTTTATGCCATATGTATTCTAGTGAATCCGTGGTTATCTGAATTTTGGATATTGGATCAAAGGTTATCTTTAAAGGTTTTTATAGTTGCTTAGCTTGAATATTGGAACATTAAAATTTCCTAACATGTCTACAATAATAATTATGGTCCTTTATCTAGTCATGAGACTGTTGTACGTTTTTGTTTTTTTTTTTATATATACAGTCGCATTTTTTAGATAAACAACGTGATCCGTGACTAGTATACAATCCCGAAGGGCTTTTTCTATAACCAAATATAAAGTAATATTAGCGGAAAAAAACACAGTAGTACAAAATTTATTTTGTACTATTTAACAACTTTATTAATTTTTATCTTTTTATCATCGTTGATCATCTTGTTTGGTTAGGAGAGATTGTGTGACGATTTTATGTGATTTATGATAAGCGATGCTTTTACGGATTCACCACATGAACGACATCTGTGTGACTCTTTTCCATGAAGATAGATAAATCATTTATTCGACACACACAAATACAGCACAGACAGAGATAAAAGCAATCGAAAGAAACAACAGTAAGTTACAATCACTATAAACAAAAAAAACTGAACGAATGAACTCTACAATTCAGTGTAAACTTTAAATGTATGTGTTCCGCCCAACCTTTCAATATAAGATCGCGTCCTATTGTCAATCAGTCGTTTTACCCGAAAATCGAACTTGGCACTCGTTCGGTTATCTCGACACGTCAGTGGACCTTGAACGAGAAGTATTTTATGTAACAAGTCGCGAACTGAACTGCATTACATAAAATTAGTTGGTGCTACTCTATTCATATCATATCTTTTACTGTGGCATTTTTTAATCAGTAGTATGAATAATTCCATTGTAATTCACACATTTTTCTAACCTACTTATGTGATTATCTATATATTTGAATCACTTGAGCATAAATGAAACAGGTGTCTAAGGCAAGTGTGAAGGTGAAGACCTTGGCGTACGATAAGTGACCAAATCGGTGACGTTTTGGAAAAAGGTCAGGTCAAGAGTACCCTAAACCGACGAGCATGCATGAGGAATGCGATGAGAGTGAATGAAGCAAAAGAGGTATGTCAGGAACGTAGCAAGTGAAAAGCCGTGGTCTCTGCCTACCTCTCTGAGAAATAGGTGTGATTTGATGTATGTATGTATGGCTTTAGCTAAACCAAATAATTTCAATGTATTTTACCCAGAGTATGTACAATGCGAACGACATTGTGAAGGTTGCAGGAAGTCGGTGGATGGAGAAGGCTCAAAACCGTTCGTCATGGAACTCTTTGGGGGGAGGCCTAAGTCCAGCAGTGGACTTCTGCAGGGTGATGATGATGATGATGGTGATTTACAATGTTACTTATTGTTGAATTAAAAGTGTTGCATGCATCGAGCATGACGCATGTAACAGCTAAATGAAATTTATTGACGATTTAGAGACTGACCGGTGAAGTACGAATATTAAATTTTCTATACTTCACCGGTCAATCAATCACGCCTTATCAAAATATTGGGGTGAAGATCTAGTTTTTTTATGGAAACTGTGCTTGAGCAAATGCTATGGGTGTTGTTAGGCCACGAGTCCAGATTGAGCTTCTAGATATAGAAGTGAATATATGAAAGATGATAACTGAAAAGCTCGGAGAACACACTTTGGGACAGGCCTTAGCTCCGAATGAACGCATCTAGATTCTAGGTTGAGCGAAATAGCCACAATCGCTCTACATCTAGGCCACAACAGACGACAAGTTTACGATGATGAAGACTGACAAAACAGACATCGCATCACCTTTTCAGTTGCGTGTACAAAAGGATCGATTACGTCAGAGTTACGTTCACTCGATCCATAAATTACATAACCGTCCATTCATAGAACTAATTTTGATAAGGCTCTCGGGCACTTCAGATAATCTACCTAGCGATCATCACCTTGAAATTCATTTATTTTTCTCAGTAAGACTACTGCAATCCCTATTTGCCAAAAGGGCAGTTGTTTCACATGTTTGGGGCCCTTTCTCGCCCTTTAACCGGTTGCGGCGTCTACTTGAACCTTTCCCAAGGCCACCAAGTTGTGAACCTCCGGTTTTCAGCATGGTTGATATGGCCAGATATTATCGACTCTCCGACAGTTCAGAACAATTTGGGAGTATGTGGTTTCTGAATGTCCCTGACCTGACACACTCAGGTTAAATTTCAGCTTGTTCGTGGTATGTGCTGCCTGCCCACACCTTAAGCAGTCCAAAAAACTGTGGTCACACACCATTACCACTGGATACGAGAAACCTGTTTCATTGCATAAGCTGAAGACAACCACAAATGGAGACCCACTTCTATTTGTTTAAATTAAAATTCTAGTCTGGTACGAGGTGGATGATTTTGCTTGCGAATGATTGCAAAGTGGAAGGTCGTTTTAAACAAATATAATGGATAGTTCCTGCTGTGCTATTCTAATCAATCGTCGGATTTAGCTCTGAAGCTTAGATACTCTATACAGAGAAAAATCTACTTTCTTGGAAGGCCATAAATGTTTCGAAATACCTCAAAAGTAGAATACAAAGGAAGACCTTAGCTTGCCTTACCTAGAAGTCGTTCAGACAAAATCAGCAAACAAAAGCTGCACATGAGATTTCCCAGCTAGATATTTCTCACGGGAGAGATAGCAGAATCCAAGATCGTGGGAGTCCCTAGCTAGATATTTCTCAAAGGAGACATGTTGTGCCGACCCCACATGAAGTGGGATAAGGGCAGGGAGATGATGATATTTCTCAATGAACAGAATCCATGATCAACATTGTACTTCTATCTAATCTAGACCTTCGCTCGGTAGAGGACGTCTCATATGCTTTTTGCAATATTTCTTCTGAATGAACGTAACATTGACACCTAGATACGGTCTACACGCCACACCCATGGCGTTGATGTCACAAAGCATTAGTTTCTATGCTGTTTTGTAACTTGGTTTAGTGAAGACCTTGCCCGGTGTACGCAACGATGTTTTAGCGCCTACTGTTTAACTACGCTGTTTGCAGACAAATGTTGGATTAAGCTGGGCCTAAAGAATTTCCATGTGCCTTCTCACGTGACTTTTGAATCAATTGGTAATGTTAATACAGATTAGAATAGCTAATATTTGAGGCTCTTGAAATAAGATTAAGCAGAATTTTTTTAATGCTGGATCTTCCTTTTTTCCAATCCTGGGACGTTGTCTATTTCATTTCATTAACGAATCTCATTATAATTTTGTTATTCAAATCGTTTCATCAATATTCAAGTGAAGAACGGGGCGAACCTCTAATAACAATGACTACTTAGATCTCGCGATGACCAGTAAAAGATGGAGATGATTTTGATATCTACAATTTGAAAATGTTTAGCATGCTCTTACTACTACTACCTACCCAATCTTAACAGAACTAAGAAGTCATTGAAACTCATGAAAACAAATGGGAGCTAAAATCTTCGTCGAACTAAAATGTTATAATAACTTTCCTCGTTCTGTAAAAACTAGGATATTATGCAGATGCTTGTTCGTGCAACTCGCTTTCCTGTCGTCGGCATGCGAACACCGAGCCAAATAGCATTGCTACAGTGTGGGTTTACTACCGGCTTGGTTAAAGTCAAAGTAGTAGAGGGCGTCGTTGTAAATAAAGAAATGAGTTGGCACTCTGATTTAGATATTCATATAGTCAAAGTCAAAAGGTGTTTGTTTCAATACATTACTAGGCTCACTTTGAAACGTCTTAGAAACTAGGTAAAGCTGTTTCTCGCGACCAAGCCTAGAAGAATCCGGCAACAAACACGGATTGGTTGTAATTTTTTCGATGACCCTTTTCACAAAATATAATTTAGAGATTTAGTGTGCCGAAAATAATCAGGTATTATATAAAAGCTTATAAAAATGTGAGAAAAAACAAATGGTGCGATATTTTTTTCCCGAAGCCTTCACTGTGCGTGTTCTGAGACGCGCTCGGCCAGTTTAAGTTTATTTTTTAAAGCGCAACCTTAGTTATTCAGAATAAAATAACGAAATAAAACGACAACTATTCAATGACTAAAACATTTAAATTCCTAAAAGATTACTTTAACTCAAAATATCTACTATAAAACTAACACTGGTTTATAAAACTAATTATATTTTCAATCATCCTACTGTAAATTGGAAGGTTTATGAGGATGTTTGTGGTTCAATCACGCCGTAACGGCTCAACCGATTTCTATGAAACTTGGAATAGAGTTCTTGACCTAGATAGAATATCATATAGCCTACGTTTCAGGTACTTACATAGCTATAGGTACCACGTGCACATGCTAGTCCACTATATCGAAAACGAATTTGTGGACCCACTAATAAATTACGCCTTAGCATATTATTATCACACTCCGGCTCAGACGTCTTATTATAGAAACAAGCGATCCAAGAAAGTTGGCTTTCTATTCGAAAGCAAGTTTCCTTATTTCAATTCCATCTCATTCATAGCCAATGCCAAAATGTATGAGTACTTGAGCACATTGCGATTACCGCGAATTATGCCTGACAAATCGCAAGTACATTTGGGAAACCCGGAGAATCTTTGCGATCTTTATATCGTGCTAGGCAGTTCAAGCAAGACAGCCCTCGCTCATTCAGTCTTCACCCAGCTGCTAAAGGGAGCTAGCGTGGTCGTTCGCGAAATTAAACTCCACGCGTACTCGGAGTGAATCGCGCGCTTTTTGTTTCTTTTCTTTTTTTTCAAAGTGATTGTGTAGTGGCTTACCGTAGGTAGGTGAATGTCAGTTTTGACAGATTGACCGTGACTCGGTTTGCTTTTGTTTTTAAATATTATTTGGAAATGTTTACCTTGTTAATTTGGTTGATAATGTCTCAATTTGTGTTTTTTTTTTAATCGAAACAAACTGTTTTAATGTAACTGTAGAATATTATACTTTAGTATAAAGTACATACCTACTTTAATTTTACTTCAGGTTAAATACTTATTATTGCCCATAAAGAGATTGGCATTTTTTACGCGTTTCTACAATGTGTTCCGTTACTAGTAAATTTCACCAAAAGGGCTTATTATTTTAAATAAAGAAAAAAAAAATAAGACACTAGAGCTGAAAAGTATCTTTGTGAGGCAGGGGCCTCACAAAGATACGTTGTAGCAAAAGGTATCAAAACGGACATAGATCGTTTGATAAGAGGAGGGTAAGCTTGACTCAAAGAACACCAAAATCTTTTGCATGAAATTCAGCTCTCAACAGTGTCGATAAAAACAAAATTTCGCAATCGATTGAACGTCAAAAAGGCGCCTGCCTTATCGAAGACAATCCCACAATTTAAAGTGCTCATTGACGGCAAACAACAGCATCCATCTCTTTCTGTATTCTGAGCAATCTCATTAGCTTTTTCTATTTAGATTTATCAATTTCAATTTAATTAAATTGAAATGCTAAATATATTAACACCTTAGTGTGAGTAAATTACCAATAAACGTAGTTTTTTTTCCACAATATTATTTGCCAGGGTCTGGGGGGGTCCTTGGCATTTAAAAAAATCTGAAAGTGGTCCGTGGCTGCATAAAGTTTAAGAACCCATGGATTAGACGATTATTTATCGCGTTTTCGAGACCAAAATAGCGTTGCGCTCATATCAGAATTAGAATTTTTGAATATTATTTGACATTTACATGCTTAAATTAATCTAGTTAGAATTTTAAATATTAAGTAAATTTAATTTATTTTTGCAATAATAATTTGTTTGAATGTATTCTGATATTAATGTGACATGAATAATTTGAAATCTGTTTTTATGGTTACTATCATAGTTTATAGGTAGATAAATGTACTAACAAATATGGTGAACAACCGAAATAAAATATATTTAATTGAATGATTATCTGGTTTAACCATTTGGTTTGAATTGGCGCAATCATAATGCCGTTAATGATAATTAGCTGAAGATGAACACGTAGCATATTCGTATCCAATAATCACTCAACCTTGCCCACCTTGTGGCTTGGTTTGTTAAACATTAACTGTAATAAATAAATAAATAACACAGTCATCTACATAGTCCTGAGCCCACACTAGGATTCCCTGATTCGCGGGTATCAGAAACTACGAGTACCATGGTACCATAACACCCAGACCCGGAACAAACATTTGCAGATCATGCAAACAATTGTCCCGCGCTGTGCACTGTGGTTTCGTTCTTAATATTTATATTCATTTAAGGTTCTGGTTTCTCCTGAATCCTCTTTGGACATCTTGAAAGGTCTCACAGCTTTGAAGTGTTGTGAGGCTTAAGGAATACATTCATATATAGATAGATAGATAAAAAATTTATTTGGCACTATACATTCTTGGATCTAATTCATCTTTTGTCCTGAACTACTGAATTTACAAGCTTATTTAGCTACTGAATTTTCCTTGTAAAATGTATTGTAATTTCCCGAAATTATTATATGTAATGTATAGTGTTTTTTAGTTAAAAGAAAGACTTTCGAAAACAAAACGTGGATCAAAGGGATATGCCACTTATAAACATCGTACAGAAACCTAAAACTACATAGAAAGATTCCTGAATGTTCCTGAACATTATTAGTAGTCTGCGAGTAGAACGGCTGACAGACGGTGATTATATTGATTTCCTTGTCAGACTTCGGAACCCTAAAGTTGCTTACCAACATCATTCGTAGGCTAACCATAGTCAAGTAAATCGTCAAGCCGGATGTTATGTTGTAAAGAAAATTATAGCCGTTTCCTTTAAAACTTCAAGCTTATGTTTTATTTTACATTTACATTTCAATTGCTTAAACTTGTGCTTAGACCTCAAACAGAATAGGTTCAGGTATGGTCGCCCTGGAAAGGTTTTATAACCCTCGTCGGTGAAAGAATCTGTGTGTTGAAAGGATTAAATTGCTCCTTTTAGAGGCTCCTTTCATTATTGCATGCGACGGCGAAATTTGAAATTTGAAAATATTTCTTTTAGACAAGTGACACTGATAGATCCCGCACATTAATTATGCAAGCGTTATTTCTAGGTTCTTCTGAAACTTGTCTGACCTGACCCATGCAATGGCATACCTGTTATTGACTTACAGATTTGTAATTTAATCTTGCAATTTAAACTTTGTTTAGATTCATCCGTTCATGTCTGGAGGTCAGGCTCTATATCTTACTACTAGGTATATTATAAATGCGAAAGTTTGGAAGGATGGATGCATGGTGGAATGCATGGATGTTTGTTACTCAATCACGCCAGAACAGCTGAACGAATTGGATTAAATTTGGCACAGAGATAGATTATAGTCTACAACTATAATAAATGCGAGAATGACACAGAATTTCACAGCATCACCCACAATTGATCGATCACATTATGATTAGGCTGTCAGTTCTCTCCCACACATACACATCAAAATTTCCACGCGAACCAAGTCGTTGGCAACAGCTTGTTTTTGCATAATCCTAATTTGAAATTAACTTCTGAGTTTGTCTTGTACTCTTTGATTGCGTGACGGAGATTATATCGGTCAAGATTATCGATTCAACTTTGATAAAAGATACCTAAATTTATACGAATTTCGTGCATTAATCGTATGTAGATGATGTGGTTTAGGGAGTGTGGTATTCAAGGTGAATATGAAAATGGATTTTGTTGTATATTTTAATATTGATCGACTTTAAATTGTATTTCAAAATTGTTGCGCAAAGTTAGGCCTCTAGAGCCCCCTGCCAAGCTCAGTTAGTTTTTGCTTTAGCAATTTATTATAACTACATAGAAATATATTTTTATAAAAATTATAAAATTAGTATATACATATCTTATATACTATTTGTGACTGCTGAATTAACTCTACTCTCTGCGGAATTTGTCGAGGTAATTTAAAAAAATCTGAAAGAAAAATATGATTTTTTTTTTTTTTTTCTTTTCTGCTAATATTCTTTCTTTTTGTTGATAGAATAAGCCCCTTTCGGGATGGTTTACATATTATGAAACACCTAGTATAAAAGTAGAAATAACTGAAGAATAAGGAAAATCGTGTGCGATGTAATCTCAAAACGGGGAAAACATGACCGTGTGTGGTCGTCAGTTTAATCTACGTCGAAATTAACCAACCAAGTGAATGCCTGAGGGCACATTTAACCGCAATTTTGACTGACGCCTTATGCCCAAAGATAAACGTAAAGGCGCTGTGCCTACCTTAAGTAACGTGGCGCGTGAACTGGCAAAATGTGTGCATGGTTCTGACTACTCCACTTTGGCATCTTAAAGAATCTGATCGGCTTGAGATCTGAGAAAATGACTGTCATTCTTGGGGACAAAAATCGTGAGCCTATAATATAATAATATCAGATAAGGTCTTGTGACAATTCTATCCTACTAATATTATAAATGCGAAAGTATGGATGGATGGTTGAATGGATGGATAGTAGATGGATGTTTGTTACTCAATCACGCCAGAACGGCTGAATGGATCCGGATTAAGTTTGGCAAAGAGATAGATTATAGCCTGGAATATCACATTGGCTACTTAAATCTTGAAGTACTTTATAGAGTACTTTATAGAGTTAATTGAAAGAAAATAAGCAATTAAAACGCTTCCATTAATCTTTAGCTATATTTTAGAGCAGTGTACACAGTGCAGTACCAAGCTCTATACGTTTATGAAACATCTCCTTAGATGCTGAACCCATGGTGTCTTCCAGATCGTTGCGATCTAGATCGCAGATAGTGACGGCCCGTGACATTGATTGCCGGTGAAATTGATTCCAATTGACGCCAATTTATGCACGCTTTTTCTCAAGGATGGCTGCGATGAATAGGCGATGTCACGTTCAGGGGTGCCATATGACAGAAAGGCACTACCCGTAAGACCAGCCCTTATAGAATTTGGTACATCTTCTAATATTATAAACGGGAAAGTTTGTAAGTATGGATGGTTGGATGTTTGTTACTCTTTCACGTACAAACTACTGAATGGATTTTAATGAAACTTCACAATAATATAGCTTATACATCAGAATACACATAGGCTACAATTTATAAAGATATTGTGTGAATTGTCCAAAATATGCCGATAAGTGTCAAGTAAGTATATATACTAATCCTGCGCAGACGAAGTCGCGGGCACCAGCTTGTAATATATATGATTCATGCATAATATTATCTAAAGTAACGAGTGCTTTTTGCATTTGACCTCGCGATGTCCGCTAAAAGTTGGTGCTTCGATGATCGTTGAGGCACAATTAAGATAAACTTTGAAAATCGCATCTTAAGCATGTTATAACTAATTAAATACATTTTCTACGGGTTTTCCTTGAACTACTTCTATGTCTGAGAATCATATATTATTAAGGAACAACAAAAAACTATGCTGGAATCTCGATACAGTTTGAGTACATTTTGCGAAAAAATTGTTTTGAAAATTTTAAAGCGGGACAGTTGATTAAAAACGCACGGGATTTGATAGTGTTCAAATCTATTAAAATCAGACATGAATGTTATCCCAGATTCTCGGTGCTTAAACTAACTGTTGAGTCTCCTATAGATGATCAAAGTCCATTGTCCAAGAGCGAGGCAGCCCTAAAAGCCGGGTCGTATCAACCGTGTCACTGGACAAACGTGATCAGCTGCTCTGATTTGAACGTGGCACACTTGTCGCCACTTCGGGATTGATCGCACTTGCACCATACTCCATAGCGTTAGTATTACGTCCAAGTGCCGAAAACGTGACTTGTCACTGGGTAAAGTTTGAAGGCCCCACTTGGCTCCATGACGGGTCCGATAGAGACATCTGTAGGAACCGTAAAAAAAGAAAAGTTAATCGGTAGTAGTAGTATCTGTTAATCTATTGCAGTGTGTTATATATTTATATACCTATATACATATTTAAATATAGTGTTTGGTTATATATAGTATAGTTTTTAGTTAAGTTAAACAATCTGTCGCACGCCAACCTCCTGTTTCTACCCAATCAGGCTGGCTGGTAGATAATGCCTTAGCATTAAGCCCAACTTTTGTACATTGTTTTTTGTGTGCCATAAAGATTAAATAAATAAATAAAGTTGTTTTTGTAATGATGAAGTCTTATACCTAGCAGGTTCAAAAGGCTGGTTGCTAGTCGTTTCACTGATTCTTTCTTGGTCATCCTGTGTTATATCAGTGGCCAGGTATGATGGCCCTGAAAAGGGCCTATGACCGTCGTTGAAATTATCAGTGTAGTAAAAGGATTAGAGTGAGCCTCTTAGAGGCTCCTTTCGTGCACGTGTCTCATGTCTTCTAGAAGCTAGTAGAGTTATATACCCATGCGAAGCTGGGGCGGGTCGCTAGTAAGACTATTATTGCAATGTGTGTGTTTTTTTATATTGATAATGGTAAAGCATTTGGCCATCAACTCACTTTTGCAAGTGAGATGTGGCCTAAGATGGAGCACGCTTTCCCAGAGTGAACTTATTGACTCTAGATTTGAAGACTCCTAGATTGTACTCTTTCGGGAAAACAGACGCAGGCAGATCATTCCACTCTTTGGCAGTACTTATAATAAAAGTGGAGCAGAAACGTTTCGTTCGACACTGTGGTATGTCGCCATTAAGATCTCTTGTATGCGGGCGTATAATAAGATTGAATATTTAAATCTATTTTTAGAGGAGATGGGATACGTGTTGCAATGCAGATCGATATTATTTATCGACTGGCTATTAAACAGGTTTGTCAGTTGGGAAATACAAATAAAACGTGTTAATTTATCATGGTTATGAACATAATTTTACTAAAAACGGAATATTTACCAGCATGCGGAATGATCATGGCGCATGAAGCTGTGCTTAATTATCAAGGAAACCTTCACAAATTAATAATACGCAATAGTCACATACACAGTCCTGACCCCTTAGCATTTTTACTTACTTTGATAAATGTATTTCTTTTGTCTACAGGACGTAAAAGATGAGAGTGACGGATGCGGCGCCAAATTCACAGTCCTGATCGTGTCGGACAAGTTCCTTGGGAAACCGCTCCTAGCCAGGCATAGGTGAGCTGTTCAATATACCTACCTACCTAGATCCTAGTGGTTCTCCTCGAACTGAGATCTCGCGATGTTTGGTAAAAGTTGGTGTCCTTGGTTCTTCTACGGATTTCCTGATTTCGGATGTTATCACGTAGTGAAACTCCGAGCGTAGCTCTCTCCATAGCCCGTTGCGCGACTTTGAGCTTGTGTATGAGGCTAATAGTTAACGATCAAGTCTCAGTGTACGCACTGATGGTAGACTTTCGTCTTGAGTCTCTGCGGTATTTAGGGTAAAATCTTAAACTCGCGTCTTACATGTTCTTACTAATATCCAATCTTAACTGAACTACGAAGACTTAGAAACTTTACCAAATAGGAGCTCAAGTTATATTTGTTTTTTAATGTCTATTTTCGTTGTATCTCAAAAACCACATGGCCCATTATAAAAATATTTTTGGAATGTATGAACAAAGCACTTTCGTATGACACCCCACTCTATGTAGGTATATTGTTGTTTTTTTTAATGGCTGGTTCCCGGGGCTTCGCTTCGCTCTTTTTCCGAGGATTTTCCATAAATATTCTTACAATTTTGATGTATTCAATTCCATACTGATTGACGGTTCGAAAGTTATGCTCCAACAAATATACACACAAACATACAGCGCCGATTCGTTAAAAGGGCTAATGACTGTTTGTGGAAGAACTAGTGTGGTAGGAGTTATTTCGTGCACAGTTTCTATGAAGTCAAAGCCCGATTACAGGCAAAAGCATAAACTTCCAAATAACTCTAACAGACTCACGTAGTATCACCTACCTACTTATTTTCTCATCAACCAGTCAGGTCTACTGATAGCGCTGAAGGACCCACTGTCCGAACCAAAGCTACGTGTTGGGAATCTCGTACGCAGCTAAACCAACAGATAACCTATCCTTTGTCCGTCTATATGTCCTGTACATAATGGCGGAAATTGTGAGGCAAGCGTGCGTTTATTGGGCTTTACGTCAAGCCGTAAACAATTTACATTAAGTGGGTATAAAGGTGTTGCGCAAACTTGCATAGTATATACACTGTGATCCTATCCTACTAATCCTACTAATATTATAAATGCAAAAGTTTGTGAGGATGTTTAGATGTTTGTTGTTCAATCACGCCGAAACGGCTCAACCGATTTCTTTGAAACTTAAAAAAGATTTCCTTACCTATATAGGCATATAGGCTTTTTATCAAGCTACCATTCGAGCGAAGTAGCGGGCGCGAGCTAGTTTATAATGTTTCCTATCCCGAAAGGGGCTTATTACATACTGCACAAAAATAAATTAACAAATAATTTCATAATTCCCAACGGTCACATAATGTTACCTACAGTCCAGACAGGCACTCGCCCACTACGCCACCGAGGTCGTCAAAAAGAAAGAATATTCGCGAAAAATGAATTACATATTATGAATCACCTTGTATATTGTGAAGTTAAGCTTCATTCAATTTTATAGACCTAATAAGGTTCGGGAAATGATACTAGCAGAAGTAATTTAAACGAGACGGACTACAAATACGAACTTATAATACAATATCTGTCTTGATATATTATTTTCTATTCTTTGGGACTGCCCTATTGCAGTCTGCTCTACGTGTTCCTTTACTACTATCCCGAAAAATTGATGAAATAAGCCCATTTTATCAACAAAAAGAAACAGATTATCGAAAATCTAAAACAATATTGATCGAATCGGGTTTTTCATTAAACGTACGAGAGATACGGAGATCGAAATCTAGTTTTGCTACCTAAAACTGCTGAAGGAAGTTTGTACCAATTTGACCCAAAAAGTGCAGTGTTTTTTGAATGAATAACGTCGAATTTCCTAAATTCTTAGATTTCGTAGTACAAACTCTATTGCCAATTGGGTGTAAAATAAATTTCGGGAAAGTGTTACATTATGATAATCATCTCGTTAATCTGCAGGAATGAAGTATAAATAATTGATAAAAATTTTAAAGTAATGTAAAATTATATTGCTTGAAATACATGTAGATAGGTACTGAGGTGTTAGTGTCATTTTATGTTGGAAACAATGTATTCTGCCAAAGTTATGGCGTGCAAATTTTTGTTTTAAGTTTAATATTTTTTGTTTCGACGCAATAACGTCAGTTTCAGTCGCTTGCATCAGAAATGCCGATTCACAGGGCTGATAAAAAAACAAATTGGATTGCGCAATATAAAAGTCTAAACTCTAACATACATAGTAATGCACACGTGTCAGTAAAACTTGCCGATTCAGTATTACCTTTTATTTTTTGTGTAATTCAGTTACAGTTATTTGAATACTTGCTATATCGAATATTTATATTGAATAACTTGTAAAGGAAAAAGCGTATTTCACTCAACCGAAAACACACAAGCACTTTTTTCAGGAGCTAAGGTCTCTCAAACGGATAAGGTTTACATGTGTTTAGCATGTCCTAGAACCTAAAAAAAGACATGTGACATGTGCACGAAAGGAGCTACTTAGAGGCAAACTTTAATCCTTTCACTACACTGATTCTTTCACCGACAGTCATAGGCCCTTTTCAGGGCCACCATACCTCAACCTGGTCACTGACCTCATGCAGGATGACCCAGAAAGAATCAGTGACACGACAAGCAAGCCAGGACGTAGTTACTTGCTAAGAAATATTTTTTGAAAATTCACTTCCGTAACGGCGAATTATTTGTATGTAAAATCTCGTAATCTTGAAAGAGAAACAGAAGCGGGTTCTTAATTAAAAAAAAAATAGGCTCACGACTTTAATCCCCAGGTATGGTAGGAATCCTCACAGATCTCCAAGCGATCCGACCATTGAACATGTCTAAGGGGAGTCAGAGTCAAGTCCGTACGTTTGGAGTACATGTCCACGTTTTGCTGTAGTGAGTATTCCATACGTGACAGCTTGCAAGCCCATCGCCGCTTTAACAATACTTACTGGTTTCCTCGCGATGTTTTCCTAATCATTTTTAGAATAGAAAACCTCATTGGTGCACGACCGGGTTCGAATCCACGGCATTTGGGTCGAAAGTCGGAAAACCTCCCACTAGGCCAACACGGCTTTTTTATTAGTTCAGCTATGTCGCACCGTGCAGGTACTTGTCTGCATACCTAAAGTGGGTACTTCCACCGTGTTTTCCGCGTATGTCAGCTCTCTAGTTAACTTACGAATGACAAACAGACAAGACGAACGGATTCAACAGTGGTATCGTTACGCATATCGGCAGCGCGCATTGAATTTTTAACATCATACAATGTTATACGCCCTATGCTAAGCAGTAGAGTAAACGCTAGATTGGGCTTATTAGTATGAACCGTCACGGGTATGAACGTCTATCCATCAACGGGTCTCCGTTGATGGATAGCATCCGTTTGATAATTGCAACTAAAAGCCAAAGGAATTTATTGATTAAAAAATGATGAACTTGTCTTCTGCTACAAAGTCAATGATGTATACCATCCCGAAAGGGGGTATTCTATCAACGAAAAGAAATAATATTCGCGAAGAAAAACATCTATTTTTTTAATTTTTTCACTAACTTTCTCAAATTAGCTGTTTTTGATATTTTTATCATCATCATAGAACTAATAACTAAACGTACAAGAAGTTCGGAATCAAGATTGCTACCTAAAACCGCTGATTCATTGAGTTTGACCTGTTTTGACCCCAAAAAAGCTGATTTTCACATAGAGCTTTTTCAATGAAAAATGTCGAATTTCCAAAAGTCGTAGAACAAATATTATTGCCAATTGGTCGTAGAATAAGCCCCTTTCGGGGTGGCATACATATTATGAATCACCTTGTAGATAACTGGTTTTATAATAACTCGCTAACTTTATCGGCTCGATAAAAGTATGTACGCCTTTTTCTTTTCTTCTTTTATATTTTTTGATTAACTTTGGATTTTTATTTTATTTGTCCTATTTTACCTCTTTATTTTATCTCTGTCCAAATATATGTACCAGGTCGCTCTGCCCCCTTTTAACGATTGTTACTCCGATAATCGCCTACGAATTAAAATTCAGCGATTGAAATCGGAATGCAAATCGAAAACAAGGAAAAACCAGAAAGAACACAATGATAAAAAAATGTATTTAAAATAAGGTCTAATGTCAGGTTTAAACGCTTACATAGCACCAGAGATAAGGAAAAATGGCATTTGAAATAAGACATCGTCAAGTGTGAGTCGGGACAATATATCACTGTTAAAAACACTTACATTTTCTTCATAAGACGCTCTGGGTTAAAAACGTCAAGTGTCTTTAGAACAATAAACTACTGTTTATATAGCGTGCTGTGATGATATTATTTCTTAATGGAAGCTATAACCATGACCAGGAATGAACTAGAGGCCAAGAAATAAACAAATAAACTCAAGACTGTATTATTGATCGAGCGAGCGAAGCGAAGATTTCAGAAAGAAGTCTCGAAGTAATAAAAATACATGAAGTGGTTGTTATATTAAAGAGTTTTGTTCATACATTCCAAACAGATTTTTATTCTAGGCCACATGGTTTTGGAGCAAACGAAAATAGTAATAATTGAAAACCATTATAGAGCTCCCATTTGGTAAAGTTTCAATGACTACGTAGTTCAGTTAAGATTGGATATTAGTTTGAAAATAATAAATAAATAAATATTCCGGACATATCACACATGGTCAACTAATCCCAAACTAGGCATAGCCTGTAATATGGGTACCAGAGACTGATATATATAATAGATATATATAAATATTTAACACCCAGACACAGAACAAACATCTGTATTTATCACAAATGTTTGTCCAGTGCGGGGATCGAACCCGCGACCTCTAGCGCAGAAGGCAGAGTTACTACCAACTGAGCTATGAGGCCAGTCAAAGTTTATCATAAATTTGTGTCTCAACAATCATCGAAAAACCAACTTTTACCGGACATCGCGAGATCTAACTTCGGGGCGAATCCAAGTGATACGGTACTAGGCTGGGTACCGTTTAAAAAACCACCTAACCCTAAAAATCATATTACAATATTCAAAGAATTGATAAGATCGTTGCCCCATTTAGCATATGAAAAGAATCGCATAACTAACACCCTATATCTCCTCTTCCACAGACTGGTGAACTCAATCCTACAGGAGGAGCTGAAAGAGATACACGCGTTCACCCAGAAAACTCTAACCGTCGAACAGTGGAAATCCCAGAGCCAATGATATCACTACTTTCCTACGTGATATCACGAACAGCCAATGAGATGTGTTGAAATATAATGAAGTGATACAAGATTGGTTGTTTTTTTTACTGAAATCCGAGATGATGGATATGATGAATGGGATGGATAATTTTTATACGGTAAGCGTGTCGGCTCCCGGGAAGGTGATATTGCATGGAGAGCATTCAGTGGTGTATGGAAAGACGGCCATAGCCTGCAGTCTTGGATTGAGGAGCTCGATCGTTATAAAGGTAATTATGTTACTATTGAGTGCTATTGTAATTATTTTATTATGTCGTAAGAGGCGACTAAGGGAAAAAAGCTGCGTCCCTCATTTTAACAACGATAGCTCTAACTGCGCTCGCCAACCCGCATGCCCAGCGTGATGAGTATGGGCAAATCCCCCCACATGATAAGGGCTCTGTCTGTGGGGGAGGCCATGTTCAGCAGTGGACGTCGAACGGCTGAAATGATGATGATGATGATGAGTGCCATGCAAGGTATACCATCCCGAAAGGGCTTATTCTACCAACAAAGAGAAAGAATATTAGCTTAAAAAAATACCAAAAATTGTTTTTTTTTGGAGAAAACAAAATGTCCTAAGTTTTCTCAAATGAACCCTTTTTGGTATAAAAATGTCGAATTTCCATGAGTCGTAGAACAAACTTTATTGGCAATTGGGTGTAGAATAAGCCCCTTTTGGGATAGCATACATTTATGAATCACCTTGTATAGTGTCAAAGTCACGTTATTCTAATCATGTTCGGCAAAGGAGGAGAAGGAAGGGCACAACTAAATTTTCTCGCTCAAAATTGGAGCAGTCTGCCTGAGGGTACCTCCGCCTTACAGAAGATCGCAGTCAAATAACATTATTTTCAACATTATTGGTGTTGTGTTCTTGCGGTGAATAACGTTGCCGGAGCTATTTAAGGGGAGGGCTTATTTCGGGGTCGGCAACGCGTGCGTGATGCCTCTGGTATAGCAAGTGTTCATAGGCTACGATAAATACTTACCAGTTGGGCCGTATGCTTGTTTGCCACCTTATTTGTATAAAAAACGAAAGAAAATCTTTATAAGGTAAAAGTAAGGGCTAAATTGAATAGGTAAGTACTGAATTGGCAACGGTGTCTAACAAATATTCTTCAGTTGCGTACATGTTTGCTATTCTCGTAACTGTTATGGTGATAAATGTCTGTTTAAACAATAAATATTAATTGACAATGCAACAAAACAATGTGAGGAAACTACTCACCACTTAGGGCCATATACTTGTGAAAATTGAGAAATTCTCTTGAGTTGTTCTTGTCTCGTCTTCAATTGAGAAAAAAGAGCTTATTCAATTCTTGAAGACACAAAATCATCATTTCAGCCGTAGGACGTCCACTGTTGAACATAGGCCTCCCTCCACAAACTTCCAAAGGCAACATAGATACCTATTCGTAAAATAATGGTTTATATTAAAATACCTATAAATTCAACAACATTGTATTAGGTACCTAACTTCCATTTCTTTGATGGGGACGATACCTCATCATCATCATCAGCCTGTAGAAGTCCACTGCTGGACATATGCCTCCCCCAAAGAGTTCCATGACGAACGGTCTTGAGCCTTTTCCATCCGACTTCGCGCATCTATCATAATGTCGTCAGTCCAACGTCGCCCGGTTCTCCATAAATTTCATTTATCAAAAGTAACTTGACTGGACTGTAAACCTTAGAGCTCTGAACATTCTTCTCAATAACATTCCCGAACATTAGTCACAACATATATTTAAAACGCGCCGAACGCAAAGATACATATGGTGTCAAGACATAAATCACGTTTTCAGGTCATACTGGCCTCATAGCTCAGTTGGTAGTAACTCTGCCTTCTGCGCTATAGGTCGCGGGTTCGATTCCCGCACCGGACAAACATTTGTGACTAACACAGATGTTTGTTCTGTATCTGGGTGTTAAATATGTATCTATTATGTATATCTATCTGTCTCTGATACCCATAGTACAGGCTATGCCTAGTTTGGGATCAGTTGACCGTGTGTGATATGTCCGAAATATTTATTTATTAAATTTATACAAAAAGCATAACAAACTCTGACTTTCAGGAAGTGAACACATCAGCGGAGCCTGCTGTCCACATTCACCTGCCGTGCGTGGAGCTCCAAGACACCATCCCCTTAGAGCCGATCCTCAGCAGCCTTTTTAACCCGAAACTTGCTAATGGTATCACTGGCAAATTCTCGTGGAGATTACCAGAAAGGCTCGACCACGAACACCACTTGAAGCGAGTCGACGAGTTCCTGCACAGTATCAAGCCAAACTTCGACGCGCTGCCTAACAACCAGAAGAACTCTTTACGCAGCTTTCTCTACGTTTTCTCCGGGATTTTCGGGAGCACTTGTCTACCTGTCAGAGCTATGGAGATCTCCATGGGTTCAGAGCTGACGATAGGCGCTGGGACTGGCAGTTCGGCGTCCTTCGCCGTATGCTTAGCTGGGGCCCTTATACAGCTGTTGAAGAGGAAGACAGCATCAGATAGCTTTGACTCGTTCTATGATATTGGGAGTGAAGAGTTTACGATGTCTGAGAAGGAGATTATATCGGAATGGGCGTACAATTGCGAGCGGATCATGCATGGAACGCCGTCAGGTGGGTTTCAACTATATTTCACTAGCTTCCGCCCGCGGTTTCGCATGGTCATCAATCATAAATTCTGCCATAGAACGTTCACTGCTGAACGTGACCTGCCCCCAGATTTCCAGGGCGAATTCCTATCATGTGGGGGGAATTTGATGATACTTACCACGCTTGGCACGCTGGTTGGCGAGCGCAGTAAGAGCTATGTTTGTGAAAACAGGGGACGCTGCTGCCCATCCCCTAGCTTTTTTCCCTTAGTCGACGTTACACACATTTTACTGCAAATTCTCTGTTCTCAATGTCATCAATTTATCTAGACTCAACGTATCATCAACGTATGACGTCATCGATACTGGCAATGACCTTTCAAATGTTTAGTAGGTACCTACTCGTACCTACATTAGTTTGATATCGGACCTTGACATCGTTTACTGACTCCGCCTTAGGTAAACAGTTTGCTTTGAGTAGGTATAAATTTGACCATATTTATAGACTCACGAATTTTATCCTCAAGCGTAATAGATACTAAGATCTTGCTTCGCTGGTTCGATCGCTTATAGTATACGTACATGGTGAATAATTATGTAAATATGCTATCCCGAAAGGACCGTGTTCTCTAACCAATTGGCAATAAAGTTTGTTCAACGTCTTTTGGGAATTTAAAATAATTATTTAAAAAAATTCTATGCAAAAATCTAATGTTTTGGGGTGAAATCAGTTCAAACTCGATTATTCAGCTATTTAACGTACTAGCAGTCTTCTTCTTCTTGTGTCACTGGTTTATCATACAGGTCATCCTTTAATTGTCCTCTGTTTATTGTCTTTTTTTTTTTTGTAGACCTCTTTGTATATTCTGTTGTCTTATTATATAGTCGCATGTCTATTTTAGTTACCAAATCGTACGTCACTGCAGCCCTGAGCTGAAAATCAGCGCTGTTAACTCGTTAGCAGCACATGCTGAGCTCAGGGCTTTTCATACTTACTGTACTTGGCAGCACATTCCACGCACATACCTACACTTGTTTTCTCTCTTTCTGTCCACCTCTATGGTTTTTGTATTTGTGTGTGTCATACTTTTGTTCTTGTTGTTGTGTACAGTTTGTGTGAATAAATGATTTCTACTTCTACTTCTACTACTACTAATAGTTCAGTGACCAGGTTGAGGTATAGTGGCCCTGAAAAGGACCTATGACCGTCGATGAAAGAATCAGTCCTCCTTTCGTGCACAACGAGCAGTTCGACATAAAGATTACTAAATCTTGATGTCCAACTTCTTGTGCGTTTAATAATTACTTATTAAATGATAAAAAGACCAATAATTTTAAAAAGTAAAATTGGTTTTTTTTTTCGCTAATATTCTTTCTTCTCGTGGATCGAATAAGCCTCTTTCGGGATGGTAAACAAATAATCACCTTGTATTTTTCAACGAAATCTTTCTACAAAAAACAAATCTGAATGATGCGTTAGAATTATGTTGACACGTGCTGAAGGCCGCATCCAATCGGCCACTCGCTCAATGGCTTTTACGCCAACGTAACACTCGTCACAATAACTTGATAACTTTATGTAAGGTTCGATAATATTTGTACAAGTAATGACTTATGTTAAAAGCCGTGATGCCTAAGTGAGGATAAAATAACACCGAACAGTCACATACATAGTCCTGACCGCGCATTGGGATTCCCTGTGTCGTGGGTATCAGAAACTACGAGTACCTTGGTACCACAACCCCCAGACCCGGAAAGAATATTTGCAAATCATGCTAACATTTGTATCGCTGCGGGAATGGAACCCCTTGCGTCTCGGACGGGCACCCGCTGCACCACCGACGATGAGACCAAAAACGGCTAATTTGAAAATGTTCAGGAATAAATCTGAAAGATAATAATGTCTTTGTTTAAAGAGAAAGCCTCTTTCGGGATGGTGTACATATTATGAATCGGCTTGTGGTATGGGAACTTGATGAACTTGACTGGCCTCATAGCTCAGTTGGTAGTAACTCTGCCTTCTGCGCTAGAGGTAGCGGGTTCGATTCCCGCACTGGACAAACATTTGTGACTAACACAGATGTTTGTTCTGTGTCTGGGTGTTAAATATGTATCTATTATGTATATCAGTCTCTGGTAACCATAGTACAGGCTATGCCTAGTTTGGGATCAGTTGAGCGTGTGTGATATGTCCGAAATATGTATTATTATTATTATTATTTATTTGCTTACTCATTTTCACTCTCATGCACTTGTACCTTGTAAAACCTTTCTTTACAAATCAATCTATTTTTTTAGGTATAGACAACGCAACATGCACCTTCGGATCTCTGGTCTCCTTCAAGAAAGGCTCCAAGCCCCGCCACCTCGACATCCACACTGAGCTCCGGGTCCTGTTGGTGGACTCCCGCGTCTCCAGAGAGACCCGGGACCTGATAGTGAAGGTGGCAGCCCTGAGGAGGCGGAACGCGTCCGCTGTGGACAATATCATGCAGGCGTGTGATCATATAGCGCACACTGCCACACAGGTCAGTTCACGTTCAAACGGTGTGCTATATAGCATCAGAGTGACAGGCCTCATAGCTCAGTTGGTAGTAACTCTGCCTTCTGCGCTAGAGGTCGTGGGTTCGATTCCCGCACTGGACAAACATTTGTGTGATGAATACAGATTTTGTTCTGTGTCTGGGTGTTAAATATATATATATATTATGTATATCAGTCTCTGGTACCCATAGTACAGGCTATGCCTAGTTTGGGATAAGCTGACCGTGTGACAGGTAAAAAAATAAAAAATAAAGAGTAAAGTTAGTTAAGACGCAAAATGGTGTGGCCTCGATTCCCGCTGCGGGACTAATGTTTGTATGATCTGCAAATATTTGTTCCGGGTCTGGGTGTTGTGGTGCCAAGGTACTCGTAGTTTCTGATACCCACGACACAGGGAATCCTAGTGTGGGGTCAGGACTATGTATGTGACTGTTGGGTGTTATTATTTATTTAATTTTGTGACTTTACGGTGCTCGCGAAGGAAGGAAAGCTAGATGGGCAGCTTTTAGTAAAGATATCTCTAACTGCGCCCGCCAACCCGCGTACCCAGGCGTGGTGAGTTTTGGCAAATTCACCCTACATGATAATCAGAGCGACTTCCAGTGTGATAGTCACTCTGGAAACCTGTAGAGGAGGCATATGTTCAGCAATCATCTCAGGGCTGAAATGATGATGATGATGTCAAACTCAAAATTTACTTTGTTCAGAACATACTTTATTGCCAATTGGATGTAGAATAAGCCCCTTTCGGGATAGCATTATGAATCACCCTTGTATAGCCCTATGAATCACCTTGTATAGCCCTATGAATCACCTTGTATAGCCCTATGAATCACCTTGTATAGCCCTATGAATAATCTTGTATAGTCTCACAACGGCTAATATAATTATTTTCAGGTTTTGGAAAAACTCTCCAGTGGCAAGTGTGAGCCGGACACTGAATCTGATTACCAGCATTTAGCGGTACGTTTAATGTGTGATACAATTTTTTACCCAGCTGAGCAGTCAGTCCGAGCTATGTTTATCGCATTGTTACTTTGTATCTCTTTATTTATATTATCCTATTAATATTATAGACTCACTTAAGAAAGAGGGAATTGGCAGAGGTTGGAGGAGGCCTACACCCAAAAATGGGTACTCCAAGAAAAATGAATTCAAATATAATAATAATCTAAATGATATGAGAAAGGAGAATAAAAGGCTTAATAATAATAATAGTAATTAATATTATAAATGCAAAAGTTTGTGCGGTTTGGGTGTTTGTGGTTCAATCTCGCCATAACGGCTCAACCGGATTTTGATGGAACTTGGGATACATAGAGTTCTTTATCTAGAATAATATACAAGGTAATTTATGAATGACCCCCAAAACAGCTGATTTTCGCATAGAGTTTTTTCAGTGAAAAATGTCGAATTTACAAAAAGAGAGAACATTATTTTTCCAATTGGTTGAAGAATATTCCCCTTTCTTTTTGTAAATTCGTCATTTTTCACTGAAAAAACTCTATGCGAAAATCAGCTGTTTTGGGGTTAAATCAAAGGTCAAACTCAATGAATCAGCTGTTTTATGTAACAATCTTGATACCGAACTTGTTATACGTTTAGTTATTAGTTCTGAAGATGATAAAAATATCAAAATTTTAAATTATCAAATTTGAGTAAGTTCGAAAAAAAATTATGTTTTTTTTCGCTAATATTATTTATTTTTCTTTGTAGAATAACCCACTTTCGGGATGGTATATATATTATGAAACATCACTTTATTTACAGAAAGAAACTAATACAAGTAATATTTACAAAATACACAAGAAACAGTTGAGCCATCTGAAGACCGTTACAAACGATCAATAGATAGCTCAACTGATCCAGATCACTACCAGTCGGAAGCGTCCCCAAGACGCTGGCGGAATTGCCACGCTGGATGGCAATGCTAATTCGCTGGGCCAAATAAGAGCCGACCGAGAGCTGGCTCTTATTTGGCCCAGCGTATTATGACCTTGTGTATTCAACTTTTTATGTAGGTCGGAAGAAGCTGGTATGTGAATCAGTGTGTTGTGTTATACCTAGTTCGATCGGCACCACACTGAAGCTTTAAATTCCATTTTGTGAAAAAGGATCATCGAAAAAAATGAGCCGTGTTTGTTGCCTGATTCTTGTAGGCTTGGTCGCGAGGAACAGGCATAGCTTCACCTAGTTTCTAAGACGTTTCAAAGTGATCCTAGTGATTTTATTGAAATAAATGCCTTTTGACTTTGACTTTGACTTTGTTGTTGTAGGAGCTGTGGGACATGAACCACTGCCTGCTGGGCGCGCTGGGCGTGTCGCACCCCGCGCTCGAGAGCATCCGCGCGGCCGCGCGCGCCCGGGGGCTCGCCTGCAAGCTCACCGGCGCCGGCGGCGGGGGGTAACCTATTTACTTTTACTTCTACCTTTTTAGGCCTTTCCGCCACGACTTACTTACTTTTTATGTGTGTGATGAATACAGATGTTTGTTCTGTGGCTGGGTGTTAAATATATATCTATTATGTATATCAGTCTCTGGTACCCATAGCACAGGCTATGCCTAGTTTGGGATCAGCTGACCGTGTGATAGGGCCGGAATATTTATTATTATTATTATTTTTAGGGTTCCCTACCTCATTTGGAAAAACGGAACCCTTATAGGATCACTTTGTTGTTCGTCTGACCCTTTTTCTCAGAAACGGGTAAAGGTATCAACTTGAAATGTATACCACCTATTAAGGTCTGTGGGCTTATAGTGCCGTATAAAAATCAAAGCTCTAGCTTAATGCATTAAAAAGATATGTCAATGAATGTATAATTTTTGTATGGAAATGGCTAAAATGAAAAACCTCTAGGATACTTCCAGTTCTGAAATCCTCACAATTCTGAAAGGAATGCTAGGAGCTTTTGTGACACAGTTAAAGGGAAAAGTCTAAAATTGAGGAATTTCGAAGTTTTTTAGGAAACAAAGTAATATTTGCGGTCAATTTCATACAATGACTACGTGAGCAACCGCAAATATAAGTTTGTCAATTCCTACACTTGTAATTTTGATTTTCTGACCACGTGTACGGATTTTCCGACTGGTAAATACATTAGTGCGCGACGGGATTCGAACCACTGTCAGCGAAACCGTACTAAGGCGAGTGCAGAAGGCGCTACGTCCGAGAAAAGTTAGGTTGAGGCAACAAGCTCAAGGGCAACACTTAGGTACGGACCTCGGCTTGGGCTTGCCAGAGGGAGGTTTTTTGAGGGGGCCATCACCCTGAAGGGTTGGAAACGCAGGGACGGGATGGGTGGGTGTTGGGTGTTTTTATAAATATTTCTCTCTATTCCAGATACGCGATGGTCTTGATCCCGCCTTCGACTCCTCGCTCCATCATAGACTCTCTCTCCAGCCAACTCCTGGAGAACGGCTTCAGGGTCAAGGAGACCAGGCTCGGTGGTACCGGCGTCGCTGTGGAGATGTGACGAACGGACCCGAGGAAACGGATGAGAGTTATGTAGCAACAGTATAAGAGTGGTTGAAAGATGTTGCACCCGTGGAGAGTGTTACAACAACGGTTGATAGTTATTTATCAAGTGTGGTTCAGAATTTTTTCAACCTGACTGTAAATGAAAACATATTATAATAGTTGGGACTTATTACAAGAGTGGCTGATAGTTATAAAAACAGTGGATAGTTATTACAACATTGGTTGATAGTAATAACTACAATGGTTGAAGGCTATTACAACAGTGGTTGAAAACGTGGGGTCAAAGTGTAATAATGTTGCTTGTAAGCACTTAAGTTTATGAATGAGTTGTGTAAAGTGTGAAATCCTATGAAAGTTAAAGTAAAACAGAGACTTAAAAAGTGATTTGGCAATAAATTTATATAATCTGACTAATGTCATGACAGGCCTCAGTTTCGGCTAAAATTAGTCCTTAGCTAAACCAGTGAGTTTGCTATATCTTGTCAAAGTGTCACAAGAAGCTGTCAGAAAATAAATTCTGGCAATTTTATAATTAGCCTACCAAATAAACAAAGCATGTTGACTTTTATCTCATGCTTTTAATGTACAATAATTTAAAATACTGGCTGAATTCACCAGCACATCATGTTTGTTAGAACAGCCAGCGAAATAGGAATGAAAATCATAACTTTGAGGATGATTCAGTTAAGTCTAACAAATAATTAGATTGCAGATTTGATATTTCTCTAATGTCAAATCGCGTAATAAAGTTGCCACATTAATACTGTCAGTGCTGTAACAGAACAGATGAATAAATGAACTGCGCACTTATCGGCTCATTATAGCTCAATGTGTTAGTTATCTTCCGCAATAAGATTCAAAAATGTAGTATAGCACAAATTGTGATGTCCACTACACCGCGGCCTTTAAATCGCGTTAACTGTAGACAGACTCCTCACTTGTGACTCGCCACGATCAGAGTGAACCAATGGACTGGCTCAATGATTTGATTCATCAGATGAGCTGTTCATTTTAATTGAATAATGAAGTGCATTATTCAATTTTCCTCAGAAAGTGAAAACACCAAAAAGTGTTGAAACGTGAATTTGTTTTTTATAAGACTATAGAAGTTTTCGATTTAAATCGATCCTCATAGTTTTGGACTTCATTACCATTTCGCTTACGCAATAGCACTGATGTTTTGGTTTGCTGTCGTCATATCAATTGATTTCTACAATATCCCAAAAAAAATCGACTCAGTCGGCGTTTGAACCCGCAACTTTCCTCTAGATACGGGGATACTCTAACTAACTAAGCTAGTTGCGGGTTCAAATCCCGTCTGAGTCGATTATTTTTGGAATATTATATAAATCATAGTATTCCCTTAGTGTGTATCACTATATAAATAAAAATGACCATATCCATTCGATACAGTAACCAAGTGTTGGTGAACAGTGGCCTACAATTTAAATGATGAAAACTACAAATTTACGAAAACGACTGATCCTATCAAAATGATATTTTTTTCGGTTTTGAGCGGTACTTTGTGAACTTTTCAAAATTTCAGCGAATATTATTACTTAAAAAATTAATTAAAAAATTGATTTTGGGTGTTTTATTACTACATCATTGTAGTATATCGAGACGAGTGTTTTGGGTGTTATTTTATATATTTAATAATGTATAAAACCAATATGGAGGCTATGTCCTGTAAAATATATGTATGGCGAATATACTCAATCCATTCCATCGCGGGCATTTTAAAATTTAATCAAAGATAACTTTCTACGCTTGCTTGTGGTGTCACTGATTCTTTCTTGGTCAACCGTTATTAAGTCAGTGGTCAGGTTGAGGTATGGTGGCACAGAAAAGGGCCTATGACGGTCGGTGAAAGAATCAAACCTTATCCTTTTCTATAAAATAATATAGCGTTACTATCTTGCATTATAGCTTGCAATACCAGAGGCATCATGCACGCGTTGCCGACCCCTAAAAATTTCAAAACGTCCTTTTTGAAGAACCCCCTACTGTAGTCCTTAGGGAAAACTTCCTTCCACAACCTACACTAACTGTTTTCAAAATTTTTTTATCATCTTAAATTATGAATAACTTGTTTAGCATCAGCCTGAAAAAATAATTATTTCTGGCATTAAAATTAAAATTAATTATATTTTAAAATTGGAATTATAAATGTACAATAATAATATTATAAATTAGAAATAATATATTTTATAATTGTTGGTCAAATAAATTTAAAAGCATTAACGCTTTATTTATTTAAAGTACTTATGTGAAAACGATTTAAATACATTGCGTATTATTTTTAGTATTTTCTAAAAATAATAAGTTTTTCAGGGTTATTTACAAAATGCGCAAAACCGCGTAAAAAACTTTTCATTACTTACTTTTTTTTGTTTTTCAGTTTTTTTTAATTATAATCGATTCTACTTTTGATTCAGAAAATCTGTTTTCAGGGTTAGCGCATTTTAAAAATAACTTTGTTTATGTTTTTTCTTCCCACCTTTCTTCTATAACGCTTTGTCGATAAAGCTCTGAAGGTTGAATGCATGCAAAGACAATTTTAGCTTTTTTGTTCCGTAACTATTTACTTAAATCATTATGTACCTTATAGTTTTTAGCCTGATTCAGACGAGAAATTTTCAGAATAAATTATAACCTCTTTGCTCTTAACCTTTGAATCAGGCTAAAGGAAAACCTACATTTTAGCGAAAAATACCACTGAACGCAGCTGATATCATAATTTGTTTTAGAATTATAGCATTGTTAATTTGCCTGTCGTTTGTTTAAAAATATCCTACTTAATTAAAATGTGACATGTGTACAGTTCCAACGCCTGAGTTGTACAATGTGATTCATAATAATATGTATGCTATCCCGAATAAGGCTTATTCTACACCCAATTGGAAATAATGTTTTATCTATGACTTCGAAAATTGAAAATTCGTGAAAATTCGATATTATTCACTATGCAAAAACCTGTTGTTTTGATGTCAAATCAGTAAGAACTCAAATTTTTTGCTGTTTTAGGTAGCAATCTTGATGTCTTTTATTAATTAGTTAGATGACAAAAAATCCAAAGCTGATAATTTGAAAGTGTTTGAAACAAAACTAAAAAAATAGTTTTTTTTGTTTTAATAATGGAATAATAACCTAACCTTGAATATTATTAATTGTTAGGAGGAGGTAGGGCACAGCGAGATTTTCTCGTTCTGAATTGGAGCAGCCCGCCTGGGGAGGTACCTCCGCCTTACTAAGATCGCAGCCAAATAACATTATTTGTTTCAAATAGTGTTGTGTTCCTGCGGTGAGTAAGGTTACCAGAGCTCTTTAGGGGGGAAGGGGGTTCGGGGTCGGCAACGCGTGCGTGATGCCTCTGGTATTGCAAGCGCTCATAGGCTACGGTAACCGCTTACCAACAGGTGGGCCGTATGCTTGTTTGCCACCTCTGTTGTATAAAAAAAAAAAAGGAATAACCTTTGCGGGGTAGTATACATATTATGAATATCCTTGTAAAATATTTATTCTGTCTTCCCAAAAAACCAAGTGAATGATCGCGCTGTAATTTGTTGTGTATATAAAAAACTAAACCTATTATTTATTCTGTGGAACCCGTGAAAAAATCGCAGTCGGATGAATGGTCATTTTTGCATCGCGAAATTAGTCTGCTTGCTTCGTACCTACTCGATAATGTATTATAAGTAGGAATATTTGAAGAAAATTAACATATCTGTTGGCTTGACCAACGTATTCAGATTAATTTCTGTTTTAAAGTGAATTTGGATGTTATTATACTTGAGCCAACAGATTCAGGAAATACTATCTTCTATCTAATGTAAATCAGTTTTTTTTCTACCTCAATGAAATACCTCTAACTCTTGTCTATACGCCTTTAGAAATGCCTCTATGACTCGACCGTTTGGCTGCGCCAGACATTTTTTGATCAGCTGCCCTAGCATGATTAAGGTTGTCCCCTGTTTGAAATAATTTCTACCTTTAATTCTTATTCTGGTGTTAACTGCAGGCGCCTTAGTTATATTGACAGAACTGTAAATTCTGTGTTCACATCACATTTGCAAGGTATTTTAGGTTTCCGTACCCCACTGGAATAAACACGGAAACCTTATAAATGTTGTCTGTCTGTCTGACTGTTTCTATGCCAAGAAATATATCTAGCTGATTTTAATTTCAAATCCCGGCGTTAAGAAACAAACTTATTTGGGATTATTCTTATACAGTAATTAAATATTGTATCTTTATTTTTCCGAGTAAGGTGCGGAAGCCTCAGGGCGCGAGTCCTACTCGCACTTGACCTTAATTTTTTAAACTGGCATTATGGACCACATGTGGAGTTTCTGTTGTGGCATGTAGTCATTTGGATCATGCTAATTTGGAATTAGGCCTAGATGTAACCTACCGATGTTACAAGCTATAATTATTCTAACAGATTTTATTCTAACAGATTTATTGAACTTTTTTATTCGAACCGGCCGCCTGATCGTAAAATTGCATAAAAATATGCAACGTATTAAGGACATTCCCTATATAGAAATATAGACGAATTGATGTGTAACTAGAATAATATTTAAATGTAGTTGTATTGTGCTAAATCGCGCTCAATAGGTTAATCGGTGCTAAAAGATTATGTATGTTATTTATAGTGAATATAGATTTATTTGAATGGAATATATGTTTGAATTATCTACATACTTTGTTTAATTCTCTAGCATATTTAAATAGGTACCTATAGTAATTGTATTGTGTTGTTTTAAATCTTCGCAAGGATAAGTAGCTAAAAGGTCGCTGATTAAAAAAGAAAATGGTAAGTAAAACACATTCATTTCTAAAGTGCATTTATTAGAAATAAATTAACATTAAAACTACGGATTGCAGGTCAACAATGTGTCAAATTAAGCAACCAAATTAATACTGATAAATAGAGAATTCGAGATTTATTTTAAAATCAATTATGAAATAAAGATGGACATAGATTTTCAGAAAAGATATAATTTGGTTTGATTTTACCATATTAGCTTAGCATGAGATTAATTTTATAAAAATTATTGTTATCACCAGGAATATATTACTTGTAGCTGCCGCTGTTCCTAACTGTGATTTTATAATAATACTGCGGTCTGGAATTAAACTTATGGTACGGAAGCCTCAGCGTGCGAGTGCCACTCGCACTTGACCGTCTTTATTTTATGATACAATTATTACAACTCGGGAGATAAGGTACCAAAGTAAAAACTAATAATTAAATACAAACGTATAAGAACCTAGTTTACAAACCTGGAATGAAACATCGTGAAACATGAAATCATAGACGCTAAGTTCTACGCTACTGGCCCTCTGCTTATTATTTTAACTAGTTGAACATATCACTTTACTAAGTTTAGAATCATTAGGTATCTTTCTGTTAACCCTGAGTATCCTAAATTCGACAATCAACTACCTACCAAGTGCTGCCACCTTAGCGATTTCGTCACACGATCTACAGTTTTTTTTTCAAACATCGGAAACGTCATCTTTTTTCAAACCGCACTAAAACCATTTCGGAATGAACATCGCCGATGTTTTGTCCCTTGTTATGGAGCAATGCTTCTGCAAATAGCCCTGCTGGTGACTTTTGACTCCTTCCTGCGATCCATTTCAGTTATTTAGCGAGTTTATAATTTTTGCGATATTTTTTGGCATGACGTAGGTACTGTTACAACATAAGTTTAGCGATTTTTGGTGTCTTTTGGGAATAGATCTAGTGATTATTTTGTAGTGGCAACACCACCTTCATATTCGGTATAATAATAAAGCGTACCGTACACTAACCCTGCTGTTATTTTAAACCGTGATAATTACGAAAATAATGCACGATTTCAAACTGCAAAATGATACTCTAGAAATAAAGCACAAATAAATTACTAAAGGTAGGTAGTTTCTTACCCCCTTATTCATAATCACTCACTAACTTAATTGGCTAGATACAAGTATGTCCGGCTCTTTCTTTTGTCTACTGTTAGAACAGGACAGGGTGAGAGTTATCGAGCTGATAAAGTTAAATAAGAGGGTTATAGTTTTGCATATTTGAAGCGTCTACATTATAGATTTTTACGCTAAAGCACCATTCAGGTCAGATATTTTGAATCATATATTTTTTTATTACCTACGCAATTTATTTATCTAAAATAAATAACTTTAATCTCTTCTACGAGGACAACTTTTCCAAAATGAATAGGTAGGTACTGAGATAACCTTGACAAAATGGAAAGAAAATTTGGGCTATTATGGCTAGTCCGAAGAAACTGAAAATAAATAATCTCAAGATGGCTATCTGTTCAAGGTTATTTCAATGTTTACCTACATCGTAATAAGGCTACTAATTCTAAAACAATCATTTCAAAACGAGCCTTAAAAGTACCAAGGCGATGCTAGTCATTCTATAACTAAAGCAACCTAATATTTTACTAACTTCGACCCGCGGCTTCGCTAGCATACCCGGGTAAAAGGATTCCCAGGTTATTTACTACATACAATATACGTATGCCAAATTACGCTGTGTTAACGCTTGGGTAACGCAAACATTCTACATGATTCTCCACTAAGCATTGTCGGAGCGTTAACGTTACAGAAACGTCAACACATTGGATGGAGGGGTGTACAGTCTTAGATTAGACGACCTCTTTGCTCTTGTCTGAATTTTTAGTCTTATTTAAGACTTTTAGAGTGGATTCTTGTTACATAAATTCATTTATATAGTTATAAAATATGTAGGTAATTCATCGTAGGTACCAAATAGCTGCCATATATACACTTATTTCTTAGTAACTAGAATAAAACTAAAAATAAAATGAACCATTAATAATAACAGATTCTATGTACATTATGTACTTTGATTAAACTTTGGTATTTTAATACAACCAAATAATATTCAGGAAATACATTCTCAAAAATAATTTAATATATTACAGAATCATTTCCAACAACTCAGAGTTTACAAAAATAAATAGGTATTAAAAATATACCAATGCATTGAATTAGCTGTAGGTATGACTTATATTTTTTCTACTATATGGTCTTTGCTAATTCATAATAATATATCCCAGCATGTATCATATTATGCCCAGTTTAAATGAATTTAATGAATTATTTAATTAATGTAGCATGAAAAACCGCTGTTGCACTTATCTTGAGGCAAAATTACTGATATCAAGTGATAGCAGTTATTTAATAATTAATTTATTAGTACTAAGTAATGACGACACACTATGGAAAGTTTCTTACTGACTCACTTTTCTTGAGGCAAAACACCTGACTTTTTATCAATATCACATCATACTTAAGACAAAATCACTTCTAATATCGCCTATATCCTTCTGTGTTCGTCTCCGGAATAGGTACTACTTGCTGTTGCACGGCAAAGTGGACAACCCAGGTACGCTGCAGCGGATGCTCCCACCCCGCGACCATGAGCCCTTCTGAACTATGTCGTAGCCCAGACTGACGCTGACATTTTTGTTGACAATATAAATATAACTATAAATATTCCGGACATATTCACACGGTCAACTGATCCCAAACTAGGCATAGCCTGTACTATGAGTACCAGAGACTGATATACATAATATATATATATTTAACACCCAGACACAGAACAAACATCTGTGTTCATCACAATGTTGCAAGGTTTTATCGGACAGCCTACCTATTTCTGAATTATTTTTGAATTATTAATGTTTTTAACCAGTGTGACATTTTTAATTTTATTTTGATTTGATTTATTGACAATGTTCTTATTCCAATTTTATTTTAATTTTATTTATTCCTAAATTATGTTATCTGTATGTATTTTTTATTGTAACATTTGGGCGATTTGGATCTTTCTGTAAGCACATGTGTTTGTATTTAATAAATAAATAAATCGCTGCCGCACTTGAGATGACATAATCGGGGCGTCAAACTTTCTTGAGGCAAAATTCAGACACTTCATCGCCTGTGGCAATATCGACCCCTACCTCACACATAAGACAACATTTCTTGATGCAATATCCAGGCCCCCCATTATAAAATAAATAAATAATAATAAATATTCCGGACATATCACACACGGTCAACTGATCTCAAACTAGGCATAGCCTGTACTATGGGTACCAGAGACTGATATACATAATATATATATATTTAACATCAAGTGATAGCAGTTATTTAATAATTAATTTATTAGTACTAAGTAATGACGACACACTATGGAAAGTTTCTTACTGACTCACTTTTCTTGAGGCAAAACACCTGACTTTTTATCAATATCACATCATACTTAAGACAAAATCACTTCTAATATCGCCTATATCCTTCTGTGTTCGTCTCCGGAATAGGTACTACTTGCTGTTGCACGGCAAAGTGGACAACCCAGGTACGCTGCAGCGGATGCTCCCACCCCGCGACCATGAGCCCTTCTGAACTATGTCGTAGCCCAGACTGACGCTGACATTTTTGTTGACAATATAAATATAACTATAAATATTCCGGACATATTCACACGGTCAACTGATCCCAAACTAGGCATAGCCTGTACTATGAGTACCAGAGACTGATATACATAATATATATATATTTAACACCCAGACACAGAACAAACATCTGTGTTCATCACAATGTTGCAAGGTTTTATCGGACAGCCTACCTATTTCTGAATTATTTTTGAATTATTAATGTTTTTAACCAGTGTGACATTTTTAATTTTATTTTGATTTGATTTATTGACAATGTTCTTATTCCAATTTTATTTTAATTTTATTTATTCCTAAATTATGTTATCTGTATGTATTTTTTATTGTAACATTTGGGCGATTTGGATCTTTCTGTAAGCACATGTGTTTGTATTTAATAAATAAATAAATCGCTGCCGCACTTGAGATGACATAATCGGGGCGTCAAACTTTCTTGAGGCAAAATTCAGACACTTCATCGCCTGTGGCAATATCGACCCCTACCTCACACATAAGACAACATTTCTTGATGCAATATCCAGGCCCCCCATTATAAAATAAATAAATAATAATAAATATTCCGGACATATCACACACGGTCAACTGATCTCAAACTAGGCATAGCCTGTACTATGGGTACCAGAGACTGATATACATAATATATATATATTTAACACCCAGACACAGAACAAACATCTGTGTTAGTCACAAATGTTTGTCCAGTGCGGGAATCGAACCCGCGACCTCTAGCGCAGAATGGCAGAGTTACTACCAACGGAGCTATGAGGCCAGTCAATTCTACTAATTCAATGACTTGAAAATGATAACCGCATGACCATTATCATTCAGCTACGATTGTCGCCACCTTAGTTTCTTTGATTTCATTGGTCCATTGGTTCCACAATGACTGCCATTAAAATACGACTGTGATAGCAGGATACCAAAAGTGTCAAAAGTGGTCATTTTGAAGCCATTGAATTAGTAGAATTGGGGCCAGGTCACAAAATTTTCAGACACTCAACACTTTAACGCTGTTGCATTTTCATCACTGACGCCCGAAGAAGCCGCACTGAACTCCTATTTTTCCTTTCTAACAAGTTAGTTCGTTAACTCGCTATTAATGGCGTCCCATAAGAAGAGAACTCTATGGTGGAGCGCCGTGTGCAGCATGTCCTACAACTGGTAGCCGGGCCGCCGCGGGGGGGTGTCCTCGGCGGGCTGCTGGATGAGTGGGGGGGCGAGGGGGTCCTCGCTCGAGGTGATCGTGGCTGAGGGGGGTACGCCTGGAAATATGAAAATACAATTTACTTGTGGAAACAGTCACCAATCTGACTGGGTGCTAAAAAAAAAGTATTCCGGACATATTCGGTCAACTTAACGTCAACGTTACGTCAACTAATCCCAAACCCAGACTAGGCATAGCCTATGGGTACCAGAGACTGATAATAACCCATTCTAACAGTACTTTCTTTGCTCTTCATACGGTGTTATGATGCGTGACCTCGGCCGGTAATAAAGAAAATATAGGTTTTTGAGAATTCATACATTTAAATGAAATAAAAACGATTACCTACTATAATCTGAAAACTGGTAACTGGATACGTAGGTTAATTAAATGTCGCCATAGTAGCGCCATGCTGTATAATAGATAAATATTTAACAAACATCTGTGTTTATCACACAAATGTTTGTCCAGTGCGGGGATCGAACCGGTACTCTGTGATCGAACCCGCGACCTCTAGCGCAGAAGGCAGAGTTACTACTAACTGAGCTATGAGGCCAGTCAGAAAAATCGCCTGCGCAAAAACGTGTTTTTTTTTATCAAAATGGCGCTCTTAAGCCAATGGATATACTCAGATAGTACCTCTTTATTGAAAAGCTAAAAGGCAAAAACATAGTTTGAAAATCTGAAATTGTTATCGTGACTATAGTTATTTAGATAGATAGATAGATAGATAAATCATTTATTCGACACACACAAATACAGCACAGACAGAGATAAAAACAATCGGAAGAAACAACAGTAGGTTACAATCACTATAAACAAACAGCTTAGGCACTTAGTAAGTAAGTAGGCTAACAGAGAACTTAAAAACAAAAAAAAAACATTAATAAACTACACATTAACAGAAAAGCAGGCGCCTAACCCACCTATAAAGTGGGTGCCAACTGGTGATACCTACTTATGGCGAGAAATGTCTACGCTGCAGTGGCATGAGTCAAAAAGGTCCTATCTCAGCTTATTGCTGCTCCGCCGAGGCGTAGCAGCGATGGTTTTCCGTACAAGTACTGCATTTACCTTCCGTATCATCCTCTTCAGAGAGCCACTTCAGTATATCATTCTGGTACATCCTCCTTTGCAGGACCTCTTTCGTCCTCGGCCTGGAGCCGACGAAGGTCACTTCCACCTGAGAAACATGAATACACCATTCAGTGACCAAACTGAAGAAGGTGCAAATGATCGTTTAGTGCCGTTTTTTTGTATACAACTGAGTTGGTAAACTATCATACGGCCCACCTGTTAGTAAGCGGTTACCGTAGCCTATGAGCGCTTACAATACCATCATGCACGCGTTGCCGACCCCTCCCCCCTCCTCCCTAAAGAGCTCTGGCAACCTTACTCACCGCAGGAACATTGCACGTTTTGAATCATGGACTATCCGAATTGGATTTTGGCGTTTATGTAGTAGGTAATTAGCCTGGAATAACATACAGCTAGTTTAACCCGGGTGCGCAAGCGAAGTTTTATAATAAACTTCCGGTAAACGCGGCGCAACTTCCTATTAGAAGATAAATAAATAAATAATAAATATTCCGGACATATCACACACGGTCAACTGATCCCAAACTAGGAATAGCCTGTACTATGGGTACCAGAGACTGATATACATAATAGGTAAATATCTAACACCCAGACACAGAACAAACATCTGTATTCATTACACAAATGTTTGTCCAGCGCGGGAATCGAACCCGCTACCTCTAGCGCAGAAGGCAGAGTTACTACCAACTGAGCTAAGAGGCCTGTCAAAAGCTAAGATTTAAAGTGTACATAAAGAATAATCTTATTAAGAAAGCGTACTATAAACTAAATGATTATATAAATGATAAAACCGCATGGCCTGAAGTCGCTCTGCCCCTCGACAGCTAAAATGCCATTTTGCAGTGTCTTTACAGTTTTTGCTTGCATCATATTTTAAGTATTGCCTGATTCTTCTAGGCTTGGTCGCGAGGAACAGGCATAGCTTCACCTAGTTTCTAAGACGTTTCAAAGTGATCCTAGTGATTTTATTGAAATAAATGCCTTTTGACTTTGACTTTGACTTTGAAGCCGAGGGCGGAAGCCATTTCTATTAAAACTTACGCCGGGTGGTAAGTGCGGCTTCAACTCCTCAGCCAGGTCCCCGCTGGCGCCCATCATCTGGGCCTCCTCCCAGCTGGTGTGCACCTCCTCGTGGAGAAGCTTTTCCTCGTCCCTCTTCGTGGTGCTCCTCTTGTACTGTATCCTGAACCGGAAGGCTTCCAGCACGCTCGCCACCACTATCGTCAGCACTACCATTGTGAATAGGTAGAATACCTGGAAACAATTTTGAAAGTTATCATCATCATTTCAGCCGTTCGATGTCCACTGCTGAACATGGCCTCCCCCACAGGCAGCAAATTCCTTATCATGTGAGGGGACTTGCCCATACTCACCACGCTGGGCATGCGGGTTGGCGAGCGCAGTTAGAGCTATAGATGTTATAATGAGGGACGCTGCTGCCCATCCCCTAGCTTTTTTCCCTTAGTCGCTTCTTACGACATCCGCGGATAGAGATATGGATGCGCCTATTCTTTAGCCGGTGCCACCACGGCCATTTTATAAGTTGTTTAAATTGTCAAGGGTTCTGAACCTCATTTGAAAAAACGGAACCCTATAGGATCAATTTATTGTCTGTCCGTCTGTCTGTCTGTCTTTCAAGACCCTTTTTCTCAGAAACGGCTAAACGTATCAACTTGAAATTTATACCAAATATTAGGGTCCGTGAGCTTAAAGTGCCGTATAAATATAAAGTTTCTAGCTCAATGCATTAAAAGATATGGCAATGAATGTCTGAATATGTATGGAAATGGCAAAAATGAAAAACCTCTAGGGTACCTACTTCCAGTTACCTCACAATACCTTACAATGTTACATAAATAAAGGAAAAAGTCTAAAATTGATTAATTAAGATGTTTTTATCGAAACAAAGTTATATTTGCGGTCAATATCATACAATGAACTAGGTGAACGACCGAAAATATAAGTTTGTCACTGCTTACATTTCGAATTTTGCTTTTCTGATCCTGTGTAGGTATAATAGTACGGAATCCTCATAGCGCGAGATCTCGCACACTCGTCTTTATTGTTTTATACAACTTTTTATGCTTGGACATGCCTCTGACTACCCCGTCTAGGGATCTGACCGCCTGGAGACTGAGAGGATGCCTACCATTCTTGACGATAAAACCTTTATTTTTTTATAATATATAATTTAATATTTACCATAAAGTAAATCCTAGTAAACTGTCCGGCCACACTGGCGTACGCGTTCATGAGTATAAACCAGTTGTTGACGACTGTCAGCTCGAACAGTGTGACCCCACTGGTGATCAGATTCTCAAAGTTGTTCAGGTAGTAGTAGCCCAGCGCGGTGGACCCGTTCGCTGACCACTTGTAGAAGTCTTCCACTGTTGTGTTCCTGTAGAGAAGATAGGTATCTACGTTATTGTTGAAAAGTACAATGCGATTCATAATATTTAAACTAACTACCTCGAAACGGGATTATTCTACACTCATCATCATCATCATTTCAGCCGTACGACGTCCACTGCTGAACATGGCCTCCCCCACAGACAGAGCGAATTCCTTATCATGTGGGGGGATTTGCCCATACTCACAACGATGGGCATGCGGGTTGGGGAGCGCAGTTAGAGCTATCGTTGTTAGAATGAGGGACGCTGCTGCCCATCCCCTAGCTTTCTTCCCTTAGTCGCCTCTGACGACATCCGCGGATAGGTAGATATGGGGGGGCCTATTCTTCAACCGGGGCCACCACGGCCCATTCTACACTCAATTAGCAATAAAGTTTGTTCAATGACTTTTGGAAATTAGAAATTTTTCACTTCTTCCTGTGTCTCTGATTCTTTCTTGGTCATCCTGTATTAAGTCAGTGACCGGGTTGAGATATAGTGGCCCTGAAAAGGGCCTATGACCGTCGATGAAAGAATCAGTTTAGTGAAAGGATTAAAGTGCGCCTCTTAGAGGCTCCTTTCGTGCGCATATGCACATGTCTTTGAATTTTTAGGTTCTAGGACAGGCCGGTTTCCTCACGATGTTTTCCTTCACCGTTTGAGAGCACTAGCATAGCACACAACCATTTAAAGATCTTCACTAATAACTTCCTATATATTGAATAACGGGATAGACAAAGAAATATGATAGACATTTAAATAATTAATCAAAACTAGTAAATATTTGTATGTAGGTACGTACACGCAGCAGTTTTTGAGCTCGTAAGAAGCGAACAGCTCCATCCCAATGATGGCGAAGAAGAAATACATGACCAGCATCACAGAGCCGGCGGACGACATCAGTGGCGACAACAGCACCAGTGTGCCGAACACGTCGCGGTAACGCTTCTTTAGTTTGTATAGTCGCATTAACCTGAAATACAGATATGGTCGATTAGCAAAAATACCGAATTATTTCTTAAGAGCTCGAAGCTAATTCTGAAGACCTTTCATGGTATTAAATAGACAAACAAATATTTATTTATTTTATTTATTTATTTAACCTTAAATAATACGGTTTATTTCCCAATTACATTACATAAGGATAGAATTTACAATTATACAATTATTACAATAAATGTCAATCACATTAATTTAAAAAAATATATAAAAATAAATTAGAGATACATATTCACAGAATGTCAAAATAAATAAAATAATCAAAAAACAAAAAGAAGATGTAATTAAATTAAACATTAACATCAGTTATACTTCTCGCTCACAAAATTACAAACATTTAGCTAATATAGTCATCCATCCGTCCGCAAACAAGTCAATGTACCTAGTACCTACTATTCCGCTAATTTATTCCAGACTATAATCTTTATCTGTGCCAAATTTCATCCAAATCCGTTCGGCCGTTTGGGCATGATTAAACCACAAACATCCAAACATCCTTACAAACTTTCGCATTTATAATATTAGTAGGATAAGCTCAACAAAATGTACTTAGACATTGCACAGACATGCACCTCCCACACCGCCTGCAATATAAAGCCATGCAATCTCCTGGTATATGATCTGCCCAAAATCTTTCCAACCTTCTCTACCCTTCCAGGTTTCCCACCACCATCTCTCTCTCTCTCTGTCTCTAAAATCTTCATGGAATCAAAACCTCATCATCTTCATCATCAGACTAGAAATCCACTGCTGGATTTAGGCCTCCTCCAAAGATTTCGAAGAAGGCGACTCACCTTTTATATCGTTGGACGTGCCTCTGACAACACTTACTCACTAAAGTTGTGTTACACATTCTTGTGGCAAAATTATGTCATAAGGCAAAGTGGCAATTACTACACAAGCGAATGCTCAGGCAAAATCTAGTTATAGCTAAACAAAAAAGTACCTTAGCGGTCTGAATATAACCACGATGAACAGCTTAGGCGCAATAGTGAGCATCACGGCGCCCACAAGAGCCATTATCGTAACGCTGAGGTCGAACACATTCCAACCACTCTCCAGGTAGACCGGCAGCCCGCTGGCCATCATACGCATTAGAGCTTCTATCAGGAACACTGCAATTATACAAGTTAATATCTATATGTGAGACGGTCATTCATTTTTTGATTTTGAGGAGGAGGTAGGGCAAAGCGAGATTTTCTCGTTCTAAATTGGAGCAGCCCGCCTGGTAGGTACCTCCGCCTTACAGAAGATCGCAGCCAAATAACATTATTTGTTTCAAATAGCGTTGTGCTTCTGCGGTGAGAAAGGTTGCCAGAGCTCTTTAGGGGGAAGGGGGTTCGGGGTCGGCAACGCGTGCGTGATGACTCTGGTATTGCAAGCGCTCATAGGCTACGGTAACCGCTTACCAACAGGTGGGCCGTATGCTTGTTTGCAATCTCAGTTGAATAAAAAAAAATGCTAAGTTTGCTATTCCGAAAGAGGCTTATTCTATTAACAAAAAAAGAAAATGGCAAAGAATAAGAAAAAAATCATATTTATTCCCCAAATTTTAAAATATTGCTCTTATTGTCATCTTTAGGTATAGGTAACTAAATAGCTTCTGCCCGCGGCTTCGCTTTCATGGTACCTATGAAGATAAAAAGTAGCCTATACCTATGCTATTCCAGGCTATATCTATCTCTGTGCCAAATTTAATCCAAATCTGTTCGGCCGTTTGGGCGTGATTAAACCACAAACATCCAAACATCCTCACAAACTTTCGCATTTATAGATAGGTAGGTATGATGCAATAAAACCTACAAGTATTCCCCGTGTCATAGGTTCATAGAAATGCCGAGCACTTACATGTCAGGAAAAGCCAGGTGTCCCACGAGGCGCAGAGAAGTTTGGCGCTGGCCTGCAGGTCGCCCGCCGCCTCTGTCACTCGTAACACCATTGAAATACCATTACCAATGATTATTGCATCTGGAACAAGTGAATATTCATGTTATTTGTGACATTTTTCAGCCAAAACTAGGCATAGCCTGTACTATGGGTACCAGAGACTGATATACATAATAGATAGGTATATATTTAACACCCAGACACAGAACAAACATCTGTGTTCATCACACAAATGCTTGTCCATTGCGGGAATCGAAGCGCAGAAGGCAGAGTTACTACCAACTGAGCTATGAGGCCTGTCTATTATGTTATTTGCATTATATTTGTTATACCTACTTAGTAGTTCTTCTTAACACGTGCTTAAAACGGTGAAGGAAAACATTGTGAGGATACCAGTAAGCATTCTTAAAGGGGCGATGGGCGTGCAACCTATCATGTACGGAATACTGCTGCAAAATTTAGGCATGTGCCAAATGATTGGACGTGCCTCTGAATACCTCCTGAGATACCTGGAAGGATTTGATCGTCTGGAGATCTGAGAGGATGTCTATCGTTCTTGGAAATAAAAGTAGTGAGACTATTTTTATATTTATTTGTGTAATAATAAACTTGCCTGATTCCATTCACCACACTAACCAAATACTTCTAAGTATAGGAATTAGGAATACATAAATATGAATGGTACTTACATACTACATACTCGAAATAAGGCCACCTGACAGCCGCGGCGGCCGCCCTGGCAATCGGCTCCAATGGCGATCTCGCATACCATGGTGCCCTGGCCGCTTGCGGAACCCAGCGTAATGCAAACACTTCATATAGATTCGCGAACTCTGTTCTAGTGACGCCACCAGTCGTTGTGTCTGTGTTGAGCTGCTTGAACATTAGGTAGACGTCAAGGCCGGCTGAAAGGAGACGTACAAGTGAAAACAGAAGTAACAAATAGGATAGGACATATGTGAGGTCCTTGTAGTATTCCAAAATTTTCTTAAGGAAAAGCTGGTATCGTCTTAAGAAAATATGTTAATTCTGGTTTCTGACACTACTATAAGTATTAGGTATCAATATCGCACTATTTCGTTTGAAATTACTAAAATTAGTAAAGTTTATTGAGATGAATCTGGTGATCGACAGTATCAAAAGCACTACCAATATCGAACTATGCTTACTGAAATTAATTTGTTATATAACTACTTACTGTAATGCGGTGCGTAATGCCGCATCAGCCCAGCGAAGTGCCTTAACTTCACCGCGTGAGGTGCGCGACGTGAGACGAGTAACCGGAAGGCGTGGCGCGCCGCACGACGTCTGTGTAATAACAACGCGCGGCATTTCTCACGCTCTATACGGGTAAATGTTTCGTATACTACGGCTAACATCTGAAAGATTTTAAATTATGATAATTAATGGTAGCTACAGCATCCAAACATCAGTAATAAAATAATGCATGTTAGTTAAGAATGTGTTTTCAAAATAGGTAAAACTATGAAAACAAAGTGGTACACTACTCACGACGTATGTTTAGTCTAATAGGGTGGGCTATGAGTAGTCCAATTTGAGCGTTCAAACAAAAGAATGCAAGGAGGACTATCTAATGTATATCTATATACAACTTACCAAGTTCATAAGAACGTAGAGTACAGTGATGATGTACAGGATGAAGAATAGGACGTACCATTTGGATTTGGCATATGAAGGCATCATGACGTCAGGGAAACTGAAATTAAACCATAAATGAAAGAATAAACCTAATGAAGAACTTAACATAAAATATGAATTTCTGGGGATAAGAGCTCAGAATTAGAAAATAATACAAGGCAAGTGTTTGGTAATGGTAGCATCATGAAATTAAACAAAAACTTACTTGGCCGTCGTCAATAGAACGAACATGCTCACGAAAGAATCACTGATCGTCTTGAAATGCCCATTGTCTATGTGCTCAGAGAACAAATAGTATCCCAGGAGGGAATACGTCGCCACGAAGAACATAAGTAAACCTGAAATTCAAAAACGTTCACTGATACAACATAAATATGTACCCAGATAACAATAAAAATCATATGATATAGGAGGAGGTAGGGCACAGCGAGATTTTCTCGTTCTGAATTGGAGCAGCCCGCCTGGGGAGGTACCTCCGCCTTACAAAAGATCGCAGCCAAATAACATTATTTTTTTCAAATAGTGTTGTGTTCCTGCGATGAGTAAGGTTGCCAGAGCTCTTTAGGGGGGAGGGGGTTTGGGGTCGGCAACGCGTGCGTGATGCCTCTGGTATTGCAAGCGCTCATAGGCTACGGTAACCGCTTACCAACAGGTGGGCAGTATGCTTGTTTGCCACTTCAAAAGTATAAAAAAAAATATGACTAAAATTTTGGATGCTCCAGCTGATTTTAAAAATGTCAATATTATTGATTGAAATAAAACAGATGAAAGATTAACTTTATGTTAGTATTTTTTATAGGTAGCTTTCATATTTATTTCTTTATTGTTCTTAATTTTCATTCAATCACAAACATACCTATTCGATATTTACATGGATGACTAGGTACGTTTCTAAAAACTTGAGAAGTAAACTGAATTTCTTTCTACGAAACTGATATTTGACTAAGTATCATCATAGGTGCCTACACCTTTATGATTTAGGGGGGTTTTGGTCTGACTCTTCCACGGTGACCGGCCGACTTGGAAGAGGTGGAGGTACCTACACCTAAAGCGATTACCAAATCAATGTATTGGTTTATGCTATCTCTACTTTAGTAAGCCAAGTAGAAGTGAGAAAGGAGAACATTTGAGCATTATATTTATCTAAAGAAGTTTGTAAAAACGTACCCAGCATATCAATAATAGGCGGCAGTGACTGCAGTATCTGCCGTATGAACCGGCGCACGCCGCCGCAGTGCCTCGTGTCCACTAAGAAGATGGGGCGAAGCGCCCGCGTCACGCGGAAGTGGGAGGACTGCCGGCATAGCACCACCACTGCTTCTAGCACCATTATTAGTAACGTTATACCCTGGAACAGTTAAAATATAAGATGGAACGGACAGAAACGAAGACAGGCTTATACACACACAGCAACCAATTGTATATGATCATACGGTGCAAGATTTTCGATACAGATTTTGAAACAAATATAATATTAAATATGATATAAGTTATAAAATTAAACCAGCCTGTATTCTAACATCAGCGACTAAGTGGCTCAGACATATCTAGGCACTCTCGGTTAGCGAGAGGGTATTTATCTAAAGCAACTACCGTTTTGACGATTTGTGACCTGCAAAATTCGACCTTTTCAACAATACCGTCAGAACCAAATTCTCTTTTATAAGACTCAATAGTGAGTGTACCAAATCCAAGATGTAGTTTCACCTCACCTTTATCATGGTCCGCTTGTGTTTGAGTATGGTACTCCACCCGATCCACTTCAGCTTGAGATGCAGCTCCACTCCTATCACAGTCAGCGCCATCAGCTCTATCGAGCCATGCGCCCACACTGGAAGCTGGAGAGATAATCATGTTAAATCACGGGTTAATATAGCGTTATCACAACACTTCTCTTTACTTTCTGAGAAGGATACATCCAATTTGGACGTAGACAAAACACTAAGTTTTTATCGCTATTTGACAGATAAAAAATATTCTCTCATGTAAACAGAAAGGCATAGAACTAAATTTATTCGCCAAGTAGCGATAATCAGAGATATAGACACAGACATTTATTTATTTGCCACTGAAACACACAATAATTTGCACATCACTTAACAAAAAAAACATAAAAGTAATAGACATAAAAATTGGTGAAATAGACACTTGAGTAAATAATTATGATGATAGATAGATAGATAGATTATATCTTTATTGTACCTACACCAAGAAAAGAAACAAAAACATAAAATTCATCAGTTACAAATAGGTAAGCATTACAATGGGCAGCCTTATCGCTAAAATCGATCTCTTCCAGGCAACCTTTGGATGGACAGGTCAGATTAGAAAACCTGAGGACGGCGGCGTACATAAAACTACAATTATAAAACAAATTATCCAATAATATGTATTTGTAGGGACCCTGTAAGTGTGAATGATACTTGAGCCATGAGTTTTGGATGGAAGCGAGAAGTATGAACGTTATTTACTAAGCGACCTCTAACAAGTGTGTACGTATCCTAAAAATAGAATAAACTTTTATATCAAAGGAGCCATTTCATTCTGGGCCTGGTCCATGTACACTACATAGAAAAATTAGGAAAAAATAGGAGATTACAAGAAAAATACAATTTCATTAATTTGAAGACAAATGCGATGGTACAAGAATAGTTCTTCTGGTAAGTTTTTTACTATGTGAACACTATTTGAAGGCCGCCATGTTGGTTTATAATTGGCGTTTGACATGACATATTTTTCATGGCATGTTGTTTGATTTGATGTTTTTGTTTTGTCAGATAAATGTAGGTTGTCAAAATGACATTTCACGTACGGCCATCCGCCATATTTTGTAGCGCTGTGTGTTGCTCTCTTTGTCGAAGAAAATCTTAATGTACCTTAGAACGAAGTCAATTTAAATAAAATAACCAATTAAATACGTTTACTTTATTGCTTAGCCATATTTTAGAGTAGTGTACACAGTGCAGGCCCAGGCTCCATAGATTGATGAAACGTCTCTTTTATGTGGTATAAGTAACTCCCAGTGCAAACTTAGAACTTTAATATAAGTACAAGGTTAATAGAACTTATATATTGTAGATGATATTAGTAATGGGCAAGTGTACCTCAAAAGTAGGCACAGCGGGGTCCTCAGTGAAAGCCAACAGGATCAGCACTAAGGAGGCTACCAGGTCCAGGCCATGATACCAGGGGTTGTGTACCCTGAGGTACGCCGGCAGCTCTTCCGGACTTGACGGATGGGAGTCAAACTTCTCGTTGTTTAGACCTTCCTGGAAAGAAGGCATTCAATAAGATTTGATCAATATGATTTAAAGGATCATGAGTAGTCAAAGTCAAAGTCAAAAGGCATTTATTTCAATAAAATCACTAGGATCACTTTGTAACGTCTTAGAAACTAGGTGAAGCTATGCCTGTTCCTCGCGACCAAGCCTAGAAGAATCAGGCAACAAACACGGCTTGTTTCTGTATCAGGTTAGCAAAATATTATTGTAATTTTGGCTTCGGCTAACTCTCGGGATAAAATTTAATATACATAGGCAGAAAATGTGGCCCATCATTATCTGCTACTGACATTGCCAAAGTTTCAGACCCACTAAAAAGACAGTGCTCAAGTTCATTGCGTTGTCGGTTACCTCTAAATAAATGGCCGCTTCATGGTAGTTCATCTCCCAATGCTCATCCTCGGACATGTGCAGCCCCGTGTGGAGTGAGGACCTGCTGCCCATGTCGAGTGTGCCCTCGCCGCCCGCCGCGCCATCTGAGTCGGTTCTTGTATCTGCAATTAATTAAACAAAACGTGTATATCCTTTCTCTATACTGTGACAACCTATGCAGGGTGAGTTTTTTTTCAGGGCCACTTAGGCGAAATCGGAAACCGTGTGAGTAATCGAAAAGTGATGTTAGGAGTTACGGGCTCGATTTTGAAAAAAAATAAGATCTGCATAAAAAAAGTTGAAATTTGTTTATAGTTTTTCACAAAAAAAATATTTTTTGATAATTTTTTTTTGCATTTCTGTGTTCTATGTTTGATAATAAATATATAAATGTATTATAACAATGTGTATTAAGTTGTTGGAACACCTTCAAAATTATATTTTTTTAAATTCCAACAATATTTATTTACCGATGGTTATTTTTATTTATTTATTATCAAACAAGGAACCCAAAATAGCAAATAATTTATTTTACAAAAACCTACATTTTCTGAAAAACTGTAAATAAATATCAACTTTTTTTAAAGGCTGATCAAATTTGTTTCAAAATTGAGCCCGTATCTCCTAACATATCTTTTCGATTACTCTCACGGTTTCCAATTTCGCCTAAGTGGCCCTGAAGAAAAACTCACCCTGTATACTCCACGCAATATAAAACCGCGCGTGTACAGCTAGTCATAACTAAATAACACCCAACAGACACATAGGTACACAGTTCTGCCTGACACCACACTAGGATTCCCTGTGTCGTGGTTTTAGTGTCTGTGTCGGGGCGGGCGAGTGTCCGTCTGAGACGCAAGGGATGGGTTCGATTCCCGCTGCGGGACAAAAGTTTGCACGATCTGGAAATATTTGTTCTTTTTATTTGTCTGGGTGTTGTGGTACCTACCATGGTACTCGTAGTTTCTGATACCCACGACACAGGGAATCCGGGTGTGGAGTTAGGACAAAGTATAATGTGATTGTTTGGTGTTATTTATTTATTAGCTGTTGGGCACCCTTTCGGAGTTAAGTTTTAATGTCACCCATAAGGTTTATGCTAGGTGTCGGCTACTACTACTACTACTACTACTACTACTACTACTACTACTACTACTACTACTACTACTAGTATAGTATTATGTTATGCTAGGTGTCGGTGGTCGTAGATTTTGCGAAATACATTAATAGACCCACACGAACCCCGCTAAACGGGATAAGCAAATTCAATCACGGATATTCACGGAAAAATTAGGATGGAGACACTAAATAGCACATTAGTCCCGAAGGGGAGTTTGTAGGTCAGCCGCGTTTTAATTATCCATAACAACGTGGTTTTGTTTGCCAAGTTTTATGACCCAATCTCTGCCTTGATCAAACGCCGCATGGCGTCTGTCTGTACGGAATAGGAAGTACATAGTCAACTGATCCCAAACTAGGCATAGCCTGTACTATGGGTACCAGAGACTGACATACATAATAGATACATATTTAACACCCAGACACAGAACAAACATCTTTGTTCATCACAAATTAGTAATTTTAGTTTTAATTTTTTCTGTTACAAAAAAAAAAAATGTTTGTCCAGTGCTGGAATCGAGCCCGCGACCTCTAGCGCAGAAGGCTTCTGCCTCCTGCGCCAACTGAGCTATGAGGCCAGTCAGTTAAAACAGAAAAAAACACAGTTATGCGATTTACTCCCTAACTATTATGTCCAGGCGCAAAGAACAATAGAATATCGACTGGCCTCATAGCTCAGTTAGTAGTAACTCTGCCTTCTGCGCTAGAGGTCGCGGGTTCGATCCCCGCACTTGACAAACATTTGTGTGATAAACACAGATGTTTGGTCCGTGTCTGGCTGTTAAAATATTTATCTATTATATACATCAGTCTCTGGTACCCATAGTACAGGCTATGCCTAGTTTGGAATCAGTTGACCGTGTGAATATGTCCGGAATATTTATATTTATTTATTTAATTATAAATTCCTATATATTTTTTTTAATATTGTTAGTTTAGTTTTTAAATAGCAGTCGAATGGTGTAGTCAGGTTTTGTTAGTAGAGTTTATAGTCAGATTTTTAGTCAACTTGTCAAATAGAAAAGTCTGTTATTGGATTCCCTGTCCTCGCGTAGTTAATCAAATCCTTATGGTAATATATCTATGTGCTTTCTATGTACAATGTGAACTACGAAAGTAATGTTCGACATAAGCCATCCACGGCTGGACATAGTCACCGGCCTCATGACATTGATCTAGGACCCGCCTCCATCCACTGACTATCTGTGACCGCCACAATGTGACTGGTGGCCGTCGGGCCGCCATACTTTGGTACGTTTTTTTTTTTACAACTGTGGTGGCAAACATGCATACGGCCCACCTGTTGGTAAGCGGTTACCGTAGCCTATGAGCGCTTGCAATACCAGAAGCATAACGCACGCGTTCCCGACCCCGAACCCCGTCCCCCTTATAGAGCTCTGGCAACCTTACCCACCGCAGGAACACTATTTTAGTTTAAAGTATTTCGCTTTAGTTAGAGCCTGGTTCAAAAACTGTTTCCTTTTTTTTTTTATACAACAGAGGTGGCAAACAAGCTTACGGCCCACCTGATGGTAAGCGGTTACCGTAGCCTATGAGCGCTTGCAATACCAGAGGCATCACGCACGCGTTGCCGTCTCTTTAAAGCTTCCTTCCTTCGCGTCCTTTACAATAATTTGTTCAGAGCGATGGTGGGGCTGCCTAACTTCTGTAGCGCGTCCGGCATGTTTGCCGACGCACATTTAAAAGACTTTTATGCGGTACTGCGTAGTAAAATAACATCTGCCAGGCGCAGAATACTGGATAGCCCTAACATTCTACTCAGGGCCTTAACTGATCGGCATAACCTGCAAAGGCATTGGATGTCGGCCCTAATTAATCCTTTTGCGGAACAAATTTATTATATTAATTAAGTACTTTGTGTGTTTATTTTACTAATTTGTTGTTATTTACCTGTGTACCATGGACTGTGTACCAATTGTTGTCTGAATAAATATTTTATTTTATTTATTAACAAAATCCACAGCTCTTAAAAAGAAAACATGTAAACTTATAACTAAACTGACAGCCAATAACGGATTTACATTTTATATCTTATACCTAAAAACAGTCACCAAGTATGTATTTATCATAAAATAATAATAGCAACTATAAAACAATAAAAGCTCTAAAAGCTCCAAACAAGTATTAACCATATACAAATATTATCCATGCCTGATGTATAACTACGTGCTCTGTGTTATACAAACACACACACATACATGTGTGCGTGTGTGTTTCATATAAGTATGTCATATAAGTCAATGTCATATAAGTACGAAGCGTATAAAAGAGGTCCCAGAATGGAACCTTGTGGTACTCCCGAAGGAATTTCAATGAAATTCGAGCAGAAGCCACCTACAACTACCGCCTGAGAGCGATTGCAATATAATTTTAATTTAATTTAATTTAAAGCCCTAATATGAATATTAGACTTCAATACACTTTATGTAGGTAATACGTTACCAGTAACACTTGGTAATGTAATCCTCTCCATTGTAACACAAGCCAACTGACCGACACAATGCTAGAACTAACACTGCAACGGTCGAGTACGCGCTTCTACATCATTAATATTTACTGGTCTAGCACGCGGTTTCACTCATATAGCTATGCTAACTTATTCCCAAGAGAGATGCCGCGCCACTATGCCACGTTTTTTCCAGTCCAGTCACATACTGATACTATTATATCAAACATTGTAGGTACACGAACCTCCCTCTATAATCACGTCTCTCTAGCCTCAAAGGTTTGCTGGAAGAAAACTCTTTTTAGGGTTAAGCTCGCCTTTGTACATACTTGTACGTACTTTCTTTTTAATTTTTGTATCTGTATTTTTCTTGTGTACAATAAAGAATAAAGAATACTGACCATGAAACTGAGCTAAAACAGCCGCGACTTGGTCAGTAATAGCCACCCACCATGCCCCAAAATGGCCATTGACCTATCACATGACAAAGAAACTACCAGTGTCATAATAAACGATCCGGTTACTTAAACATCCGGCCACACTGGTTTATACCAGTGGCTTGAATTTGTTCAGTTGTTTTTGCATAAACTTTATGAACAAAATATAATTTCAGTTCGTATATTTCACCTTGATTGAAAAATATACTTACCTATAACATGTAGGTACTAATGGTTAAGCTGTGTTCAAATGGTGTGTATAATCAAAGACTATATACACTACGTGTATAATCTATGTATGTCATTTACACTTCGTTACTTTGCTTTTTGGTATTATCAAGAACCAACAGCCTCCGTACCTTTATGAACAGCTTCACTTTTCAGATCACCTAATACGTTTTGCTATCTGACTAAATTGTTCCCGTCACAGAACGACTGCTTCGTGACAGTTTTAAGGGGAGGGTTAAATTGTTTTATGATTTTTGAATTGTTTTTTCTCAATAACCGAAAAACGCACAGTTTTGATTTTTATGACAAAGATAACTTAAGCATTTTATTTACCTAAATCCGAGACAGAAACGCGATTGGTAAAACTTTTCACGATAGATTTATTTTTTAAAGTTGGGTGCTCTGCAACAGTTTTTTCGATAATACTCTGAGACTATCTAACAAAAATAACTTTTTTTCTTTCGGAGACCGAATGAAATTACGTAAATAAAATGACATGTAATTATTTTAATAAAAGTTTTATACCTCAATATCTCGTGGCGAGCGGGTATTTAATTATGTTATTTAGTTAGTAACTTAAGTCACTTCCTAGTACACCATGCTAGTCTTCTTCTTCTGCTTTCATTTTATGGCTTCTGCTGTATTGAAAGTGACCGCGTATCCAACTTTTCGAGGTTCGAAATGTCTTTTCATAACGCGCCCGCAGTTATAAAACCATTTCGGAATTTTCTGAATGAGCTGGGTTGTGAAAAGCTGACGTTACCGATCGGAAATCTTCCCGATGTGTGGGTACCAATACATACCAATATTTTTAATAGTAAACACCACATTTTCCCGAACTTTTTTAACAGATCTTAAAGCCCGTTGCATTACAAAAAGATCTGTAAATAATTGAATAAAGACCTTATAAAAATTAGGTCAGACAACCACACATAACACCCTCAACGAATGGAGCTCAACTGAGTTGAGTAATGTTAGCTCAGAAAATATTTCTTCTTGTCAAGATAACGGTGTATTATAATGTAAAATATTTATGTACCTGTACGTCAGTTCAAATATTAAAAGATGGTAGTTCAGACATGATAATTTAGTAAACTGGGGTACCGAATTCAATACAATCTAGGGATCTAGATCTTTGTGCCTCGACCTCGGTGCCGCAGCGTGCACCTCCTGCGTCTCAGACGGGCTGAGACGCAGGAGGTGCGGGTTCGATTCCCGCTGCGGGACAAATGTTTGCATGATCTGAAAATATTTGTTCCGGGTCTGGGTGGGTGTTCCACAAGTAATCATAGTGTGGGGTCAGGACTATGTATGTGGCTGTTGGGTGTTATTTATTTATCTATGTAGGGGCCAGGGCGAGATTTTCTCGCTCTAAGTTTAGAACAGCCCGCCTGGTACCTCCGCCTTACAGAAGATCGCAGCCAAATAACATTATATGTTTCAAATAGTGTTGTGTTCCTGTGGTGAGTCAGGTTGCCAGAACTCTTTAGGAGGGTTCGGGCCTCGGAGTTGGCAACGCGTTGTATTGCAAGCGTTCATAGGCTACGGTAACCACTTACCAACAGGGATGCTTGTTTTCCACTTAGGGTGCATTGAGTGAATGAATATACGGTCGACGATAAATCTTCTTACTTCTCACCCCCAGGGGTGTAAAGTTACCAAACTGCTATAACTATACCACGGATTTGGCTCATGTTTATTTCTTTCCCGCGGCTTCACGACGCCAGTCGACCTTGCATTCCTTCAAGGTATTGTATGTAGGGTCTGTATTTAGATGTTCCAATCGATACCTACCTACCTACGGCGATAGTCATTACCTAACTAATCGTTTAGTTTGATCCAATTTCATCCAAAGGTGGAGGGTATGATTGATTTCCGATAAGACCATTATGACCAATCCTCACCACACTGCTCTACATTCCATTTTGTGAAAAGGATCATCGAAAAAATTACAGGCACGCGCGCCGTGTTGGTTGCCTGATTCTTCTAGGTCGCTAGGAACAGGCGTAGCTTCACCTAGTTTCTAAGTCGTCTCAAAGTGATCCTAGTGATTTTATTGAAATAAAATAAACACCCTCTGATTTTGACATTGATCCATTTGGTGACCGCGCTGAAGGTAGCTCTATTACGATGGACTAGGCAGACTGCAATACGGGCGCTTCTTGTAAATGTTGTACCGACCTACATTACTGCAGAACAGTTTTTTTCTCACGCATTATAAACGCTAACAAAGCTATCTGTACCTTTATGTACCTATGTTTTTTTTTGATGTTATACTGAGGCAAACAGGCTTACGGCCCACCTGATGATAAGTGGTTACCGCCACCTATTGACATCAGCAACACCTGGAGCATTGCTAATGCGTTGCCTGCCGAGCCCCCCCCTCCCCCTAAAGAGCTCTGGCAACCTTACTCGCCGCAGGAACACAACACTATTTGTAACAAATAATGTTATTTGGCTGCGATCTTCTGTAAGGCGGAGTTACCTCCCAGGCGGGCTACTCCAATTTAGAGCGAGAAAATCTCGCTGTGCCATACCTCCTCCTGTTTGTAGGTATTTATAAATATTTATGTGTAGCTTGTCCGAGACATCAAAATCATCATTTGTCTATGATTATTTAATTTAGTCTATTATCTAAATTCTATGTAATTGGCAACACAGCGCCTCTCGCTCCAACGTAACTAGATAGAGTAGGTTCGATTTACATTTACGTACTACGTAGGTAGATTTTAGTGCTTCTTTGGGCAAACCAGGCTTCATCAGCTTAGTCATAGGTCATCATGGCCATCATTTTTTTAAATACAAAATAGGCATATATTTGACCACAATCTCACCTGATGTTAAGTGACGATGTGGTCTACGGTATAGCACGTTTGCCTAGAAGAAAGGTTTCTTCTTTTCATCCACTCTGCTCTTGAAGACACCCAAATTATAGGTACTCGGAAACACAGACGCCGGTAATGAATTCCACTCTTTGGCTTTCTGCTTAAAGGTTGAAGTAAAGCGCTTGGTGCAGCTAGGTGGTAATATCAACCATGAATGGATGCCGCGTCTCCGTATGTCTGGTTGTCCGATGATGGAATAAATAAATAAATAACTAAATATTCCGGACATATCACACACAGTCAACTGATCCCAAACTAGGCATAGCCTGTACTATGGGTACCAGAGACTGATATACATAATAGATATAATATATATTTAACACCCAGACACAGAACAAACACCTGTGTTAGTCACAAATGTTTGTCCAGTGCGGGAATCGAACCCGCGACCTCTAGCGCAGAAGGCAGAGTTACTATCAACTGAGCTATGAGGCCAGTCAATGAGGAGTCAGTGAGGAATGGAGATGGGGGGAACTAAATCATAGAGTTCAATCGCACACTCTCCTAATCCACTGCAAGACTACCACTGGGTGGGCCCACTGATTTTTACTCGCCTGCGCAGTCCTCAGAATTGAGAAGTACTAAACCGGTCTCGAATATGCTAGAGTACAACAAAAGTCAAACTAATTACAGTTTGCTGAAATTCTGAGCTCGTTGAAATGTCTCGTCAGTTTAAATAGTGTTGCAATACGGTTTTGATGACCTTCAGTTGTTTCCTCGATGCCACGGCCGTTGCGGAGCCTAGCCTGTGGTGCAATTTCGTAACCGTATTGGCAATGAAGTTCGCAACTTTGAGGAAGATTTTATTAATTTCAGCGACATCTGAAGTTTTTCAAACATGAAAAGGAAGAAGCTAACATCTTGAAGTTTTCCCTTGTCAAGTTTGGAACGTTTTGGATTTATATCCTACTTATTATAACAGAAGCACAGATAACATATTACTATGCAAAAGCAGTTGAGATGGGACCGCGCCGTGACGGAAGTTTGTGATGGTGTTTGCGGTACAATCAATCACGGCTAAACGGCCGAACGGATTTGGATGAAATTTGGTACAGAGATAGATTATAGTCTGGAATAGCATATAGGCTTTTTATGTAAGTACCACGCGAGCGAAGCCGCGGGCGGAAGCTAATTATTAATAATTTTAATTTTTATCTGCCGAGTTGTTTCATCTAAACTTTAGCAACGGGGATTTATTCCCTGGCTTAGGTTAATTTTATTACTGGATCTTGGAACCCTGGAATTGACCTACTAAAACTTATAGGTACTACGTAGTCATCATCAGCCTGATGAAGTCCACTGCTGAACATAGGCCTCCCCCAAAGAGTTCCATGACGAACGGTCTTGAGCCTTTTCCATTGACCGACTTCCCGCAACCTTAACAATGTCGTCGGTCCATCGGGTGGGGGGGACTAGGAGGTACTACGTAGTCAAGTAAATATAATAATACTACCTAGACAACATACTTTTGGCGGTTTGCCAACCATTTAACCTTGTATAGTCTTGCTTTCTTCAAGTCTAGACAATAGCCGATGCGGGTTACCGTTACCATAGAATACGAGGTACTTACGTATGTAAAGTACTACCTTCTATATCTATGTAGGTACTGCCGTTATACCAAGGTGACAGCAGTATATTCATTAGATTTATTTACAAGAATCCTTTCGCTGCTTCATTTACCTACTTACGTGGATCCCTGTCTACCTGTGCCTACTAACAATAGGTAAGTCGGTAGGTACCTACAAAAAATAGGTTTTTTTCGGACATACATACCTAAAAAAATGTTATCGTACCTAGTGCCTTCTTATAAGAAACAATAGGTACGTTTTCGTATTAGATTTTAAATAATAAATAATAATAATAATAAATATTCCGGATAACACACACGGTCAACATGATCCCAAACTAGGCATAGCCTGTACTATGGGTACCAGAGACTGATATACATAATAGATAAATATTTAACACCCAGACACAGAACAAACATCTGTGTTCATCACACAAATGTTTGCCCAGTGCGGGGATCGAACCCGCGACCTCTAGCGCAGAAGGCAGAGTTACTACCAACTGAGCTATGAGGCCAGCCAAATAAGTAGGTTAGTATTTTTTTAGACATGTACCTAAACGAATGTTGGCGGAGTTCCTACCTGCCTCTGTACAAAAGGTACAACAGGTACATTTACCACATACACCTATGAGAAAAACCTTCTAGACATCGCACGTTCACGGGTATCAAAGCCGCTAGGTACCTACTTACTTTCACTAGATTTGTCTTTGTGACCTATGTAAGTACCCGCCCGTACCCTAACATTTAGTAGGAATAGTCCTACAATTTGGTAGGATCTTCCTTTCCAAAAACAACTGTTTACAACAAAACCAATTTTAACAATAGTTGAATGATTCAGAGCAAAAAATATATTTTATGACTGAAAGGTTGTTGAACTCACACGACTTCAGCCTGTGCCATTGATCTCGTATAGAGTAGTACACTTTGTCACTTAGCTTCACCACTTTAGACATTATTGGTAATAATTTGCTATAAAAATTCAGATTTAGAAAACATTTTATTCGTCACTCAAGAAAATGTAGGGTAGGGTGGCATTGAGCAGAATGGCAGGGAACCTCAACATTTTTTCCTTTGTCTATCAAAATGTTTTTATGAATTACTTTCATTCGCATACATACTAGCAAACGATATAGCAGCGCTAGTAAATAATACTGGCCAGTATTTTCAAGACAATGGTTAGAGAGATTACTGATAAAATTAATTTAGTTGTATTTTTCTCTTCATTTATTATTATTTTTTTTATTATATTTTTCTCTTAAATTGTTGTACACGTTGCACCTCCCTATATTATCAAATCTCTCTAGCCCCAAAGGGTTGCTGGAAGAAAACTCTTGTTAGGGTTAAGCTCGCATATGTACATGACTTTTGAAATAACCATTTATGTATCATGTTTCTGTGTGCAATAAAGAATTACAGAATTTTTTCATGCGTAGGTAGGTACGCTGCCATATGGTTATATGGCAGCGTATGGTTAAATGGTTGGTATGTATTATATGCCATATGGTTATATGTACTGAACTCTAGATCGAAGCTCTATTTTAGTCATTGCGCCGCCCCCGCACTGCACTTTGCGAGCTTCCTATTGCAAACAAGGCATGGTAGTTCTACTTACCTACCTACGACCAAATAATTTTCCCAGATTGATCCCCGATGAGAATGACGGGTATCGGAAAATTCTTCAGTTTTCCTATTGAAGTTAGATTACGTAATTAGCAGTTGTATGATACGTTCTAGACAAATCTTGCAAAACTTCAGAGCAAAAAGCTTCTAAAACATAGTTTGGAAATTTTAAACTGTTCAGCAACTTATGTAGCTGACAGTACCTGCTTACCTACTGCAATTGTTTGTATACATGAAGGTAATTGGCAGTTATTTAAGCATTAATAATATTGTCAATATTTTAATCCAAAAGTTGATCATACCTGGCTGATAACAAACTGTCAAGATAACACTGATAACGGGACGATCCTGTGTTGCATTTATCTCACCGCGGACAATGTGGCGTAAAAGGTACCTACCTACCGACAATGACTTACTATCAGGCTACCAGTCAGGTTTAGAATTACATACTGACACCTGTTTTGTTAGGCAAAGAGTGTTTACACATCAAACCAACCAGCTGGCATCCCAGCTGGTACAACCCGGCCATAGAGTATAGTTATATAAAGGAACCGGGATATCAAAAAGGCTAAAACGAGCATGCATCCAAACGCTAGACCAGATGCACTAACAGTAAATGGAAGGCACTGTGCACCATGAGTGGAGCACAAGCTAAAGACACTTCAACGCACAACACATTTGCTTTTAGTGCTTCTTAACTGCAGACTGATCGCAGATAAATGAAAAAAAACACTAAACACTGGTCAGAACGTGCAGTATGGAAAATATTACTCTCTACAACACTAAGTACTTACAAGGATAATTATAGTAGAAAGGTACCTATTACCTACTATTACTACAGAACTAGTGGCAACTGTGGTGAGCTTTAGGCTGCCCAGCCTCCACCATTAAGCCATATGCGTCCGAAGCATGGTGACAGATTTTAATGCCACTACCGGTCACCCATCCATTTGGTGATAGTCCTGAAAGTTGCATAACTGGACAAGCTTTGCCACCTACCTACGTAATAGGAATTTATTCTTGTATAATAAACGTTCAAGTTTCAAGTTTTCCATGACTAGGTACCTCCTAAGATAACTAGAAACTCGACTATCTACCATTGGCGATAGCAGTGGTAAGACTTTTTAAGTGCATGCAAGAAGAAAAAATCATGTACTATCACCAAAATTTCCGCCTTACCAATTTTAAAACTGTTTCGCTTGTACATGGCTAAGTAAGCCTGTCCGGCCCATCTCTTTATTATTTATTGTGGTCCTTTGAGGGTGAACCATTCATTTTATGACTTTGACTACCTAGTCTGTTGTTCAGTTGCAACCAAAACAATCCGAACATATTGTTAGACAAAAACTGTACTTTTATGATTACGCATTTACGCAAGCAAGGCACAGATCACTTCACGCAAAATACACCCTTAGGGTGGTAAGGCGAAATTTTTGGTGATAGTACCTACCGATACATTTTTCAATAAGATTCTAGTTAGAACTTCAAAACATGTCCGAGACATATATTTTGTGCAGTCTTATAGGTACTTAACTATTACTATTCATAGTTATCAAACCTAACAGATTGCCTTGAACCTACTGTCAAAGTACAAATAAACTCTAGATTGATGTCTAGGCTTATTGAGTTCAAACTGAGATAGGGTGAACGCATGTTACGCATGTGACACTAACTAGACCTAACTAGTTCAGAGACCGGAGTGAGGACACATTCATAAATGCAGTCTTCTTTAGATCAGAGAACATTGTAAAGACTTAACACAAATACACAGTAATACTTATTCAATGGAATCAGATGATAGGTAATAAATTATTGTGCTATATTGGCAGTTGGTTACCATGCAAGCTATCCACATGCAGAAGGGTTTCGCACATAACTATTAAAGCTTAGGTTGGCTACATGGATAGGTAGTGGTTTATGTTTTTTAGGCCTGTAGGCGGCTATTTATGCGGGTTAGTTATGAGCACTATGACTCATAGTCTGCGTCATTTCACAAATTTTTAAGGGCAGCTAATCGATCGAGCATCTCGGCGGAATGATGAGAAGAGCTTCTATGCATAAAACGGGTGAGAAATTAAAACAAATTGTTAAATTTATGGAACACAAAATGTATTGTTATTACAACAAAAGCGTACAGGAAATCTCGCGGCTACGGTGCATAGAAAAATCATAGCTTTTCGTTTACTTGTGACATTTGAGCCGTAATTGTTGATGCTGGTGTTTGCGAAATCATCACTGAACCTTTTATAGCCGTCGGACGGCGAAGACGGGCTCCTCAAAGAAGCCATTTTTCAACACTGATCTTTTTGACGTTTGTTTTTTGCTTATTGACAAATTTGACAATTTTGACAGTATGTAATTCGTTCAGAATTTTTGCACCATAGACATCCTGGTGAAGGCACCTCATAGATTATGGCCAACCCCCCAAAGAAAAGAGACACCCTTAAAAGTAGTCTTTCTACGGCAGAATCTTCATTGCAATTTTTAGTTGTGCTTGCAAATTATTCTAGAAATTAAACAATCAAGAAAATCGGTGTTATGTGAGTACAACGCAAGTCGCAACTTCTAATCAAGCACTCCAATCAAGCAAGTTGTCAGTACGCCGTACGTCACTACTTGGCCGACCATAGCCAAAAACTTCTACTAAAAACTCTTTTTCTTGAACCCGGTTCAAATGTGAGTTGGAGAGTTGTATTTTTGTTGAAAATAAATCCAAAATAATACCCGAAAGCTTGCGAAATTTCTCCAATTTTCCGTACGATTGCAAAAATACATTCTTCAAACAAGTGATTCAGTGCAATATTTCGATTTACTTCTGCCCTCTAAATATTGTTTTGTCGGGATAAAGTTTGACGTTCATTGAAGTGATTGTGTACTTGCAGTGTTTCTTCAAAATGATCTGTGAAATCTATGTTTACGAGAATATCTCTAATGGAGCTGAATTGCGCGGAAGCTTCTGGATCACTTGTTGGAAGAAGTTGTATTCCCAAACAAAAGGGACCTAACCTCAAAGTCAGGTGGTGGATTGTTTTTGAGGTTGTTCTGATGGTTGCAGATAGAGATGGCGCCCCCACAACCCAAGGCGGCGGCTAAGCCCGCCGCGGCGCCCGCTGGTGGCGTCGCCAAGGCCAAGAAAGTTGGCAAACCGAGGAATTATGATTTGGGTAACGGTGTCGTCCGTTTCTCAAAGAGCAAGATGTACCACAAGAAGGTGAGTAGTTCTGCTAATCTTTTACTAATACATATAGCTGCTAGTAACTGCATCACGAGCCTATGTAAATATGGTCTTGTAAGTTCAATTTTTCTTGTTTGCATGACCCCGAAGTCATTTTATAGATGTTCACTAAATCTCTAGATTCTAACATTCAGTTTTATCAAATATACCTGAATACCTTTTCCTGTCAATTAAAATGTGGAGAATTAAACTCTTGAACTGCCTTTATTCATAGTAATCATAACAAATGTGAAAATTTGCAATTTACATCTGTATGCTTAAGGCAGATGCCAAATGCCTATAGCTAGTAGTGGGTGAAGTCTGCTATATGTATGAGATTTAAACAGAATAATAAGTTTCAAGTAATTCACAAACAATTACCATGTTCCAGGCTTTGTACAAGTTTGTCGGTAAGAAGAACCCCAAGGCTGAGAAGCCCAAGCAGCCCACAGTGGTAGTGAAGACCATCGGTGGAGAGAAGAACGGAGGAACCCGTAAAGTGCTCTTAAACCGCAGAAAGTCTTTCTACCCCACTCAAGACAAGTAAGTCCCACTAATAATAAGAATGCGAATGTTTGAAACAATGTGTGGCAGGAGAAAGGAATATGGTACAGGCAATATGGTATATACAAAGCGAGCCACCTCATATACCATGGTTTGTAAGATCTAAATTAAATCAAAATCTCATAGTAATTGCTCTGTTGAGCGCTTTTATGATTCTAATGAGACTAGTCCTTAACCTGAACTGCGAAACAGGGTAGAGAGAGTGTTTACCACCTACTGATGGGATGCGCCCGGAGCGCATCTGGAAAGGATAAGTTAGGAAGGGTTCTTATAATCAATTGGTTGGGTGTGGGCCTGTTTCAGGGTGTGTTAGCGGCACTAACCTCAGATGCGGCTAGCATGCTCAACCGGTCTACATCTAGGCTGGTAAAAAGATGATGGAGTTAAAAATGAGGGCTCAAGGGGGCTGGACATAATCACAAACAGCAACAAAGGCATCAAAAAACAATGTGTGTTGCGTTTAACAGGTATTCATTTCTCAAATTTCAGGATCCGTCAGGTACCTCACCACAAGACCTTCAGCAAGCACGTCCGCAGGATCAGGCCTACGCTCACCCCTGGCACAGTGCTGATCCTCCTTGCTGGCAGACATGCTGGCAAGCGAGTTGTGCTGGTCGGAATCCTGCCCAGTGGACTCTTGCTGGTCACTGGACCTTTCGCTGTGAGTGTGCCATAGCAACAATGTTTATTAATCATCATCATCATCAGCCTGTAGAAGTCCACTGCTGGACATAGGCCTCCCCCAAAGAGTTCCATGACGAACGGTCTTGAGCCTTCTCCATCCAACTACTTCCCGCAACCTTCACAATGGTCCATCGGGTGGGGGCTTACCAACACTGCGTCGCCCGGTTCGTGGTCGCCATTCGAGAACCTTTACTCCCCAACGGTTGTCGGTTCTGCGAGCTATATGGCCTGCCCACTGCCACTTCAACTTGCTAATTCTGAGAGCTATGTCGATGACCTTAGTTCTTCTACGGATTTCCTCATTTCGGATCTTATCACGTAGTGAAACTCCAAGCATAGCTCTCTCCATAGCCCGTTGCGCGACTTTGAGCTTGTATATGAGGCCTATAGTTAATGGCCAAGTCTCAATCTTTCAGATTCTTTTTCTCTCAGCTTTTTGAGCACCCCATATCTAGGGGCAGGTTGTGGTTTCAAATCCAATGTAGAGTCAAATATTTTTGCGGTATTATAAATATCTTAGTGTAGGTTATCAATATAAAAATAAAATAATCATTTGATTAAGATGCGACACCTTTCGGCAGTGAAATAAAACTAGCTTTAGTCTTGCAGGTGCAGACCAATTGTTTCATCTGTAGGTGGCGCTTACGGCGCTTTAAGACGAAAAAAATAATGTAAAGAAAAGTGTTTAAATATGTCCTGTCCTTTCCAGTTCAACTCATGCCCACTCCGCCGCGTGCCCCAGCGATACGTCATCGGTACCTCCACCAAAGTTGACCTCGGAGACTTCAAGCTGCCCGAGACCCTCAACGACGAGTACTTCAAGAAGAACAAGAAGAGCACCAAGCGTTCTGTCAAGCGCAAGGCTGGTGAAGATATCTTCGCTAGCAAAAAAGAGGTAATTTCATTTGTGTTCCTTATGTATTCATTTTTTTTTTTAATACTTTATTTACAGAATGAAACTGAAAACTAATACAAGTTAATATTTACAAAATACACAAGAAACAGTTGAGACATCTAAAGACCGTTACAAACGATCTATAGATAGCTCAACTGATCCAGATATGTATTCATTATCCATATAAACATAATTTTTAACAATCTTAGCATCACCTGAATGGTTTCAAACATGAAGGAAAGGAAATTGAGCCTAAAAAGATTTATTTCATACGTTTTTAAGCACGTTACCTCAAAGCGAAGATGTGCGATACCTGGGAATATATCTTGACAGACGCCTCACGTGGAAGAAGCACATATTCACCAAAAGAAAGTCTCTCGGCCTGCAATTAAGAAAGCTCTTTTGGCTTATGGACCGAAAATCAACCTTATCTCTAGGCAACAAACTTCTCCTTTACAAGTGCATTCTCAAACCCATATGGTCGTATGGATCCGAACTGTGGGGTACAGCGGCAAATTCAAACTTGGACATTATCCAACGCTTCCAATCCAAAATGCTACGCATGATAACGAATGCCCCGTGGTACATCACGAACTGTCAGCTGCATCACGACTTGGAAGTTCCAACAGTTAGAGAGGATATAACCAACAAAATAAAATCCTACGCCAAACGAATAGAACTTCACCCGAATGAACTCGCCAAAGATCTAATGAATCCGACCACATCCTTCAAAAGAATAAAGAAGAGAGCTCCTCAAGACCTAATACAGCTCTAATGATTTAGAGAAAAGTGAAAATATGGAAGCGCCACTGGGCTCTTTTTCATCCATGCCAATTACGCACCGAAGCAAACACCAAACTCTAGCTCAATGCCCATCCGGGCAGATTGCAAGAAACAAAGGAGATTTATAAAAAAATAAAAAAGCACATTTGACAAGGCTTAGATTGACAAAATCATCCTCAAAGTTATGAAATTCATTCCCATTTTACTTATTCTCATTTATTGCCAACATGTACATGGATACAGCTTAGGTGTAAAGGTAGCTTAAGTAAGTACATGTACCCTGTAGGGTGCTGCAAATTACACCCCCAGTCCAATTCAGATTTTCCATTCAGAAAATGTATATGCGCTATACAGTGGCCGATTTGCAGTCTTGGCTGCTCTATGCCCCAGGCCATGTGCCGCCCCATTCTCAGCACCCATCATATAGACTAGGTACATAATGAATTTACTTTATTGCCAACTTTATATAAATCGAAATCAGAAATTTACTCGTATTTAACTATAATAGCTACTAATTTGTAAAAATATTCCGAGATGATGAGCTTTTCTACGACAATTTCTGCAAATTTTTGGTCACGATTTGCCGCCCCTAATATCTGGCCTTAGGGCAAATCCGCCACTGGCGCTATAGCGCAATAGTATACTAGTGCCCTCAAACGGTGAAAGAAAACATCGTGAGAGAACCGTGCTAGAACATAAAAATTCGAAGAGATGTGACATATGCACGAAAGGCGCCTCAAAGACACTTTAATCCTTTCTACACTGATTCTTTCCCCAACAACGGTCATAGGCCCTTTTCAGGGCCACTAATACCTCAACCTGATCCAATACAGGAGGACCAAGATAGAATCAGTGACACGACAAGCAAGCATCTTATAGACTGATCACGAAAGAACCAGAAACAAAAACCAATTATGAATTTAGAACATCCCCCAAAATATCCTCCACTGTAGCATTATCCTACTATCCTACTAATATTATAAATACGAAAGTTTGTGAGGATGTTTGTTGTTCAATCACACCGTAATGGCTCAACCGATTTTGTTGAAACTTGGAATATATAAAGTTGTATACCTAGGCTACTTTTTATCGTACCACGCATACGAAGCCGCGGGCGCAAGCGAGTATCACATAAAGAGATTAATCAAAACAGAGTCATTTTAAAACCAATCATCACAAAAAGCCTCTCGATTCTAATTTTCATATTTGCTCGTTCCAGAAATACGTGCCGTCAGAACAGCGCAAATCCGACCAGAAGCTAGTGGATGAGGCGGTGATCAAGGCGATCGGCAAGCGAGCGGACAAGAAGGTCCTCCGCGGATACCTCAAGTCTGCCTTCGGGCTCCGGTCCAGCCAGTTCCCGCACAGGATGGCCTTCTAACTTAGCTTTAAGAGTCAATAAACATCTATGACTGATGTTTTTCTTTTATTTATTTACTGTGAGTAGGCTACGGCAACCATTTACCAACAGGGGTGGGCGGTAAGCTTGAATGCCAACACAGTAGCATAAAAAAAAAAAGAGGATCAGCTAATGTGGGTAGTAATGAAACACGTGTTGGTCGCTTGTGTAGTTTATTGCGTGGGCTTGTACTTGTGCGGGGGCGCGGGGCGCGGGCGCGGCGCTCGCGAGCCCCTCCGCTCGCGCCACTCCGCCTCCAGCCGCGCGTACACGCCGCCTGCACGCAACATTATAATGATTACTTACATTTACATCCCGAAATGGGGTTAATCAATCAACAAAAAGAAAGAATATTAGCGAGAAAACATCAAATTTTCAATATTTTTTTTTACAACTTTCTTTACTTTGGTATTTTTATCATCTTTATAAGTAATTAATACTAAAAGTAGGAAGTTAGGCATCAAGATTGCTACATAAAACAGCTCATTAATTGAGTTGGAACTGATTTGACCAGAAAACAGCTGATTTTTGCATAGAGTTTTTTCAATGAAGCCAGTACCGGGAGGAACAGTTGTTACCTGGAGGAGCCTTGGACTTGGCCTGGTGCAGGCGCCTCGTGGTGCTGTTGATCCACTGTTCACATTCACTAGCAGGAGGAACAGCTGTTACCTGGAGGAGCCTTGGACTTGGCCTGGTGCAGGCGCCTCGTGGTGCTGTTGATCCACTGTTCACATTCACTAGCAGGAGGAACAGCTGTTACCTGGAGGAGCCTTGGACTTGGCCTGGTGCAGGTTGGCCCTCCGGGCGAGTGCGGCGCGCATCTGGCGCGCGGCGCGCTCCTCGAAGCGGCGCTGCTGGTCCTGGTTGGAGCGCGCCGACACGCACGCCGCCCACTGCCGCCCCACCACGCGGGTGCGTCTGCAACCAAGCCATGCCTTGACGCAATATCCATTACTTTTTTTTGGGGATGTTTTGGGGGGAAAAAAATGCAGTGTGGGGATAAAATTCCACTAGAATTAAGCAATTAGAAAAAAGTCTACGGTAAAAAGTATGATTTTGCAAAAAAAATTGAATATTTTGTGCTTTACACATTAAAATTTTGGGGAAAAAGGCATTTAGGAACATATTTTCGACTTGAGTTTGGGGGAAAACCAAATTTCAAGATAGGCAGCACTGCCTTGACGACCTCGGTGGCGTAGCGGGCGAGTGCTCGTCTGAGACGCAAGGGCCTCGATTCCCGCTGCGGGACAAATGTTTGCGTGATCTGCAAATATTTGTTCCGGGTCTTGGTGCTGTGATAACATGGTACTCTTAGTTTCTGATAGCCACAACGGAATCTTAGTGGACTATGTATGTGACTATGTCATCATCATAATCATCAGCCTGTAGAAGTCCACTGCAGGACATAGGCCTCCCCCAAAGAGTTCCATGACGAACGGTCTTGAGCCTTCTCCATCCACCGACTTCCCGCAACCTTCACAATGTCGTCGGTCCATCGGGTGGGGGCCTTCCAACACTGCTTCGCCCGGTTCGTGGTCGCCATTCGAGAACCTTTACTCCCCAACGGTTGTCGATTCTGCGAGCTATATGGCCTGCCCACTGCCACTTCAACTTGCTAATTCTGAGAGCTATGTCGGTGACCTTAGTTTTTCTACGAATGTTACTATGTATGAAGGTATTATTATTATCACTATATTATTTGCAAAAATAAGTGTTACAGAGGTCTTAAAACTATGGCTCTCTTTTCGAGCATCGCAAACTATTACTTTAGAAGAAAGCCATTTTGACAGTTGCCTGGCGACCGACGTGCTGACGGTACTGCGTTCGAGAAGACTCCCTTGTTCCCCTGATGTCCTTAAGACTCACTTGTTCCCCTGATGTCCTTAAGACTCACTTGTTCCCCTGATGTCCTTAAGACTCCCTTGTTCCCCTGATGTCCTTAAGACTCACTTGTTCCCCTGTTGTCCTTAAGACTCACTTGTTCCCCTGCGTGGAGTGCTGCCTGGCGAGGCGCTGGCGGCGCGGCGCGGCGTCCTCGTCGCTGGCGGCGCTGGCGGAGCTGCGCTCGCTGTCGGAGGAGGACTGCTCGCCGCAGTCGTCGGCCGAGTCGCCGCCGCCCGCCACCACGCCTTTCTTTGTATACAACGGTGTCATTAACACTGCATTTTGAAGCCTGACCTAGTCCTCGTCTAAACCCAGTTTCATGATAATAGGGATTAGGTTTTTTTTTATTTTATTGGTGATGGTTAGGCGTTGACCACCATCTCACTTTTGCAAGTGAGATGTGGCCTAAGATGGAGCACGCTTTACCAGAAGGAACTTGTTCACTCTAGATTTGAAGACTCCTAGATTGTACTCATCCGGGAAAACAGACGCTGGCAGATCGTTCCACTCTTTGCCAGTGCTTATAATAAAGGTGGAGCAGAAACGTTTGGTTCGACACTGTGGTATGTCGACCAGGTAAGGGTGGTAATTACCTGTGCGTCTGCTTGTCCGGTAGTGGAAGGGGGAGGGAGGGATGAGGTCATGCAAATCCTGCGCACAGTCACCAAAGTGGTACTTGTAGAACACTGACAGTCTGGCCACACGCCGTCTGTGATCAAGGCTCTGTAGATTGGACTCCACAAGCGAGTCATCTCGTATGAGCCTAACAGCGCGTCGCTCGTAGGTTCGCTTCAGGCACAAACCAATATGTTGCATTGTGCTAAAGTTACTGATTTGACGATGCTAAAAACTTTGCCGTGCCTTAGGTATACATCGATAAAGCATTTAACTGGTGCACTGGACCCGCCTTCCGATCACAGCTCGTTCACCAGTGGATATTCCGTTCGGAAAATTTGTGCGCTATAATAGTACACAACACAAGAGGTAGACCAAAGAAAAGATGGATAGACTGTGTGAAAGATGACATGAGTAAGAAAGGAGTGAATACTGATATGACGGCTGATAGAGGGGAGTGGAAGAGAAAAACATGTTGTGCCGACCCCACATGAAGTGGGATAAGGGCAGGGAGATGATGATGATTAGTACACAACACAATTCGGCGCTATAGCGCGGCGTCAGGCTGGCGCTCTGACGCGCGCTAAGTACGCGTTCTGTTTGGCAAAGCCTTTAGACTAGGCAAGATATTCTAGCCTAGTTGGGTTTAGAGTTGTAAAGCTTAAAATCCACGTGCCTAGCTAGTGTAATAATGTAATGTGCTACTGCTGGAGTCTGTGGAGCAGTTGGTTAGTGTCATACGCCATATCACACATGATATAGGCTGTACAAGGTGATTCATAATAAGTACGCTATCCCGAAGGGGCTTATTCTACACCCGATTGGCAATAAAGTTTGTTCTACGACTCATTGGAAACTAGTTGGACTGGCCTCATAGCTCAGTTGGTAGTAACTCTTCCTTCTGCGCTAGAGGTCGCGGGTTCGATTCCCGCACTGGACAAACATTTGTGACTAACACAGATGTTTGTTCTGTGACTGGGTGTTAAAATATATATATATCTATTATGTATATCAGTCTCTGGTACCCTATGCCGGGTATGCCTATGCTATGTATAGTACAGGCTAGTTTGGGATCAGTTGACCGTGTGTGATATGTCCGGAATATTTATTTATTTATTTTTAATTGAAACATACACTACAAAAATCTGCTGTTTTGGGGTCAAATCAGTTCAAGTAAGTTCTCTTAATTTGTTAAAAAGATGATAAAATTACCAAAAAAAAAACAGCTGATTTGAAAAGTTCGGACATAATAGACTGAAAATTATATTGTTTTTCGGTATATATTTCTTTTTGTTGATAAGACCCTTTCAGGATAGATAGTAAATATGTATTGATGTGGGATATTTTACGTGTTTTGCATTATGTACACATAATATTTGAAACGTCAAAAGCTAAAGTTCAATATCTACTTAGAGGGTAGTGCAATGTGGAATTATAAATTGTAGAAATTGCTGGAATTGTTAAAGTAGAATACAATTTGGAACTGAGTGCACTAACCCCGCATGGTGAACGTGGTCTTACCTTCGCCTTCGGTTCCTTGTCCTTGAGCGGTTTTTTCTCCCTCTCCGGCGAGCCGGCGGCGGCGAGGCTGGGCCCGGCGCCGGCGGCCGCGGGCGACGCCGGCCGCACGCTCGCTGTATCGTGCGCAATGCCCTTATGATGTGCTGGTTGTGTGAACCGATCTCAAAACTGAAGGATTCATTTATAATTTACGTGGAAAGAGGAAGTGTTTTGAGATCCCCATAGACATATTGCGAATGCGTTGCCCGCACATCAAACGCATTAGTCTGATAAAGAAAACTCACCCAGCAATGGTTTAACTGAACTCACATTAATATCCCCGCAGTGTTTATCAAACTTACTGAAATACCCTAGGGTAAACCTATAGAAATATCCACCCAAGTGGTATAAACTCTTAGAAATACCCACCCTGTGGAAACAACTCTTGGTAACCCACCCAAAGCTATAAACTCTTAAAAAACCCACCCAATGGAATAAACTCATAAATACACTTCTAATTGTAGGTACTTATAAACTCAATGAAATATCCATGTAATGTTTTCTTTAGGATTAGTATTTTGAAATCGGTTTAGGACAGTGTATTTACATTATAATCTATTGCCAATTGCATATAAAGCTGATGACATGGATGCTACATGTATTGCCAATTATGTAGCTTATGTACAGCGTTCAGCTATTTTTGCCTTTATATCGAACACAACGACTTATTGTTGAGAAGAAACTACCTTACTAAGAGACATTTGAATCGCGATTTCTGCCGCACGACGGAAATCAACTGCATAAATTCCTCGCTGCAAACGATAGCAAATTACGCTACGTAAATAGCGGGTTCGATCCTCAACTAGCCTAAATTTCTTTTTGCATTTTTTTTTCAACTATTTCGCTGCACTACTGTTACTTTCATACCTATTAATATGATTGTCAGTACAATGATCTCACGGTTAAACTTGTTGTTGCTGGTATAGAGCTTTCCCAGGAGGCCTAGAGGCGGCCGCGGCGGCACCAGCTGGATGCCTTCCCACCAGAACACCTCCTTGCATTGCAGCCGACCGGCGTCTTCCCCTGGCTCTGAAGGTTACATACAAATTCATGAGAAAACCATCGACATCCACTGCTGAACAGAACAACCTCCCCCACAGATTTGCGGAGTGACTTCCTATCATGTGGGGGGAATTTGCCCATACTAATTTGCTGGGTACGCGGGTTGGCGGTCGCAGTTAGAGCTATCTTTGTTCTTCTTCTAGTCGTGTCACTGATTCTTTCTTGGTCATCCTGTATTAGGTCAGTGAGCAGGTTGGCCCTGAAAAGGGCCTATGATCGTCGATGAAAGAATCAGCGTAGTGAAAGGATGCTATCTTTGTGAAAATAGGGGACGTTGCTGACCTAGCTTTTTTCCCTGAGTCGCCTCTTAAGACATCCACGGGCAGATATGGAGGGACATGTTCTTCAGCCGGGATCAAAACGGCCATGACGAAACCATCTACATTATATTTAATTTTGACGCAGCAACTTTATACTAGGTGGAGGGAATACGAACCTCGTCCGACCAATTTGGTCAGTCTTTCAGGAAACATCAGCTGAGGCGGACGCATTGCGATTATGTCCCGGAATTTGTTGTAAACTTCTAGAACAGAGCCATCTGTTGGAAACCGCTCATCAGGAGCGTGCTCGCGGAATTGGCAACCCTGTTATGTTTTAATTGCAGTAAAATAAAGAATGGATATTAAGATTAAAGAGAATAATAATGAATTTTTGATGCTAAAAAAGTTGACCTGGCCCCTAATTCTACTGATTCAATGATTTGAAAATGATAATCGCATGATAATGACCGCACCATTATGATTCAGTTACGATTGTCGCCACCTTAGTTTCTTTGATTTCATTGGTTGATTGGTTCCACAATGACTGCCATTGATATACGAATGTGATAGCAGAATACCAAAAGTGTCAAAAGTGGTCATTTTGCCACTGAACCATTGTCATTTTGAAGCTATTGAATTAGTAGAATTGGGCCCCTGCTATGACATGTTATTGCCATTCAAATGCGAGTTAGCGCTATTTTACACTAATCGGCACCTCAAATTAAGTCACCGCCTAAACAAATTGCAAAGTTGATTTTACCTACGGGGCACGTACTTCTAAAATAAACTTATTCCAAATAAACAGCGGAAATGAGAATGTTGAGATGGATGAGTGGAGTGGTGAAAATGGACCAGATACGGAATGAGAACATCAGAGGAAGTTTGAAAGTAGTGACTGAGAAGTTGAGGAGATAAATAGGTTAGCGTGGTATGGGCATGTCATGCGGAGGGTGGAATGTCATGTGACGAGAAGAGTGGTAGGTAAATATGAATGTGGAAGAGTATAAGTGACGAGGTAACCCAAAGAAAAGATCGATGGATTATGTGAAAGACGACATGAGTTAGTGTGTGTAGTTAGAGTCAAAGTCAAAAGGCATTTATTTCAATAAAATCACAAGGATCACTTTGAAACGTCTTAGAAACTAGGTGAATCTATGCCTGTTCCTCGCGACCAAGCCTAAAAGAATCAAAGTCAAAGTCAAAAAAGTCAAAAGGCATTTATTTCAATAAAATCACAAGGATCACTTTGAAACGTCTTAGAAACTAGGTGAAGCTATGCCTGTTCCTCGCGACCAAGCCTAAAAGAATCAAAGTCAAAGTCAAAAAAGTCAAAAGGCATTTATTTCAATAAAATCACAAGGATCACTTTGAAACGTCTTAGAAACTAGGTGAAGCTATGCCTGTTCCTCGCGACCAAGCCTACAAGAATCAAAGTCAAAGTCAAAAAAGTCAAAAGGCATTTATTTCAATAAAATCACAAGAATCACTTTGAAACGTCTTAGAAACTAGGTGAATCTATGCCTGTTCCTCGCGACCAAGCCTAAAAGAATCAAAGTCAAAGTCAAAAAAGTCAAAAGGCATTTATTTCAATAAAATCACAAGGATCACTTTGAAACGTCTTAGAAACTAGGTGAAGCTATGCCTGTTCCTCGCGACCAAGCCTACAAGAATCAAAGTCAAAGTCAAAAAAGTGAAAAGGCATTTATTTCAATAAAATCACCAGGATCACTTTGAAACGTCTTAGAAACTAGGTGAAGCTATGCCTGTTCCTCGCGACCAAGCCTACAAGAATCAAAGTCAAAGTCAAAAAAGTCAAAAGGCATTTATTTCAATAAAATCACCAGGATCACTTTGAAACGTCTTACAAACTAGGTGAAGCTATGCCTGTTCCTCGCGACCAAGCCTACGAGAATCAAAGTATTAGACATTACTCTATAATGAACTTCGCAATGAAGATCATCATGAATTAAATACGTCCTGATTGGTTGCAAACTCAATTATCATATTTATTTTCTCTTAACACTTCATAAGTAATCCTGATAACTTCTTTTTCTTTTATCATTATAAGCTTTCTCAGCATAGGATTCCCGTCATCTATTTCTTTTGTCACAGCAGTTAATAAAAATGTTTTTTTTATGACGGGCCCTCTAGCTGGACTTTTTTGTTACTCTTATATACTAAGGCTCGTATTCAGAGACAAGACTCGAGCATTGATCTGTACTTAAATCTCGATTTGAGGCGAGATTCTAATTCTTGAACAGTACTTATGTATAGATTCAATGATCACAGTTCACCTGAGTAAATGCTTATTCTGAAACGTCAATCAGACGAAATCGGTGCTTGAGTTTAGATTTGATTTGACATTAATCAAATGACATTTTCGTTCCGTTACACGTACTTTGATGCATATTTATACTTCACTTTATTGTTCTATTCTATTTCCACTCTGGCTGTTTGAATTTCTGCGTAAAACGGATCGAAAATTATAAATAAATCAAAATGTAAACGAGAACATTTGAGTACAGATTTGAGACTCGATTCAGCTGAGAATAGTTTAAGTACCGTTCTTGAATAAAAGCTATGTTTGAGAAGAGATTCAATACTTAAGTAGAGTTCAGCTGATCTGTGATTAAATCTATGCTTGAGTCGTGTCTCTGAATACGAGCCTAAGTTGTGGATAACGTTGTGGACTACATTATTAATAATTTGTTGCATATGAAATTATGTACCTACTACTCACTGTATCTTACATATATAATGTAGTTGTTTGTTGTTCCTAAATAAATAAATTAAAAAAAAAAAAAAAAAAAAGTAAAAGTGAAAAGGCATTTATTTCAGTAGGTATAATAGGTACCGTGTTCCTGGTGACGGTCTCGAAGCGGTAGGCGCGCTCGCCGCAGCACGGGTACCGGCCGGCCGCCAGCGGCGCGCGCCCCTCCACGCACAGCATGTGCGGCGGCTGCGCGTGGTGCGAGCACCACTCCATCTGACACCACACCACACCACACCACACACCACCAATGTTATATCAATCAAAAACTCCTCCTCCAGAGCTGAGGAGTGTCTACGGATGAGCTACGAAGTGTCTACTGTAGGAGAGCCGTAGCTCTCCTGCTGTTATTATTAGTTTCAAATAGAGGAGGCACGGAGGGTAAGGTTTTGTAACTGCCTATGGGTAAAGAGTAACCTACTCCAGACTTTACCTACCTACTTAGTCCAGTTTTGTGAGTAATAGGAGTTAGTTAATTATGGTGAGGTTATTTTTTACTTTCGTTATAGTTTAGTTACAAGAAATTGTACCATTTGTTTGAAATAAACATTTAAATATACACTTTTGCTTTACTTACTTACTTAAATAGTGTTGTGTTCCTGCGGTGAGTAAGGTTGCCAGAGCTCTTTAGGGGGGGGAGGGGGTTCGGGGTCGGCAACGCGTGCGTGATGCCTCTGGTATTGCAAGCGCTCATAAGCTACGGTAACCGCTTACCATCAGTTGGGCCGTAAGCTTGTTTGCAACCTCAGTAGTATATTAAAAAAAAATATATATACGCAACATAGTTGGGGAATTGCTACGAAGTAGCTACGGGAGTGCTATCTTAAGGAGTGGGTACGGAAGAACTAAAGAGTGGCTACGAGAAATCTGACTAGGGAGTGGCTATACGGGATAGCTACGGACTGTCTACGGAAGAGCTACGGAGTGCCTACGAGAGTGCAACATAGTTACGGAATAGCTACGCAGTAGCTACGTGAGAGCTATCTAAGGAGTGGCTACGGAAGAACTAAGGAGTGGCTACGAGATATCTGACTAAGGAGTGGCTACGAGGAATCTGACTAAGGAGTGGCTACGGGATAGCTACGGAGTGTCTACGGGAGAGTTGCGGAATATCTAAGAGCGAGGTTACGGGATTGCTACAGAGTATCTACGGAAGCGTTACGGAATGTCTACTTGAGAGCTACGGAGTGTCTACGGGAGCGTTACGGAATGTCAACGGGAGAGCTACGGAGTGTCTACGGGAGAATTGCGGAATATCTAAGGGCGAGGTTACGGGATTGCTACAGAGTATCTACGGAAGCGTTACGGAATGTCTACTTGAGAGCTACGGAGTGTCTACGGGATAGGTTTGGAGTGTCTACGGGAAAGCTGCGGAGTGTCTACGAGAGAGTTACGGAATGTCTACGGGAGAGCTACGGATGGTCTATGGGAGAGCTACAGAGGTGTACGGGATAGCTACGAAGCAGCTACAGCTTAGCTTCGAAGCTAAGCTACTTCGCCGCTAAAGTACGAAAGTATCATTACCTGATAAGCCGGAAAGTAAGTGTCGCACAGCTGGCACCTCAGAAAATGGCAGTCGGCCCAGAGGCGCCAGTAGACGCGGCGCCAAGACCGCAGCTCTCCGTACAACCAGGATATGTACTCGTTCAGACTCCACATCAAATCCCTCGAACACAAAGCAACAGTCAAATTCAACGCAACGGTAGCCCACGAACCAGACTTAGATGTGTTTCACATGAAGTTTTATAAATTTTATTTTTGTGTATTCGTTATCTTTCTTGTTTTTTTTTTATTTATTTTTTTACTATATGTGCTGTACTAGCTTCCGTGGTACCTACATAAATAGCCTGTATGCTGTTCTGGGTAAAGAACTTTATCTATTCCATGTATCTACTTATTTTTGATTTTTTATTGATTCAAACTATTATGATATTTTGATTTGATTTATTGCTTATGTTCTTATTATGACTGGCCTCATAGCTCAGTTGGTAGTAACTCTGCCTTCTGCGCTAGAGGTCGCGGGTTCGATTCCCGCACTGGACAAACATTTATGACTAACACAGATGTTTGTTCTGTGTCTGGGTGTCTATCTATTATGTATATCAGTCTCTGGTACCCATAGTACAGGCTATGCCTAGTTTGGGATCAGTTGATCGTGTGTGATATGTCCGGAATATTTATTTATTTATTTATTATTTATTCCAATTTGTGTAACTACCTACTTATGCAAATGTACTAATTTTCTGTAAGCCCATTTGTGTTATTGTAAATAAATAAATAACTAAAAAGGCTCTTTCTTGGTGCGGTGCTTACTTGGCGTGCGCCGACACGACGTTCCCGCGCCGGTCGAGCCGCATGCAGGCCGGCTGGCACGGCACCTGTTCCGCCACGTGCCTGCCCAGCAACTTGTTACATCTGACAAAATAATACTGTTAGCCCCTTCGTCCATGACGCTACGCAAAAGTGACGGAACTCATTAGAAACTAGAGTTGCGGACTGATTGGAAACTCTTGACTCGTCCACGACGCTACTGGAATTTCCTGAAACTCAGTCACTCAGTACACGATTTTATGTAAACAAAGTTTTGAAAACGAAAAAAATTAACATGACTAGTGATAATTCGAGCGATGACATGGAATTATTACTTCTCCAGTCACATAGACGTCAGAATCACTTATTACTGTTTATTAGTTCATTTTTCACACAGTTTCTCGAAACCAGTCGCCTGGCGACCAGCATGTCGAGTCGCCAGGAGACTAGTTACAAACGCGTTCCTTTTGAGTAGCGCCGTGGACGGACGCGCATTGAAATACTAGTGCTATCGCAGTCAGGCTACTCATAAGTGACTACAGTTTCAGTCGCGTTCCTTATGAGTCGCGCCGTGGACGAAGGGGCTTAGAGATTTCAAAAGACAACAGTGTGAAAACTGCGGCTATTCGTTTTTACCCGAATGAATCTACCGTGTGAACGCCCGGCTGATTGTACATTAAAAATCGAATACTAAAAACGTGTAGGACAATGCCGTGTGAACCCTCTATAAAAAGGAGAACCCACTCCGGTGCTATGGTCACCGTCATTGTAGGCTCCTTTTAGTATTTATTGATAGTGTTTTTGGTAAAGAAAAAAGGTTGAGTTGATAAAAATAGTTGTAATATATTATGTTGTGCTGACACACATGATTTGGGATAAGTATCTTAGGCCTTACCGCCGCCATGTCATCAGTGTATTTTTTATTATGTTTTAATAAATTATGTTTAAGGCAAGTCGTGTCAAGAATAGATAGGATGACACTTGACAGCTATTTTACTAAAACTTCGAGGACCTTTTGGCGCCAACTCGAACATTATTTGGGGATAGAATTCGTAGGCATTTTTTTTTTTTTTTTTAATTTCTTGATAGGCTGTATTTCTTGATCTTTTTTTTTTATTATAACATACTTGCTGCATTTGAATAGTGTTGCGAGCGTGGAGTAATGTCCCCTCAGGGTCTCGGGGACCGGCTCAGCGAGCGACAAGATCATCTTGCAGTAGAGACGGGACTGGATCTTGTCCTTGCGGTCGCGGACGGCTTCTAATTCAGCGTTCGTGTACATTGCTGCTAATCTGTGGATAACAGGGTTTTTTTATCTTTCTTGAAGCAAGCATATGGAACAGATGTAATCCTCAGTTGTATTAAAAAAAATTAGAAAAAAAAGTTGCTTCGTTGAAGTCTAATTTATTTGTGTCTTAAATTTTCATGATACAACATTATAAATACGAAAGTTTCGATGCATGGATGGAGGTTTGTTACTCAATCACGCCAGAACGGCTGAACGGCTCTGGATGAAACATAGCACAGAGATAGATTATAGTCTGAAATAGCATATAGGCACGGGCGGAAGGGTGGAACGTAATATTATTTTTGTCATGTTTCCTGAGCATGAGTGTGAGAGGGGCAAGTGCCAACCGCTGCCCAACGCCCCTGGCTGATCACTCGAGTGATATTCAACAACAAACATCCAAACATCCTCACAAACTTTCGCATTTATAATACTAGCTTCCGCCGGTGGCTCCGCTCGCGTGCTACCTACATAAAAAGCCTAATGCTATTCTAGGTAAAGATCTTTATCTATTCCAGGTTTCAACAAAATCGATTGACCCGTTACGGCGTGATTTGAATAACAAACATACAACGATCCAAGTATCTAAACATCCCCACAAACTTTCGTATTTATAATCCTGTTTACCTGTTATTTGTTTACATAATTACTATGTAAGTAAAAAAAAATATTATTCTGTAGCCAAAACTGAAATGTATTTCTGACTTATCTAAGCACACGTACAGTGCGGATTTGCAGTCTTGGCCGCTCTAGGCCCCAGGCCATGTGCCGCCCCTTTCTCAGCACCCATCATTAGACTAGGTACATAATTAATTGACTTTATAGCCAACTTTATCTAAATCAAAATCAGAAATTAACTATATGACTGGCCTCATAGCTCAGTGGTAGTAACTTACAGCCTTCTGCGCTAGAGGTCGCGGGTTCGATTCCCGCACTCGACAAACATTTGTGACTAACACAGATGTTTGTTCTGTGTCTGGGTGTTAAATATATATCTATTATGTATATCAGTCTCTGGTACCCATAGTACAGGCTATGCCTAGTTTGGGATCAGTTGACCGTGTGTGATATGTCCGGAATATTTATTTTTTATTTTATGAATATTTATAGCTACTAATTTGTAAATATATTCCGAGATGATGAGCTTTTCTACTACAATTTCTACAAATATTTGGTCATGATTTTTCTAATATCTGGGCCGCCCAAGGCCCGGGCCTACTGGGCCTTAGGGCAAATCCGCTGCTAAACATCCAAACATCCTCACAAACATTCGTATTTATAATATTAGTAGGAAGTAAAATGGAGTCACCTGGTCAACAAAGCATCACTGAGGCACGCCAGGTTGGTGGAAGTCTTCACTATATCGCTCATGTGCGCGTGGCAGTAGATGAGACAGTCGTGCAGCAGTGGCTCCATCTGTAATTCAAACAAACAAATAACACCCAACAGTCACATGCAGTCCTATCGGTGCACGACCGACTTCCAACCCACGACCTTCGGAACAAGCCGGGGTACCTCCCACTAGGCCAACGCGGCTCCTCAAATTCCTCCCATATTTGATGAATTATGAATTTTATTAAATACTAGCTGCCGCACGCGGCTTCGCTCGCGTGTTACCACATAAAAAGTAGCCTATATGCTATTCCAGACTATAATCTATCTCTGTACCAAAAGAGACGTTTCATCGATATATGGAGCCTGGGCCTGCACTGTATACACTACTCTAAAATATGGCTAAGGAAAAAAGTAAACGTATTTAATTGGTTATTTTATTTAAATTGACTTCGTTCTAAGGTACATTAAGATTTTCTTCGACAAAGAGAGCAACACACTGCGCTACAAAAATATGGCGGATGGACGTGCGTGAAATGTCATTTTGACATCCTACATTTATCTGACAAAACAAAAACATCAAATCAAACAACATGACATGAAAAAGATGTCAATGTCATGTCAAACGCCAATTATAAACCAACATGGCGGCCTTCAAATAGTGTTCACATAGTAAAAAACTTACCAGAAGAACTATCCTTGTACCATCGCATTTGTCTTCAAATTAATGAAATTGTATTTTTCTTGTAATCTCCTTTTTTTTCCTAATTTTTCTATGTAGTGTACATGGACCAGGCCCAGAATGAAATGGCTCTTTTCATCCAAATCCGTTAGGCCGTTTAGCCATGATTGAACCACAAACATCGAAACATCCTCACAAACTTTCGCATTTATAATAATAGTAGGATTATGTTCTTTGAAAACACTGCATTTAAAACCTCGTTTGCGTAGCGGGCGAGTGCTCGTCTGAGACGCAACGGCGCGCGTTCATTTCCCGCTGCGGGACATATGTTTACATGCAAATATTTGTTCCGGGTCTGGGTGTTGTGGACCACGGTACCTACTCGTAGTTTCTGATATCCACGACACAGGGAATCCTAGTGTGGAGTCAGAACTATGTAGGTTTTTTTTTTTTTTTACTACTGAGGTGGCAACCAGGCATACGGCCCACCTGTTGATAAGCGGTTACCGTAGCCTATGAGCGCTTGCAATACCAGATGCATTCGGGGTCGGCAACGCGTGCGTTACGCGTTGCCGACCCCGAACCCCCCTCCCCCTAAAGAGCTCTGGCAACCTTACTCATCGCAGGAACACAACACTATTTGAAAACAAATAATGTTATTTGGCTGCGATCTTCTGTAAGGCGGAGGTACCTCCCCAGGCGGGCTGCTCCAATTCAGAGCGAGAAAATCTCGCTGTGCCCTTCCTCCTCTAATATATATATCTAATATATAGGTATGTGACTGTTGGATTTTATTATTATTATGTTATTATTATAATAATAGAGTAACCTGAAGAAAAGACGCGGACACAAGAATGGGCACAACATTGTGCGGGTCTAGAAGAGGCCACTCCGCGACGAGGATGCTGTCTCTCTTCACCCAGCGCATCAGCCAATCAAAAATCTGAAAATTGTATTGCAATAATTAAAATAAAGACGGTAAAGTGCGAGCTCGCGCCCTGAGGCTACCGTACCATTGGTCGTGGGTTCGAATCCCGGTCGTGCACCAATGGATTTACCAGTCAGAAAAACCAAACACGGGGTCAGAACGTAAAAATTCTAAATGTAGGAATTGACAAACCTATATTTGCGGTCGCTCACGTAGTCATTGTACGATATTGACTGCAAATATAACTTTGTTTCCTAAAAAACTTCGAAATTCCTCAATTTCAGACTTTTCCCTTTATTTGTGTTACAAAAGTTAAGAATTGTGAGGTAACTGGAAATACCCTAGGGGTTTTTCATTTTTGCCATTTCCATACAAAAATTAGCACCATAAGCCCACAGACCTTAATAGGTGGTATAATTTCAAGTTGATACCTTTAGCCGTTTCTGAGAAAATGGGTCTTGACAGACGGACAGACGGAGAATAAAGTTAACCTATAAGGGTTCCGGTTTTCCAAATGAGGTACGGAACCCTAAAAATGACTGATTAGCTGAATCCAGTCCCTGCTTAGGTAAGCGACTTTTTAAAATCTTAGAATGTAGTAGGTATTACTAAATTTCTAAAATTAATTGTTATTATTATTTATTTATTTCAGATCATTTATATACCAAACAATATTTTTATACACAAAACTATACACAGCATGGTAAAAAAAGGAAAGTCTTATCTCCTACCTACAACATTTAAAGTACCTACTTATTGTTCTAAGCATGGCCTTGGGACACAATGTACTTATGCCTAATTGTATACCTATTCTATACAGGATTCACATCAGACTGCCTAACTATGCACGAACTGTCTGTAATAACCTAAACCGTGTAAAATAGAAAGAAAGAAAACATGTTTATTTACTCCACAACGCATAAACAAAACATAAAACACGACTGGCCTCATAGCTCAGTAGTAGTAACTCTGCCTTCTGCGCTTGAGGTCGCGGGTTCGATCCCCGCACTGGACAAACATTTGTGTGATAAACACAGATGTTTGTTCTGTGTCTGGGTGTTAAATATTTATCTATTATGTATATCAGTATCTGGTACCCATAGTACCATCAGTTGACCGCGTGAATATGTCCGGAATATTTATTATTTATTTATTATTATAAAAGCTTATGTACATATGCCAAGATCAAGTGAGGTAGGTACATAGTAGGTAGGTGGTAGGTTCTGTATGCGTTAGGGGGGGCAAATGGGTCCCGTCTCAGCATAAAGCTGCACCTGAACTGGGTAGGTACGGTGCGGCGCTGGTTTTCGGGGGTTCGGTCCGTTATCCCCCAGTCCCGTACTCACCCGGGTGAATACGGAACTAACCCGTTTTCGGACGGGGCCTAGGCGACGACGCGACGCGACGTACATCGAAAACGTAATAGTAGATTATGCAACAAGGGCTTAAAGTAGTGTATTATGTCTCGGGCGCTATATTAAACCCCGAGAACGAGGGATTCAAGATCGCCCAAGACAAACACACATTTAAGCCCGCGATGCATACTCTACTTTTATACTTTCTGCGAGGCAATTGAAAACAATGACTGTTAAGTAGAAAGAAATGATTTTTCTGGAAGTAAGTTTCCAACTATACCAGAGGCTTCAGATTGTATGCACTATGGAGTCGAATCAAAATCACTGTCGTCGTCACTTGACATTTTTAAGAAGTTTATTCGAATCTAAACTGAATTTCGGTGTAGATAACAGCACAGCAGTTTTAGCGCTTGGCGCCTTTTTTTCTTTTTTTGGAGTCTATTCTGTAGTGGTCAGTTCGACATTCGAATAAATCCTTCTTCGTGCGCGGGTGAAAATGAATTTCGTTAAAAGTTTCATGTTTTTCTTATCAAGAACACAAGAACAAAGTGTGTTCCCCTTAAATAGAGACAGTAAGAAAAGTGTTAGTGGACACATTCTTAGTTGTAGTTATTGTAAAAAATTATGTCAATGTTAAATTACTTATTAGCCTACAGCATGGCTTGATTGTAATATTATTAGAGCACATTATTATGTGTACACTAATAATAAAAAAAAATTTTTTTTTTTTTTTTTTAATTTGTAGGCAGTGCAAAGAAAATGATAACATACAGCCTAATTAGAATAAAATCTCATTGCACCCAAACATTTTTGAAACCAACCACTACTACATGGGTTGCATTCCAAATTCAAATCACATTATGTCCCATGGGAAATAATGAAATTCAGTACAACATTATGACCCGGCTAGACCGTAGGGCTGTAATGAGTTACATTAGGAAAGGTTTGCATGACACATAATATGCCATTGACGAGCAGGTAGTATAAAAAAACAATAAACGTATTGAGTATCGAGTACAAACCTGAATATCGCAGTGAACAGAAATATCCATATCCTCAAGCCTCTGACCGGCCGTCACGTCGGCAAAGTACCCCATTTTTGACACCAGAAGTTTCTGAGGACACCTAAAATCCTTCTTCATACCTTTCACTTCGTCGCAAACGTGGATTTCGACATCACCGCTTTAAAATAAAATGCAAAAAGTTATTCCGATACCGGGAATCGAACCCGAGCCTCCTGGGTGAGAGCCAGGTATCCTAGCCACTAGACCATATCGGATATAGGATATTAGCTTAAAATTATAAAACTGTATGAAAGTAGCGCCAGTGACTGAGAAGTTGAAGAAGCAAAAGGTTAGCGTGGTATGGGCATGTCATGCGGAGGGAAGAATGGCATGTGACTAGAAGACTGGTAAATATGAATGAGGAAGGACTTATATTCGGAAGAGGTAAACCAAAGAAAAGATGGATAGATACCTAGTGTGAAAGACGACATGAGTAAGAAAGGAGGATCTGACGGCTTAAATTAACGGCCGAAAAATTACTCACTCCTGTTTTTGATTATTCCGCTCTTGTGCAGCTATTACAGAAGATTTACGCCTTCCTAAACGATCTCTTGATTCCTTCTCATTTATAAAGCCTAAGAAAAGACGAAAATGAATGTTATCACAAAAATCACTCATAATTTGGTTACCGTAAAGGTTTAGAAATGTACCTCCAAAACTAGCAGGTTTTTTAATATCAGCTGAACTTGCTGAAGGAACTTTCTTGATTATTGGGGTGTAAACGCTACTTGTTTTCGATGCTTTCCTGTATCCCACCAAATACGGCAAAATAGAATCCAAAATGCCTTCGTTTATCACCTGAAAAAATAATTAAGAATAGCGTCATCTATGATCAGCTTTTGGGTAAACAGTGTTTTCGATAATGGGCATGATTTTCTCGTTATTTTAAAGGTACTCACATCGTTTAATTTGCAATTTAAATTAGCTTCAGTCCAAACACCAAGCATTTCAACCCTTGCTTCAGGCGGCAACGATTTCCTGCAGCCTTTCCCTGAAAGTCTTGAAACTGTTTAGTTCACAACTTCAATAGATGACGCTGATAAAAATATGCACATATTTTTTCTCCGCTTACCTTCAAGTTCACTGCAACTGTACCTCTTCCCGGTCCTCTCCTCTGTATTCTTCCTCTCCAACGCCGTATCACTTTTACTGGTAATAGGCTTGGGTTCAGCAAAGGCGGTTTGATACAAAAGTTCCCTCTCTTGTTGCTCTATTACGTGGTTGATCACAGTCAATTTGGTCAGTTCTTCCCAATTGATTTTAGATCCTTCTTCTTCGTCACCTTCTAAGTGCTCGTAAACCTGATAAGCAGTCTTCATGAAGTCGAAAAAGTCTTTCACGGTGATAACTTCTGCGGGCATATTGGTTTTGACAAGTGAATTCCGTCTTGTAGGTGAATGTTCTGATTTAGTGGGACTCTTGTTCCGGTTCCCATCGCCTTTTTGCATGAACATTGACGAAGACTCACGTTCTGGATTAGGGCTTGCCATTTTGTCCCTACACGAGATTTTGGGCTACCTGAATTTTAGTACCATCATTGATCAAACAAGCCAAGCCACCTAGAAACGAAGTCGTTTGGGGCGGGGTGGTGTTTTGACTTTCGAAACTGTAAAGTATGTAACCCACAGATTTGCCTGAAAATTAGCCTGTGCTTGCAGAAATAAAATAAAGTTTTATAAAATAAAAAAATCCATCCACATAAAGCCCTTATTTTGACTTTTGACAACTTATGAAAGAACGGATTTTGAAGGAGGTTAGCTTGATCTAAATTATTTTTAACAAGCTTTGTTTTTGTAATTTGAAAACAGACTTTCGTCTTCTCATGATTTTTGTCTATGATTTTATGTTCCGTTTCACGTAATATTGAGAGTACCTTTTCGGAATACCAGCATTCCTAGAGTTTCCAAATAATAAATATGTAGTTGTCGATCCAAAAAACTTATATCCATCTACGCATTGCGAGGCTTTTCAAATGTTTACTTAAAGAAGAAGTGTTGCGTGCTGAAAAAGTTTTTTGTGTCAATGTCAAACTAATTAGATTCTGACGTGACGTCAAAAATGTCTTGTCTATGAATGACTGGTGTTAATGTCTTAGTAATTTTCTCGTATTATTTTGTTGTTCAACAAAGTTATTTAGAATGTTCCCAACGATATATTATTATGGAAAGTATTCAGCCCGAACATGACAAGGGCGCTGTATTACCTGAAACATTCTGGAAGACACAGCAACGCGCTATCCCGGGCAGACCTTGTCAAAGGGTCGGGACGAACGAGGTTATGTCTGGATCTTCATATCAGCAGTTCCAAGCGTCAGTGAACGATGCTTGGGATCTCGGAGACGACGATATCGTGTCCGGTATCGCGGAGACTAGGATATCGAAGGCGATATCGCAGACTGCAGCTTTGAATGTTATAAATTCGCATCGAAAAAAGACTGTAAACAAAGGTGACGTAAACACTGAAATTGTTAAAAAAGAGGATGTTCTGAAGAAGGTGGAATTCAGGAAGACTGGGCCTGGTGGTTCTGTGCCTATGCGGCACTATCCGGGGCGGCCGCGGCCCGTGAAACTGTCCGCTTTGACCTCCAGAGAGGAGAGCAGTGAATCGAAGTTGGAGCGGTTTCAGCAGCTCCATGAGAGCTCTGTCATTGACCTTAATGAGCTGAAGCAGCATAGCTGGTCCGGAATACCAGTCAAGGTGAGTTCTCCATGTTAATCTTAAAAAACACTGGCCAATATACTGACTAAGTAAGATGTGCTAATTAGCAGACATTAGTCATCCAATTAAAGACAAAAAGCTGCTAAGTGCTTCTAAACAAAGAAATATGATCCAATAATAAAACAAAAGCCATACCCAGATCCTTAGTCTATTTAGTAGCCTTATTGCCTAACTCAACAAAATGGCCTTATTCAAAATAACATAAGGAACAGAAAGTTTAATTTGTCAAATTAAGCTGATGGTTACTACTGGTGGAATCCTACTTATTATTTAATGCGAAAGCTTGGATGGACGGATTAATGTTACTCAATCACGCCAGAACGGATCTGGATAAAATTTAGCACTGTGACAGATTATAGTCTGGAATAGCAGCACATAGGCTACTTTTTGTTATTGGCTACGCAAGTGAAGCTGCAGGTGTAAGCTAGTTATACAATAAGACTGCTGAGCTTAGGTTGCCTTCTCTCTATTGCTTAGATAAAATCACGCCTGTTTCTCAGAGGGGTAAGCAGAGACCATGGCTTACCACTTGCTACAATCCTATAACTAATGTCCATCCCAACTATGAAAGATGTTAAGCCACATCGGAGGCCTAATAAATCCATCACCAGCATTGAATCAATCAATAAAAATAACTTTAAGTTAGTTAACGGACTGTGTCCTTATATTATCATTGCATTGCATTTGCATAACCAGTTTAATTGAATACCGAGCATCAGATGCCCTGGCAAAGGCAACATTCGCCCATTAGTAGAAAAATAAGTAATCATCAATATATATTTTTAACAAGCATTAAATTTGACTGGCCTCATAGCTCAGTTGGTAGTAACTCTGCCTTCTGCGCTAGAGGTTGCGGGTTCGATTCCCGCACTGGACAAACATTTGTGACTAACACAGATGTTAGTTCTGTGTCTGGGTGTTACATATATATCTATTATATATATCAGTCTCTGGTACCCATAGTACAGGCTATGCCTAGTTTGCGATCAGTTGACCGTGCGAATATGTCCAGAATATTTATATTTATTTATATATTTATATAAAAATCAAATTTTGCTGTTCATTTGTCTCGCTAAAACTCGAGAACGGCTGGGCCTTTTTAGCTGATTTTGGTTTTGAAATGTTTGTCATAGTCCAGGGAAGGTTTAAACGGTGAGAAAAGCTAAGGTAGATATGGAGGGGCCTATTCTTCAGCCGGGGCCCACCACGACCAAGTCCTATATAGATACGGACAGTGCTACAGAATAAATATTTGCAGATCATTCAAACATTTGTCCCGCAGCGGGAATCGGGCCCTTGCGTCTCAGTCGGGCACTCGCCCACTACGCCATCGAGGTAGTCACTGAATTGTTTTTAAAGTGACTTATAATAGTTACTAGTGGCTGCCCGCGGCTTCGCTCGCAAAGTACTGGATTAGGTAGTCTATGCCATTCATAGTAAGGGTTTTTTTGCATATTTACCATCCAACATTTTATTTTTCACATGGATTTTCTCAAACAAATCTTCCATACAAACGTTGTCCTGACTTATTATGAACATAACCAAAAATATTTTAGATATCAGTGGGCAATTCTCAAGTAATGTTCCATCATCAATCTATGAAGATGAGAATCGATGATGATCAATGAGAAGATGTAGTGATGAGGATTGAGAAAGGTATGTTGAGATGGTTTGGTCATGTAGAGAGGATGAACGAAAGAAGATTGACGAAACAGGTGTACAAGGCGAGTGTGAATGGAACCGTTGGAAGGGGAAGACCTAGGCGTACGTTTAGCGACCAAATCGGTGAAGTTTTGGACAAAGGCCAGGTCAAGAGTACCCTAAACCGACGAGCATGTATGAGGAATGTGATGAGAGTGAATGAAGCAAAAGAGGTATGTTAGGATCGTAGGAAGTGGAAAGCCGTGGTCTCTGCCTATCCCTCTGGGAAATAGGCGTGATTTTATGTATGTATGTGTATGTATCAATCGATTGTTTCTATAAAGATAACTATTTAAAAGACTATTTAGACCATGTTAGATATCTTCCATGGTAGTCCTACTAAGCTGGATTATACTCGATGAAAACAACTTTCAGTCTTAAATATGTTTAATGCTTCAATAACAATGATAACATACAGTAAAGTTTTACAAACTAAACTATTAGCACACCTTAACTTAGCAAATCTTATTCTGCAAGAAGATTTGCAAGTAAACTTATTTACCGACCCAGTTTTACAAATGAATTAAAGAAATGATTCTTATTCATAAAGTAAATGCAACTACCTACATACAAAGGAAATATTGAATAGATGACATGCCATAGGTAAATTGACCAAAAAAAAAAAGAAAGAAGAAATACGATAGTTAGATTTATTCATAGCTAAATCTAAAACCCACCCCATGCTTGCAGACCTTCATGACTTCTAAACTCGTTCCACGAGCACGCGGACAATGTTGTTCTGCCATCTCATAGTGACCTTTCCTGTCTTCCTCTTCGCCACCTTGGCTTTCTTGGCCACCTTCTCCGAGCGAACCCTTTCCATCCGCGACACAGTGCGTTGGGACTTCATTATTAGCAAACTGTATGACACAAACTCTAGCGTCAAACTAACAGCCCACTGGTAACTGCGGGGTATTTATTGATGTTTACTGCGCAATTTCTACTTATTTATTTACTTTGTTATTCCCAATAAACCATTATTGGGAATAACAACTCACTTTCCTGGAGGTTTGGAAGGATAGAGTTAATTTATTGTTTGTCCTGGATGAATCACTCATAATTAACCCATGTGTGGTCAATAACATGAATTTGTTATGCTGTTTTTAACCTAAGTACATTTACGCTTGTTATTAAGGATGAACTTAGATTCAATGGCTTCCTTTTTGGGTCAACTTTATGATGATTTGCCTGGCTTCGAGAAATGGTTGAAAAGTAATGATAATGGCTTAATGTACATAATAGATAGAAGATAGAAAAACATTTATTCAGCCACCACAAAAAATAAACAAAAAAGTATGTACTTAACAAGAGATAAAATACTTATTACTATTGATAAAAATAAAAGACATTTAACAAAAAAACATTCAAAAAAACAATAATAGACAATAATAATAAATAAATTGTTCAGTGCGTGGTGGCGAAAGGGAACTCAGCTCAGCATAATGCTACAGCTAATGCTGTAGCGCTGGTTATCTGCTGAGCCCCAGTACATGGCACGCAAATACCTACACTTGTGTTCTTAATTTTTGTCTACTGCTATGGTTTTTGTAGTAGTCTGATTCCTATCTTCCTATTGACTGGCCTCATAGCTCATAGCCTCATAACTCTGCTTTCTGCGCTAGAGGTCGCGGGTTCGATTCCCGCACTGGACAAACATTTGTGATTAACACAGATGTTTGTTCTGTGTCTGGGTGTTAAATATATATCGATTATGTATATCAGTCTCTGGTACCCATAATACAGGCTATGCCTAGTTTGGGATCAGTTGACCGTGTGTGATATTTCGGGAATATTTTTTTTTTATTCAAATTCTTTGCCCCCATTTCGTTTCAGGCTCGAGCGATAACATGGCGCCTTCTAGCCGGCTACCTTCCCGCCAACTCAGAACGGCGTACAGAGACGTTGGAGCGAAAGAGAGCCGACTACAAGCATCTAGTGCGGCAATACTACGACGGCGAGAGAGACGACGATACTTACCGTCAGATACACATAGATATACCGAGGATGAGTCCGCTCGTGCCACTGTTCCAGCAGCTGACTGTACAGGTAAGGCATCTGAAGGTAACATACGAAGGAACAGGCGTTGCTTCACCTAGTTTCTAAGACGTTTCAAAGTGATCCTAGTGATTTTATTGAAATAAACACCTTTGGACTTTGACAATTCACAATCCCTGACATTACGGAACTGGGTATAGACCAGGGGTGCTATTGCGTAAGCGATGTGGGAATGAAGATCGCAACTTTCAGGATAATTTTATCAATAATAGCGACATCTGAGTGGTTTTAAATATGAACAGGAATATTTTAAGATTGTGAAGTTATGCCTTATCAAGTAATGAAACGTTTTGGATGCCGCTAAGATTGTTATAATAATCCTTAAAATTACGAACTTCATTGCAATTTTGCTTACGCAATTGCACCCCAGGTCTAACTAAACCCTGGTTTTGTGACGTCTTCATTTCATTTTATGACATCTGCTGTTTTTACAGTCAATCTTGCCAGTGTCAAGTAATTAGAGTGTCAAGTTTGCTCAGAAGAAAATGGTGGCGGTTTTCTTCAAAACTTAACACCGCATTTTTAGTCAAAAAAGAAAATCATATAATACACTCCCGTTCCATTTTCCTACACTCGTGCTTAGGTCCTAAGCTTTAATGGTAAAAATACCACCGAGATTACACACTACAACTCAACATAACACGAGAAAAATAAAATAAAATGGCAAAGCTAAACAACTTTCAAAAGTGGCATAAAATGGAGTTCCGTGTTATTTCATACAGTTGCTTTATGACATAATGTCAAACGTATGAAATGACACGTCACAAAACCAGGGTTTAGTTAGACCAGGGGTGCAATTGTGTAAGCGTAATGGCAATGACAGGCCGTGGTGGCCCCGGCTGAAGAATAGGCCCCTCCATATCTACCTATCCGCGGATGTCGTAAGAGGCGAAGGGAAAAAAGCTAGGGGATGGGCAGCAGCGTCCCTCATTTTAAAAACGATAGCTCTAACTGCGCTCGCCAACCCGCATGCCCAGCGTGGTTAGTTTTGGCAAATCCCCCCACATGATAAGGAATTTGCTCTGTTTGTGGGGGAGGCCATGTTAATCAGTGGACGTCGAACGGCTGAAATGATGATGATGATGAATGGCAATGAAGATCGTAATTTTGAGGGTAATTTTAACAATCTAAGCAACATTCAAAACGTTCCAAACTTGACAAGGGAAAACTTCAAGACCTTAGCTTCTTCCTTTTCATGTTAGAAAAAATTTATAAAATCATCTTTAAAAATGCGATCTTCATTACCATTTTGCTTACACAATAGCCTGGCTGGTCTAAATCCAGTTTCGTAATGACAGGGAATATGTCTACTGTCCGGAAAGCACCTTATTCTACGCCCAATTCTTCTTGTATCACTCATTTATTTTATAAAGTGATACTTCATTTAAATATTTTTAAAAAGTCAGTTGCCTAAGCCGGGACTCGAATACGCTAAATGGAGAAAAAATATTCTGTATTTTTATGAGACCGATCGAAAGGGTAAATCACTAGGATCTTTCAATAACATAATATCTCAAATAAAAGTAACACAAAGGTAGTGGGTGTCGGATCCCGGCCGTGCACCAATGAACTTTCCATACGGTAAATTTACGTGCGCTATACTAGTACCTAATAAAGGTTCGCGAATTGCGACCACGAACCATAAATTGTTTGAAGGCTCTCCACCCGATGGACCGACGAGATTGTCAAGGTTGCGGGAAGTCGCTGGATTGAGAAGGCTTAAGACCGTTCATCGTGGAACTCTTTCTTTCTTTCTATCAGGCTGATGGTGATGATGATTTCTTCCAGGTAATGTTCGAGCGAATACTGTACATCTGGGCGATAAGACACCCCGCCTCCGGCTACGTGCAAGGGATCAACGACCTGGTGACACCTTTTTTCATGGTCTTCCTACAGGTTAGTCAGATTTTCCTTGTTGTTTGTGGATTTTCTAAATAAAGCAATAGGCAATAGGCATTTACGAAAATAATGTTTGGCCTTGCCTCTGACTACCCCTAAACACTCTCCATGATCTCAGTGATTGATTATGCATTGAGTTTTTCTAGTTTGCACATTAGCGCTAACCTAAAACAGTGTCCGAAAAATATCGTGAGGAAGTATTCTTATAAGCGGCGATGGGCTTGCAACCTGTCACTGTATACTGCCAAATGTTTGGACATGCATCTGACTGCCCCCTTAGACATCTTCAAGGTTCTAATCGCATTTCCTTTTGAGTCTCACCTTGTTCGATCGGCACCACACTGAAGCTCTACATACCATTTTGTTAAAATGATCATCGAAAAAATTCTAGGCACGCGCGCCGTGGTTGTTGCCTGGTTCTTCTAGGCTTGGTCGCTCACGACCAAGCCTAGAAGAACCAGGCAACAACCAAATTAGAAACAACAAATTAGAACAACAAATTAGAAACTAGGTGAAGTTACGCCTGTTCCTCAGAACAGGCGTAACTTCACCTAGTTTCTAAGACGTTTCAAAGTGATCCTAGTGATTTCATTGAAATAAACTGGATTGTTGGAAGGCCCCCCACCCGATGGACCGACGACATTGTGAAGGTTGCGGGAAGTCGGTGGATGGAAAATGCTCATGACTCATGCATGACCGTTCATCGTGGAACTCTTTGGGGAGGCCTATGTCCATCAGTGGATTTCTACAGGTTGATGATGATGACTTTGACATTGACTATGGGGATCTGAGAGGATGTCTACCACGCTTGGGGATAAAATTAGTGAAGCATTTTTTTCTTCTAGGAAGCAACACCTGGTCAGGAGTTGGATAACTTTCCCCTGGACAATCTGACAGAGGAGCAGAGGGACATCATAGAGGCTGACTCCTTCTGGTGCCTCTCCAAGTTTCTGGACAGCATACAGGACAACTACATATTTGCTCAGCTAGGAATTCAGTATAAGGTGAGACGTAACATTTTTATATTTTTAACCGACATCAAAAAGGAGGAGGTTCTCAAGTCGGCTGTATTTTTATTTTTTTTGTGTGTGTTACTCGATATCTCCGCCAATACTAAACCGATTTAGATAATTCTTTGTCTGGTGTATAGAGTATGATCCCGGAGTGGTCACATTGCTACTTGTCCCGTAAAACTTAAAAAACGTCATCTCTTGAAATCACGACTTGCCGAATTTTTTTTTGTCGACGTTGGTATGGTATGGTTATCCCCAGGTAGCCCAGCCCTAGAGTAGCCTTAACCATCGAGCATGTATGAGAAATGTATTTTTTTTTTTATTCCGGACATATTACACACGGTCAACTGATCCCAAACTAGCCATAGCCTGTACTATGGGTACCAGAGACTGATATACATAATAGATATATATTTAACACCCAGACACAGAACAAACATCTATGTTAGTCACAAATGATTGTCCAGTGCGGGAATCGAACCCGCGTCCTCTAGCGCAGAAGGCAGAGTTACCACCATCTGAGCTATGAGAGAGATTATTTATTTAGATGAGTGATGAGAGCGAATGAAGCAAAAGAGGTATGTCAGGATCGTAGCAAGTGGAAAGTCGTGGTCTGTGCCTACCCCTCTAGGAAATAGGTGTGATTTTATGAATGTATGATTTTAGTAGGAAAGTTGTTTCGTAGTAAAAATGAATATTTGACACCCCTTTTTACGGGTAGTTTGGGAAAAACTGTAAAATTCACGCACTTGACCATTTTTATTTTTAAATGGATTTTCTCCTAAAAATCAACTCTTTAACCTCGGTAAATACTATTAATTATTCTGTGGTAAAGCCACCGACTAAATTAGCGCGCAGTTGTCACAGATTAGAAAATAGTTACTTAGGACCTAAGCCAAGCGGCGATTTTTCATCCGACTTGATTTACAAATATGTATTGAGTTTACAGAATGAAAATATATTTTTATTAAAATAAAATATATCCTATTTTATATATATTTATTTATTATTACACAGGGATAGTGTAGCCTAATCCTAGTGATTTTATTGAAATCAACGCCGTTTGACTTTGACAAACAAATTTAACCTTATTATAATATTATAGTGTAGATTGCTGGGAGGGCCTAATGCCGAGGTATTTTCTACCAGATAACCTTATATGTGACTCTAGGAACGGTTATGGGTGCTGTATTTTCCCGATATGTCTCACCTACCTAGTTATAGAGTCACGTCTATAAATAATTATCCCCACAATTTTCCAGACCGTTTGCTAACAGGATATATTCCTGTTTTTATCCTTGTCCGGTAATCGCTTGACACGTTTAAGGAAAAAAAATATTGATCGCCGACCGCAGAATAAGTTATTTTTAATTAGAAATATAATCGCGTTTAAACTAAATGAAGCTTTTATAAATGGAAAATTATTTACCTCGTACAAGGTGATTCATAATATGTACACCATCCCGAAAGCGGCTTATTATTCTTATCAACAAAATCGCAGATCAGCAGCTTTTGCTAGTGCTCATAGGCTACGGTAACCGCTTACCAACAGGTGGGCCGTATGCTTGTTTGCCACCTCAGTTGTGTTAAAAAAAATAAAGAAAATTAGCGGAAAAACAAAATGTTTCTAAGTTTGATGACTCGGTGGCTTGGCGGGCGTGTGCTAGTCTGAGACGCAAGGGTTCGATTCCCGCTGCAGGACAAATGTTTTTATGACCTGCCAATATTTGTTCCGGGTTTAGGTGTTGTGGTGCCTTTGTACTCGTCGTTTCTACACAACACAGGGAATCCTAGTGTGGGGTCAGGGCTAAACTGTTTTTTTTTATGTTATACTGAGGCAAACAGACGTACGGCCCACCTGATGGTAAGTGGTTACCGTCGCCTATTGACATCAGCAACACCTGGAGCATTGCTAATGCGTTACCTGCCGAACCCCTCCCCCCCTAAAGATCTCTGGCAACCTTACTCACCGCAGGAACACAACACTTTTTTTTTTTTTTAATAAATATTCCGGACATATTCACACGGTCAACTGATCCCAAACTAGGCCTAGCCTGTACTATGGGTACCAGAGACTGATATACATAATAGATACATATTTAACACCCAGACACAGAACAAACATCTGTGTTTATCACACAAATGTTTGTCCAGTGCGGGGATCGAACCCGCGACCTCTAGCGCAGAAGGCAGTTACTACTAACTTAGCTATGAGGCCAGTCGATTTGAAACAAATAATGTTATTTGGCTGCGATCTTCTATAAGGCGGGCTGCTCCAATTTAGAGCGAGAAAATCTCGCTGTGCCCTAAATCTGTTGGGTGTTATTAATTTATTCATTTATTGTCTATCCAGGTGAACCAGCTAAAGGAACTGATCCGTCGGATCGACCTGCCCCTCCACGAGCATCTACAAACCCACGGCGTAGACTACCTCCAGTTCTCCTTCCGTTGGATGAACAACCTCCTAACCAGAGAGATACCTCTGGCTTGCACTATACGACTGTGGGACACATACTTGGCGGAATCGGACGGTTTTGCGACATTCCAGCTCTACGTATGCGCAGCTTTCTTACTCCATTGGAGGGAACGGCTGATGTTGGAAAGGGATTTTCAAGGGCTGATGATTTTACTTCAGAATGTGCCGACTCACAACTGGACGGACTCGAACATAAGCCTTCTGGTCGCGGAGGCGTATCGGCTGAAGTTTGCCTTCGCTGATGCACCTAATCATTTGAACGCGGGGAATTCCGATAGGTGATAAAATCCTAACTGTACTATTATTAAAGTTTGTGAGGATGTTTGTGGTTCGATCACGCCGTAACGGCTAAACCGATTTCGATGAAACTTGGAATAGATGGAGTTCTTTCATAGAATAACATATAGGCTACTTTTTATCGAGGTACCACACGAGCGAAGCCGCGGCCGGAAGCTAGAAATATTATCAAAGTTTGTGAGGATGTTTGGATGTTTGTTATTCAATCACGCCAGAACGGCTGAATGGATCTGGGTGAAATTTGACACAGAGATAGATTGTAGTCTGGAATAGCACGTAGGCTACTTTTTATCCTCGTAGGTACCAAGCGGGCGAAGCCGCGGGCGGATGATAGTAATATTATAAATGTGAAAGTTTGTGAGGATGTTTGTTCAATCACGCCGTAACGGATCAGCCGATTTCGATGAAACTTGGAATAGATGGAGTTATTTGTGTAGAACAGCATATATGCTACTCAAGGTACCACGCAAGCTAAGCCGCGGGCGCAAGCTAGTTGTTCATAAATAAATAACAACCAATAGTCACATACATAGTCCTGACCCCACACTAGGATCCCCTGTGTCGTGGGTATCAGAAACTACGAGTACCATAGTACCACAACACCCAGACCCGGAACAAATGTTTGCAGGTCGTGCAAACATTTGTCCCGCAGTGGGAATCGTACCCGTTGCGACTCAGATGTTCCCTCGTCCGCTATGCCACCGAGGTGTTACTGTTTAGGAACGAAAGGCCAATTGCACGCTATATGTGTTTGTACAGGTTGCATTAAGAAACTCTTATCCCGAAAACTGGTCGATAAATTATTTTATTCTGATACTAGCTTTTTTTTTTTTATGTTATACGGAGGCAAACAGGTGGGCCGTAACCACCTGATGGTAAGCGGTTACCGTCGCCTATTGACATCTGCAACACCTGGAGCATTGCTAATGCGTTGCCTGCCTTGGAGAAATCTTTTTGTATTTTTCTTAAAGCTCTTCATGTTGTAGGTTAGCGGAAAAACCTCGGAAGGAAGCTCATTCCACAATTTGCACGTATGGGGGAGAAAGGATCTCGTAAAACGAGTGGTTCGAGATACCCACGCGTCGATGAGATGTGGATGAGCCTTATTCCGGTGACGCGAGGTACGATGGTAGAACCTCGATGCGGGTATGAGGTCAAATAGTTCCTCAGAACACTCACCATTGTAAAGCCGATAGAGCACACAGAGCGAGCCAATATCACGGCGCTGGCTCAAGGGCTCCAGCTTACTAGTGAGCTTAGGTTCGTCGACAATTCTGACGGCTCTTCTCTAAAGGGAGTCGAAGCGGAGGAGCTGATACTTGGGGGCGCCGTGCCAGAGATGAGAACAGTATTCCACATGTGGCCGAACTTGTGCTTTATAAAGCAATAGGCGTTGAGTCGGTGTGAAATACTGTTTGGCACGTTTAAGAACTCCAAGTTTTTTGGAAGTTAATTTAGCCTTTGCTTCGAGGTGAATCCCATACTGGACGTCGTTAGAAATGTCGACACCCAAAATTGAAATACTCGCGGAGACGGAGAGTGGAATGCCCTGGAAATGCGGAGTAAGGTTGAACGGAGTCTTTTTGGCTGTTACCGCGGTTTCACTCGCGTACGAAAACAATCTAAAACTGAACGTAAAAGTATAAAATACTATCAATACAAGGTGATACTAAATACGTATGATATCCCGAAAGTGGCTTTCTATCAACAAAAAGAGAGAATATTGGAATTAAACTAAATATTCCATTTTTCAAATCAAATCAAAGTAATTTATTGCGTATATAGTTAGGTACAGTTGTTACATAATACAATACAAATTAGGAGCAGCCATATTCAGCGTTGTACGCATGCAATATACATATTTTCAAAAAATTTAAGTAGGTATGTCAGAGCTTTAAATTACAATAAAATAGTGCTATTACAAAAAATGACATTAAAATAATCATGGGTTGAATAGTAAGCCTTTCCAATAGTAACTTTTAATGGTTATTCTTGTTTTGAATTCTCTCTTTTTCTCAAAAAATAGCAAGAAAATAACGCTAAAACTGGGCTAAGGAATGCAGATGATCTACCATTATTATGAATAGGAGGAGTAACAATTTGTATATGATCAGTTTTCGGGCCTACACGTATTTACCCAAAAAATCTGGGAGTTTCAGTTCTGTGCACACAATCGGGACTTCCATTGTTTATATCATAAGCACTTAACAGTAAGGGCCTGCGCCTACCGATGGAGTGGCGGCGAAGCGACTGATTCCCTAAAGATTTGAAATGCAACCTTATCCGCTTTTATATTCGTCTGGAATTACAAAATCACACTGAGGCTCGAACCGCCTTACCTCTATGTTGCTATTTTAGTAAGTTTGATTTACATTTGCTTAGCGGACCAGGCGCTTCGTCGCCACTCCCGTCGGCGCAGACCATAAGGTTTTGTATCGTAGATTGACTGTTAATCATTGTTATAGGAATGGCATATATCATTAACGCCATTTTGTTATTATACAGTGTAATGAAGTTTTTTAAGGCACTGCGCCTGCGCCATCACGGTAATTTTAAAAAGTACTGAATGAATTTTGATATAATTCGCACTATAGGATAGGCTATAATATTAAAGGTAACCTCAAGAGTTATAGTAAGTTAATTAACTTAATAGGCACGATATTGATACGAAATTTTAACTGCTCTATAGGCAGTGGAGAATTTTCCTTATGCGAAGGGCACAGCTATATTTTCTCATTCTAAATTGGAGCAGAAATTAAATCAGCCTAACAAAATGTGTAAAAATAAAAAGTCACGTTTATAATACGTTCAACTAAATTGTGATGAGAACACACTATCAGTGTTCATACATGCGCTCTGTATCTTATTTTTACTCTGAGGTTTTACAATCGTTGCGACAAAATTTGCGACCATATTTCTCGAAAGTCCCACAATGCAATTATCAGTTTTATTAATACGTGCGAGGTTGATTATTTTGTTTTTAGTGGTTTTTATAATAACCCAAAAAAAACTACTTGACGGGATTTGAATCCGCTACCTCTAGATAATAGGATTCGCCAAAGAAGCTAGCGAGCCACGAGCCACTTACTGGGTGGAAATCGTTGTTGGTTAGTCTGTATCTAGGGGATGGTGGCGGGTTCAAATCCCGTCAGAGTTGAGTTTTTTTGGAATATAAAAATCACATGTGAGGTTGTTTTTAGTATGGCGAATGTAAATGAAAAGCTATGTAAAAGGCCTATGTTTTTGATAATCCTTCTTATAATTACTAACTTTATCGGGTCGATAAAAGTATGCCCGTCTCTTTCTTTTGTTTACTGTTAGAAAAGGACAAAAAATATCGAGCCGATAAACTTAGTGACTGATTATGAATAAGTATGTAGATATTATGTTTTGTAAGGCAGCTTTTGCGTGATTGTATCTTCGAGAAATATGTCACAAAGTCTACACATATGCCTTTTTGGGATAATATGTCCCTAACATAATTATGTTATATACACGCTGCCATATTTTTATCCAAGGCCGAACGGTGTAGATATATGCATTTGGGGCTATAAATAGCCATACATTTTTTTTACGAAATGCATTAAAAATAGTAAAGCCGTTTTGGGGATAAATATTTTCACTATTCTATCTTGGTTATCTTGGTTGAAATCTTTTTGTGATGTGATTTATAAATATTGTCTTTTAATTTCGTGATTCAGTCATCGCACTGGTTATTTCTGGTATACCCAACTCTGCTTAAACACGGTGTGTCATAATATGTATAGTAAGCCGAAAGGGGCTTATTCTAAACTAATATACCTCTGTGTTTCCGAATACCTATAATTTAGGTATCTTCAAGACCAGAGTGAATAGGTTTCTTCTAGGCAAACGTGCTACACCGTAGACCACATCATTACTTAACATCAGGTGTGATTGTGGTTAAGCGTTAGCCTATTTTGTATTTAAAAAAAAATAGATAATAACTTGCTCTACGACGTTTGAGATTTGGAGTTTGGATTCGACTTTTTTTTTACTGAACAAGATGTGAAAATCTACAGTTTTTATAAAATCAGTTCAAACTCTATTATTCAGCTGTCTAAAGTAGCAACAGTACAGTAAAGTAAAAACAAATTATTATAATATTATTAAAAAAAAAAAAAAAAAAAACAGTTTCATCAACTGTTTTTTTTTTAAATCATAGACCAATAATAGACCAATCGTAGACCAATAACAGCTGAATTGAAAAGTTTTGGAAAAATCTGATAGGTTGATATGATAAGATATCTGATATGATGTCTACCTTGGCAATTTACAGTCGTGACTTGCGACTGATAATGAAAGAACCAGTGCGGTGAAAGATTTTGTCCGACTCGTAGTTTCCTACCACCATATTTAAATTCATTGAAGATGCAATCCCTAAAAAACATTATTTTTATAATTTATTTGTGACCTCCGTTTGGTGTACTATTTAATTTAATTTTTATGTTAATTTAGATGAATATATCAATATTATTGTATATAAACAATGTGTTTTATTTTATACATCTACATACAACATAGTATCTAACTTAATAAATACAACAGTAGTAACAAGTTTTTTTTTATGTTATACGGAGGCAGACAGCCTTACAGCCCTCCTGATGGTAAGTGGTTACAGTCGCCTATTGACATCAGCAACACCTGGAGCATTGCTAATGCGTTGCCTGCCGAACCCCTCCCCCCCTAAAGACATGATAATGACATCATAATGACATAAGATGATGTCATCTAGGCCATTTAAATAAATAAATAGGTATGTACCACCCAACAGTCACATATACATACATATTCCTGACCCCACACTACGATTCCCTGTGTCGTGGGTATCAGAAACTACGAGTACCATGGTACCACAACACTCCGACCCGGAACAAATATTTGCAGATCATGCAAACTTACTATTTACGAGTATTTATCAAGTTAGCAACAAAATTCACAGTGTTTCATGATATGTATAGGTACTCATCCGAAAGGGCTTTTTTTACACCCAATATTTTTATTATATAGAGGCTTTCACTACGTCTTGAAAATTCGACATTTTTTGATTGAAAAACACTTCAAAAATCAGCATAGCAGGCATACCTTAACCTAGTTTAACAAACTTTAAAAATCAGTTTAGTCAAACTGATCCTAGTGATTTTATTGAAAAACCTTTTGAGTTTGAGCTGTTTTTGTCAATCAGTTTTTAACTCAACTATTCAGTTGTTTTAGGAAGCAATCTTGATGACATACTTATCTTATGTTTATTAAGTTGTTCTTAGACGAAAAACAGCTGATTATTATTATTATTATTATTTTTTTTCAAAATTGGTTAGTGTAGTACTTACAAATACAGTCCATTTCTCGCATTAAAAATAATTGTTAACTACTTTTACCAGGCAAAAAGCCCGCTTTCGTGTTGGCAACATCGCCCTTCAACCCTGCAGCGCACCGCGCAGGGTCAGACGGCGACCTTAGCCTAAAACATGACTTGGCACCATGGCCTTGAAACCTACGAAATGGAAGAAAATGCGTAAAAATCAACTACAACACCTGAGATTGCTTAGTTAATTTGTGTTAAACGTAGCCTTAGATCTTGAGATTCCCGATAAAATTGAAGAATTACAAGAAAATTGAGTATTTTTTTCTAGTAACTTCAATGTCAAATAGGTATATTTTAGGGGACGCATTATTGTCCCATTTATGTTCAAAGTGATTTGTACGGGAAATGAAAATTTAGACTTGTGAGGTGCAATTTGGTTGGTAACCAGACTAAGGACAACATTCGCCTTGGATTAGTTAACAATAAACGGAATGGATCAATGACAATGGTAAGTATAAACCCACAAACCCACTACCCAGTTAAACTTTGCTTTTTTTGTTTACCCTTCTAGCTTTTACCCGCGAGGTAGATACCTTGATAAAAAGTAGCCTATGTGCTAGTCAAGGTATAGAACTCTATCTGTTTAAAGTGTCATCGAAATCGGCGTTACTGCGTAATTGAACAACAAACATCGTCTTTAACTTTCACATTTTAATATAAGTTGGATGTTAGTAGGATTCTAAATGGAAATACATCGGCTTTCGGTTAGTAGGTAGGTACTACTAAATAGCGGGTAGGTTCAATTTAAGTAGTGATGGTAAACAATACATAGGTACCAACATAAATACTTCGTGAACTAGGTATGTTTATCGGCCCCCACGGGTTGTGGTTTTCCTTGCAATGTTTATTGGTATTTAGTGTCCGAGAACTCGCCTTCCTCCTAGTTGTTAGGTAGGTACTACTAATTCTAATTTAGATCATTTTAATAACTAACGCCCGAATACTGAAACTTAACTATTTGAGATGGTCTCAATTGTTTGAGACGCCGTTATCGTTCAAAATTTTACACTCAAACATCAGTTAGATCACCACTTATATTTAAGTGACGTTTCAGTATTCGGGCGTAAGTACCTAAGGGGTGGGCCCCCATCCGGTGGACCGACGGTATTGTGAAGGATGCGGAAAGTCAGCGGATGGAAAAGGCTCCGTTCGTCATGGAACTGTTTGGGGGAGGCCTGTGTCCAGAAGTGGACTTCTACTTCTTCAGGCTGATGATGATGAATATTATTTCTTTTTGTTGATGGAATAAGCTCTTCTCCGCTGGTTTACCAGTGCCTGGCATGCCACGTGCGGGCAAGCGTATCATTGCCCTAAAAACCTACCAATTATTTGGTGGTTTAGTTTTAATGACGTAGCAAATACTATTATTTATTTATAACTGTAAATGTGGCTCCTATCGGCGCGCAGCCGCTCCTGGTCTTCCTGTACCGTTTCCTGTTACAGTGTGATAACGCATTTTATTTTGTGTTGGATAGTGATGGGATACTTCCCAAAAATCCCGGGGTTTTGCGGGATTATCCTTCAATATATTGCCATGGTGGCCCCGGCTGAAAAATAGGACCCTCCATTTCTACCTATGGATGTAGTAAGAGGCACTAAGGGAAAAACCGGAGGGATGGGCAGCAGCGTTCCTTATAACAATAGCTTTATCTGCAAGCAAGCAATGCAACCTTGCATTCTTCATCATCGTGTCACTGATTCTTTCTTGGTCCTGTATTAGGTCAGTGACCAGTTTGAGGTATGGTGGCCCTGAAAATGGGCTATGACCGTCGCGTCGTTAAAAAAATCAGTGTAGTTACCTAGTGAAAGGATTGAAGGATTAAAATCCATTTTACCATGTCGCGGAATATTTAAATGTTTCATTTTCTGATTTGCATGTGGAGTAGAAACTATAAATTACCTATTAAAATCTAAAATCTTTGTAAAATTATATGAACGTTACTTGTAAAGAACTGTAATTACTGTAAACCTGACATGCCTATGTTATATGTTATAACGAAATGGTCAATAAATGAATTGAATTGAATTGAAGTGCGCCTCTTACAGCATTTCAAACAGCAGATTCTTATTACAGTGTTGGGTACATTTAGTTAACTTTATATTTAGGTCATACTTTAGGTCGCGGGTTCGATTCTCGCACTGGACAAACATTTGTGACTAACACAGATGTTTGTTCTGTGTCTGGGTGTTAAATATATATCTATTATGTATATCAGTCTCTGGTACCCATATTACAGGCTATGCCTAGTTTGGGATCAGTTGACCGTGTGAATATGTCCGGAATATTTATTTTTTATTTATTTATTTATTTAAATTCCGGCGTCTATTTTTATTCCCTAATCCCGGACTGTCGCAAGCTATTCCCTATCACTCACAGTAAAAAAATCCCGCGAACACCAGTCCCTAATTAGCATCGGCCGCGACTTTCCTTATGATAAGTTGTATTTAATAACTAGTCGCGCTGGTTGAACTACAGTTGTTCCCGAATATCCCCGAAGAGTGGTTAGTGAGCGGATCAGAGCTGGATCAGGTGAGTATGAATTTATCAATCATCTCACACACACACACACACACTTAACAGAAAATCGCAGCCAAATAACATTATTTGTTTTTCATTTTTTTTTCATTATTATCATTATTGTTGTTTCAAATAGTGTTGTGTTCCTGCGGTGAGTAAGGTTGCCAGAGCTCTTAAGGGGGGGAGGGGTTCGGCAGGCAACGCATTAGCAATGCTCCAGGTGTTGCTAATGTCAATAGGCGACGGTAGCCACTTACCATCAGGAGGGCCGTAAGCCTGTTGTGTGTGTGTTGTTTTTTTATGTTATACGGAGGCAGTGTAACATAAAAAAACAACACACACACACACAACACATTCACACACACACTCTTTGATACATTCACATCCGAAATAACAAAAATGCTTTTAGTGCATTTAAATTTTAATTAGATTTTTAATGCAAATCCTTTTTAATACCTACATTACTTACATGGTCTTGTTATTTAACTTAGATGTTTACTATAAGTTCTACTTATAAAATGTAACGACAATGGCTATAGAAGAGCGGTTTCTCCTAACAGAAGCAAACATTTGCTTAAAAGGAGACTCCAAACCCTGATTGTTTAATTTATAAGTTACTGAAATAAATATTTTATTATTATTGTTATCAGTTATACAACTAAATTGGCATTCAAACCACGGCCCACCTGTTGGTAAGTGGTAATGCACGCGATTCCGACCCCGAACCCACCCCAACCTTACTCACCGCAGGAAAACAACACTATTTGAAACAAATAATGTTATTTGGCTGCGATCTTCTGTAAGGCGGAGGTACCTCCCCAGGCGGGCTGCTCTAATTCAGAACGAGAAAATATCGCTGTGCCCTACCTCCTCCTAAATTATTATTATTTGTATTCGTTATGTAGTCATATATTGTTTATGTAGGTATGTTCTTTTGTCGTTTGTTTATGGTAGTTTATTTTAGTTAATTTACAGTTGTATTTTTCACTTCATTTATTATTATTTTTTTCTCTTAAATTGTTTTACACGTTGCATCTCCCTATATTATCAAATCTCTCTAGCCCCAAAGGTTTGCTGGAAGAAAACTCTTGTTAGGGTTAAGCTCGCCTATGTACATGACTTTTGAAATAACCATTTATGTGTTACTACCAACTGAGCTATGAGGCCATCATAGCTCAGTTGGTAGTAACTCTGCCTTCTGCGCGGGTTCGATTCCCGCACTGGACAAACATTTGTGACTAACACAGATGTTTGTTCTGTGTCTGGGTGTTAAATATTTATCTATTATGTATATCAGTCTCTGGTACCCATAGTACAGGCTATGCCTAGTTTGGGATCAGTTGACCGTGTGAATATGTTCGGAATATTTATTTATTTATGTATCATGTTTCTATGTGCAATAAATAATTACAGAATAAGTTACTATTGACTAGAGTATCCGCACCGAGAAGCGCCGCGTACGACGAACGGCCCCATAGATTGTGCCATGTAGGTAATGTAAAGGTTGCCGGGAGTGTGGGTGTGGGTATACTAACTACTCCTAACTACTCCTCAGTGGTAAGGCATTTATGCTGAGCCGAGACCTTTTTGCTGTGGCGCACAATAACATTTCACGTGTTCTTTTTTATAAGTTTTTGTGTGTTACCTCTCTGTCTTTGTTTCATTTTTTCGCTCTCTGTGTCTTGCTTTTATTGTGACGTGTATTGTGTGCCAAGTTTGTGAATAAATGTTTGTCTATGTCTATGTTTATACTAATAAGTGGGTAAAGGTACTTTGTTCGTTAGGATGTGACGTGGTACGCGCACGCTCATACCAGAACGCTGATAAAACTCTGATAAAAACTATTTAAATCTCAAAATGCATGCTATAAGTACAAATGAGTATTGTTTTGTTGCCTACATCACTGACCTACGAATAGGTAAAAGTAAAAAAAAAGTCAAACGGCATTTATTTCAATAAAATCACTATGATCACTTTGAAACGTCTTAGAAACTAGGTGAAGCTATGCCTGTTCCTCGCGACCAAGCCTAGAAGAATCAGGCAACAAACACGGCTTGGTGCCTATAATTTTTTTCGATGATCCTTTTTCACAACTTGGAATTTAAAGCGTAAGGTATGTATACTAAATACCTATGTTTTTTATGTACCTACCCTTGGGAGAAGGGTAGGCCTATGGTGTGGGACGCTACTTGTGTTGATACACTAGCGTTCTCACATCTTCCGGGGACATCAGTTAGGGCGGGTGCGGCGGCAGATTCGGCCGAGGATCTCAAAAGGCGCAAATATGTTAGTCTTGATAGGGCTTACGTATTTGAGCCTTTTGGGGTTGAGACCCTGGGTCCGTGGGGAAACGGGGCCCTCCGGGTTTTCAAAAAGATATCAGGGTGTTTGATCGAAGCGACGCGTGACCCGAGAGCGGGCTCTTATTTGGCCCAGCGAATTAGCATTGCCATCCAGCGTGGCAATTCCGCCAGCGTCTTGGGGACGCTTCCGACTGGTAGTAATCTAGATCAGTTGAGCTATCTAGATCGTTTGTAACGGTCTTTACATAGCTCAATTGTTTCTTGTGTATTTTGTAAATATTAACTTGTATTAGTTTTAAGTTTCTTTCTATTCTTCTCATTCTCATATTTTAGCACAGGTGAAAAAAAATAATACATATTAAGAATCACCTTGTCATTATATAAACATATAAATGTGTTTATTTGTAAAAGCACATTCAAAAATTATATTTCCGTTAGAAAATATAGGTCCCTACTATACTACTTTCTATTAGCATTGCAACACACACATAAAAGAAAAGAAGAAACGAGCAGACACATGAAGCATCAAGAAGATAAAAGAAGCATCCAGAACATAAAAGAAGAATGGAGAAGATAGAAGAAATGTCTCTTGTCGGTTGCGGCTCATCGTATGGCAGTTTGCTGTGTAGTTATGCCAGCTGCCTAGCGAAGGGCAACAAATGACTGAGTTTTTCTGCTGTTTTAGAAGAAAGAAGAACAAGGAATTTACAAAGTAATTTATTTATTATAAAAGTCATTTATTTAATTCAATTAATACGGATAAAACCAATAACATTAATTGAAAATATTAACAAAGAAATTATCAGAAATCAATAATAATAATTAACTGAAAGTACATCACAAATTAAACATGTCGAAATAATATGATGGAAGGAATAATATAACAATAATAACAAAAAAACTCTTTTTAGGGTTAAGCTCGCCTTTGTACATACCTTTCTTTTTAATTTTTGTACCTGTATTTTTCTTGTGTACAATAAAGAATAAAGAATAAAGAAAAAACAAAGTACAATAAATACAGATTATACACCCAGTCATACATCATGCTCACAGAAACTCAAGCATTCCGACAAAATGTTCGTCCTTCCATCCACCAACAGTAGTTTTAGTAGGTTCGTACCTAATCAACACATTATTGTCTACGTTAACCAATTTATTTTAGTGCCATTTTTGGGAAGAAACTGACTCCTGACATACAGGTAACCCTAGTTTATGAGTCAGGGCTTCATTTTGGTACATTGGTTTACTCAATAATTTTTTTTAATTCGAAGCGACGCGTGACCCGAGAGCTGGCTCTTATTTGGCCCAGCGAATTAGCATTGCCATCCAGCGTGGCAATTCCGCCAGCGTCTTGGGGACGCTTCCGACTGGTAGTGATCTGGATCAGTTGAGCTATCTATAGATCGTTTGTAACGGTCTTTAGATGGCTCAACTGTTTCTTGTGTATTATGTAAATATTAACTTGTATTAGTTTTAAGTTTCTTTCTGTAAATAAAGTTAACATAAATGTTTTATTATTATTATTTTTATTACAATTAGGACTAGCGTTCAGGAGAGCATTTAGCACGGTGAGGATGCGCGGGATGGGTGGGTGATGACTGATGAGGCACGAGCCACAGTGCGAAGAAACGGCACAGCAAAAAAAATATGTTTCCGGCCCCGACAATAATTGTTCATCATCTTCCTGCCCTCATCCCACATCATGTGGGGTCGGCACAACAGTATTCTTCTTCCATTTCCCTCTATCAGTCGTCATCTCAGCACTCACTCCTTTCTTCACCATATCCACTTTCACACAGTCCATCCATCTTAATATATCTTTTTTTCTGCTGAAGAATGCTGAAGAATGGACCCCTCCATATATATCTCCTACCCGTGGATTTCGTAAGAGGCGACTAAGTAAAAAAGGTAGGGGATGGGCAGCAGCGTCCTCTATTTTAACAACTGTTCAGCAGCGGACTTCCAACGGCTGGAAAATAGATGATGAAGATGATGATCCCATATTATTAGAAAGAAATAAAGAAAGAAAATTTGTTTATTTGACCCACAACGCAGGTAGGTACAGTAAGTAGGTGGGTACAGAGAAAAATACTTTATAGGTAGGTAATATACAACGCAGTAGGAAAACATAAAAATGTAGGTAGGTAGGCGTTGTGTGAGGCAAATGGGTCCCGTCTCAGCATAAAGCTGCACCTATGCTATTAGGACACGGGCACTTACCCTCTACACCAACGAAGTGGTCAAGAACGTCCGTAAGATTTCCGTCAGGTGAGATGTGGACTCTGTAGCGCAGTAGGATAAAGCATCGCCGTATCGGTCAAAGGGGGTAAAAAAATATTTTAGTAAGATGTTTTTAAGACAAATATCATGTCCAATGCTCATGTCGCACCCATACCGGTAAATGTTGGGAACGATACCATTCAAGTTGTAGATCACTATGTCTATTTGGGTCAGACGATTCAACTAGGTAGGTCCAACTTCGACAAAGAGGTCAACCGACGAATCCAACTCGGATGGGCAGCGTTTGGGAAACTTCGTCATATCTTCTCGTCACAGATACCGCAGAGCCTCAAGACGAAAGTCTACAATCAGTGGGTGTTGCCAGTGATGACATATGGCACTGAGACTTGGTCGCTAACTATTGGCCTCATACACAAGCTCAAAGTCTCTCAACGGGCTATGGAGAGAGCTATGCTCGGAGTTTCGCTGCGCGATAGAATCCGAAATGAGGAAATCCGTAGAAGAACCAAGGTCACCGATATAGTTATCAGAATTAGTAGGTTGAAGTGGCAGTGGGCCGGCCATATAGTTCGCAGAACCGATAACCGTTGGGGAACAAAGGTTCTCGAGTCCACGAACCGAACGACGCAGTGTTGGAAGGCCCCCCACCCGATGGACCGACGACATTGTGAAGGTTGCGGGAAGTCGGTGGATGGAGAAGGCTCAATACCGTTCGTCATTCCTTTGGGGGAGGCCTATGTTCAGCAGTGGACTTCATCAGGCGATGTTGATGATGATGATGTAGATGTATTTTATAGGTGTAGTGTAGAGGGTGAGTGCCCGTCTGAGACACGAGGGTTGCGGGTGCGATTCCAGCTACGGGACAAATGAATGATGTGCAAATGTCTGGGTGTTTTGATAACATGGTACTCGCAGTTTCAATTACCCACGACACAGGGAATTCCTTGTCGTATGTATGTGACTGTTGGGTGTTATTTTTTGGGTGTGACTGTTGGGTGTTACCACTAGCTCCACTAGCGAGATTTTCTCGTTCTGAATTGGAGCAGCCCGCCTGGGAGATACCTCCGCCTTACAGAAGATCGCAGCCAAATAACATTATTTGTTGTCAAATAGTGTTGTGTTCCTGCGATGAGTAAGGTTGCCAGAGCTCTTTACGGGGGGAGGGGGTTCGGGGTCGGCAACGCGTGCGTGATGCCTCTGGTATTGCAAGCGCTCATAGGCTACGGTTACCGCTTACCAACAGGTGGGCTGTATGCTTGTTTGCCACCTCAGTGGTATACAAAAAAAAAAAAAGCTCACGCCCGCGTCTTCGCTCGCGTGGTACCTGCGTAAAAAGTAGCCTGTATGATATTCTAGGTAAAGAACTCTATCCATTTCAAGTTTCATCGAAATTAGTTTACCCGTTATGGTGCGTGATTAAACAAAAAACATCGAAACATTCTCACAACCTTTCTCATTTATAATATTAGTAGGTTATGATTGGAAAGAATATCAAGTACCTACCTTAGTATATCGCAAGAGTAGCAATTTCCTATGGTCATTGACCATTGTACGATCGGTACCTACGGCCTTGTCGAGTTCAGCAAAAAGAAGACAGTTTATGACTACGAGCTAAAAATAAACAAAGTACTCTGGAGTACGGGTTTTATGCCTTTGTTTTTACCCTACACTAGCCAAAGAGTGTTATAGGAGCCGTTCATTAACTGGTCCCAAAAAGTCACACAAATTGGGACGAGTTACGACCTACTTATCAGCGCAGTGTCACAATAATATTGTCATTTGAACACGACGGGTATGCAAAGTTTCAGCTCAATCCAGCAATTTGCTGCTGTTCCTGACCCCTGACCCCATGATCTGTAGTTTCAGAGATTTCGTGATGGCTGAATGAGTGGAATTCTTCTTGATATAATATATTGTGAAGAATATAGGTACTTGCTAGGTATATCGCAAGAGCAGCAGTTTCCTATGATCATTGACCATTGTAATTATGATCGCTACCTATAGCCTTGTTGAATTTAGAAAAATAAGACAGTCTATATGACATATACGGGCTAAAAATAGACAAATTACTCTGGAATACCTACGAGTTTTTTGCCTTTGGTATTATCTACCCAACACTCGCCAAAGTAGAATATTGACTTGTGAAGGAGTTGTTCATCAACTGGTCCCAAATACACAAGGTCACAAATTGGGACGAGTTACGCCCTACTTTTAATATATTTTTTTAAGGAATTTTGTCTATTTAATATATTTACATAATTTCTTCGAAATGAGGTACGGAACCCTAAAAACTAAATATTCATAGGTTATTCTATGTTTATTTCCGCTAGAAGTTATTCAATCATAATTCACATAAAAATATTCCCACACAGGTGTATGTACCTATGTACGTATATGGGAAATAAATTCAAGTTCACAACAAACAATTATGCCGCAGCCCCTCCATTTCGGCTCGGTTTGTACGCGACTTGCATTAGTTGTCTGCGGTTTGGTGCTAAAAACCTACGAAGTGATTAACCGTCCCAAGACTAACACAGTGAAATATCGTAAAGTTAAATACCAAACGCCAGATCAAGGGTTTATAATTGATTATTTTAAGCCCATCTGCCTAGTGCTATTTAGTCCCCAACTAAAAAATAGGAAAAATTATGTGACAAATTATTTAATTTTTATTTATAACTAGCTGACCCGACATACAATTTTATTCCTGTCCAAAATTTAATTACCTAATTGGGTTGTGATCTTTTTTTTCATGAAAACATTTCCAAGAAAATAAAGAATACAATAAAAAAATAATTAGGTTCATCGTTCGAATCCGTCTTCAATTCGATTAAAAATCTTATCAGATAATTAAATTTCAGTTTTTGTTTTCAAATTTACCAATTATCCAGGCAACTTTTCCAATTTTTCTTTCCCAATAACAGTATCTGGGCTATCGGACCTAATCGTATCGGTGCAGCCGTTCTTAGGTGATGCACTTACTTACCAACAAATGGAATTAAATTTTCAATTAAAGTTATTTTGGCAGAAACAATTTGATGGTCTTTTAATTCTGTGTTTGTTTTGGGGTTCAAAAGTATCTACGACTTTAAGCAACCAAGCTAGTAGTACATACCATCATTAGCCATATTTTATTAAATTTTTTAACCAAGTTTAGCCATTGTTGATCGTGCAACGGATGTTTAAAATCGTCGTTTTGTATAAAAAGGCTGTATAAGTAGTGGATGCGAAGTCCCGAGGCTGTTTCCTGAGAAACGCCGAGCGAACACCATGTACCGGTTAGTGGAATTTTTAATCTATAAAAAAAAAAGTTAAATAGTAGCGCGGTTTCAAGTGCTGGCTGTATGGAAGTTCTATCTGTGACTAGTTTTTGTTGTTTTAAATTAAAAAGTTTATTTCCAACCGCGATTGTATGAATGAAAAGGATGTGCATGAGTGAAATTAATTTAAAGAGTTTTTTTTTAATGTTTTGATAATCAAACGGATACGCAATGGTAGGTAAGTTGATTTAATCACAACAAATAGTTTAGCCGGTATGGCAACCGAGATTTCTTTTCTAGATAAGATCTTTGTATATTCAGTTACGCTCCCCACAGGTAATAGGTATTATATTTATTGTTTAATCTGTTAAACTATCGTGTAATTTAAAAAAACTACTTCTATGAAAACTGCCCCCAAACTTTCCATAAAAAAATCAAAACAAAGGTAAAAAAAATCGTCAAGCCGTGATCATCCAAGAGATGATGATTATTTTTTAGTTTTACGGGATAAATAGCAATCCCTCGCGAATATTACCACCTCAGAGCTATTCCCTACGCAATATTAATAAAACCATCAAAATAGAACCAGTTAGGTTCGGACTCTACATTGTATATAGGTACATATAGGAGCCGATAACCTTCCCCTTTTTGAAATTGGTTTCTAGGAAATAAGCTAGGAGATGGGCAGCAGCATCCCGTTTTACCAGCTCTAACTGCTCACGCCAACCAGTGGCGGCGTAAGGGGGCGGTGGGGGCAGTCCGCCCCGGGTGCCAAGCACCAAGGGGTGACAACATGGTGACAACTCACTCGCGCAGCTCAGTAGACGCTCAATGACTCTGTTCGGATCAGAAGTTTCTTAAAATTACTTGATAAAATCTTACTTATGATCCACAATAAGCCAATCTTTCCATATTAAGAGCTTTAAGAAAAATACAAAAAGATTTCTCCAGGGCAGGCAACGCATTAGCAATGCTCCAGGTGCTGCAGATGTCAATAGGCGACGGTAATCGCTTACCATCAGGTGGGCCGTAAGCCTGTTTGCCTCCGTATAACATAAAAAAAAATATATATTGTCCATTGAAAAGAACAGGAAACTAAATTTTGATAATGTGATAGAATATTTCAGCAAAATAAAGTCAAGTATGCACGTTTGGTGCTCATAGGAAACTGCCCCGGGTTGCATGCAACCCATGCTACGTCGCCACTGACGCTAACCCGTATGGGCAAGTTCCTCCTACATGATAGGGAGTTGTTTTGGAAATGTCTAGGAGAGGCCTACGCCAGCAGTAGTCATCTAAAAACTGAAATTATGATGATGTAACTATATGTAATAAGTACATACCAATCTACATAGATAAGTATTAATTTTCTCTCCATATAAACTTTCGCTGTGTTTGTTGTCTTCCAAACCGTAAAAAACAGCTATAAAACACGTCACGGTCGGTTAGAATATGATTATTAGTAGTTGGTTATTAAACTTTAATACCCAAAACTAGAAAGACAAGCTGATAACCACACCATAGCCACCTAGGTAGGACCTACAAGCCGTGTTTGTTGCCTGATTCTTCTAGGCTTGGTCGCGAGGAACAGGCATAGCTTCACCTAGTTTCTAAGACGTATCAAAGTGATCCTAGTGATTTTATTGAAATAAATGCCTTTTGACTTTGACTATCTTCGATCCCAACAAGAATACGTAGGACTAGCTTCCGAGCGCGGCTTCGATCGTGTGGTACCTACATAAAAGGTAAAGAACTCTTTATATTCCAAGTTTCAACTAAATCGGTTGAGCCGTTACGGCGTGATTGTGATTGTACCTACAGCGAACATCCAAACATTTAAACATCCAAATATCCTCACAAACTTTCGCAATTTTATAATATTAGTAAGCATAGAAATATTTATCAAACACAATAATAGATAATATAAAGAATGACAAATTAAGCTAAAGGAGTCGTTTCATTCTGGGCCTGGTCCATGTACACTACATAGAAAAATTAGGAAAAAATTGGAGATTATAAGAAAAATACAGTTTCATTAATTTGAAGACAAATGCGATGGTACAAGAAAAGTTCTTCTGATAAGTTTTTGACTATGTGAACACTATTTGAAGGCCGCCATGTTGGTTTATAATTGACGTTTGACATGACATTGACATATTTTTCATGTCATGTTGTTTGATTTGATGTTTTAGTTTTGCGTTTTTCGTTGTAGTTGTGGGAGCGTGCATTGACTTGGGTGTGTTTCGGAGTTTTCTGTGTTTTTTTTATTTTTGTGAGTTGTTTTCTTCTACGGACCTCTACATAAAATAGGCAACCAATCCATTTCAGTCCTTACTCTTGATGGAGTGGTTATGATCATCACCGCATGAAAATCCTGTGCCATTTCTGATAGCTGTCTTTGTTGCACTCATGTACCTTTAAAGAACCGTCACATCCACGTGCCAGAGGAACGTATCTGTGGATGTTGGAGTACCTATAAATGCTAAGTTGATAACAAATAAACACTGCTTGTTAAAATCGAGTATCTTCCTTCAATGATGATAGATGTGATGACGCCGCTGGCGCCGGTGCGGCGCCATCACGATCAAGCTAAATCTTCTGTAGTTACGAGTCTTCTGTAGTTCTTATATGACGTACGATCAGACGTAGATATTTCAGAAAATAACTTAAACTAACGCAACTAAGTATTTTACATTACACTTCGCTTTGTGGAGTGGAAGGATCCGTTAGATGGATGGATTTTAAACAACACAGTACTTAGACAAAACAACGAAGCTAAACAAAAACATGTCAACAGATAAATGTAGGTTGTCAAAATGACAGATAAATGTAGGTTGTCAAAATGACATTTCACGCACGTCCATCCGCCGTCCACCATGCTACCAACGCTCCATCTGCGCAACCAGGAAGTTATGTGGGATACCTCAGTCCGCTACCTTGGCGTTCATATCGACCGGTCCTTAAGCATGAATGCTCAGGTAGAGCACGCTTTGGTTCAGACGCGTGCCGCCCGAGCTATGCTAAGACCTGTCCTATCTTCGAGGCTGCCGCTGAGGACCAAGATGGGGGTCTATAAGACATACATCCGCTCACGGCTCACTTACGCGGCACCATCCTGGTATGCGTTGTGCTCAGCCACAAATAAGGCACGTCTGCAAGCGCAACAAAACATCGCCCTACGAGTGTGCACAGGAGCGGGACGCTACGTAAGGAACGAGGTTATCACTCGCGACCTGCAAATCCCCAACATTGAAGACTTCGTGGTGCAGTTGGCACGACGTATGTACGACCGCACCGACAACTGCCACCACCCTCATCTCAATGCCATAGCCCCGCTTCACACGCGGTCACTGGACGTCCGAAGAACTTGGCGACCCCGAGAAATCTTGGGTGCACCGGACTCCGCGTAGGAGAGATGTTGTGGAACGCAGCCCAACTCTACACCCACAGATGGACCACCTCATACTAGGTGGATTCTGTGAAATCCCCGTGACCTGGAAGTCTTAGCTTCCAGCGAAGAAGCTAGGGTAAATAGCGCCAGCTAGAGGCCCTTACCCGCAGCTCTACACAAGAGTTGCTGATGACCCGATTGATTGACGTCCATCCGCCATATTTTTGTAGCGCTGTGTTGCTCTCTTTGTCGAAGAAAATCTTAGTGTACCATAGAACGAAGTCAATTTAAGTAAAATAACCAATTAAATACGTTTACTTTATTGCTTAGCCTTATTTTAGAGTAGTGTACACAGTGCTGGCCCAGGCTCCATATACTGATGAAACGGCTCCTTTAAATAATAATATTAGGCATCTGATCGAAGCGACGCGTGACCCGAGAGCTGGCTCTTATTTGGCCCAGCGAATTAGCATTGCCATCCAGCGTGGCAATTCCGCCAGCGTCTTGGGGACACTTCCGACTGGTAGTGATCTGGATCAGTTGAGCTATCTAAAGATCGTTTGTAACGGTCTTTAGATGGCTCAACTGTTTATTGTGTATTTTGTATATATTAACTTGTATTGGTTTTAAGTTTATTTCTGTAGCTAAATTAATTCTAGGAATAAACTCTGTTTTGTACGACCACAAGTAGAAAACAGAGTTCAGATCACCAATCACAGGCAGTTTGCCCAAAACGCTGGCGACGCCACCTCGTTGGATTGCTATATTGATCCTTTGTCTGAGGTACGCGCCAGCCCTTCGGTCATTGGTCTCCACCAGCCTCCTAGATAAAACATCGAATAAGAGCCACGCCTCTGGGCCCCAAGGTCCTAGAGCCTCAACCCCTTAAGGCTGAAATATGTATCCATCGCCAAGGGACAAATATTCCCGACCTTTGAGGCTTTCCGCCGCTGTTGCCGCCGCGCCAGTCCGGATTGTGTAAGGTGTTTTGTAGCAGCCATGCTAATATTTTAAATAGATGACATGTGTTTGTAATAATGTTAGGTACCTATAATATTAACGCCCACTCGAAACTCGTTTGAAATGCGTATTTGTAAATATTTGCCTCGAATCTACTCATTAAGTTTTCTAGCGGACCCTCGCCTCGCGGCGGGGAACAAACAAAGCGTCGCTTTGTAAGATATTACGTAAAGCCAAACATGGGTTTTACACCATTTTTACTAACACGTAAACGGGCGGTTAATAATAATAATAACTTTTTTCAGTCCCTTAATCTATTGGATTTGCCAAAATACACTTATGTTCTCCTTCAAAAAGCTGTCATTTTAATTACCTGCAGATTAGTTAGGAAATTCCTGCAAATCGACTCTGAAATTATAAAAACGAATCCCAGGGATGAAAATAGTGTAGCAACTGGAACAACTGGTGTGCACTTGGCTTAGGCCCGTGCACAGCAGTTTTTAAATTCCGGCTCTCTAGAGCCGAGCTGTTTAAATAAAACACAAACAAATAATAATAATATAAATTTTATTTCAGGTAGCTTAAGAATAGTTCAGATGTTAAAAACTAAATTCTAGGACCCATAGAAATATATACCTTAACCTAAAATATATAAAAAACCTATTAATTAATTATTTAATTATTGCACACGTATGGGCAACGACGTTAATGTTACCATCGGTTATGATAACACAATGAGCTCGCATTGGAAAGATCAAAATGGAGGAAATTGCATCATTAAACCGACAAGAGCTAAGCTCTTTTTAATCGTACTATGCTACTAATATTATAAATGCGAAAGTTTGTGAGCATTTTTGGGTGGTGAGGGGTGTAGTGGGGTGTCAGCGTACCATCCTGCAAGCCGGCCGTAAGGCGGCAGAATGTTAACTTAACTCGTTGATGGCCCACAAAGACATGTGGGCCATCAACATGACAACAATTAGATGTTTGGATGTTTGTTGTTCAATCACGTCGTAACGGCTCAACCGATGTCGTTTGTGCCACGTTTGTGCCACACAAACAAACAAGCAATCTAAACAAAAGCTTGTAAAAAAGAAATCATAAGAATAAACAGTGTAGACCTTACCTCACCTATGTCAAGTAAGTACAGTCAAAATTAAAAGTAAATAATGACTTGACTTGGGGGTGTAAGGGGTTCCATTAACAACTTCCGGAACCCAAGCCAACCTCACCGGCTCGTGGTACACCCTGCCGTTCAGCGAACGAGGCTCTGTCGAGGGAAGTCGGTGGATGGAAAGGGCTCCAGACCGTTCGTCGTGCAACTCTTTGGGGGAGGCCTATGTCCAGCAGTGGACTTCTATAGGTTGTTTTATTTATTTATTTTTATTTATTCGGGACAACAAAAAATTGCACTCACATATTACTAAACTTAATTAAAGTAGGTACTAAAGTTCTTAGAGTGTAATCAGCCCCGTTGTCCACGGATTTGGTAGAAATAGGGCAGTAGTAATGCGAACAGAATAACAAAAAAAGAAGAATGAAAAATGCAGTTGGTAGGATAGCATTTTGTCATCCTATAAGGACAGCATGTTGTTGATGATGATGAATGACTTGACAGAGTCAAATAGTTTTATTACTGAAAGGCAGCGCATATTTCGTTTAAAGTTGAGATTGAGAATGCTGAGTAATAATAACCTACAAAGTTTCGAAAAGTCATGAACCGATGCTGACTGTACCTGGACAGCTAGGTGCTGGTGAAAATTATCACTACGCCGTGTTTATACGAGGTGCGATATGTCATCTACATGTATTTCAAATTGATCCTTATTTCTACTGGATAAAGTCAATAGTTAAATAAATAAATATTCCGGACATATCACACATTGTCAACTGATCCCAAACTAGGCATAGCCTGTACTATGGGTACCAGAGACTGATATACATAATAAATATATATTTAACACCCAGACACAGAACAAACATCTGTGTTAGTCACAAATGTTTGTCCAGTGCGGGAATCGAACCCGCGACCTCTAGCGCAGAAGGCAGAGTTACTACCAACTGAGCTATGAGGCCAGTCAAAGTTTGACTTTTAATTGGGTTTGCGATACCGTACGCCCTCAAATGTCATATTCAAAATTGACTTTATCCAGTACAGGTAAGGATCATTTTGAAATACATTTTAGATGACATATCGCAGGTCGTGTGAACACGGTTTAAGACGTAGCCCTGACCCGGCGCTTCGATGGTTATTTGACGAACAGATAAACGAATCTTGGCCACTAGTTACTCCGAATGTGTTAATTACAAAATAAGGTTATGGAAATAACTTGGAATGGAATCTTAGGGGTTACCTACGAGACTGCCAAGGTCGATAGAGGCTAAATTCACTGCAGAACTATAAAAATTACGATTTTCCATCCAATGGATACGATTCGCAGAGTAAGTAGTAGATTATTATTATTATTATATCCTCTTTATTCCTTAATAAATCAACAAAAAACACTATCTTAAGTAAATTCATACCGTTTTTTTTACATCTAATTAAACACTTTATAAAACTACGTATGTACATAATTGCGTTATTAAATAAGAACCCCTCTTTGGGTAAAGGCCTCCTCCATTTTTTGCCATTCTTCCCTGCTCTGTGCGTCTTTGATCCACGCTTATGTAGTAGATACATTACTCATAAGAAATCGAATAATGGGATTCGGAAGACTGTTTTAGTTGTCCGGGCTAATCTCAGAAACTACTGAACGGATATTTATGAAACTTTACAAAGTTATTGATTATGGTATAAATTATAACATAGGGTATGTTATATTGCCTAGACCTGTTTGAAGTTTGTGTATATAAATTACAAGAATTTTAGGGTTAAACTCGCCTTTGTACATACCATTCTTTCTAATTTATGTTATCTGTTTTTTCTTGTGTACAATAAAGAATTGATCCCCAGCACCCATTCTTGTTGTCACAGACAACTCTCAGAATTAGCAAGTTGAAGTGGCAGTGGGTCGGCCATATAGCTCGCGGAACCGACAACCGTTGGGGTAAAGATTCTCGAACCGGGCGACGCAGTGTTGTAACATGATGGACCGACGACATTGTGAAAGTTGCGGGAAATCGGTGCATTTTTATTTTTTATTTATTAACTCGGTGGATGGAAAAGGCTCAAGACCGTCATGGAACTCTTTGGGGGCCTATGTCAGCGACTTCTACAGGCTGATGATGATGATGATGACCCATTCTTATCTAAACAATGCACAATAGGCAAGTGTTACGCACTCATTTCATGTGTAATTGGCCCATTTGTAACAAAATGCCATTTTATGGTGCGCGGTCCTTGCATTGTTGATTACGAACGCTTGTAGATTACAAAATTTAATTAGATAAATTATTTAACGCACGGTTTCTTTGGATGACATAAAATTGTTGTAACATTTGTACAATAAGTGTTTGTAAAAAGACAAGTTATATTTAGTATATTTAGTTTTAACATAAGATTAAAGAAATAAACTTAAAACTAATACAAGTTAATATTTACAAAATACATAAGAATCAGTTGAGCCATCTAAAGACCGTTACAAACGATCTATAGATAGCTCAACTGATCCAGATCACTACCAGTCGGAAGCGTCCCCAAGACGCTGGCGGAATTGCCACGCTGGATGGCAATGCTAATGCGCTGGGCCAAATAAGAGCCAGCTCTCGGGTCACGAGAGTTAGTTTAGTTTTTATACATTATAGCGTATATAGGTAAAGGCCATCATTTACAAAAGTTATCGGCTTGAAAAAAGTATGGCCGCCACTTTCCTTTGTTTACTGTTAGAAAAGGGCAGGGCGAGTGCTATCGAGCCGATAAATGTATTGTGGGGTAAGTGGTTAAATTGTTAAACTCACAGGTCTTGCCTCTGACTACCGCCCCTAGTAAAAATGGCCGTATAATTAATACAAAACAATAACTTTATTTCAGGCAACAATTTTTCTTATCCTACGGCCCATATAGATATATACCTTAAAGACTAACATACATAATAATAAACACAATTAATTGCCACGTACAAACTGCGACGTGGGACGCGAATTGTCATTGGTAGTACTGCCAATATTGTAGATAGCCACAAATTGGTTCCCGCGGGACAAAAAGCGCAAACGAGGAAGACCACTACAAAGATGGAGTGACGACATTGTAAAAGTTGCCGGAAAGATATGGCCTAGATTTGCAAGAGACAGGGAGCATTGAAAAAACTTGGAGGAGGCTTTTACCACGATTGGTGGTCCCATACACTAGCTTAGGAATAAATCTGTTTAGTATATAGGTAACTTATATTGTATTTATACACAGAAAATTTAAACTTTTTTTTTACGTGAAACTTTTAATTTTAATACAATTTAGATTAAGTAAATATAATGTTCTATCTGTAATAGTGTATAGGAAATAAAGCTCTTTTTATTTTTATTTTATTTTTATCCGCCCGCGGAAGCGACGGAACACAACACCCTTCGGCCAGAGATCTTCTTTTAGGTAGGTCGAAAGATGTTCGGTCGGTACCCTCACCACAAAGGAGTTGAAACTGACTCTGTGGCGTAAAAAAATATTAGTATTAATGGGTATTTTTTACCCATTAATACTAATATTTTTTTACGCCATACAAAAGATATAAACGCGCTCCGGGTGCTACGCAACGTCATGCGTGTAATACGTGTGTCGCCCCCTGAACTCGCTTGGCTTAACCGACTTCAAAAAAGGAGGAGATTGTCAAGTCGGCGTCTATTTTTGTTCAATGTATGCACCGATTATTCCTTTCCGGCTAGTACAAATAGTAAAAAAAAAACATCAAGTTTTTTTTTACTGTTTGTAGGAAATAACTTCTAGGTGGCTCGAGGTTGTCACATCTCAATTTGATTCCCGAAGGTTTGCTACTTCTCCCGTAAAACATAAGAAAGTAATCATCTCCTGGACTCACGACTTGACGAAACATTTTTTGTGGATGATTTTGTTATACTTCCGTTTTTTAATCGAAAGTGGTGACCAGTTTCTTCCAAAGTGATCAATATGACGTGTTCGAGCATGCGCAGCTGACGTCGGCTCCGAAATCTTTGGATAGGTGCTTTATAGAATGGTCAAAGTGATCCTAGTGATTTTATTAAAATAAATACCTACCTTTTGACTTTGACTTTGACTTTGTATAATACCGATCCTTCTCAAATCTCTTCTTTCTACGTTTTGTAACCGTCCGTAGCAAATACGGATAGTAATTTAATAGTAGGAACCGAGCATATGTCTCCTCCGACCTTTTCCGGTCAACACTCTACAAAAACCCCAGAAGTAGGTACCTTATCTAGTAATAATTAATTGGCAGGTTCTGTATAATTGCAACTAATTAGGTTCCCGTAGCATTGTTCGGCACAATGCACGGTTTTTGCGGCTGCATTGTTTGGTATTCGACGGTTAAGTCATTCGTAAAGTTCTGTTGATGCGAGGACTTGTAAGTTCTACAATGTAGATCACGCAGCATGATCTACACGGGAGAACTTTAAAAAATTAAAATTCGTTTATTCAGAACAAAGTACAAAGGGAAACGGGTTACAGATTGAACCTGATTCTTCCTATATAGATTCTTCTAGGCTTGGTCGCGAGGAACAGGCGTAGCTGTCCCTAGTTTTCAAACACACGTTCGCTGATACTCACCCTGTTATGTACAACTCAAACGGTAACTCGTACTCCTGAGACCCAAGATACAGGCTTACACACCTAGGCCTCGAAGACAACTCAAAACTTGGTCTATGAAAACACTGTCTTGTGAAACCTACCAATTATCATGTGTATCATTTTGGCAATAAATTATCTTTATCTTATCTTATCTTTTAGTTTTTGTGACGTTTCAAAGTGATTTTATTGAAAAATGCCTTTTGACCTTGACCGATGAGAATGCAAAAGTTATAAAAACTAAGTAGCAGCGTCAACGCCCTCCTCATTGACTCAACATAGCTCTGACTGTTTATGTGAAAAAATACTGGATTTTGTATTTTAGACTATTGATAAAGAATTGATAAAAGAAATACAGTGCAAAAGAAAAACTATTCTAGGAATACTTATTACACGTAGGCTCGTATTCAGAGACACGACTCAAGGATAGATTTAATCACAGATCAGCTGAACTCTACTTAAGTATTGAATCTCTTCTCAAACATAGCTTTTATTCAAGAACGGTACTTAAACTATTCTCAGCTGAATCGAGTCTCAAATCTGTACTCATGTGATTCAGCCTGTTCTCGTTTACATTTTGATTTATTTATAATTTTCGATCCGTTTTACGCAGAAATTCGAACAGCCAGGGTGGAAATAGAATAGAACAATAAAGTGAAGTATAAATATGCATCAAAGTACGTATAACGGAACGATAATATCATTTAATTAATGTCAAATCAAATCTAAACTCAAGCACCGATTTCGTCTGATTGACGTTTCAGAATAAGCACTTACTCAGGTGAACTGTGATCATTGAATCTATACTTAAGTACTGTTCAAGAATTAGAATCTCGCCTCAAATCGAGATTTAAGTACAGATCAATGCTCGAGTCTTGTCTCTGAATACGAGCCGTAGTGTATTATATAGTCTTTGGTAGTTTAAAGGTGTACGACTGTGGTGTGTGTGTGTGTGTGTGTGTGTGTGTGTTATTGTGGAAGGGTTTATAAGTTTGTGTAAGCATGCGTATGTATTTAACTAACTGTAGTTAAAGTATTATAAAATAGTTTATTTACAAAAATATACACTTATATACTCATACTATAAAAAATAAAATAGAAACTAAATAAACAAATAATTTTGGTCATGCGGCAAGATGCCAAGAGCACTGGCTGCATTCCCGTGTTGAATTGCCAAAGAAATTCTTTGTGCAAGGAATGAGCCAGCTCTCTTATCACCGGCGGCGTCAACCAAAGTTGGTATAATTTTTTTGAAGAGCTTTCTTGTACCTGGGCCCCATGGTCCAAAGGTTTCTACACCAAGCGGCGTAAATATGTAGTCACTGGAGAGGGCTGAATATTTTCGCCGCTTGGCGTTCTCAGCTGCTTCCGCTGCAGCTCCCGCCTTTTGCGATGTCCCACTGAGGTGCCAACGTGTCTACACACGTGGCATCCCACACGAGTGCTCGCCCCCGCTCCCAGGGGACCAAGGTCATACCGTCGGGCCTTTTGCCATCATCACGCGCCAAACCAACGGGTTCCAGTATACTGGGCACGTTTATGGTGGCAAGAGCACGCCTCACGATGTCATTTAGGGAGCCGTGGCGGAAAAACCTTCCTGCGCTTTTTGGGCAGGAGAGACCATGGGTACCGTACGTACCTGTCGACGTCGCTGCCGCATGAACAGCGATGGGGCTCACAGATGGGTGCTCCCAATCTTAGCCCCAAAGCTACTCTAAAGGTTGTATTATTTATAAGTATTAGCAAATGAAACTGCGCTGGTTTTGTAACTTACAAATGGTATTATGTTTGATAATTATTTTCCCCAAAATTGACACAGTGACAACATTTGTGACTAACACAGATGTTTGTTCTGTGTCTGGATGTTAAATATATATCTATTATGTATATCAGTCTCTGGTACCCATAGTACAGGCTATGCCTAGTTTGGGATCAGTTGACCGTGTGAATATGTCCGGAATATTTATTTATTTATTTATTTATACTCCCCATGGCCCGTGCCTGGTCAGAATATATTTATATATCCTGTTATATGTCAGGATCGTAGCAGTTGGAGAGCCGTGGTCTCTGCCTACCTCTCTGGGATACAGACTTGTTCGTATTTTTGCAAACATAGCGAGGAATATGACCAACAATATCAATAAATTCCAGGTCATTCCTCTCGGTTTTACATCGCATTAGCAAAGATAAACGGAAATTGTTATATTTACATAATACTCGAACTCATCAATAAAATGAAACCTGTTGTAGAATTCATTATAGAACTGGATATTGCGAACTATAAATATATGTTTTTTTTATGTTTATCCGCAACTTATAGGACTAGACTGGCCTCATAGCTCAGTTGGTAGTAACTCTGCCTTCTACGCTAGAGGTCGCGGGTTCGATTCCCGCACTGGACAAACATTTGTGACTAACACAGATGTTTGTTCTGTGTCTGGGTGTTAAATATTTATCTATAGTATCTGTGTTTTTATTTATATTATGTATATCCGTCTCTGGTACCCATAGTACAGGCTATGCCTAGTTTGGGATCAATTGACCGTGTGTTATATGTCCGGAATATATTTATTTATTTAAATTTATTATACTCGTAATTTTATATGTACAAACGTCTTGTGATATGTCATCTTAAATTAATTTTAAAATGATTTTTAAGTAGGTAGGTACTTTAGTAGGTAGTGAATTTTGATTTTAAATGCACACCCATTAAATATATCGCACACACACCCCCAGATGTCGAACTCAAAATTGACTTAGTTTGGTACGGTAAAGATAATTTTGAAACTAATTAGCGACATATCAAGTAAATATCGCATATCGTTTGAACAAGGCTTTAGAATGATTATTAGATAGCAGCAGCTGAAAAAATGAACCGGAATAAGTTGCACTAATCATATTTCTTTCAAATTTCCAGGCACCTGCTTTTCCTACTGCTATGCCAAGCAGTAGCTCCCGCGCCCCAAGCCATAAGCGACAGCGACATTACATACGTCAAGCTACAACCTCCAATCGAAGCCCCCACCGCGACAAGCCAACACAGGGAGTCTAGGATAGAGAACCTACCTCTTACTATACCAGGAAACATCACATTTGAAGAGCTAGATAAGAATCTAACAGAGGAAAGAGATGAATCAACTCATGTAATACAAACTAATCTGACAGATTCTGACGTAACTTTGCCAGAAAGTAGCAACTTGTCAGAAATAACTGCCCTGCCAGACGGTGCTGATTTGCCAGAAATAACTAACGAGAAAATCGTGACAGCAAGAAGCGCGCCCGAAGAAACTGATTTGCCACAAGAACTCAACGCTCCAGAACTAACTGTGCCAGAGAAAACCGCTTTGCCAGAAACGGTTGCCATCCCAAGCGCAAAGGCAGGTGTAACTGTGTTGCCAGAGCGAACATTGCCAGAGAGAACTGAAGAGAGCTACGAGATACTAGAAGCCCACGGATCTGACGTAGCAGACACAATACCAGCGGAAACTTTTCAGTCGGAACGGCGAGGTCGAACATACGACTCCAGCGAGACGACGGACATTTTCGATGAAGCCACAGAAAGATACGAAGATAGAACTAAAATACCCGAAATAGAGCTGCCTAAGGCAAAAGCTACTCAGAAATTCGTACCGAAACTTAGCTACTTCCAAAAGCCGCAAGTTTTTGCCAGTTTCCCAACAAATTCGATAGAAAAGTCGGCGAGGCGACACTTTCGCTCGCATTGTAGTTGCGAGAAGATCTGGAATTGCCACAAGCTTCAGATAAGTGTGCATCGGTGCCCCGATGAATACTTTCTGTGCTGTTTGTGAAGGTCTGAAGGCTATTTTCACCAATACAAAGTGCTAAGCCGTTGAATGTGCTGGTGAATAGCGGCCTTATTCCGGTTCAAAAACAAGTTGATTTCATAATATGTATGATCGCCCTAAAGGGGCTTATTCTACACCAATAGGAAACAAAGTTAATTTAAATGATAGGTACCCTAAATTTTCGAAACAGCAGGACTCAAACCCGCATCTACGCCTTGAATCGGCAATGCGATAACCAACGCCGTGGAACGAATGACGCTGGTGCCGAAAATCTTGGATAGATGAATGATCAGCAAGATTAGGGTTGATAAACACAACGATGCGATGCTAAAGCGATGTCTTCATCGCATGCAAGTGTTTTGACCTTAAATTTACCAGAAGCGATTTTTCTTTTTCTGGCCTGAGTGAATGCATTTTAAGCAATGAAATAGGCTATTATTATTTATTAAAGAAAAACATTGTTTTTGTACATTTATTATTGTAGGTACATAAATATTAATAATAATAATTTTAACTAGGTATTTAAATAAGTAGGTTTGTCTAGATTAAAGTACGAAATAAATAATATATAGGGATTCATCTTTCATTCGCCGACCTTAGCGACCTACTGACTGGTAAAGACAATGAAATCAGGTAGTTTATCTATAGTGTGTTCCGTAACTAGTATCAACTAGTATACAAGGGGCTTTTTTATCACCAATAAGAAAATTTGTTTAAAACCAAAAACAAACTATATTTTCAGTAAAAAATCTGCTGTTTTTGGTCTTTTAAACGTACGAGAAGCTCGAAACAGCTCCATCCTACTAATATTATAAATGCGAAAGTCAAATAAACACTACGGCGAAAGTTTGTGACGAGGTTTGGATGTTTGTATGTTTGTTATTCAATCACGCCGTAACGGCTCAACCGATTTCGTTGAGACTTAATATGAAAGAGAATATAAAGAGTTCTTTACCTAGAATAGCATATAGGCTACTTTTTTTAGGTACCACGAGAGCGAAGCCACGGGCGGGAGCTAGTGATCCATATACTCTATCGAGCTGTCAACTTACGTCACCGTCTAAACGAATCTTAAAGTTTATAAAGTTGAAAAATAAACAAATACGTTGAAACGAATATAATTGTCACGAAAAAATTAAACAGTTACAAAATACAAGATTACAACATTCTAGGTCCCATACACAGGGAGCGTTATTATCGCTTGGTTAGGTTATATATAAATAATAAATATATAATATAAATAAATATATAAAGTAAGTAAGAAAAAATATATAAATATATAAAGACGCCACCTGCACATCGCCGTTAAGATTATACATTCTACGTAGATATACATTTTACACATGGAATAACTCATTAAAGAAGCATTGATCCTTTCAACACACTGGTTTGTTCACCATGAGGAGACTACTTATTATTATTAGATTGTCAAAATCATTCTCAAAGTTGTGAACGCTATTTCCATGCAGCACTGCTGGTCGCTGAATAGCTATGGTGAGCAAGAAAGAATCAGTGCGTTCAGTGACACGCCAATAAGTTTTTTAACTTCTACGTAAATACAATCCAACTTTATAACGCATGTTTGACATGCATGAAATAGGGCTATTATTTGCCCATATTATTTGGAATAATAATAAAACAACTTCTACACTTACTTCGGAAAATAACATCTTATTAAGCAAAATTAAATAATACGAAACGAAGAGATTATTTCTAAACAAAAAACCATTAATTTAAGCCAAAATAATCTACCCCGGCTTTATGAGCTTCCTCCCTTTTTTCCCTAAACTGAGGAGGATCTTTTGTCGACGTTAAACTGGCTTTTAGAATAACAGCTGTTTTAGGACTATAACATGGTACAACATTGGCACATTCATACACTTACATCTAATAATCGAAAAACACTCGTTAACAGAAGTAGCTTGGCAACTCAAGTGACAAAATCAAGCTGAACACAGTGTAAATTTTCTCTTCAATCTGTACAAGCTGCAGAGAGCAGACGATTACCTACCTCACGACAGAGCTCGCGACGTTATAATCCAATGGGACAATTGCAAAAAAACAAATTTTCTATGGAGCAAAAGACAATTAAAAATGGGAGCTACAAATTATAAACAGTCAATGTATTGGACCTTGCGTTTAATTTATAGCTTTGAACACTAGTTTTAAGGCAAGATGCTCAGCTCAAACAGTGTGTACAGTATTATATTATGTGTGGTACAGATGACTGCTATACCACACGATAAAAGAACATTTTGAGTGTATAGCATTTAGTCACTAGAGTTGTTAAGGTACTTCTGGATTGTTAAAGGACAGTCACGAGATTACCATTGAGCGTCAAAGTTACCGTATTGTGTTACTCTCCCTTAAATATCCCCCAACTGAAAATTTTGGGATATAAAATCTTACCCTCTTATTCTTCTTACACTCACTAACTTATCGGCTCGATAGCTCTTTCGAACAGTAAACAAAAGAAAGAGGACACACTTTTATCGAGCCATTAAAGTTAGTGAGTGATTATAAATAAAGTGGTTTGTATATCCTTAGTGATTATATAGTTACACATTCAAAACAAATAACCATGTGAAAAATACTAAGTTGGAAGTAAATTCTATAAATATAGGCTGCGTCCGTACAATTAATAATATTTACCACTTATTATATAAGAAAAGAACGAGATAGAATATAAAACAAGGACAATTTTAATGCAGTCTATCGCTATAATTCGTTCTCTTGTGCTATACTTACGAGCCCAGCTAAAGAAAAGACGTAAATACTATTTTGGGGTTAAATTCGATAAATATAGGCATCAGTGCGATTCATAATATTTTACTTATTAATATATCAAAAAAAGAACAAGCTAGAATGAGATAGAATATAAAACTCGGACAATTTGAATGCAGTCTGTCGCTATAATTCTTTCTCACGAGCGCAGCTAAAGAAAAGACCTCATACTATTTTGGGAGTTAATTCGATAAATAATATAGGCTGCGTTAGCACGATTCATAATTTTACTTAATAATATATCATAAATGAACGAACTAGGACGAGATAAGAGTATAAAACTCATTCAATCTGAATGCAGTTTGTCGCTATAATTAGTTCTTTTGTGCTATACTCACAAACGCAGCCAAAGAAAAGATCTTATATTTATATCACTTTCATAGCCAAAAGTATACAGCATATTATACGTTAATATTACTTGATAATTTCATACAAAATATAAATAATAATATAATTAGATTAATGTCCGTCAGTCTGTCTTACTTTTTATAACTTAAAATGAGAGCCATATTCCAGAACTTCACTCAAGCCGAGTATAATAATTATATCCTTACGTCTACTGAATAGAATCATTCTGAAATATAATTTAAGATGAAAAATCGCACACCGTTTGATTAGAGCTTCAATGAGTACAACTTAAAATATTATAGTTCTCTTCCACTCGAGCAAAACTGCGGGCACAAGTATCCAAGTAATTTACATATATAATAATAATAGTAATTTACATATATAATTAATATAATAGTAATTTACATATATAATTTACTAGCTTGTGCCCGCGGTTTTGCTCGAGTGGAAGTGAACTATAATATTTTAAATGTCATAGAATCGGTGGAGCCGTCACGGCGTGATTGAACCACAACATCCAAACATCCTCACAAACTATCGCATTTATAATTTTAGTAGGATTGAAAACTGTAGTAAATGCTTAGTTTCGTTGTATGTCGAGTATAGTTCTGAAATACAGGCATTAGAACTAAATAAAGAGTTTTATGCGAAATTTTATCAAAATGCGATCAGTAGGTAGTTTTAAGAACAACTAAATTATATCATCATAATACAGGCATTAGAACTAAATAAAGAGTTGTAAGCGAAATTTTATCAAAATGCGATCAGTAGGTAGTTTTAAGAACAACTAAATTATATCACTTAACCTATGAGTAACATTTATTGTGATTAAAATACATTTTATGAATATGAGCTTGTGTTTGATGGGTGTGATATTTGTGTTTCAAGTATGTGAATTAATTTTTATGATAACCAGTGATCGGAATTATGGGAGCTAAAATACCTTAAGTTCAAGAACAGAGGCAAGAAAACTGGAGACTTCCTTACAACAACAATTTTATTCACATTAAAATTAACAAAAAAACAAACATTTATTAACAATTAAAATTGGTACAACATAACTACACAAATATTTATGTTAATAATATTGTGAACGAAAAGGAGATTACATTTTTTTTAATAATACGTGTCGTACCTACCTACTGTTTTTTGAAAACAAATACAGGAAATTAGTTCGATAGTTGTTTTACTGAATTCATTTTAGATGTACTTTAGTTATGTCTAGAAAACCGAGACAATTGGGCAAAAAATATTTAGTCGTTAGGCGTCTCCACGTAGGTATTTTAGCTCCACACTAAGGGAATTGCCGTGGTGGCCCCGGCTAAAGAATAGGCCCCTCCATAACTACCTATCCGCGGATGTCGTAAGAGGCGACTAAGGGAAAAAAGCTAGGGGATGGGCAGCAGCTTTTCACTTTAGCAACGATAGCTCTAACTGCGCTCGCCAACCCGCATGCTCAGCGTGGTGAGTATGGGCAAATCCCCCTTCATGATAAGAAATTTGCTCTGACTGTGGGGGAGGCCATGTTCAGCAGTGGACGTCGTACGGCTGAAATGATGATGATGAAGGGAATACTACGTTTTTTTATAATATCCCAAAAAAAATAACTCAGACGGGATTTTAACCCTTCCCCTAGATACGGGGTTGCTCTAACCAACTAAGCTACGGAGCCACAATTCCAACAGGCTTAAAGCGCCGTAAGCGCCACCTACAGAAGAAACAATTCGTTTCCATCTATGTACTCAATGACTAAAATGCTATTTTTTTTAATTTAATTTCATTCGTAATTTATGGGATATTATAAAAAATCTAATGATAATTATCAAACTAGCTTCCACCCGCGGTTTTGCTCACGTGGTACCTACATAAAAAGTAGCCTATATGCTATTCTAGGTAAAGAATCTACTCCAATTTCGTCACGTCTGAAAACCAGCGCCGCACCGTACATCATGTTTGGTGCAGCCTTATGCTGAGACGAGACCCATTTGCCCCACACAACGCATACTCAGCCTACCTACCGCCTCACCTACCTACATGTTTTTGTTTTCCTGTGTTTTTGTATTACTTTGGTTTAAGTATTTTTTTCTTTGTATCTACCTACCTACTAACTGCGTAGTGGGTCAAATAAATACATTTTCTTTATTTTCTTTCTTCTTTCCAAGTTGCAACGAAATCGGTTGTTTATGTAGGTACCACGCGACCGTTACGGCGTGATTGAACAACAAACATTTAAACATCCAAACATTCACACAAACTATCGCATTTATAATATTAGTAGGACAGGATTTAGTGAGATATTTTGCATTCTCGCATGGCCAAGACTGGAATCTATTTCATAATAAAGCATGCTTTAATTTATCGTATCACTTAGACAGGCATGTTCTCCTTAGACAGGCATGTTCTCCTTAGACAGGCATATTCTCTTTAGACAGGCATGTTCTCCTTAGACAGGCATGTTCTCCTTAGACAGGCATGTTCTCTCGAATACATCGTTCCTGAAAATAAATAAGAATATTATTGTTTCATCCAATGGTTGTCTGGAAGAAATCGCTTTTTTAGCGATAAGACCGCCCATTGTACATTTATGGTCAATTTTAAGGCGATTAGTAAGGTCAATTTGTAAGGTGTACAATAAAGCATTTTCATTTATTCATTCATTTCATTCATTCATTGTTTATACGGGGACCTGTTGGCCTAGTGGGGAGAAGCAGGGGTTGTGGATTGTGTACAGGCGCAGCTTCGCCTAGTTTCTAAGACGTTTCAAAGTGATCTTAGTGATTTTATTGAAATAAACACCTTTGATTTGATTCCCGGTAAAGCACCAGTTGGTTTTTCTTCTAAATTTGCATGCTCCGTACACACACCGCACAACATTGTTTCAATAGCTTATTCTCAAGTAGATCATCATCAGCCTGATGAAGTCCACTGCTGAACATAGACCTCCAAAGAGTTGATGACGAACGGTCTTGAGCCTTCTCCATCCACCGACTTCCCGCAACCTTTACAATGTCATCGGTCCATCGGGGGGGAGGGGGGTAGGGGCCTTTCAACTCTGCGTCGTCCGGTTCGAGGTCGCCATTCGAGAACATTTACTCCCCAACGACTGTCGGTTCTGCGAGCTATATGGCCGGCCCACTGCCACTTCAACTTGCTTGACTTGCGGTGACAGCTCAAGTAGATATAATGTAGTAAGTACCTGATGTTCAGTAATGAGGTATACCGGTAGTGACCTCATGCAGAACTCGCAGGGGATGCAGGGGGCGGCGGGGGCGGGGGCGGGGGCGGGGGCGCGGGGGGCAGGCTCGCACAGCTCCGGCACCAGCCGCGCCAAGTCGGGCCGACATCCCGTCTGTGGGGGGTGGAAAATAAAGATGGTCAAGTGTGAGTAGGGTGCATCAGGGAGCTTTTCACTTGCTACGATCCTGAGATACCTATTTTACTTCATTAACTCTCATCACATCCTTCCTACTAATATTATAAATGCGAAAGTTCGTGAGGATGTTTGTTGTTTAATCACGCCGTAACGGCTCAACCGATTTCGTTGAAACTTGGAATAGATAAAGTTCTAAACTTAGGATAGCACATAGGCTACTTTTTATGTAGGTAAACCACGCGAGCGAAGCCGCGGGCGGAAGCTAATATACAGGGCGTCCCAAACTTATGGGACATGAAGGGGAAGTACCTTAAATATCGTAGATAGGGTATTTTGCTGAAAGAAGACTTTATGTTACTTTTAAAAGTTAGTAATTCTGCATTCATAGATTTTCTAAAAAATACTTGCTTCGTCTGGGAATCGAACAGACTTAAATGTAAAAAAAAAATCATCCTACTTCTATGATGCCAATCGAAAGAATAGCTAAAAAATAATAACTTTGCTTAAGTAACATAGTATTTTAAAAGAACGGAACAACGTAAAATGATTGAGTCAAATTTTTCAAACACGTTTTATTTAGGATTTTTTAGGTTAGATTTTTTAGTTCTTTTTAAAAATATTAAAGTATGCATTCAAACAAATGCTCTCATAAACTGTTCCATTTTCAAATTTAACAACAACATTGGTGTCGATTCTGTTGTTTTAGGATTCCTAACATAAATTTTAAGATTTCTTAATTTTCTAAGTTAAGTGGACCTAAACATTATGGTATTCTCTTTACATATCCTAAAAAATCCTAAATAAAACGTGTTTGAAAAATTTGACTCAATCATTTTACGTTGTTCCGTTCTTTTAAAATACTATGTTACTTAAGCAAAGTTATTATTTTTTAGCTATTCTTTCGATTGGCATCATAGAAGTAGGATGATTTTTTTTTGACATTTAAGTCTGTTCGATTCCCAGACGAAGCAAGTATTTTTTAGAAAATCTATGAATGCAGAATTACTAACTTTTAAAAGTAACATAAAGTCTTCTTTCAGCAAAATACCCTATCTACGATATTTAAGGTACTTCCCCTTCATGTCCCATAAGTTTGGGACGCCCTGTATAATATAATTATTATTTCTTTTTAATTGCTGTAATCTGTGTTTTCTTGTGTACAATAAAGAATAAAGTAGAATAAAGAATATTAGTAGGATATTTACCTGATGCTGCACCAGGTCATCAGCCGGCACCAGCATGTTGCAGAACTCGCAGGGCAACTGCACTTCATCATAAGGCACTACCGGACTCGGAGAACGCATTCGATCGCTGTTAATATAAAATAATTAGATATATGTCTATGTTATACGGAGGCAAACAGGCTTACGGCCCACCAGATGGTAAGTGTCGCCTGTTGACATCAGCAATACCTGGAGCATTGCTAATGCGTTGCTTGCCGAACCCCTCCCCCCCTAAAGAGCTCTGGCACTATTTGAAACATATAATGTTATTTGGCTGCGATCTTCTGTAAGGCGGAGGTACCTCCACAGGCAGGCTGCTGCAATTTAGAGTGAGAAAACCTCCCTGTACCCTACCTCCTCCTTATTGATTACCACACAAGAAACCATGACTCTCAAAAGGGGTGGCGTAGCAGGCGAGTGCCCGTTTGAGACGCAACGGATGCGGGTTCGATTCCTGCTGCAAAACAAATGTTTGCATGATCTGCAAATATTAGCTCCGGGTCTGGGTGTTGTGGTACCATAGTACTCATAGTTTCGGATACCCACGACACAGGGAATCCTAGTGTGGAGTCAGGACTATGTCTTTATGTCTTCTTCTTCTTCCTGCCCTTTTCCCACATTATGTGGGGTCGGCACAACATTTTTCTTCTTCCACTCTCTTCTGTTAGCCGTCATCTCCGCACTCACATCTTTCTTACTCATGTCATCTTTAATACAATCCATCCATCTTTTCTTCGGCCTTCCTCTAGTCTTATATCCATGCACATTCATACCTAACGCTCTTCTCGTTACATGACTTTCATCCCTCCTCATGAAATGCACATACCATGCTAACCTGTTACTTCTCAACTTTTCCGTCACTGGCGCTACTTTCAAACTTCCTCTGATGTACTCATTGCTTATTTTGTCCATTCTTGTCACTCCACACATCCATCACAACATTCGCATCTCCGCCGCATGCAGTCTTCTTTCATCCGTCCCTTTGGTTGCCCAACACTCAGATCCATACATTACGACAGGTCTTATGATCGTCTTGTATACTTTCCCCTTATGTCTATATGGAGTCAGGACTATGTATAATAATAAAATAAACTTTTTTATTTTTTTGCTAAGTGAGTATTCCTACGTGACAGGTTGCAAGAAAATCGCCGCTTATAGTACTTACTTATTATTATTTGTCGTGGTGTTCGTGTTCGCATTGTATGGTGCTGTGACCTGAAATAAAGCAAAAATCTGTTTAGAATTAGAATTATTTATTTCAGTTAAAACAGCAAGCTTACAGTATACAGGGTGAGTTTTTTTTTAGACCACTTAGGCGAAATCGGAAACCGTTAGAGTAATCGAAAAGTGATGTTATGTCAATATAATATTCAAAAAGTCAAAGTTTGTTTCGCACTGAGAGATTTATCTGAAACTTGGTACAAATACTCATAAATTCAAATAATACGGAAATACGGACGGACTATATTAGGGTTTTTCAAAACTGCCCCTTTTTATCAAGATACCACGCGAGCAAAGCCGCGGGCGTACGCTAGTTCATAAAATGTATACAATACCGAAAGTGGTATACATATTATAAATCACCTTAGACATACCTCATTCAGCCCCCGCCTCAGCTCCCTCAAGGAGGATTTGATTTCGGGGAATCGGTCACCAGATTTCGCCGACGAAGGAGGAGACACTTGGAGTGAACTGAACCGTTTCATGAACTGACTCGGAGACATCGGCTTTAGGTTCTGTAAAATTAATTAAGAAAATAAATGATAATTTTATTTATTAAGGTGAGGGTTAAATTGTTTTTATGATTTTTGAACTGTTTTTTCTCAATAACCGCAAAACGCACTGTTTTGATTTTTATGTCATAGATGACTTGACCATTTTATTTACCTAAATCCAAGACAGAAACGCGATTAGTAAAACTTTTCCTGATAGATTTATTTTTTAAAGTTCGATCCTCTTCATCAGTTTTTTCGAAAATACGAAGAAACTATCAATCATAAATAACTTTTTTTTAAATATTGTGCTAACCAATAGCATTGGTTACCTAAATCCAAGACACTTTTTTTAAAAAATACTTTGTTTTTAAGATAGTCGATATTTTCTTATATCTCGTTTACGTCGATTACTTTCGAGCGCATTCTAACGCTTGCTATCTCTTTCCGCATTCAATTATAGTACATAGCGCTGTCACTTTCTTCACTCCGCCCACTTAACAGTTTATAATGATTCAATTAAAATTATCGAATTCAGCATAAGACATTAGTAACAAATAATCCATACTATCATCCTATTAATAAATGCGAAAGTTTGTGAGGATGTTTGGATGTTTGTGATTTCAGGGCTAAACGGCCGAACGGATTTGGATGAATTTTGGTATAGAGATAGATTATAGTCTGGAATAGCATATATGCTACTTTTTAATTAGGTTTTCAATTACAACGCGAGCGAAGCCGACACACACAGTTGTTTGAAAGACGTCGCTAATTTAATTTTATTCAGGCACTACGGCAGGGTACCAGCAGGAAGTGCTGAATACCTTGAACTCCTGCCTGGTGGCTTCGTCCATATCCTGGTAGCTGCCCAGGGTGTACCCCTGCTCGTGCGCCTGCTCCGGCGAGGGTCTGCGCTGGCGACTGCGGTACTCCTCCTCGTAGTCTCGGTTCTGGAGGGCGTCCAGTTTGCGAAGCTTCTCCACTTTTTGAGCGGGGTTCAGCACTGGGGGAAGACCTGGGAACGGAAGACAAGAAAATAATTTTAAAAAAAATTGATCATAACATTAATCCCCAAGAATGGCCTTTATGCCAGTAGTACCATTGATGGTACAAATGGCACAACTTGTACCCTTAGTACTACCAATGGTACTAGTGAAACTGATTTAGGATGGATCACTAGTTTCATCATTATCGGTTACATTTAGGGGGAATATCTTTACTTTTCTTTAATGGTACTAAGTATACAAAGTTGTGTCATTTGTGCCATCAATGGTAATAGTCAATGGTACTACTGACACAAACGCCAAGAATGGTACGCATCGTCTCAGATCTCCAGACGATCAGATCCTTGGACATATCTAGTAGGGGTAGCCAGAGGCCTGTCCGAATATTTGGCAAGCCCATGACCCATACAATTAAAAACAAACCCAGCCGCGGAAATCGAACCCGCGCACTTCTCACCCACTTACCGTGTGCTAGGTTGTACTCGTTCTGTTCCTGCCTCTCCCTCTCCTCCCGCTGCTGGCGCTGCAGGGCGCTGTAGTAGGGCAGGTCGCGGCGCGAGGAGGCCCGCGGGGGCTGGGGGGCGGGCCGCTTCTTCACTGCCCCCCTGGATACGGCACCCCTAAATAATTATATAAGAAAACTGTTACACTATTTTAATAAACAAAGCTTATGAGAATACCTTGACGACAATTGTGAATTATTTAATTAAACTATTTATTGCATATGTATTATGTACTAAGTTATATTTCACGTTATGTAATTTAGAATTTTTGTGTATTAAATTGTACAAATAATGTATTTACATTGAAAAACACTTACTTAAAGAAATAAATGATTGAATTGAATTAAATTAACACCAAGCAAGCAATACTACTTAAGGCGATACAGAAATCAAAATAAACTGTCGAGTGGGCGGAGTGAAGAAAGTGACAGCGCTATGTACTATAATTGAATGCGGAAAGAGATAGCAAGCGACATATAAGAAAATATCGATTATCTTAAAAACTATGTATTTTTTTAAAAGTGTTTTGGATTTAGATTCCCAATGCTATTGTCTAACACAATATTTAAAAAAAAAATATTTTTGTTAGATAGTCTCAGAGTATTTTCGAAAAAACTGTTGCATAGGACCCAACTTTAAAAAATAAATGTATCGAGAAAAGTTTTACCAATCGCGTTTCTGTCTTGGATTTAGGTAAATAAAATGCTTAACGTGACGTCTTTGTTATAAAAACCAAAATTGTGCGTTTTGCGAAGAGAAAACCAAATTCAAAAATCATAAAACAATTTAACCCTCACCTTAATGTAACTTTCAAATTCTTACTAACAATAACAAGTAATTAATTACTAACAACATTGATTGTACCTATTGTCCGAATAAAAAAACATTTGATTTGATTTTGAATACCAGAAAAAAAATATGTAGCAGTTATATTGGGTAGAAAATATCTAGTTGTAGTCTAGTTCAAACAATTACTTACAAATCCTTATCAACAGTCTTAGTGGCCGACGTATCCATATTAATCTGAGGTTGATCATTGGTCCTCTTCTTCACCCCACTAGCTCTCACTACGCTGGACGTTGCCTCTTGCTGGCTTATATTGGACGGCGAAGGCCCATGTCCAATACTACTAGACCCCTGTATATTTACTTCGGTTTTCGTAATATTTCGTATATTGGGCGCTATCCTGCCATTGCCTGCAATGTCGAAGTTAGAGGGCCTGGTGTTAGACGAACTGGTATACGACGAACCTTGTCTGGTATTCGATGGACCTTGTCTGGAGTTGGGCGAACCCGGTCCGGAATTAGGCGACGGGAGTGGTAGAGGAGTAGCAAATATCAACCCCGGTCTATCATTAAACGAACCTGGTCTGGGATTCGTTAGAGACGGTTCGAGATTAGACAATATCAGTCTATTGCTAGACGAATCCGGTCTGGTGCTAGTCGAATCAGGTCTTGCGCTAGACGAACTTGGCCTAGAGTTAGACGAACCCGGTCTAGAATCAGTCAAACTTTGCCTAGAATTAGATGAACTTGGTGTAGAATCAGACAAACTTGGCCTAGATTCAGATGAACTGGGCCTAGAAATAGATGAGCTTGGTCTTGAATCAGACGAACCCAATCCGGTATTAAACGAAGATGGCCCTGAATTAGACGAAGATAGTCTAACCGAAGGGCGTGGGTTCCCGAAAGTTGAGGGGTTCAGTGCGGAATTTGACGACGACGGTCTATTTTTGATATTGTGGCTAGGACTTGGGTTGTTTAAACCAGAATTAGACGGAATCCGTGTATTGTCTGAAGACAGCCTGGGGATATCATTGAATATGGACGTGGGTCTTTGGTTAATATTGGCGAAATTAGTACCATTGCTTGGCGAAACGTTTGGTTTGTTTAAGTTAGATTTTGCCACTGGTCTACAGAGATTCAGTCTTGGCGGCTCCTTTTTAGTCGGCGCTGGATCTGAAAGTTGTTGAATATTGAGTTGGTTTAATTGGGGAGTGGGGATACGTTACCAAGTAATAGTGCATACAGATCTATGGCAAGTAAAGTGAGATATGGAATAGATATAAGCTGAAATGGAATGGAAATGTGCATAATTATGTATACAACAACAATATCGGTTATCCTAAAAACACATTGGACAAACACATTGTGCTGGTGAACATCTGATCAACAGAGAACTAGTAATAAGCAGAGGTCATGTACAATTTATTTCAAAAAGATACTAAAAAAACAATTAAGAGTTTGATTTTGAGGGGCGAGCGATATCGTTGAACTATGAAAGCGGTCATATGGATACTACTAGATGACGTGATCACCATCAACAAAAATGATCGTCATGTACAATAGCCGAATTCAGCTATAATATGCTGTCAGTAATGCGTTCTAGGTAACATACCATCATCCAATCTAATGAATCCATGGTTTGAGTCAAGATGCAGCTGCTGATATTTAATCATGACGTACTCCTTGCAGTCAGGACACTGCTCCGTGCGTACTCCGCAGTACCCCTCGTGAGTGGGCAGCTCGCGGCGAGGCAGTTCTAACTCACAGAACCTATGGAAATACTCAAATCATCATAACGTCTCTGGTGCATTTTTGTCACCTTGTTCAAATAAATTCGTGTTCGGTTGTTTGTTTGCAAAGCTGTGTTACAGTTGCCAGTCTAGCCGTGTGTATGATGCCTCTCTGGTATTACAAAAGTCAATAGCTACGGTAACAACTTACTAACAGGTACGGCGTATACTTGTTTGCCACCTTAGTTGTACAAAAAAAAAAGGAATGCATTATATGACGTATGTCTTGGTGCGTATTCCGCAATACCTAGTGAGTCAGAAACTCGCGACGGAGTGCAGATCTAGTTCACAGAACCTATGAAAACCAGAAATGGTATTAGAACCTGGTCTGGTATTATTATGAACCTAGTCAGGTATAAGACGAACCAGACCAGGTACGTTTAATACCAGACTAAACGAACCGGGTCTAGTATTATTGAAATCTTTTGGTGCTAGCTTATTTTATACAACCAACAAGTAAAACACCAACATAAAATATGCAAACGTAGTCACTTGGTTTTCTTTGATTTCTAGTTGTGGAAAGTTACCTGCAAGATTTGATAGTATTGCCACAAGAGTCTCGAATGTGATCTTCAAGGTCTGTCCCGCAGACGCTTTCACCACATTGCTTGCACGGCACTGTGGATAAAGAAATTTAAATAAACTGGTGGCCAGCCCTCATGACGAAGTTCACAAGCAGCTCAAAGACCTCAATCACTCTCAGCCTGGTCGGCCTTATCCACAGGGAAGATAGAAGGTCATGTGTTATCCAAAATGTTTGAGGCCAGCAAGTTTCAAAACCCGCATCTTCGCCTTCGCCAATTTTGGGCAGATGAAATATATTAAGATCTGAGAAAATTTTTGGTGGCATTTAAGTTGGTTTCACTTCAAAATCAAGAAAAGATGTGTTAATTAATTTTTAAACCTAAGATATCGAAACTTGCATTGGCTACTTGGTAGAAACTCGGTGCTTAGCACAGACAACAAACTGTTGATATACAAAGTTGTATTAAAACCAATCTGGACATATATGGCATACAACTTTGGGGATCAGCTTGCCATTAGAATAATGAAATCATACAAAGAGCACAAAATGGAATTTAAAGAAACCTCTCCAATGCCCCATGGTTCCTCATGAACTCAGAGTTGCATGGCGAACTGGATGTCACTACTGTCAACGAAGAGATAAAACTGTACTCTACAAATACAAAAAACGTCTGAACGCACATCCGAATCACCTGGCTACACAGCTAACTACCATCAACTACCCTAAAAGGCTACGCAGACAGCATACCATGGAACTCGATGGACCATGAATGACCAAGAAAGGGAGAATTGTTCGCTGGAGCAAGAACTCCTACAAGCCCGAATACCCACACCAATCTGGTTCATAGTCCGAAGACTGATTGCAGATACACTCAGAACAAAAAAAATAAAAAATTCGAACAGAGAAATCACATTCTTGCTAGACAGGGATTTGAACCGACAACCTATGGATCAAAAGTTAAGGTTCCTCCAACTAGGCCAACTTGTACTAGCGTTATTGCAATGCTGCTTGGGTCCTTACATAGTTTGTGCATCTTCTGATGGTGGTCATCCAGATCGGAACTCGGCACTGGTTCCTTGCACACAGGACATATCTTGATGTTCCTGGCGCAGTGCACCGAATGGATAGTGAAGTTTACTGCTGGGATCTCCCGCTTGCTGCAATGTAAAGTTGTAGTGAGAGATACATTGCATTCAGTGGCGTGGTGGGTGGAGTGCCCGGCTGAATTAAATGCAAGAAGTGGGGTTTTTATGGACTGGGTATTTTAGTATGATGCTCATAGTTTCTGATACCCACAACACTGTGAATACTAGTGTGTGTTCCGCCTGAAGTAGTTGTAACCTACATTTTTTTTTATTTAATATTTATTTTATCCTTTTATTGGTGTGCCCAACAACTATGTCAGCTCCATTGAGGCTTCTTTTTCGACTCCATCATCTATCTACCAGCCTAGATGTGGATCGGTAGAGCATGCTAGCCGTGTCTGATGTCGGTACTGCTGACCAACCAATTGACCCTAAAAGTTCTAACTCATCCCCCATAGATGCGCATGGGGGTGCATTCCATCGGTAAACATTCTCTCTAACCTGGCATGTTACGCAGTTTGGGTTGGGGACTATTCTCATCAGAAACATAAAAGCCTTTTATGGAATGTGCCCAGAGCGCAATCTAACTGTCGCATGTTTATTATTCAAGTGGGATTCAAACTTAGCTATAGTGACTTGTAAGAGAAACCCATTTAAATATGGAAGGTTCTAACTTTCTGGGCACAATTGTATTTTCCCGGATAGCTATTTATCAAGCCCAGTAAGTAATTGAGTGATTATGAACAAGGGGGCAGATCTGTGCGCAGTCCATTGTTACCTGTGTAAACAAAAGTTCTTTGCAAAATAAACGAATGGTCAATGACTCAAGGCAAAGTTCACTGTAGACAATGGATGAGTTAACATGACATTTTTAATTAAGAGTTATAACTTTGTTGGTACCTGTTATAAAATTTAGTGACTCCATTGAGAAGGCTCAACCTTTATGTTTAAGTCGAAAATAAACGTACAGTTTATTTCCTCAGAGCGAACTGAAGAGAACAGCTGATATGATTCGCAATACTAATTCTAAAAATAGCCGGCAAACGTGTGTAGCGAAAATAGAACAAATATTGATACAAATCACGTCCAGCGCACTGCAAACTTACCAGTTCGGACAGCATTTAGTTTCATCTTCATCCATAGTGTGATTTCAACACAAGATCCAACTTATTTGTAGAAATATCAGGAAACTGTTTTATTCTAGGTACTCGCCCACATAGAATAAATGCACTGCTGAGTCCTCTAGATAATAAATGGAAGGTGCACCGAAAGTCTGCCTCGTCGTTTTCCAAAATTGTAGTTATTTTTTATCTACCTACAAGGCGCCAGGGGATTTTACAGCCAGTGTTGCCAGTGGCAGATAGTCAAATATAACATGAGACAGCTCAAAAAGTAACATTTTCCCGAGAAAAGTTACATTACCTTATATTATGTGGAAATACTTATAAGGGCACTTTATTGTGTGTATGTCTACAGCTTACACATAACGAATTTCTGAATTCTGAGTATGCAAATATTTAGTGCATAATTGGTGCAATCTGAAAATCCAATTCAAAATTTAGGTGCCAAAGAGGTTTCTGAGATATGAGCCAAAAACTATGTGTCAGCTGGAGACCCGGGTCTACAGCTTGCACATCCAGTACTGCCAAACGGCTGACGCGAGAGCTTTGAAAACTAGCCAGATATTTAGTGCCAAATTAGTGCCAAAGGTACTAAAAATTTCAGGCCTGTAGCTTAAAAGGTTTCAGAGATATGAGCCAAAAACTATGTGTCAGCTGGAGACCCGGGTCTACAGCTTGCACATCCAGTACTGCCAAACGGCTGACGCGAGAGCTATGAAAACTAGCCAGATATTTAGTGCCAAATTAGTGACTAAGGTACCAAAATTTTCAGGCCTGTAGCTAAAAAGGTTTCAGAGATATAAGCAAAAAACTATGTGTAAGCTGTAGACCCGGGTCCCCAGCTTACACATTTCGTTACGCCAAACCGCTGATCAGAGGGCAATAAACTTTAGGCAGGATTTTAGCTCATAATTAGTGCCTAAGGTACCAAAAATTTCAGGCCTGTAGCTGAAAAGGTTTCAGAGATATAAGCAAAAACAGTTTTCCCGCCAAAAAATTCAAATAAAGTTATTGAAAATCGGCTCATTGCGGCGTTGCCACTTCGCTTCAAACGACTTTAAACTTTATTTACATGTCACGAAGATTGATTTTGGTATTTGATCATTAAAAAAGTTAATTTGGTTTGTTGAGTTTAGTCTAGGAGCTCGGAGGATAAAATAGTTTTCAGCCAAAACATACCGTGTTGCCATCGATGTAATCGTATCTCGTAGACTTACGTCTTGATTGATGATGGAAGTCAAAGGCAATCACGACGACATCATCGCCCTGAGTCAAATTCTTTGTCAGTGTCGGCAAGTTATTTATAATCTCTCTGATAGGAGCACCTGGCTTACAAATGGATAGAACAGATTGGTAGTCATTATAATGTAAGTGTATAAATTCTCCAAGAGATTTTCCGTATGTATCGCACAATATTAGCATTTTCTTAGGTCTATTTTGTGAAATTACGGCGGTATCCTCAGCTTTATAGCTTTATAGCTTTATAGCCCAGACTTATGTCTGGGTTCATGGTTTTGGGTACTGTTATTCGTTTGGTTTCCAGTGTTCTCCTCTGTCGTTAGCTTCTCTACGGATCGAAGTCCTATTCTCGTAGTAATCCCGTTGTCTTCTTTATTCTTTATTGTCACGACCTGTTTTGTTGCTATTGATTCACTCGTTTTAGTCCGTCTTGTTTTTGTCTTCCCTTTTTTCGCTACTAATTTTTTTTGTATTTTTCTTTCTATTCTGTGAGTCTTTATCATGTTTCACTTGTTTATTCAATGTTATTCTATTTTTACTTAAGTTCTTGGTCTTTTCTTGGTCATCTGAGGATTTCCGGACAAACATTAAGTTTTTCTGGAAATCCATTCGTTCAGCCAGAGGAAAAACTCCGAGCTCAGAGCTGAATTCAATCAGAGACCAGAATGGAAGTTTAGTGAAAGGTGAAGAATGCATTTTAAAAAGATGGAGAGAGTATTTTGAAAGTTTGTTTGAAAGAGAGGAAGCATTCACAGCGACCTCAGTTATGAATGAAAATGACGAATATGAAAGTGGTATAAGCATGAATGAAGTTGTGAATGCATTGAAACGAATGAAATCAGGTAAGGCTGCAGGGTATGACAGGATTACAGTCGAGATGCTGAAGGCTGGACATGGCATAGTAGCGAGTCAGTTGTGCCGCCTTTTCAATTTGTGCTGGAGTGCCGGCCAAGTACCAAGTGATTGGTGCAAGGCCGTCATAGTACCGCTCTACAAGGGAAAAGGCTCACGTCAGGACTGCAAAAACTACCGAGGCATTAGCCTACTCAGCATCGTCGGCAAGCTGTATGCGAAAGTGTTGATTGAAAGAGTTGTGAAAGAAACCGATGAGAAAATATGGGACGCTCAAGCGGGATTTCGAAAGGGAATGGGATGTACGGATCAGGTCTTTTCCTTGCGATGCATAGCCGAGAAATTTTTGGCCACGGGTCAAAAGGTCTATTGCATATTCGTGGATTTGGAAAAGGCCTATGACAAAGTGATGAGGAATGAACTTTGGTCGGTACTGTCGTTGTATGGAGTAAGCAGCAACCTTGTTCGAGCTCTGAAATCTCTCTATGAGGATTCCAGTGCTTGCGTAAGGATACATGGGTCATACACTGAATGGTTTAGCATCGAAAAAGGTGTTAGACAGGGATGCGTAGCGTCACCATGGTTGTTTAATCTATTCATGGACAGTTGTTTGCAAGATTTGAAAGATACTGAATGTGGATTAAGAATGAACGAGTTACTCGTCAAGTGTCTCCTCTATGCTGATGACCAGGTTATACTTGCATCATCGGCGGAGGAGTTACAGGAGATGGTAACAATTATGCATGAATCTTTCGAAAGAAAAGGAATGAAAGTTAATGTAAATAAGACGAAAGTAATGGTTTTTGAAAGAGATGAATGCGTGACAGTTTGTAATATTCTGATTGGTGGAGAAAGAGTTGAACAAGTGAATGTGTTTGTATACCTGGGGACTTTGTTTACAAGAGATGGGAAGCATGAGAGTGATATTGAAAGGAGAGTGAATGCTGGAAATCAAGTGAATGGGGCATTACATGCCTTTATGAGCAGTCGGAAAGTGTCCAAAAAGGCACGACTGGCTGTGCATGGAGGAGTGTTAGTGCCGACACTAATGTTTGGAAGTGAAAGTTGGGTATGGCAGAAAAAGAATCAAAGTAGGATAAATGCAGTGGAAATGAGAGCTTTGCGAAGTATGTGTGGAGTAACTTTGAAAGATAGAGTGAGGAACAGTGTGATAAGAGAGCGTTGTGGGGTGAAAGAAGACGTAGTGATGAGGATTGAGAAAGGTATGCTGAGATGGTTTGGTCATGTAGAGAGAATGAACGAAAGAAGATTGACGAAACAGGTGTACAAGGCGAGTGTGAATGGGACCGTTGGAAGGGGAAGACCTAGGCGTACGTTTAGTGACCAAGTCGGTGACGTTTTGGAAAAAGGCCAGGTCATGAGTACCCTAAACCGACGAGCATGTATGAGGAATGTGATGAGAGTGAATGAAGCAAAAGAGGTATGTCAGGATCGTAGCAAGTGGAAAACCGTGGTCTCTGCCTACCCCTCTGGGAAACAGGCGTGATTTTATGTATGTATGTATGTCTTGGTCTTTGCTGCAGTTTTAATATCTACGGTGTGTCTAGAACTTTTTAATTTTATGTTTTCACTTTGGAGCTCAATTATTTGGCTTATTAAATTGTCCAATTCTTCATTAAGTATTTGGGTGTTCTCATTGGTTTCCAACAGGAGCGTTTTTTGTAGTTGTTCGAACAGCGCTGCATTATTTTCGTGCAAACGTATTACGTTTAATGCTTCTTCATATTCATTGAGATCTGCAGTTCGTCGCTCAATCATCTCTTTTAGCTTATTTCTTTCCGTTTCAGTCTCTTGTAATTTTATTACTTGTTCTGCAAATGCTACTTTGAGTGACCCATTTTGCGCCAAGAGATTTTTATAATCCTTCGCGCAGTCGTCTTGTTCCTTTAGAAGCTTCAAATTAAAGTTTTGTGCTTTTTGTATTTCAGCGGTCAATTTTCTAATTCTACGGCAACCTGGTTTCTTGTTTGGGGCATTCTGGTACAGTCACTGGAACGATCAGAAAACGCAAAAAGTCGATTCGGATGAAGAGATTCGATCCAGGGCACGTCGTTACTGACGATTATTGAGTCCACCGCCTCAACCGCTACGCCAGCGGTACTTTACTTACAGCGACGAAATAAGTGTAGAGGTTGAAAGAACTATTTCTTAGAGTCGCAGATCGTTGTAATAAAAAAATCGACCGTCATTACACTTTTTTGCACACCCTCATTAGGTTTTTAGTTCAATATGACTCTATTGATAAAAAACTTTTATTTAGTCATTATAACGAGGCACTTACGTATAATATTGTGACGCGTTCGTTATTTTGGTTGTTATAATTTTTGAGAGTAGATCGCCAAAATGGTTTAAGGTAAACATCATGAAGAAACCAGAGGTTTAGTCAGCTCGCACACTACGAGAACTTACGTGTTAATAGGAAACAATACAATGCCACAAATCTAGGCCCCGATCGCGCAAAATTTTTGCTTGTGACGCTCTGCGGTATATTTTAAGGGATGAAGATGAAGTTTTCCAAACGCTGGCCATAAGATAAAACAGAATCGAAACCATTGTGTAAGTATCATCATCATCACCTATTTGAGTCCACTGCTGTACATAGTGTACCTACCACTAATTAGAGGAGGATAACTCGAGTCAGTGACCGTGGCGGCCCCGGCTGAAGAATAGGCCCCTCCTAACCTCCTACCCGTGGATGTCGTACTAGGCAGGCGAGTAAGGGATGGGCAGCAGCTTCTCCTATTTTCACAAAGATTTTCAAATTCCCCCCACCCCCATCACAGGAAGTCACTCCGGAAATCTGTGGGGGAGGCCGCTGTTCAGCAGTGGACTTCAAACGGCTGGAATGATGATGATGAACTCGAGTCAGAACACGCATCCAGATCGAATCACAGGGTACTGAGCCGCAGGTAAATGGATCACGCCGCTCCCAAGCAGCTGAAGCAGCTCAACGGCTCATAGTAGTTCTACTTCATCTGCGATTCATGCGACCCTGACCCTGATTAGAAACGATTTCATACGACAACAATTTGTATTATTTTCAACACTATTAAGCCCATATTAGAAAAGCTGACCCGTTTGATGAACTGATTGCTAGTACCTTATTGCATTGTTTGCTTCACTTTACCTGATTCATCTGAAATCATTCATAGATCTACTTGCGCGGTTCAAGAGCGCGAGCTGCGAGCTGATTTGCAGCTCAGGTATTTTGAGTGAGTTACCCACCGCTACCACTTAGAAACTTTGATGTACCAAATAAAAACTATAGTAGGTATTATTATAATATTATAACTACAAAATGTTTGTTTATTTTTAGATTTTGACGCCTTTTCTTTTTTAGTTACCAGCATAATTTTAGTGATACTTCATCATCTTATCCTATCTAAGCTTCTGAATTCTTTAACCTACATGATATATACTTTAAACATACATAAGCCTCTCGATTTGAGAGCAAAAGACTTGGCGGCAGGAATAAGATGCCACAGCCAGCCCGAAAGGGAAAAGCATAAAAAAATGCAAACTTCAAGAAGGAAAGAATGACACGATAATGTTACGCGCCTGTACAATATCGGGCAGCCTGTAAGGACGTGGACACTCTGATAATTTACAGCCAGCCATATTCACAGCATCTAATTCTAAATGGGGGAATAAGATCTGCACTGACGTCCCGCGTTGGGGTGCGCATTCACAGCATTTTATTGCAATAATTTTTCCAATAATACGAAGCCACCTAGCTTTAGACGGCGGAGTCACATATCTCATCATGTCACATAGGATCACTCATCTATTACTTTCGTGACGTGGTTTATAAATGGTTCATATCTACCTACCTTATGTGAGGTACCTACCTACTTCCCTATGTTTGGTAGGTCTAGGTACAAAGTGTAGGTACGTAGTACCTAGGTATAATAAATACTTGGTACCTATACCTAGCTAGACCTACATAAGTAAGTACCTTACATAAAGTACGTAGGATTGTATAATATTATGCAAACACGTCACGAAAGTAATAGATGGCTTCCTAGTACCTAGAGCTAACCAAACTTAGGTAGAACTAAATAGCCTAAATGCGTAATAAAACACGTCAAAAAACTATAGATAGGTAAATAACTAGTACCTAGGTACTACGTAACTACCATCTATAATTTACTAGCCAACTTAGATATGAACAAAATGAGCAAATACGTCACGGTAGTATCTAATAGATACCTGCATATCCAACTTTCATATGTGCTACCTACCTACCTACCAAGGTATCTTGATTAACCTAAATACCTTACCTGACTTCTTCTGACAGACTTTTATTTCTGTTTTAGTGTGTGGCTAGGCGGAGCAATGATCTATGAAATGCGGGGCGGTGGCGCGGGCAGAAAGTGTATGAGAATGGCCGGACATAGGGCTTAGTGGCGCGTATTAGGGTCGACCTATGTCCAGCAGTGGACTAGTGTGGGCTGATGATGATGATGGCTACAATGGAGGCCAATTTCATACGTCAGTTTCAAAATTGAAAATCTATGGAACTTCAATCGAAGTATCAAATTATGTAGGTAGGTACTAACCAATTACTTACAATATATTTTTATTTTATCTAGATCGATCGACACCTATCTTACATATGAAATAACGGCTAGGTTAGAAGTAGGTACAACAAATTCAGAAGATGAAGATACTACCTAATAAGAAGATGTGTAGGTATCACAAAAATTATGCTAGTAACTAACAAATGTTAGTAACTTACCTACATTAGAGGTAGGTACAGTATGTCCAGTGGACTTCAATAGGTTAAAGATACCTCCTACATAATAGTTTCGATTCTGTTTTATCTATATCCAGCCAATTCTATCCATAGCCAGCGTTTGGAAAACTTCATCTTCGTCGCATATAATATACCTACCACAGAGAGCCTCAAGACGAAAGCCTACAGTCAGTGCGCGTTGCCAGCACCAAAAAGTTACGAACGCCGACCACACACCGAATGACGCAGTGTTGAAAGGCCCCGCACCCTATGGACCGACGACATTGCGAAGGTTACTGTAATTCACTGAATGGAAATGGCTCAAGACCGTTCGTCGTGGCACTCTTTATGGGAGGCCTATGTTCAGCAGTGGACTTCTGCAAAATGATAAAATATTTTTGTGATACATGTCCTCTAATAGGTAAGTATCCAAAAGGGAGGTCATTCAACTTATCGTTGATGTGTATATACTAATTCCGGAACATTTTGTATACATACACTAGTTCACTGAAGTAAAAGATAAATCTCTCTTTTTCGAGGTACGACACACAAGGTACATCGATGGCAGCACTGGGTATGTTTTGGCTGAAAACTATTTTATCCTCCGAGCTCCTAGACTAAACTCAACAAACCAAATTAACTTTTTTAATGATCAAATACCAAAATCAATCTTCGTGACATGTAAATAAAGTTTAAAGTCGTTTGAAGCGAAGTGGCAACGCCGCAATGAACCGATTTTCAATAACTTTATTTGAATTTTTTGGCGGGAAAACTGTTTTTGCTTATATCTCTGAAACCTTTTCAGCTACAGGCCTGAAATTTTTGGTACCTTAGGCACTAATTATGAGCTAAAATCCTGCCTAAAGTTTATTGCCCTCTGATCAGCGGTTTGGCGTAACGAAATGTGTAAGCTGGGGACCCGGGTCTACAGCTTACACATAGTTTTTTGCTTATATCTCTGAAACCTTTTTAGCTACAGGCCTGAAAATTTTGGTGCCTTAGTCACTAATTTGGCACTAAATATCTGGCTAGTTTTCATAGCTCTCGCGTCAGCCGTTTGGCAGTACTGGATGTGCAAGCTGTAGACCCGGGTCTCCAGCTGACACATAGTTTTTGGCTCATATCTCTGAAACCTTTTAAGCTACAGGCCTGAAATTTTTAGTACCTTTGGCACTAATTTGGCACTAAATATCTGGCTAGTTTTCAAAGCTCTCGCGTCAGCCGTTTGGCAGTACTGGATGTGCAAGCTGTAGACCCGGGTCTCCAGCTGACACATAGTTTTTGGCTCATATCTCAGAAACCTCTTTGGCACCTAAATTTTGAATTGGATTTTCAGATTGCACCAATTATGCACTAAATATTTGCATACTCAGAATTCAGAAATTCGTTATGTGTAAGCTGTAGACATACACACACTTTATTACAGAAAAACTAAAATAAGTTGTCTGTCCTGTCCCATTTGTACAACTTCGAAAAAATCGTAATAATGAGGGGTTTTTGATTTGCATTTAAAAACAAAATTAGTTTCATATTCCTCGATAGATGGCAGTGTCCCAATTGGTAATTAGAGTATATCAATGTCAAATGAAAGGAAAACAAACTTTTTCAAAAAAGAAAGAAGAAGAAGTTCTTAGTTGTTTCGTTCGTTTGTGCCTGAGTTGAGTTTTGTTATTTCTATTGTTTTTCGTTATCCATGGATATTTTTTACTTTAGAAACAAATACTGTAGGTAGCTATTAGGTACCTATTTACCTTTGATTAGCGGAGGTCGATTAACAAAATCAAATTCTAGGGCTACACCGCCGCCGCCAGCCGGTAACCTACTCTGCCCACTCACTCCTAGTTCCTGTAAACAAAACTAAAGTTCCTAAAACAATGTGCAGTGAACGGTATAGTACCTACCTACTATGCTTATGCTTATTTACTTGTAACATAGACGTTAATACAAAAATAATCATATTTCAGTTGCCAACACGACTTGTTGAATTGCTGATTCCATAAATACCTACTCACTTATTACATAGGTAGTAGTTTTACTACCTACAATAAATGCAACATTTGCTTACCAAGTAATGTTAGCAATTACAAGTCACTGTACAAACGGTTCACATCACACTCACAATCACTTCTGCTTCTTCAATAAAACTCTATTTTATCCAACCAACCCAGATCACAAATTCAATTCACAACTTCACAACAGTTCAGTTGCGGGCGGCGGCATCTTGCGGGCACTCTAGTCACCACTCGCTTATGCTCGCTCGCCTAAGTAGGGTAGGATGGAAGATTGAAAAATACACGAGAGTGAGTATGCGGTACGACGAAGATTTTCGCGCGGACGTCGTCCGTCGCATCAGTCAGTCAGTCCACAAAATCAAGCACGCCAACATGACGAATAAAAACATTGTTGGATGCGTTCCGTTTCACGATATTGTTTTGTGCCAACATGACGAACAAAAACATTCTTGGATGCGTTCCGTTTCACGATATTTTTGTGTTTGCTGGTTTTTTTTTCAAGTTTATTTATATTGACCTAAAAGTAACACAAAGTAACATATTGAGTCGTGTAACATGGAGGTAACATGAGAGGGTCAAAAGTAACGTAAAATGTTACAAAAGTAACATTCTGGCAACGCTGTTTACAGCACAAAAACAAAGTCAAACATTTATTTTTACCATTTTCGGTGAATCCCAGAATCAGAATACAACACAGACAATAAAGTCATGAATGAATGACTTCATGTTATTCTCGGTCTACGACGACCTACGATCGGCCAAATACAGATTAAAAAATATATCATGAAAATGAGCATTTAGTGCCAATTTGTGCTTTTGAAATCCAACGTCAGTCGGAAATTCTCTTGCATTGTAAAACAAAACACCGAAACTCAGTGACTTCAGCACCGCAGCCCCCGTATTACGTATATACATAATAGATTACCCATTTTTAACCAGAAGATTGACCATTCTTGACGCCTGAGAAAGGTTGGTGCACAGACCACTAGGATGATGATCTATTAGATAGTCTTTGTGCTAACGCATAGTTGATGTGATGAATGATGAGTGAGAGATGGGGGGTGCATTCCGAAGCTTCATAGTTTCGAAATTTCGGACCATTTTGCTATGTTCTGCAATATCGAAATTGACGCATCCAGTTTCGAAATTTCGAAACTGCTAGATAAAAGTGAAAATGGAGTCTTTTAAAATAAAATTTTGCCTTCATTGTGCGTTTTCCGGCTGGTACTTGGTCTTTTTTTGGAAATATGTACCTTTTTTTACTTATATACGCTTCCAGTCTTATTTTTCGATCCTACATCCAGTTTCAAAATTCCGAAACTTCGAAACTCATGAGGCTAATTAACGAATTTCATACGTCAGTTTCGAAATTGAGAATCTATGAAACTGCAACCCCTAGTGAGAGACGTCGAAGGAAAACTACGAAGGAAAAGGATGGTTGGGGGAGAAAAATAACCGGTTCTTAGAAACCAGTTTTCCTGTAATGCTGGAGTGATAGGATTATGTTCCAATTCTTTTCAGCGGATAGAATATAACGCTATAAACAAACTAAACAAACGCAACGTCCCTAGTCTTACATTCAAGGGGTTCTCTAGCGTTATTCACTGCAATCAAACGCCATCCATAATAAAAAATTACAAATGAAAATCAAGAGCTAGTTTTGAGAATATTTTATTTAGCATTACTATATCACACAAAGTACATTACGTACGAAAAACTTAGCTTATAAATACACATGTAGGAAAACTTAAAATATCTAAGCTGCGTACACACTGAAATAACGAAAATTGAGTGAAAATTATCTGATGTAGATATTTTCATTGGTCCAGTGTAAACCCAGTTTTAACCTTGTCTTCTGCCGTCATACCATTGTTAGCATTAGCCATTTAACCATTTAATGCATTTGGCTATCCGTGACCCACATGTGGGTCACTACCGGAGAGACCAAGTTTATCATGTTTAATAAAAATAAATGTATATTTCATACACACAATTTTAGAAATAATAGTCTAAACCTTAAATCTATCTTCATACATGAAGGATCTATCATACAATTCAGTATTTTCAATTGAATTCATTCATTAGCATTTTAGTGCACTAACTATTACTGCATAAAATACCTATCATAAAAAATCTGTTTATAAGGAAAAACTCAAATTAGTAATATTATTAACAATATAATTAATATTACCCTCTGAGTTTAGAATATCTCCCATAGTTTAGAATATCTCAAGGGAATATTCAATTTAAGCCCTCAATGATAAGGCTCATTTTACATAGCAAGCTGATAACTATCTGCTACTTCTACCACCTCTTACTTCAATCACCAGTACCATCAATAATTTGACCTTGGGTCATACAAATTTTCCGTCAATGACATACCTGACCCTGAGCCCTGACTCAGACCTTCAAGCGATTTATTAACGCGAGAGTTGGCCAGCTAGCTTAGACGAACTTACTTTAGTGCTTCTGAAAATATCATCATCATTTGAGCCGTAGGATATCCACTGTTGAACACATGCCTCCCTCATAATTTACAGAGTATATATCTTGTGGGGCACACAAAGGCTCCCAGCAATCTTTATCAGGTCACCTCTCCGTATATTGGGCGGCCGTCCTAAGCTGCGCTTTTAATATGCTTTCTACTAATAGCTAAATGTATGTACAGTTCTATTAAAGATAAGATAATTCAATACTGCCCCCTTTGGAACCCTAAGCCGACCCCCCTCATGGTGTGTGTGGTGGCTCGAGCTACTTCGTACTGCGCTTGCATGGCTTGGAACAGTTCTTCTTGCTTCTTGATGGGGTCTGCGGTCTCCGCTACTGGCTCGGGTTTCACTGCCCCTGCAGGAAAAATACATAACGACACTATAAAATCTGTAAAAGTAAGTCTGTCTCTTTGTTTGTTGAACCTTGAACCGAATTTGATGAAATTTTGTATGGAGATAATTTAAATCCTGAAGGACATAGGCTACTTTTTATCCAGGTACCGTGCGAGTCAATCTGCTAGTTATAAATAAACACCTATCAATTGCATAACTGATAGGCTCTTGCTTACCAGGCTCCTTGATGCCCATAAGCCGCATAAACTTGGAGACTTGCTTCCCGTCGTTATCCTGCGCGAATCGCGTGCCACTCCATTTAGCAGCTTCTTCAGTCTCATTCTTGGCTTTGTTGGACCAGAGGAGCTTACGTTTCTGCACCTGAGAAACAGAGAATATTTAGGAATGTTTTATGAAGGAGTTTAAGTTGGAGAAAATCTGAACATCAGACATTACAAATGTAGCTGCTTAGCTGTGGGTATGGGGATCCAGCTGGGATCTTATATATTGGGTTCTTAGAGAATGTGCATGAGATTTCAATTAAAAAATAAATATTGAAGTTTGTAGACTTGATTTGTGGTCTAAGCATGTTAATTCAAAATCATCAGATACTTTATGGTTACGCTAAATGTCAGGATTAAAAAAAAACGAATTTTGATTTCTTCTCTGTTCTTCGACACGCATTTTTAACTGAACCTACAGTATAAAATTGGGTAACTTATCATAGCATTTTCCGTCATTCATTAATTCATTACTTTTCTCGATAATATTTGATGGACTCTGTCAAGCACTGGTAGTTGCGTCGCTCCCCCTCATCCCACAAAAGGTCGATTACTGTTTCATAGAAAGTTACATAAGTTACGTATTCCGTATTTAAATTAAATTAGTTTGTTCTAACTTTATCATTTTTTTTGAAGACCCCACCTGAAGTGGTACAAGGGCAGGGAGATCATAATGCATTACCTGGTCCAGTATCCTATGGGAGCTCATAGCGCCGTGGTTGAAGTATGTTCCCCGGCCGCCCTGCGCAGGCGCCACGGGATCGGCCGCAGCCGCCCTCAACTGCTGAGCGGTGGCCATGGAGCCGTCCGGTGTCTTGATCTGAAGGCCCATCTTCTCCATGACTTCGAGCTTCTTGTTCACTTTGTACGATGGACGGTAGTCGGTGGGGGAGCGGCGATCGCTTGAGCTGCTGTGAAGATGAAACATAATTTGTTTTAGCGTAATATAGCAAAAAAACATATATTTAGTAAACTATATATTTTATACAGGTAGGTATTTAATGTAGTAGTATTATAATGTATGTATGTTTATCTTAATTTTCAGGTGTTTTGAGCTGCTGTGAAGATGAAACATAATTTGTTTTAGCGTAATATAGCAAAAAAACATATATTTAGTAAACTATGTATTTTATACAGTTAGGTATTTATTGTAGTAGTATTATAATGTATGTATGTTTATCTTAATTTTCAGGTGTTTTATAGGTAATAGTATTTTTGTAATTAATGTTATTTACTATTAACCATATTTGTTTAGGTACACGAACCTCCCTCTATAATCACTTCTCTCTAGCCTCAAAGGTTTGCTGGAAGAAAACTCTTTTTAGGGTTAAGCTCGCCTTTGTACATACCTTTCTTTTTTATTGCTGTAATCTGTGTTCTCTTGTGTACAATAAAGAATAAAGAAACATGATTTTTCATAAACCTCTAACATGTTCCCAGTGCAGCAATAGGAATTTACCACGTACATACAAATACATTTTATGGATATTCATTGTTCACATGAGTGTAGGCCGATCAAAATGATCGCGTCAATCTTAACAGACTAATCTTTTTTTTGGACTTGTGCCCCTAGTTTAATGAACCTATTTTCGATAGCCATCACTTTCGTGAACGTCGAGGCAATCCAGCTCCTCGACAACACAGACATAGTAAGAAGACTCAAAAGGACCAAGCCTTTTGAGTTAGTATAGTGTAAAATAGTGAAATTCAGTGTAAGTGATAGTGACTACTTATTTACTTATAAAGAACACAGAAGAACAATAACAAAGTGTCTTCCCCTTAAATAGAAACTGTAAGAAAAGTGCTATTGGACACATTCTTAGTTATAATTTACTTTATAAAACTATGTCAAAGTCAAATTACTCAATAGCCTACTTGGCTAGATTGTAATATTATGTAGGATACAATAAATATTGTAAACTAGGAAAAAAAAAAAAAAAACTTTCGCTATAAGTCATGTTTTAGTGAGTAGACCGATTCTATTGACTCTCACTACCGTTCTCAGTTTCTATTAACAAATTCAACTACCACTGAAATAAGGCATATTATTTCAAGTAACTCAGCCGCATGCACTCACGTACTATCAAGTACCTCAAAATGGCCCATATATGAGGCACGCCCAGATAACGTGTTAAGTTTTTACTTTCTCCTGAAATTTAAAAATCAGATTGAAAATATCTGTTTTGCACTCAGAGAGAGATTATGGGAATGCACATAATAATAAATCTGTGACTTGTTCCAATTTTTTATATGACGGCTGTTGTATTTAGGGACGTTTACAGATTAAAGAATACCTTGTAAATACGGACCTAGGACTTGTGTTTTAATTTTTCGGTTGTAAGCATATAATACTGCAACATACCATGTTATCAGTTGAATTCTACACCTGCTACACCAGGCACACATAAATATTAGTTAGTAAATTAGTAATTACTGCACTTTTTCACACTAACCATTGACTTTGACAGTGCATACGCAGACAATGATGGAAGTAACAGTTCTATCTCCTTTACTCATACGTCGTTTCATATATTTCTATCCTTTTCTTTCTTGGTATTATTATTTAACGTGACGTCTATGTTATTCTCGGTCTATGCTTCATACACTTACCTGGAAGAGTGTGATGAAGCGGCGGGTGCACCGCGCGACCGCGACCGCTCACGTCTATCAGAGACGTACTTGTGACTGGATCTGTAATCATCATCATTATAATTATATGTACAATTCTTACGTCACTTGCTTGCTTGCCGTGTCACTGATTCTTTCTTGATCATCCTGTATTAGGTCAGTGATCAGGTGATGTATGGTGGCCCTGAAAAGGGCCTATAACCTTCGGTGAAAGAATCAGTGTAGTGAAAGGAAAAGTGCGCCTTGTAGACTCCTTTCGTGCACACGCTACGTACGTCACTGACTGACTGGCTGTCAATGAACGCACACGAGAAAATTTGTGTTAAGTGATATGTCCGGAATATTTATTTATTATTTTTTTACCTTTTTTCTTCAGAGTGCCTGCTCGTTCTGTGCTCACGTTCGCGCTCGCGCTCGCGGTCTCTGTCTCTGTCGCGCCGATCGCGTTCTGAGAATCTGCATACAAACAAATTAAATTAAATTAAAATTCATTTATTTCAGACAACAAAAAAAAACAATTTAGGTCCATAATATGTTAGTCACAAAGTTTTCTTAGTCTATGTTAGTAGTATTCATGAGAGTTGTAATTAAAATTTAGGAATAATTTCAAACACTGCAATCACTCAATGATGTTGCTATTCCATCTATCAGACTGATCAGACAAATCTATCAGACGTTAGACTTTCTCGACTAAACCAATCTTGATGAAATTTAGTATGGGGGTGACCTTGCACCAGAGGCAGGAACGACTGTGCATAAGTGTATTTTGTATGCATAGTTATCGGCGCTTCGAACCGAGGAACATCGCAAAGAATTTTGCCTGGAAGAGAGATGGCTCGGTGGCAAAACGGTCAGCGCATCTTCGAATCTAAGACTGAGGTATCTAGAGCCTCTGGGGAAACGGTGCGTTTTCAATTTCAACCGGAGCCAATTTAGACATAGACATTTATTTAATTGCCACCAAATCACACACATTTGCACAACATTTTACAATAAACATTAGGTACTTATAATAAAAGAAACAAGAGAAAAGTAATGAAAGTAAAAATGTTGTGATGTGTGCTGCAGCAGCAAAATGGCTTCGGCTCAGCATTATGCCTACTGTTTTGCAGCAGACGCTGGTATTCTGCCGAAACCATTACCTACACAGTCATTCAACCCTGTGAGAACAGTCTTATTAAGATTATGTTAGAATCGTCAGGGAGTAGTAATTTCTTTTGAATTTCATTTACCTTTTATTATCATTGCCTTTTTTTTCTGGACATAAATTCACTCAATAATGTCATCCAAAGAAATACTTTTTAACTGAACATACCTAGGTGAAACTGCGTCTCTGGCGTCGTGTGATTTCCTCTGCTCGAGTGTGGGGGGCAGCTCGCCGCCGAAGGGTTTCAGGTCCATTAGCGCGGGGGGCTGTTCATAAATTAGTTGATATTAGTCATAGTTCGTCAAGATCAATGCTGCAATTTTTTTTAAAGAATTTATTTTTGTTACCTATTTACTGTATCACAAGGGACACATCCATTTTTAAAACTAGTAGTTCCTCTGAACTGACATCTCTCTGTCTGATTAAAGTTCAATTTCAATTTCAATTTATTCATCTTTTGACATATTTACATGTGCTTAGATAGGTCAGAACAGAACATATACATTTTTTTTACTTACATAGTTATTATGTAATTAGTAATTATGTGTTGGTGTTTTGATGAATGTTGAGGCACAAATAAGGTGAAAATCGCATCTTTAGCATGTTCTAACTCATATCCAATCTTAACTGAACAGGAAGACATTGAAACTTACCAAAAGGGGAGTTCACATTATATTGGTTTTTAATGTTACATTTTTCTTTGACTTCACTTCGCATAATAGAGTGGTAGCGGCCACGCAATTCCGATCCACAGGTGGGTTCGAATCCCGGTCGTGCACGAATGGATTTTCCATACGTAATATTATGTGCGCTATACTAGTGCTCTCAAACGGTGAAGAAAAACATGGTGAGGAAACTGGCAAATCATAGAACCTACAAATCCGAAGACATGTGACATTTGAACGAAAGGAGCCTATAAGATGCGCACTTTAATCCTTACACTACACTGTTTTTATCACCGACTACCATAGGCCCTTTTCAGGGACACTATACCACAACCTGGTCACTTGAGCTAATACAGGATGACCAAGAGAGAATCAGTAACACGACAAGCAAGCAAGCCCTACACTGATTCTTTCACCGACTGTCATAGGCCCTTTTCAGGGCCACAATCTGGTCACTGACCTAGTACAGGATGACCAAGGAAGACTCAGTGACACGACGTGGCCGTGGTGGCCCCGGCTGAAGAATAGGCCGCTCCATATCTACCTATCCGCGGATGTCGTAGGAGGCGACTAAGGGAAAAAAGCTAAGGGATGGGCAGCAGCTAACTGCGCTCGCCAACCCGCATGCCCAGCAAATGGGCAATGGCCCCCCACATAATAATAAAAACGTTTGTATCAATGCTCACCTGAAGACATAATACCTATTGTAAAATCGATATCATGGAGAAGCCACCGGCTCCTGAAACACAGTTTTTACTAGTTCGGGAGCCTATGGATTCATTTACTTGTTTAATATTTTATGTCAATAAATAGTGTTTTGTTTTTTTGATAAGGAATTTACCCTGTCTGTGGGGGAGGCCATGTTCAGCAGTGGACGTCGTGCGGCTGAAGTGATGAAGAAATATGCTCACCTTAGATTCAGTGTCGTCAGGCCGGTCGCCGAGCAGGCCGCGCCTGGAGCCGTCGCGAGTGCTGCTGCCGCCGCGGCTGCGGTCCGATTTCTCTGCTCTGAAACCAAATAACATTTAAGAACAAAAACACATCCAGGTTAGTAGTGAGCGGGTAGGTACTGTCACTGCGATAGTGAGTTTATTTCTCTCGCAGCTCCTGAAAACCAGCAATAAGCTGTGACAGGACCTTTTTAAACTCTGGAATGCTCTTCCAGTCTCAATCCGGCATGCTCAGTCTCTTCCTATCTTTAAAAACTTAGTTTACCAACATTACTTGTCTTCACTTTCTCCTCCATCTTAACACTTGTTTAGAATTTAAATTATGTATTTGTATGTATTCCTTGATATCCTTTGGTTTGTATGTCTCTATCTATATACCTATCTAAATTTATTTATTTATATATTATATATTTATTATGTATTTTTTATATATCTTATCTATACATTTATGATATTAGTATGTAGGGTTTGTAGTTTTAAATTATAAGTTTTATTTCACTTATTATTATTATGTGCGCCACCGTCCTCTTCTACTTTATATATCCTGTCCATCCAAAGGTTGCCTGGTAGAGATCGCTTTTAGCGATAAGGCCGCCCATTGTCACACTATTATTTATTTTTATTTCCTTGTGTTTTTTTCTTTTGGTGAACAATAAAGTTATATTCTATTCTATTCTTTTTGACCCATACCACTGCAGCGTGGACGTAATTACTGGTGTAAAACATGCGATTATCATTTCACCCAATTCTACTAATCAATGACTTGAAAATAAGTCAGTGATTAGTAGAATTGGGGGCCAGTAATGTTACCTGTTGCCAGTAATGTGGCCGTGGTGGCCCCGGCTGAAGAATAGGCCCCTCCATATCTACCTATCCGCGGATGTCGTAAGAGGCGACTAAGGGAAAAAAGCTAGGGATGGGCAGCAGCGTCCCTCATTTTAACAACGATAGCTCTAACTGCGCTCGCCAACCCGCACGCCCAGCGTGGTGAGTATGGGCAAATGACAAGGAACTGCCACATGATAAGGATTTTGCTCTCTGTCTGTGGGGTAGGCCATGTTCAGCAGTGGACGTCGTACGGCTGATATGATGACGATGATGAATGTTACCTGTATCGATCGTCGCGTTTGGGCGAGCGCCTGTCTCTCTCGCGCTCGTGCCTGGGCTTCGGCGGCGTCTCGCGCCGGCGGCGGTCGCTGCCGCGATCTCGACTGTCAACTGTAAAGAGGGAAAGATATAACTTTTAAAGATTTTTTTTTTTCTATTTCTGTATTGGAGTAGCTCGCCTTGGGAGGTACCTCCGCCTTACAGAAGATCGCAGCCAAATAACATTATTTGTTTCAAATAGTGTTGTGTTCCTGCGGTGAGTAAGGTTGCCAGAGCTCTTTAGGGGGGAAGGGGGCTCGGGGTCGGCAACGGGTCGTCGGCAACAATCGGGTGGGCCGTAAGCTTGTTTGCCAACACTGATGAATAAAAAAATAATAATAATCTTTGTAAAGATCTTCACACATGTCTGAATTGCTCGGCACAAAATCGGCTTGTCCCGAATACTATACTATGCTTGCTGATTCTTTCTTGGTCATCCTGTATTAGGTCAATGGCCAGTTTGAGGTATGGTGGCCCTGAAAGAATCGACGTAGTGAAAGGATTAAAGTGCGCCTCTTAGCAGGTCCACGATTAGACATTTGTGATGTGACATGGTGATTAGTGTGCGTTACAGTATGGAGATTTATACAAAGTGATTCATAATTATGTATACTTTCCCGAAATAGGCTTATTCTACACCCAATTGGCAATTAGTTCTCTGACTTTTGAAAGTATGGCATTTTCTTTGGAAAATCACTAAGCAAAAATCAACTACTTTTGGGGTCAAATCGGGGTCATACAATGTGTAGGTTGGAGAGCAGTGGGAGGAAGGAATAAACAGATAGTACTCACCAGTACTCTTCTGATCGTCTCTATTGTGCCTGGAAGGCGCCGGCTCAGCTTGAGGCAGCTCGGGCTCTGATTCTGCACCCTGGGAGTCCTGTGAAAAAACACCGTAGCCACTACGTCAAAATTATACAAAAATCTTTGATTTTGTAGGCAATAGCCGTCTTCCAGCGGCCTTATTGTGTAACTGAACTGTAAAATACACTTAATTTAGGTAATGTCAATCGTAATCAGCTTTAACTGTCAAACAAAACACAGTAGAAATTTTTACAAATGACCGCTGAAGGCTGATTTTCCTGTCTCAGCGCGGACCGCTTGGATCGAGTCACTGTACAGCTCAGCGCTGACGAACGTCACCGTTGAGCGGCCAGCGTTTTAGGAAATGCTTCATAGTGTTACATACATATCAGCCTCAGCGCCGACGGTCGGCGTGAGAGGAAAATCAGCCTTACAAATAGATAACGCCGAAGGACGGATGGAGTGACGGCGAAGCGATTAAGCCGTGTACAAACGACGTGAGATATGTCATTCAAAATTATAATAACGTACACTGAATAAAGTTATTGTTATCATTGAGCTATATTGTACGCAGTCAAATGTCGAACACAAAATTTTCAGCCATGATTGTCCTGATGACACACAGATTAGTCGCGAGGAACAGGCTCGGCTTTTTAAAGTCATTCTTGGGATGTATCACTAGTATTATAAATGCGAAAGTCTGTCTGTAAAGTTTTAACGACAAAAACCGATCTTGATGAAATCCGGTATGGGGATAGCCTAAGCCCTGAGCAAGGACACAGGCTACTTGTTATCAGAAGCTACTATATAGTTTGAAATAAACCCTTTTTTGAAGTGTAATGAATAACTGAGCATTATATTATGAGTAGGTAGATAACTTAGTTGGTTGTCAATGCATTTAATAATTTAGATAGCTTGGGCTAACTGAAAAAGCACATCAGGACATTTTGATAAGTTCATGAAGTTCCAACAGTAATATAGACTGCTTCAAACTGAACCAACACAAAATTCAGGGCAAAATAATGGAGATACAAGGAACTTTTGTCAGTATTGTTTAACTGTCAGTTCCACTGTGCCCTTGACACACATCAAGCAACTTTTGTTGATATTGTTCAACGATGGTTACATTGTGCCCTGCTCGTCCTATTTCTATCAGGTACCAGCCCAATGTGGACCATAAGAGCATGTACAAATGATCAAGGTACTTAGTTAACTTTTACAACCTGTCCAACTCTTCCATCAGATAAATATAAAAAACTGTTACCGGCATTTGCCAAGACATTCGGACCTGTTTCTGACTACCCCATTAGACTTCTTAAAGGATCCTAATTTCCTAGAGATAAGAGAGGTTGTCTACCATGCTTGGGATAAAAAGTCATGAGCCAATTTGATTTTTTCGGATAAAAGACATTTTGTTTTCAAATTATTCGAGGTAATTCTATAGTTCCAGTTAGTTACCAAAGAACCTTGTTACCATTATTCCATTCTTACAACTATTACTTACATGTGAATGAAGCCTATGAGCGGGCAGTGTGGAACTTGGACGGTCGTCTCGAGGAGGCCTCGGCTCGGTCTCGTGGGGTATTTGACTTTTGTTTTGTGTCAATTTATAAATGGGTAACCATATAAAATAAAAGTGTTAATATCATCGTTGAAAACAGCACAACGGATATGGGGCTATCTTTTATTTTGGTATGAATTACTTTAGATTTGGTGAAATATTTTTGCAATACAAAAAGCATGAAGTACCTATTCATAATCGGGGGTTGAAGAATTGAAATACTTTAGGAATACAGAAAGCGTGTATCCTCAAGAGGTTCAAGAATTATTTTAAGCTGAGTTTAGAGATCGGAATAGGTGTTTTCGACTATGTTCGATGTAATTACCTCACTCAAGTCCATGTTCACATTGTCGTAGTTGGTGTCATCGTCGCGGCGACGCGAGCCTCCACCGTGCCCGCTGTAGCCCCCACCTCCCTACAATACCATTCTATTGTCACGCAAGAATGCAGATTAATATCCGTAACTGTTACATAAACTAAACTTAACAATATCTAGTGGGTTTCAAGAGAAATTAACATCTCAATCTCAAGGACACCAAGATGAAAAACTTACCGACGAGTGATGGACTCCGGAGCGTTCCTCGCCCTCATCTTCGCTTCCATACCCAACCAGGGAATCCATTTTGAATTATGAAGGTAGTTTCTTATTACAAAGTAAAGTTTTATCTTCAGGAAAGCAAATTCTTTCACAAACAAACAACACAAATAATGAGACACATTCGTAAAATTGCCAATATGGCGGACTGACTGAAGTAGAGGTGGGTAACTCGAGTCAGATTCATGCATCCAGATCGAATCACAGGGCATTGAACCGCAGGTAAATGGCTCATACGCGCTAGCCCGGAGCCGTTGAGCCCGGAGAGCCCCGGAGAGCCGTTGAGCCCAAGCGGTTCAACGGCTCAAAACAGGTTTACAGCAGGATCGTTTTGTATTTTATTTTCAAGGTGTTAAGGTCTATATTAGTAAACCTGACCTGGTTGCTGATTCGAACCGATTTCATACGACAGCAATTTGTGTTTTATTTTCAACCCCCTAGAGTCCATATTAGAAAAGCTACCCGTTTGATGAACTAATTTCTAGTACCTATAACATTGTTTGCTTCACTTTACCTGATTGATCTTAATTCCTTGATAGATCTACATGAGCGGCAAAGAAAGTTTGAGCTGTTTTGAGCTGTTGACCTGCGAATCAGGTCTGGTTCAAGAGCGTGAGCTGCGAGCTGATTTCCAGCTCAGGTTTTTTGCGTGAGTTACCCACCTCTAGACTGAAGTTACTCTATGGCTGGCGGCTGGAGTGGGTGGGATGAGGGTGGGTGCGTATTGTGGACATAGACAAATAGAGCAAAGAATGAATGAAAATGTATGCCATAAAAGCTATGTACCACAGCAAAGTTTAGGAAAAAAAATATTCTATTGGCCAAAGCGCAACTATAGTTACGTAGTTATGTAGTGTTCCGTCCGAGTAAAACAACTAAACAACCATTGTGTGCTAACTACTTGTGACTTATGTTAAAGCCTTAGGAGAGAGCTATTCCCGTTTCACTACTAAAATCCGAAACGCTTTAATCCGTAGAAGAACCATGTTCATCGACATAGCTTTAAAATTAGCAATTCGAAGTATCAGTGGGCAGGCCATATAGCTTGCTTGCTTGCTTGTCGTGTCACTGATTCTTTCTTGGTCATCCTGTATTAGGTCAGTGACCAGGGTCGAGGTATAGCGGCCCTGTTATGGCCTGATAATAAGCTATGCAATAACGCTCAAGGAAATGCTTCCCAAATTGAAAGAGTTCTTCAAGTGAGACTATAAAGTTTTCCGCTTTCCCCATTTTCCAAAAATTGCACGGAACCCTAAACGAAAACGAATAATACGGCAACGTTCGGATACGTTTCCGATTTGTCTGGTAGAATTTGGATTTGTCCATGTGCTGATATTTATTTCTCAGCTAGATGGTAGATATTTTTATTCTACATTTAAGTTCTGTCTTGGGTTTGAAGATTCAAGTCGTATGTAATTAATAGGATTTATATTTCCACAAAAAGTATAATAATTATTAGACTATCAAAGTGTGAACGGTACAGTGTATCCGAAACGAAAGTTCTTTTCTCTCTGCTTTTTTTTCAATATGGCGGAATCATTGACCGCCGTTCGGACGTCTGCCTTTTTGCTAATCATAAAATTGTTTCTTTCGTGCTAAAAAATCTGTAAAAGTGTGGAAAAAAAGTAATTTTGTATTGTGTGCATCTTACTGTATTATAGACTGATTGAATTTACTAATTTGCAGCCCTCGTAACCAGCAAAAAAAAATGGTAATGATAGTTTTTTGTTTTGATACTTTTTTACAAACTTTACTTCTTTCGAATTTGTGTTTTTCACCTAATTCGATAGATAATCCCAGTATTTTATTAGTAAACTTGTACAATTTCGTTAAAGGCGTGTCCTAAGACCACTAAAACGTGATTTTTTTCGTTTATTTCTTTGTTTTCAAGTTTTCTAACCAAAAAAAAGTGTCATAATGTGGTGTCTTCCTCACATGTTAGATTATTGCAATGTTTCTTCCCAAAAGACGTTATTTCTTTGTGCTGTCGATGAGTTAATTATGCAAGCTGGGTGTGGCTGTATTGATTTTCTCGGAAGGTTCTAGGTATAGGTTTAGAATACGTCTTGGACTTGGTGCAGTGTGCCTGCTGTAGACATAGTATTACAATGCGGTTTTCGTCTATCACGCTTTAAGTTCGCTCCTATTTACGACTATACGCTTTCAAGATCACTCTAATAAATGTTCTTGCATCTGGAAAAAGGAATGAAAACTATAAATTCTTGACTTTTGTGCCAAAGTGCATTTTCTTCAATTCACATTATTGAGTTATCACAGGGGGAGTAAAAATGCTATAAAATGGTATATAAAACCATGTTATCAGTTATATAAGTTTATGTGCCTTGTGTTGGACTTGCCAATTCTAAGAAATGAATACAGAATTCATGAATTTCATGCCAAGTCTTTTTTGTTTTGAGTTTTTTGGTAATTTGGTTATGAATCACATTTTATTCTAATATTATAAAAGAACTGTTAGGAAACCAATTGAGTATAAATTATTTATTTATCTGATGACTAGGAAACCAAATGAGAATGAATTATAAACATAGGTAATTAGAATAATGATAAATTTATTTTCATTTGTAAAGTCAAGGTATGCATTTTTCAGTTTCTCTGATAAACAATCTTTAGCTCCAATGCTATTGTATTGTGTAGTTCATATATTTTGGTTGCTGACAATATTTGTGTTCTGTACAATCTAATTTTAATTGGGGGTGTTTAGACACTGACTTCACTCTGTGGGGTGATTTGTGCATTGTCCCGCTTTGCTAACTACCCCAGCCAGCCTAGCTCCTTAATAAATCATAATGATTACAAGTCAATTTCATTTATAAAATGTTGAACCTAGTCAAGTTCACCAACACATTTACGATTGGATACATTTTGGACAGTCCATTCAACAAAACTTCATATCATCTTACCCTACTCATATTATAAATGCAAAAGTTTGGATGTTTGAATGTTTGTGGTTGAAGACACCATAACAGCTCAACCGATTTTGCTGAAACTTGGAATTACCTTTACCTAAAATAGTGGGGCTACTTATCTAGGTACCACGCAAGCGAAGCCGCAAGTCAAAGCTAGTGTCAACTAAATGGTAGTGATCTGAATCAATGGAGCTATATAGAGCTTGTTCCATCCCATATCATGCGGGGTTGGCACAACAGTATTCTTCTTCCATTTCCCTCTATCAGTCGTCATCTAAGCACTCCTCTCTTACCCATATCCACTTTCACAGTCCATCCATCTTTTCTTTGGCTTACCTCTACTCCTACATCCATCAACATTCATATCTAACACTGTTCACATCATCTCACATTACATAATATTTTTGACAGGCCTCATAGCTCAGTTGGTAGTAACTCTGCCTTCTGCGCTAGAGGTCGCAGGTTTGATTCCCGCACAGGACAAACATTTGTGTCATTAACACAGCTGTTTGTTCTGTGTCTGGGTGTTAAATATTTATCTATTATGTTTATCAGTCTCTGGCACCCATAATACAGGCTATGCCTAGTTTGGGACCAGTTGACCGTGTGTGATTATGTCCGTAATATTTATTATTTAATTTATTTATTTATTACATCATCATTATTTCAGTCATCATTTTTATTTTCTCTGTGCAGTCTAAAAGAAGAGCATATGGAGATGATGAAGACAATCCACCATCAGAATCTGGCTCTGACTTTGATGATGATGAGGATCCTGACAATCTGGAAGTGCCAGGTAGGGTCTTAGCTGCAGACATGACTGCCATAAATCCATCTATTAATTGAAATGAAGAATATTGAGTCAATGACGCTGATTAAAGTTTGAACTAGTTTTGATAATATTTTTTTTATTAAAATGTCCTCACAATAATGTTATCTTCATTCATGTGTAAGAATAGTGTTTTTTATAAATAATTCCAGTAATTCAATTAAAAACTAATAAAACCTTATTGTGTCAGTTTCTAAAATTATTCATTCTTTGACAGGTGGAGGCAAGACCCTGGCTGCTGCAGCCCAGTTGGGGCCGCCTAAAGTCACTGTCACATCCAAGCCGCAAGCTCATGTCATAGTCAGACCTACCACAAACCCGCTAGCTGGTGAGTAATAGTTTCTTTTTCTATCAAGCTCAATTGACCAAGCCATTACAGGCTTGGTCAATTCGGACATGGCTGAATCTGCTAAGTCATTACACATTAGTGGCGTGTAGGCTTGTGTTTTAAGAAATTTTGAGCCTTTCCCTACACCAACTTCTGACAACCCTCACTATGTCGTCGGTCCATCGGGACTTGCCATGGTTTGCCCACAGCCACTTCAGCTTGCTAATTCTTTGAGCTATGTCGGTGACCTTGTTTCGTCTATGGATTTCCTTGCTTCCTAGCTGTTGTTGAGCGACATGTTGCGCAACATGCAGACATTTGTCCCCAAGTGTATCAAAGGCTTAGTTCTAGCGAACTGGTGTGGGACATTGTTCCCATTCACTTAGATGTCCCGCGTGATTAACTCAGATGTTACTCTTCATCCACGTAGAAGTCCCGCTGCATGTTGCTCCATTCGTCTCCTAGTGAATCCCAGGCTGAACATAACTTGTTTGTTAAAGCGGCGTCAGGCATGGCGTTCGGGCAGGCCAGCAATGTAAAACCCATAAAGATATCCGCGGGTTCACTGAGCAAGCCACTCAGTATCGGCAACTTCGGCAACCTCGCTGGACTGGGACGTGGTGGCCCACTGCCCAGGGTGGGAAGTAAAGGTAAATGCTTTAACATATCTTGTTTACTAGCCTATGCTGCCCGACATTAGGGTAAACATTTTTTATACAGAAACTTGGAAAAAACTGCCGCCGTTGCCTTATTGCCATTCAAATGCGTGTGTCAGCGCTGTTTAAAACGAATTTCAACCATGAATCTTTGAAACTGTCTACTTAAGTCACGGCCTAAACAAAATCGCAAAGTTGATGGTGAAATTATAATGATCGTCTTAAATCTAACGTGCTGCCATTTGTAACAATCAAAAATAGTACGGCACTATACACTACACTGATTCTTTCACTGACGGTCATAGGCCCTTTTCAGGGCTATCATACCTCAACCTGGTCACTGACCTAATACAGGATGATCAAGAAAGAATCAGTGATACGGCAAGCAAGCACGCAACGGCATGTTTCGGTTGGTGTTCTAATGTTACCGCCCTATTTGCGCAGTAACGTTTATGTCTAAGACAGTGAATGTCTAATACCTACTTGGACTTCCATCTGCCTACCACCTTATGGTTCTTGGTTCTTGAACAAGTACAAACATCTATAGATACATGACATATTACCGTATCTAGGTTCAAACTTTACATCTTATCCATGTATAAATCGAAATACCCAGTCCAGCTTCAATGCGGTATTTACAAGGTGATTCATAATATGTATGTTATCCCGAAAGGAGCTTATTCTACAACCAATCGGCAAACTTTTGATAATTCAGTATTTTTCATTGGACTAACATCAGTTCAAACTCAAATAATCAGCTGTTTTAGGTAGTAATCTTGATCTCGAATTATGAATCACCTTGTATAACTTGATCTGCGTTTCGCAGAGATCGATTCGCAGACCTAGATATCTGGGAGGTTTGACCCACAAACATATCTAGGCTTACAAAGTTCTATTAGGTCAAACTTTATGGCAGGAAGACTTCGTAAAACTACTTAGCCTAAAAAATCTCTTGTCTCTATAGAAAAAGCTTATTTATTAATACATTATTGATATCACAAGTCATAAATGCGAAAGTTTGGATGGATGGTAATTTTTTACTTAATCACTCCAGAACAGGGAACGGTACTCGAAGAAATTGCACAGAGATAGATAAATAAAATTAGCACATAGGCTACTTTTTATCTCGGACAAATGTACGGTTCCCGAGGGATAGATTTGTTTTAGTTTTTCACAAAACAAGGTAATACTTTTTATGTAGGTACAACGCGAGCGAAGCCGCGTGCGGATTCTAGTATTATAAATTTGGAACTCTGTGTCTCTGTCTGTCTGTTCGTAAAGTTTTCTCGAATAAACGGCAGAGTTCATTTTGATGAAATTTGGTATGGAGATAGCATAAAGACCGAGGAAGGGAATACGAAGAGTACTTTTCATCCATGTACCGCGGGAGCAAAGCTGCGGGCAGCTACTAGTCAATAAATAAAGTTTGGGTTATGCTTAGGTCTACCGTTACATTTCCCAAGGAAACGCCATTTGTAGGTGAGTTATGATTCAATCTAGTAAAAATTACCATACAATGACTACTAATATTATAAATGCGAAAGTTTGTGTGGATCTTTGGATGTTTGTGGTTCAATAACGCCGTAATGGCTCAACCGATTTCGATGAAACTTGGAATAAGTAGAGTTCTTTGTCTGAAATAGCATATAGGGTACTTTTTATGCAGGTACCACGCGAGCGAAGCTGCGGATGGAAGCTAGTATAGAATATAATTTAGGTACCTGTTATTCGAATCCGTCCTTGTACGAATTTCTCGCAAAATGTAGCATATCGATTGAGACAGATCTGTTTGGGCGCAGGTAGCAAAGGTCACCGAATTAATTATTGGCCCAGGTCAGTCAAGATCAAAAGTGGGCGTACTCAGGCTGTCGACTGGGTGATACTTCTAAATAGATATAGAACTGTTACGGTACTGACTGACAGTCTAGGATGAGCGTAAACTTTAAGCTAATACAAACATGAAAACAAAGGTCAAAATTAAATCATTTATTTTCAGGCATCAAATAACAGTTGGTTGTGTACACTAAATTTTTGGCCCACAGATAGAAAAATAATATAAAATATAAAAATAAAATAATTAAAACTAATATAAAATATACCTAGCATATAAAATTCATTGCACACGTTAAACCGATGACGTTATAATAATTAAAGCAAATAATGAACATTATTTGTTTTTTTTTTAAATAAGGTGAATCTACGCTTGTACTTATCAAGCCTAGAGTTACGTGAGTGGGGACTCACTACATCGCAGCCTTTAGTATTAAAAGGTGAAGCCTTAGCCTTAGTTACTGATGTTTGGGTGTTATTCTAGCTATGGTCGCCGGCCCGGCCGTGCCATCACCGTACGCGGCGAGTTCGTCCGCCGCCTTCAGCGCCGCCTCTCTGTTCGCCCAGAGTGAGTCGAGCCCCCATATCCCCTGTCCTGACTACATCCCTGCTCCCTGGCACTTTCTTGTAGTTTAGATATGGCCAGAGTTAGTGGAGCCTTCCAACTCCATCCTAACTACATCCTTACATAATCCTCGGAACATATACATTAGCCCCATAGAATCTTCGAAGCATCCATCAGAAAGAATTGACTCGCTGTGATTATTCTGTTTAGCATTCGGCGAGATAACTGTTTGTATTGTTACAGGGTTGGCGAGTGATGATATCCAGTTTTGTTATCTCCTTATTTCAGTGCACTGCGAGTCAATTCATTTATAAATGCCTCCCAATAACTACCTGAATACATCCCTGCCCCTTCCCCTTATCTTCGTAGTATTTGCCTGATTAATTGCATTCTTGGTCCCAGCAGTGGTGCATTCTCGCGTTATGCAATTCATCTTTTTTTACGTGTCCACAAAAGATAGCTGTTTTCTATGAAATTAGCAATTTTACTCCAATATCATGGGGAATAGACATCGTATAACGCGAGATTAAATACGCTGTTGTTGACTTGCCCCTTCTGTTAACCTTGCGCCCTGTTCTCATTACATCCCTGTAGTAGATGCTATGAATCTATATTTGCATAGACTAAGTGTTTCCTGTGTTGGCTCCCGATGTAGATTAGTTTGATTTTTAGAGCATTCTAGTTAATTGCTAATTTACCTAGTTAGATTAGTGTTCCTTTCTATTAGGCTATTCCATGGATATTTTTGGTTACCTCTTCAGTGTTTTGTGGTTGTCTAACATTAGTACAACTTATATTTTTAACTGTAAAAATTTTACTTTTTACCTTGTCTGTGTGTATTTTTAAGTACCTTTAATTCAATTTATCTTTGTGTTCTTACTTATAAAAATCTGTTAAAAGTTATGTAAACGATACTTAAGATGTTAGGACTAACTTTACGCAATGCTTACCCTTTTAGGGGGTAACGGGTGCTTTAAGTGTATGGAAATAAATCCACGCGCTCAAAGGCGCGAGCATTCCATAGTCTGCAGACACAAATAAAAAAACTTTTAAAATGATCAAAGGAACAATTTTTTAGCCTTGTTTCGAAAGAAAAGTTGTCGAAAGCGTAGAAATATTTGAACAATTTTTAATTTATTTTTTTGGTTTCTTTTGAAAATTACGCTTTAAACTTTCGTTAAAAACTTTGAAAAAGTCACTTAGTTTGAAATGAAATTCAAATTTTCTCCTCAAAGGTAATTTTTTCCTCAAGGTAGGGCACAGCGAGATTTTCTCGTTCTGAATTGGAGCAGCCCGCCTGGGAAGGTACCTCCACCTTACAGAAGATCGCAGCCAAATAACATTATTTGTTTCAAATAGTGTTGTGTTCCTGCGATGAGTAAGGTTGCCAGAGCTCTTTAGGGTGGGGGCCTCCCCCCCCCTAAGGAGCTTTGGCAACCGTTCGGGGTCGGCAACGCGTGCGTGATGCCTCTGGTATTGCAAGCGCTCATAGGCTACGGTAACCGCTTACCAACAGGTGGGCGGTATGCTTGTTTGCCATCTCAGCTGTATACAAAAAAAAAACTATAGGGGAATATTTACAAAACGATCGTAAGACCTCTCGTACTGTATGGATCTGAGTATTGGACTACCAAAGGGATGGATGAAAAGAAGAGTGCAAGCTGCTGGATGTGTGGAACTGTGGAGTGACTAGAATGGACAATATACTATATGAGTAAATCAGAGGAAGATAGAAAGTAGCGCCAGTGACTGAGAAGTTGAGGAGCGATAGTTAGCGTGGTATGGGCCACGTGGCTATCTCATGCGGAAGGAGGAATGTTATGTGACGAGGAGAGTGGCAAATATGAATGTGGAAGGATAAGGGAAGAGTTAGACCAAAGAAAACATGGATGGATTGTGTGTATGTGTGAAAGACGACATGAGCATGAAAGGAGTGAATACTGACATGACGGCTGATAGAGGTAAATGAAAGAGAAAAACATGTTGTGCCGACCCTACATGAAGTGGGGTAAGGGCAGGGAGATGATGATGAATTTCAATTGAGACAGTGGTATTTAAGTCAGTTGAAATGGCAAACTTTTACTTTTGTATTTATTAAACTTTCAAACCAGTTTCATTAGCTTCTTAAAAGATATAAGGTCTCAAGTATTTCCAACCAGAGAAAATGAAAAAGTAATTAAAATGTTCTTCTGCATTTATTTTGTACTAAATCAATGTCGCCATGACACGGGAAAGGAGATTTGACTATCATGACACTTGACGAAGTGCTTCAAGAAACTGTCATACCAGCTTCAGTGGCCCAAGCACGGATAATTCTCGATAGGGTAACGATACGCTTACGATACGATATTAAAAGTCAAATATTTCGCATATTAAATAGACAACAATTTATCTAGTACTTTTCCGCTTACCTATAAGAATCGATTTGCGGAATTAGGGCAAGTAGATAAATTTTACCTCTGGTATGGATTTTTTGATGCCATAGTAAAAGTTTCTCCAAACGGCCAGTTCCATCGTTTGCCCTAGGGTTTATTTCTGTACTACCACTTTGTTTTTTTTTTGCAATTTTTTACCAAATATTTGCATCATCCTTTACATAATATTCTACAGATTTGAAATTTTCATGCCTGAGAAGGTAAGACTGTATTGGGATTCTATTATTACTTTGACCCACATTCTGACAAATAAATGTTCATGATGAAAAGCCCAAAAGAGTTCGCCATAGTCCGGTTTCGCTGCCATGGTCGTAAGAGACCAACAGCTTTAAAATCCGTCCGAGAGAATCAGGCACTCTTGAATCGTCTGTAAGGGACTTGGAGGCCGATCAATGGTCATCTTTAAATAAAATATAAATATTCCGGACATACCACACACGGTCAACTGATCCCAAACTAGGCATAGCCTGTACTATGGGTACCAGAGACTGATATACATGATATATATTTAACACCCAGACACAGAACAAACATCTGTGTTCATCACACAAACGTTTGTCCAGTGCGGGAATTGAACCCGCGACCTCTAGCGCAGAAGGCAGAGCTACTACCAACTGAGCTATGAGGCCTGTCTTTGAGTGAACAGTCCTATTATACAATGTGATGCTCGCGTGAAATCTTGTAATCGGATGAAATTCGAATTAATTGATTGGCAATTCGTATGTTACGCTCACGAGTAATAGCGGAATGAATAATTTTACATTAAATAATGGAATGTTTGTTTTAAAAATTAGGTTGTGCGACCGAGCCGACTTGATTATTGTCATTCTCAATATTTGACATACAAGTTGATTCATAACATGTGTTATGAAAGGGTATCATGAAGGGGCTTATTCTACACCCAATTGGCAATAAAGATTGCAAAGGTAATTCGACATTTTCCATTGAAGAAGCATAATGCAAAAATCTGTTGTTTTGGGATCAAATCAGTTTAGACTCAATAATTCTTTTTTTGACTGGCCTCATAGCTCAGTTGCTAGTAACTCTGGCTTCTGCGCTAGAGGTCGCGGGTTCGATTCCCGCACTGGACAAACATTTGTGTGATGAACACAGATGTTTGTTCTGTGTCTGGGTGTTAAATATATATCTATTATGTATATCAGTCTCTGGCACCCATAGTACAGGCTATGCCTAGTTTGGGATCAGTTTACCGTGTGTGATATGTCCGGAATATTATTATTATTATTATTCAGCTGTTTTAAGTACCTAGCAATATCGATGACTAATTTCTCTTTTTAATAGTTATAAAAATTATAAAATGATTAAAACAGAGAATTTAAAAAATTGTTTCTCAATTTCATTTCTTTTTGTTGATAGAATATTTGCATTTCGGGATAGTATACACGTTATGGTACACGTTGTATCTATGATATAATAAGTGCCATAGCACACACGATACTCTCTCGTAAGCTCTATATAGCTAAGGCTCGGAATACACGACATATTTTTCCATACGATAGTCTGAACGCCCAAACGCAGCGAGTTGGCAAAACGCGATGCATCATTGAAGCGATCGCTAGAACGCGTGAATGATACTGCTATCTAACACAGAATGTCGTCTACGCGATGAAGCACCGAATCAATCGCTAGATCGGGCAATTTCGATACAGCGGTCGAACGTAAAATGCGATGCAGCCGCAAAATCGCTTACCGCTGTTAAAATTATGTCCTGGGATATGATGCACCTCCAAAATTATGTATCGAATTTATTCATGGTTTTTCAGGCTTGGAAGTCACTTTACCCATTGTAGTGCTTTGTAGTATTTCCTTAACCTTCTTTTTTTAACAATGCGTCGAAATGAGTTACCAGAGATGGTGCCTCAAATTCGATGTTAAATTTTTGTAAACAAACTGCCTATACTTAACTTACTTGGCGTTGATTTGTTGAAAGAATGTACATGTCGATTTGTGATGACTCCTTCATTTCAAATTTGTGTTAATTCTGTCAAAAAATTAACGCTCAAAGGCGGTTTGTTTACAAATATTTCTCATCGGATTGCCGGAAGCTTATACTATCTTTCCTTACAGTGGAAATGGCGGGGATGCCAGGAATGAACTCGTACATAATGCAGAACCTGAACCAGCTGATAGCGAGCGGCATGGGGGGCCCGTTAGCTGGTATGCTAGGGGGTCTCAACCTTCCGCCCTGGGGGCAGGCCAAGCCGGGCATGTGGCAGCAAGATAAGGTACACCTAATACACAGATACAAGTCGGTGGATGGAGAAGGCTCAAGACATTTCGTCGTGCCACTTTTTGGGGGAGGCCTACGTCCAGCAGTGGACTTCTTCAGGCGGGAGATAATGATGGTAAATGTCGTGGGTATCTGAAATTATTAGAACCGACGGTACCGACACACTTGCAGGTAACGCAAAAATGTTACCACGGTAAGAATCGAACCCGTTGCGTCTCAGACGGTTTTCGGTCATTGTATGTTTACTGTTCAAAGTGATACTAGTGATTTTATTGAAATAAACTCCTTTTGACTTTGGACTTTTTTTTTACTATTGTTTTAGATGCCAGGTGACGAGGAAGAAGTAGATGATGAAGAAATGGGAGTAGCTGAAACATATGCAGATTACATGCCGGCAAAATGTAAGCTCTCAGTTTTGTCAACTAGTCTGATAATATATATAAATAATAGTACATTATGGTACAAGTGTCTAAAGGTGAGGGTCTTAAGAGAGCCGAGGACGGTAATCATCAATATACACGTGTATCATACGACGTTTTTCAACACACTCGTGAAGAAAATTATACTATAAATAACTGTAAAAACGAGTTGTGAATTATTATTCGCAATGGCGGGAAAAATTAGTCAGTTTTCTTAAGCGCGTCTTACAATGGCGATCGGCCATAGACTAAAAGAATGAGTTTTTTTTTTACTATCGCGCACGATTTTTTTTGTATCGAAACTTTTTTAAGAACTAAGCAACTCAACCAATAAAATAACTCACGTTTGTGAATAATAGCAATGAAAAAGTCACAGTTTGATTACAGGTATCATTATATGCCTAATTGCGGTGAAATTAGAGCCACTTTATGAGCAAGTGTGTTGAAAACAATAAAATGTCGTTCCGTTGCCGTTGGTAAGCGCATTATTTGAGAACGGCTGGATCAATTTGTTTAGACCACCACAGATGGGGCCGTATGCTTGTTTGCCACCTTAGTTGTATAAAAAGAACTGGCTTTTACCAGGGTGTATCATCATAGGGTAATGAAAAGGTGTACAAAATATTATATTAACATTATTTTCCAGTAAAACTCGGCCGTAAACACCCAGACCCAGTGGTAGAGACCGCATCTCTCTCATCAGTGGAACCTATAGACGTTACATACAAACCGAGTCTTCCCCACGAGACTGTCCAAGGCGGAATGATATCCGCTCTGCAGTTAGAAGCGGTCGTCTACGCGTGTCAGGCCCACGAGAACATGCTACCGGATAAGACTAGAGCTGGCTTCCTTATTGGTAAGAAAAATGTTTTTTTTTTTTTTTTTAATATTCTGGACATATAAAGAAAAGAAAGAAAGAAAATACTTTACACATCATATCACACATTATTATATGAGCCACTAACTTTATTGGCTCGATATAACACCTTCCTCAAAACAATTAATTCTAGCTAAAGCTAATTTTTAACCGACTTCCAAAAGGAGGAGTTTCTCAAGTCGCCGGTATTTTTTTTTTTTGTGTATATGTTACTCGATATCTCCGCCAATAGTAACCCGATTTTGATGATTCTTTCGCTGGTGTATAGAGTATGATCCCGGGGTGGTCCCATTTTAATTTAATTCCTGAGGGATTGCAACTTAAAAAAAAACCCGTAAACTTAAAAAAACGTCATCATCTCTTGGAATCACGACATGCCGAAATTTTTTTTTGTTCACTTTGGTATGGTATGGTAATTCCCGCGACTTCGTTCGGTTGCAGCTATTTTTACTTAAACTTTAAACTTAGGGGTTGTGTGTCGGGAATTCCTTTCTGTGCACCCATACGTTACGCTACCCTGCAAATTTCATACTCTTAGGATTTTGGTTAGGCTCTGCATTGATTTTCAAAGAGAATAAAACCACTACGTTTGATTGACAGTCAGTAACGTAAGAGTTATTATTGATGATGAATGGATACAATGTCATACTTACTTTTGTTTTTTATTCGAAAGTGTAGGTGGCCAGTGTCATCCTCAGTAGGTAAGCAAAACGCAGAGTTTGATATCAAAAAAAGAGGTTGATATTAATCTTGACAATATTCAGGAATTTATAAAACATTTACAACATTTAATTCCCACTCAATGGGTTGCATAACAATTTAAAAAAATATATTATAAAAGGCTTGGTGACTGACTGACATGCAGAGCCTAAACCGCTGGAAGTAGAGACTTGAAATTTGGAGGGTGTATTTGTCTTGGTACGTAGAGGTGTAATGAGAAGGGATTTCCGAAATTCAACCCCTAAGATGGCGCAGCGGGGTTTGAAGTATGTATGAATGCGCCAACGCTAAGAGCTCTCACTCTTTTAAATGCCTATGTACACGAGGTCCAACATGTCGACATCTTTAATGATAACATTTAATTCGCTAAGAGTATATTTAAGTTTTAATTTTAAACAGTAGGCACTTTGGTATATACTGTAAGCTTGCTGTTTTAACTGAAATAAATAATTCTAATTCTAATGAAAAAAATACGCGAACGAAGTCGTGGGATTTTCCCTAGTAACGAACGTAAGATGAATACAACACTTGTGGCTTTCAGGTGACGGTGCCGGCGTGGGCAAGGGGCGTACTATCGCGGGAATTATCTTTGAGAACTGGATGAAAGGGCGCAAGCGCGCCATCTGGGTGTCGGTGTCCAATGACCTCAAGTACGACGCGGAACGGGACCTGAGGGATATCGGTGCTGAGAAGATTGAAGTTTACCCCCTCAATAAGGTAATTATTGAGATACGCTTGACTAACCGTCGTATTCTGGTCACCTCAAAGAAAAATAATGTAATGCCTATTGCTATTATACTGATCGAGTCAATTGCCGTAGAGTTTGATTGAGCGATGACTGGTACTAAAATTTATAAATAAATATTCCGGACATATCACACACGGTAAACTGATCCCAAACTAGGCATAGCCTGTACTATGGGTACCAGAGACTGATATACATAATAGATATATATTTAACACCCAGACACAGAACAAACATCTGTGTTAGTCTGTGTTAGAGGAGGAAGGGCACAGCGAGATTTTCTCGTTCTGAATGTACCTCCGCCTTACAGAAGATCGCAGCCAAATAACATTATTTGTTTTCAAATAGTGTTGTGTTCCTGCGATGAGTAAGGTTGCCAGAGCTCTTTAGGGGGAGGGGGGTTCGGGGTCGGCAACGCGTGCGTGATGCCTCTGGTATTGCAAGCGCTCATAGGCTACGGTAACCGCTTACCAGCGGGTGGGCCGTATGCCTGTTTGCCAGCTCAGTAGAATAAAAAAAAAAAAAAATGTTTGTCCAGTGCGGGAATCGAACCCGCGACCTCTAGCGCAGAAGGCAGAGTTACTACCAACTGAGCTACGAGGCCAGTCATATCTATCTATGTCCGCAATCGAACCCGCAACGATTCCCGCCGCGGGAATAATGTTTGAATGATCTGCAAATATTTGTTCCTGGTCTGGGTGTTGTGGTACCACGGTGCTCGTAGTTTCTGATACCCACGACACTGGGAATCTTAGGCTCGTATTCAGAGACAAGACTCAAGTGTTGATCTGTACTTAAATCTCGATTTGAGTCGAGATTCTAATTCTTGAACAGTATTTAAGTATAGATTCAATGATCACAGTTCACCTGAGTAAATACTTATTCTGAAACGTCAATCAGACGAAATCGGTGCTTGAGTTTAGATTTGATTAGACATTAATCAAATGACATTTTCGTTCCGTTACACGTACTTTGATGCATATTTATACTTCACTTTATAGTTCTGTTCTATTTCCACCCTGGCTGTTTGAATTTCTGCGTAAAACGGATCGAAAATTATAAATAAATCAAAATGTAAACGAGAACATTTGAGTACAGATTTGAGACTCGATTCAACGGAGAGTAGTTTAAGTACCGTTCTTGAATAAAAGCTATGTTTGAGAAGAGATTCAATACTTAAATAGAGTTTAGCTGATCTGTGATTAAAACTATGCTTGAGTCGTGTCTCTGAATACGAGCCTTAGTGTTGGTCAAGACTATGTGACTCTTGAGTGTTATTGTTACCGATTTTCTTCCTCAGTTCAAATACGCGAAGATCTCGTCCGCAATAAACGGGAACGTGAAGAAGGGCGTCGTGTTCAGCACCTACTCGGCGCTCATCGGCGAGACCTCCTCCACCGCCACCAAGTACCGCACGCGGCTCAAGCAGCTGCTGCAGTGGTGCGGGGATGACTTCGACGGATGCGTATCCTTATCAACATCTCACCATCACCATAATCATCATCACCATCACCATAATCAGCATCATCACCAGTCTGAGGAAGTTCACTGCTGGACAAAGGCCTCCCCCAAAGAGTGCTACGACAAACCTTCTCCGTCCATTGTTGTGTGGATCAAATGGGTGCCGTCTCAGCATAAGGCTGCACCAAACCTAGGTATGGTGCGGCGCTGATTTTCTGACGGGGCCTTGACGAAACAAACATCGATTACCATAATATTATAGTAGGTGGTACATACATGTTAGGATATGATATAGTATAGGTACTTAGAGGGTAACTAGTAGCTAAATGTAGTATATAAACAAATAAATTATTGATATTAGAAAAATTGTATTGCGGACTAGGTTGGTAGGTACAAGTACATACTGGTCTGGTACTCATACCATGTACTCATTCCGTGTCTCGTCCATTCTAGTCACTCCACACATCCATCTCAACATTCTCATTTCCTCAGCATTCATGTCTTTCATCCCTTTGGTTACCCAACACTTAGATTTCACATTTTTTTTTATTTTTTATTTTATTTATTTCACAACATACACCTACCATTACAGGCGCACCCAATGCGATAGTGTACGTGATTTATCTATCTAAGTTATAATAATACGGCAATAACAATTAATTAAATTATAAATGGGTAGGTCACACGACATTAAAACATAAAATAAATAATACAGCCCTTGCCAACTCGTTCAGGGAGCAGTGAAATACATTGAACTCGTAGATATAGTCCTGAACAGCACACAGATTGTATTCGACGAGTGCCACAAGGCGAAGAATCTGTGCCCCGTCGGCTCGGGCAAGGCCACTAAGACGGGGCTGACTGCGCTGGAGCTGCAGACCAAGCTGCCCAACGCCCGGGTGGTATACGCCTCCGCCACCGGCGCCTCCGAGCCGAGGTACCCCCCCAAACTTTATTTATACATTACTAGCTTCCGCCCGCTGCTTTGCTCGCCTGGTACCTAAACAGTAGCCTAAATGCTATTCTAGGTAAAGAACTTTATCTATTCCAAGTTTCAGCGAAATCGGTTGAGCCGTTACGGCGAGATTGAACAACAAACATCCAAACATGAATAAAGAGTAGATGCGGAGGCAAACAGGCTTACGGCCCTCCTGATAGTAAGTGGTTACCATCGCCTATTGACATCAGCAACACCTGGAGCATTGCTAATGCGTCGCCTGCCGAACCTCTCCCCCCTAAAGATGATGTAACAATGCTAACAATCAATGAGAGTAAATGTAACAAGGCTAACTTGAATTAGTAAGGGGTTAACATCGCCTATTGACATCATCAACACCTGGAGCATTGCTAATGCGTCGCCTGCCGAACCTCTCCCCCCTAAAGATGATGTAACAATGCTAACAATCAATGAGAGTAAATGTAACAAGGCTATCTTGAATTAGTAAGGGGTTACCATCGCCTATTGACATCATCAACACCTGGAGCATTGCTAATGCGTCGCCTGCCGAACCTCTCCCCCCTAAAGATGATGTAACAATGCTAACAATCAATGAGAGTAAATGTAACAAGGCTAACTTGAATTAGTAAGGGGTTACCATCGCCTATTGACATCATCAACACCTGGAGCATTGCTAATGCGTCGCCTGCCGAACCTCTCCCCCCTAAAGATGATGTAACAATGCTAACAATCAATGAGAGTAAATGTAACAAAGCTAACTTGAATTAAACTTGGCTAAACTGTTTCTTACAGGAACATGGCCTACATGGTGCGCCTGGGCATTTGGGGCGAAGGCACACCCTTCCCCACTTTTATGGACTTCATCAATGCTGTAGAGAAGAGGTACGTTAACCACGCATTCTATCGTCAAAATCATCCACAGCCTGACTTCACCCACTGCAGGGTATAGGCCTCCCCTTGTATGTTCCATTCTCCTCTATCCTGGGCAAGCCTCATCCAGTCTATCTATGCAAAAAATCCTGTCAATCTGTTCGTTCGTTGTTGTGTCAAACAACGTCAAACTAACCGACCAATAAACATCATCATCCGCTTGTCGAAGTCCACTGGACCCTAACCCTCGGGATTTTGTCTATCATCATCTATCTTTGCCCTTATCCCACTTCATGTGGGGTCGGCACAACATGTTTTTCTCTTCCACTCCCCTCTATCAGCCGTCATATCGGTATTCACTCCATTCTTACTATATTTATATATTTCATATATTTCATTTGGCTATATATTGTCTATATTGTTGGAAATTTTACAGAGGTGTAGGCGCCATGGAGATTGTAGCCATGGATATGAAACTCCGAGGCATGTACATCGCAAGGCAGCTGTCCTTCCACGGAGTCACGTTCAAGATAGAGGAGGTTCCGCTTTGTGACTCCTTCAAGGAGACTTATGACAAGTCAGTGGCACTGGTGAGTTTACTCTTTACCTTCTATCCGGTTCCTACCGATAGGTATAATATAAAGTGTTACTTATACATATAATTATAGCCTCGTTATACGTAATAGTCGAGTCGTAATGCAAGCAAGTATGTTCCCACCTTGATTTTAGTCACTTCGTACACTTGAGATCATGATTTTTTATGATACGGAAGCCTCGGGTGGTGAGCCCTACTCGCACTTGACCGTCTTTATTTGGATTTTCTCCTAAAAATTAACTCGAAAACTTCTGTAAAAATGCTATTAATTATTATTTGTTAAAAGCCACGGACTAAATTAGCGCGCAGTTGTCACAGATTAGAAAATAGTTACTTATTATAAAATAGACCCAAACCAAGCTGCGATTTTTACTCCGGCTTGATTTACAAATATTCAGTTTTCTAAATAAAAAGTTATTTTTATCAATATAAAATATAGCCTATGTTGCACAGGGATAGGGTACCTTTCAATCAGTGAATGATTTTTTATAATCGGTTCAGTAGTTCCAGAGATTACCCCCTACTTACAAACTAACAAACTAATTTTACCTCTTTCATTGGGAACGGCTGTAGGCATTCATTTTTAATATTTACCATGATTTGTGAGTTTATTTGTTTTAAGTGAAAATTATGTTGTAGGCAAGTTACGACAAGAGCGTTTTTGTTCACTCATTTGTATTTTCACAGTGGGTAGAGGCTATGCAGCGGTTTACGGAAGCGGCGGAACTGATCGACGCGGAGTCGCGAATGAAGAAGACTATGTGGGGGCAGTTCTGGTCGGCGCACCAGCGGTTCTTCAAGTACCTGTGTATCGCGGCTAAGGTGAGAAACCGAGCATAGGTAAGCATGACAAACTATTCAAATACAAATAAATTGACTAACCAAAAATAACAATAGCAAAAAAACAAGTTACTAGACTAGCCTAGTGAACTAGACCAGCTATCTTTCTTTGTTTTTGACTGGCCTCATAGCTCAGTTAGTAGTAACTCTGCCTTCTGCGCTAGAGGTCGCGGGTTCGATCCCCGCACTGGAGAAACATTTGTGTGATAAACACAGATGTTTGTTCTGTGTCTGGGTGTTAAATATTTATCTATTATATATATCAGTCTCTGGTACCCATAGTACAGGCTATGCCTAGTTTGGGATCGGTTGACCGTGTGAATATGTCCGGGATATTTATTTATGTGTACATGTCCGGGATATTTATTTATTTAAATAGGTGACTCTACTGCCCATCCCCTAGCTAGGACTAGCCTGTATCGCGGGAGGCCATGTACAAAAAATACGATTTACATTAAACTTAATTTAAAAAAACACAGTACAGTACGGCCGGCGGATCTAGACCGGTCTGAAGTTGCGCTTTCGGAAATTGTGCGCAGGTACAGGCGAGACAAAAATAGTTTAAACATTTGAATAGACCCTAAAAGTGACTACTGCGCAGCGTTGCGAACGAACTTAACGCCGGTCTAGATCCGCCGGCCGTACTGTAACAGGGCAAAACCAAACCTAAAATAAAACGGAATTATAGCAATATTATATTAGTTATCATCGCGCGAGTGCCCGTCTGAGATGCAAGGGTTCAGTTCCCGCTACGGGACATATGTTTGCATGATCTGCAAATATTTGTTCCGGGTCTGGGTGTTGTGTTACCATGGTACTCGTAGTTTCTGATACCCACGACACAGGGAACCCTAGTGTGGGGCCAGGACTATATACGTGACTGTTGGGTTCCATTTATCATCATCATTCCAGCCGTAAAAAGTCCACTGCGGAACATCGGCCTCCCCCACAGATTTCCAGAGCTATCATGTGGGGGGAATTTGCCCATACCTGCTGGGCACGCGGGTAGGCGAGTGCAGTTAGAGCTATCTTTGTGAAAATGGGCAGCGTCCCCTAGCTACGCTGTCCATAGCATCCACGGGTAGGAGATATAGGGCCTATTCTTCAGTCGGGGACACCACGGCCTACCTCGCATAAAATAATTCAAAGTCAAAGTCAAAAGGCTTTTATTTCAATAAAATCACTTTGAAACGTCTTAAAAACTAGGTAAAGCTATGCCTGTTCCTCGCGACCAAGCCTAGAAGAATCAGGCAACAAACACGGCTATCATTTTTTTCGATGATCCCTTATTTTATTATATATTTATTTATTGACTATATGTATAATTAAAAGAGCTAACTTCGTTGTCGGCAGGTAAACCACGCAGTGGTGACGGCGCGCGAGGCGGTGAAGTGCGGCAAGTGCGTCGTCATCGGTCTGCAGAGCACCGGGGAGGCCCGGACTCTGGACCAGCTCGAGAGGGACGACGGAGAACTCACAGACTTCGTCTCCACTGCCAAGTGAGTCTATTCGTCTTCACACTGGTTCTTTCTTAGTCATGAGCTCTTTAGGGGGGGGGAGGGGTTCGGCAGGTAACGCATTTGCAATGCTCCAGGTGTTGCTAATGTCAATAGGCGACGGTAACCACTTACCATCAGGAGGGCCGTAAGCCTGTTTGCCTCCGTATAAGAAAAAAAAAAAAAAAAAAAAGGCACCTGTATGAGGTCAGTGACTAAATTCATAATTTATATCCCTATCCCGACAACCCGACAAGAACAAGAACCGACAACCGTTGTAAAGGAACCGAAGTAAAGGTTCTCGAATGGCGACCACGAACCGGGCGACGTAGTGCTGGAAGGCCCCCCACCCGATGGACCGACGACATTGTGAAGGTTAAAGATAAAAACAATATTTTGCTGTGAACATGGTATGTAGTGTATAGGTGATTGAAATTATATTTTTCATCACATTCAGTCATTTGACGTGACATACAAATATTCAATAATAAAATAAGGTTGCGGGAAGTCGGTGGATGGTAAAGGCTCAAGACCGTTCGTCGTTGAACTCCTTGGCCTATGTCTGCTGGACATCTACAGGCTGATGATGATGATGCTATCCCGAAAGGGGATGTTAGGGGGTCCCCCATCACTTCCAGCACGATGTTTTTCTTTTCTATTCTAAGTCCCTTGATCACAATGTGTATGTTGTCCACAGGGGTGTATTCCAAACACTGGTAGAGAAGCACTTCCCCGCTCCGGACCGAGGCCGCATCAACCGACTCCTCGGGCTAGAATCGAAGGCGAAGCCACCACCGCCCGTGGTGCATCAGGTGCATACCGTTATCAACAACGGCAACGGGCTCGATGATGACGCTAACACGTCTAAGAGAAAACGTGAGTTTACTAGTACTAGCGTTAAGTTATATATGTACTAGCGTTACCCGCGACTTTGTCCGCATTTGTATCGAAGCTAGTACCATCATAATTTTAACACCCTACTTTGCCTTATGGGAATATTTTGCAAAAATGTTGAAACACGTATTTTATTTCTTACAGAAGCCTAAAGATTAACTTTCAGATTCTTCTAACTAGATGAGTTATGGATTGCCCATACAAACTTTCAACCCCTATTTCACGCCCTTCAAGATTATTTTATGAGACAAAACATACTTCCTTATACGACATGTCTTCTTCTTTATTTGGCTCAAGTTACTAATTCTTGATCTTCCTCTGCCTCGTTTTCCTTCTACCTTTCCCTCAATGATGTTTTTTATGTTATACGGAGGCAAACAGGCCTGGCAGGCAAACGGTAACCACTTACCATCAGGAGAGCCTTACGGCCCTCCTGAGACCTACGGTCGCCTATTGCAATCAGCAACACCTGGAGTATTGCTAATGCGTTGCCTGCCGAACCCCTCCCCCCTAAAAAAGAGCTCTAGCAACCTTACTCACCGCAGGAGCAACACTATTTGAAAAAAATAATCTTATTTGGCTACGATCTTCTGTAAAGCGGAGGTACCTCCCCAGGCGAGCTCCTATTTAGAGCGAGTAAATCTCGCTGTGCCCTACCTCCTCCAAAAACCTCCTTGCTCTTTAAGAAGCTGACATGTCGTTTAATATGAATGAATGAATGAATGGCTTTTATTTGCATGAAGTATAGTATATATAGGTACATGGTCTTTTACATTTATGGAGATAGTGTCATATACTTCGTCGGAGACCGACATGCAAAAATATTAGTCACAATACAAAAATCAAATCAAATCAAAATAGTAATTTTATGTCCAATCATTTTAGTCAGTCTTGGCTAGTCTTTCACAAATATATCTTTTTGTTATCAGTGACATCGCGGCAGCAAGCGAACGTGGCCGCTAAGCGGGCGCGCGGCGGTTCCTCCTCGGACGAGTTCGTGCGAGGCTCCGAAGACGAGCTGGAACTGGACTCGGACCAGGAGCAGCGGGCCCACGGCGGAGGCTCCGACTCGGAGCTCAGCGACTTCAACCCCTTCAAGGGAGGCAGTGACAGTGATGATGGTTAATAAATAACATACATACATACATAAAATCACGCCTTTTTCCCAGAAGGGTAGACAGAGACCACGGCCTTCCACTTGCTACGATCCTGACATACCTCTTTCGCTTCATTCACTCTCTTCACATTCCTCATACATGCTCGTCGGTTTAGGGTACTCTTGACCTGGCCTTTGTCCAAAACGTCACCGATTTGGTCTATAATAAATATCTTGAATAAATACTTATTATTTAGAAGGATGAACGAAAGAAGATTGACGAAGCAGGTGTATAAGGAGAGTGTGAATGGGACCGTTGGAAGAGGAAGACCTAGGCGTTCGTTGAGTGACCAAATCGGTGACGTTTTGCAAAAAGGCCAGGTCAAGAGTACCCTAAACCGACGAGCATGTATGAGGAATTTGATGACAGTGAATGAAGAAAAAAAAAAGGTATGTCAGAATCGTAGCAAGTGGAAAGCCGTGGTCTCTGCCTACCCCTCTGGGAAATAGGCGTGATTTTATGTATGTACTTATTATTTAACTAGAGCCGCCCGCGGCTTTGCTCGCATGGTACTTGTGATGACAAAAAGTGCCTAAAAAGCCTATATGCCATTCCAGACTATAATCTATATTTGTGCCAAATTTCATCCAAATCCGTTAGGCCGTTTGGGCGTGATTGTACCACAAACATCCTCACAAACTTTCGTATTTATAATATTAGTAGGATAGCTACAGAGTCCAAAGAGCCCTGGAGGGTTCTTTGTGCAGCATCCGTCTGGAGAAGTGCTACCACCTGGGCCTTTCCATGACGTCTTATTGCCATTCAAATGCGTTTCAACACTATTTCACACGACTTTGAAACATAAATCTTTGACATTGTCAACTTACGTCTCCGCCTAAACAAAATCGCAAAGTCGATGATCGCCGCCTTGCCTATATAGATAGATATATAAATAAAAATAAATAAATATTCCGGACATATTCACACGGTCAACTGATCCCAAACTAGGCATAGCTTGTACTATGGGTACCAGAGACTGATATACATTATAGATATATATTTAACACCCACAGACACAGAACAAACATCTGTGTTAGTCACAAATGTTTGTCCAGTGCGGGATTCGAACCCGCGACCTCTAGCGCAGAAGGCAGAGTTACTACCAACTGAGCTATGAGGCCAGTCAATATATGTATTCATACTTCCACGCATTAACTTTAATGTGACGTTTTTCTCATACAAACTTCAAACCCCGCTGCACCCCCTTTAGGGTTGAGTTGCGGAAAATATTTCCTTACTGCACCCCTACGCTACACCAGGAAGCTACCCTCCAAATTTAATGCTTCTAGGAATTCTAGTTAAGACTTTGCATTACTACTATATATGGATAAAGCTAACTTAACGTACCTTCTAGACCCCTGGATCGGACGTCAGAAGAAGAAGCCTCTCAAAAAGAAGAAAGTCATCGCGACACCTAAAAAGAAACCCAACACCACACAGGATAAGATCGAAACTATGTTTGAGCGCAAGAACAGCGTCGCCCCCGCCGCCGCGCCCGTCACCATCACCACCAACACCGGACAGAGCTTAACAGGCACGCCTGTTGGCACCAATGGACTTTATTTAGGTAAATTCATCAACATCATCATCATTTTTATTTCGATTTTAAATAGCCTTTATTAAAAACCTTACAAACTAGTTTTTACAAAATATTAAGTTAAAAGACATCTGTAATTAAAGATTCTTTTGCTTTTCAGCATAGACCTCCCCTTGATTGAACTTAAAAACCGCATCTAGGGGAAGGTTCAAATACGGTCCGAGTCGAAATTTTTGGAAATTTTAAAATATAGTATTAGTGTGGGTTATCAGTTATCACTATAAAAGTATGTAAAAACAATCATCTTCATTTCATCTGGGTATCCCACTGCGAACTAAAGTCACCGACATAGCCTAGCTAGAGGATTAGCAATGCTGACGTTTTTAAGGGAACCCTTATAGGATCACTTTGTTGTCTGTCTCATCATCATCGTCCTGTCCTTATCCCACATTATGTGTCGGCACAACATGTATTCTTCTTCCATTTCCTTTTATCGCGCCGCACCGAATCTAGGTACGGTGCGGCGCTGGTTTTCTCACGGGGCCTAGGCGACAAACAAACCAACACACATATACACTTAAAATACCAATGAGGAATGATTGTACTTTCAGGACCCACGAGAAATCAGCCCCCACCGCGATCAGCTATAGAACGAGCCTGCAGCATGAAGGAGGAGCTTCTGGCAGCCATCGAACGGCTAGGGAAGCGATTGCCTCCCAATACGTTGGATCAGTTGGTCGACGAGCTTGGCGGCACGGAAAATGTTGCCGAGGTATGACATATGGATTTTTTTTATACCTACGTTTTTATCTAGCCGAGATTTAATACCTGAGTTACCTGACTTTGAAAATTTTGTATTTAACATGTTCTAACTAATATCCATCCTAACTAATCTAACTAAATATATATCGCTATACAGGCTTATTAGACCTTCTGGTAAAGCGTGCTCCAACTTTGGCAACATCTCACTTGCAAAAGTGAGATGGTGGTCAAACGCCTAATAAAAAAAAAAAAAAAAAAATTGAGGGGAACAAACCAGGACAATTTTCGATAAATAAAATTTGATCTTTATCTTGTAACTAGAATATACTATAACTACTAGCCCGCGGCTTCGCTCGCGTCGTACCTACATAAAAAGTAGCCTTATGCTATTCCAGACTATAATCTATCTCTGTACCAAATATCATCCAAAGCCGGTCGGCCGTTTAAGCCGTGATTGAATAACAAACATTCTCACAAACTTTCGCATTTATAAAATTAGTAGGATAAGTAGGATGTACCATATGATTTTAGTAGTAAAATAAAACATATTTTTTTTATTAGATGACGGGCCGCAAAGGGCGCGTAGTACAAACAGAAGATGGCCAGATACAGTACGAGAGTCGGGCCGAAGGTGACGTACCTCTGGAGACGCTGAACCTGACGGAGAAGCAGCGCTTCATGGACGGAGAGAAGGACGTCGCCATCATATCCGAGGCTGCCTCCAGCGGCATCTCACTGCAGAGCGATAGGAGGTAAGCTTCAAGAAATATACAAAATTTCTCCGGGGCAGGCAATGCATTAGCAATGCTGCAGCAGGCGACGGTAACCGATTACCGTCAGGTGGGCCGTAAGCCTGTTTGCCTCCGTCTCTAACTTCAAAAACATAGGACTTTTATACAACCTTTCAACCCCCATTTCACCCCTTCAGGGGTTGAATTTTCTATAACAAAATAAATAATTAAAAAACCCACCAATGTCATGTTCCTATACAAGGTGATTCATAATATGTATCCTACCCCGAAAGGGGCGTATTCTACACCCAATTAGCAATTAAGTTGATTCTACTACTTTAGAAATATGTAATTTTTCATAGAAAGAACTTTGCAAAAATCTGAGTTTTGTGGTAAAATCAGTTGAAACTCAATGAATCAGCTGATTTAGGTAGCATTCTTGATGCTTGAACTTCTAAATATGATTACTTATAAAGATAATAAAACGACCAATTGGGTGTAGAATAAGCCCCTTTCGGGATACCATACATATTATGAAAGTAACCTAAAAAAATCTATTGTTATAGTCACAATCCTCCCCCCTCCCCCACTTCGTCCCCTTCGTCCACGGCGCGACTCAAAAGGAACGCGACTGAAACTGTAGTCACTTATGAGTAGCCTGACTGCGATAGCACTAGTATTTCAATGCGCGTCCGTCCACGGCGCTACTCAAAAGGAACGCGTTTGTAACTAGTCTCCTGGCGACTCGACATGCTGGTCGCCAGGCGACTGGTTTCGAGAAACTGTTGAAAAATGAACAAATAAAAAGTAATTATAAGTGATTCTGACGTCTATGTGACTGGAGAAGTAATAATTCCATGTCATCGCTCGAATTATAACTAGTCATGTTAATTATTTTCGTTTTCAAAACTTTGTTTACATAAAATCGTGTACTGAGTGACTGAGTTTCAGGAAATTCCAGTAGCGTCGTGGACGAGTCAGAGTTTCCAATCAGTCCGCAACTATAGTTTCTAATGAGTTCCATCACTTTTGCGTAGCGTCATGGACAAAGGGGCTTAGTTCCTAATATGGGCAAAAAAGGTACAGTCTCTGCTTGCTGCTGCTATAAAATAGTTAATAATTTTCATTGTTTGTTATAGAGCGAGAAACCAAAGACGGCGGGTGCACATTACGCTGGAATTACCCTGGTCGGCCGACAGAGCTGTGCAGCAGTTCGGTGAGTTTAAGCCCCTAGCTTTGTTTCCCTTAGTCGCCTCTTACGACATCCACGGGAACAAATAGAGGGGCCTATCCTTCAGCCGGCGCCACCACGGCTAACTAATTATTAAACTTACGAGAGGTATCCACATCTAGATTGCTACAAAAAACAGCTGAATATTTGAACTTATTTTGTAATAATATTTTTCATAAAAGTCTTAGAACTAGTTATTTAACTTCAGTTATTTTACAATTCTGAAATTTGGAATGCTAAGCACTTTTGTGACGTAAATAAATGAAAAATTCTGAATTTGAGGAATTTTGATGTTTTTACCCCTAAAGTTGGCTTATTACGAGATATATTTGGGTTCAACATCATACAATGAACTACATGAGCGATCGCAAAATATAATTTTGACACTTCCTACACTTGGAATTTTGATTTTCTGACTCCGGCACAACAAAACAGCTGATTTATTGAGTTTGACTTGATTTGACCCCAAAACAGCTGATTTTCGCATAGAGTTTTTCCAATAAAAAATGACGAATTTCCAAAAGTCATAGAACAAACTTTATTGCTGATTGGTTGTAGAATAAGCCCCTTTCGGGATGGAATACATATTATGAATCACCTTCATTCATTCATTGTATGAATGACGTTGTGTTAAGAGGTGTGTTGTGTCAGGTCGCACGCACCGGTCGAACCAGGTGAACGCGCCGGAGTACATATTCCTGATCTCGGACCTGGCGGGCGAGCGGCGCTTCGCGTCCACCGTGGCCAAGCGCCTCGAGTCGCTCGGCGCGCTCACGCACGGCGACCGCCGCGCCACCGAGACCCGCGACCTCAGCCAGTTCAACATCGACAACAAATACGGTGAGCCGCTCTACAACAGGCCTTCTTAAGCCCCTTCGTCCACGGCGCGACTCAAAAGGAACGCGACTGAAACTGTAGTCACTTATGAGTAGCCTGACTGCGATGGCACTAGTATTTCAATGCGCGTCCGTCCACGGCGCGACTCAAAAGGAACGCGACTGAAACTGTAGTCACTTATGAGTAGCCTGACTGCGATAGCACTAGTATTTCAATGCGCGTCCGTCCACGGCGCTACTCAAAAGGAACGCGTTTGTAACTAGTCACCTGGCGACTCGACATGCTGGTCGCCAGGCGACTGGTTTCGAGAAACTGTTGAAAAATGAACTAATAAACAGTAATTATAAGTGATTCTGACGTCTATGTGACTGGCGAAGTAATAATTCCATGTCATCGCTCGAATTATCACTAGTCATGTTAATTATTTTCGTTTTTAAAACTTAGTTTACATAAAATCGTGTACTGAGTGACTGAGTTTCAGAAAATTCCAGTAGCGCCGTGGACGAGTCAGAGTTTCCAATCAGTCCGCAACTCTGGTTTCTAATGAGATCCGTCACTTTTGCGTAGCGTCATGGACGAAGGGGATAAGAGGATACAAAAATCAAAATAAATTGTCAAGTGGGCGGAGTGAAGAAAGTGACAGCGCTATGTACTATAATTTGACTGGCCTCATAGCTCAGTTGGTAGTAACTCTGCCTTCTGCGCTAGAGGTTGCGGGTTCGATCCCCGCACTGGCATAGTAGAATAGCAAGCGTTAGAAGGCGCTCGAAAGTAATCGACGTAAGCAAAATATAAGAAAATATCAATTATCTCAAAAACTATCTATTTAAAAAAAAAGTGTCTTGGATTTAGGTACCCAATGCTATTGTCTAACACAATATTTTAAAAAAAGTTATTTTTGTTAGATAGTCTCAGAGTTTTTTCGAAAAAATTGTTGCAGAGGACCCAACTTTAAAAAATAAATCTATCGAGAAAAGTTTTACAGTGCTCTAGTGTTCCTTGTATTGATAAAGTTGTGTTCTTCAGGTCGCACCGCCCTAGAAGCGGTGATGCGAGCCATAATGAAGTACGAGACTGCACTGGTGCCGCCGCCGCGCGACTACAACGGAGACTTCTTCCAGGACGTCGCGTCGGCGCTGGTCGGCGTCGGCCTCATCGTCAACAGCGAGGCCGCGCCCGGCGTCCTATCCCTAGATAAGGTATTGTAGGCCGCGTCTAGGCCTCCGCGTAGTAATAAGACGTCGCGTCGGCCTCATCGTCAACAGCGAGGCCGCGCCCGGCGTCCTATCCCTAGATAAGGTATTGTAGGCCGCGTCTAGGCCTCCGCGTAGTAATAAGACGTCGCGTCGGCCTCATCGTCAACAGCGAGGCCGCGCCCGGCGTCCTATCCCTAGATAAGGTATTGTAGGCCGCGTCTAGGCCTCCGCGTAGTAATAAGACGTCGCGTCGGCCTCATCGTCAACAGCGAGGCCGCGCCCGGCGTCCTATCCCTAGATAAGGTATTGTAGGCCGCGTCTAGGCCTCCGCGTAGTAATAAGACGTCGCGTCGGCCTCATCGTCAACAGCGAGGCCGCGCCCGGCGTCCTATCCCTAGATAAGGTATTGTAGGCCGCGTCTAGGCCTCCGCGTAGTAATAAGACGTCGCGTCGGCCTCATCGTCAACAGCGAGGCCGCGCCCGGCGTCCTATCCCTAGATAAGGTATTGTAGGCCGCGTCTAGGCCTCCGCGTAGTAATAAGACGTCGCGTCGGCCTCATCGTCAACAGCGAGGCCGCGCCCGGCGTCCTATCCCTAGATAAGGTATTGTAGGCCGCGTCTAGGCCTCCGCGTAGTAATAAGACGTCGCGTCGGCCTCATCGTCAACAGCGAGGCCGCGCCCGGCGTCCTATCCCTAGATAAGGTATTGTAGGCCGCGTCTAGGCCTCCGCGTAGTAATAAGACGTCGCGTCGGCCTCATCGTCAACAGCGAGGCCGCGCCCGGCGTCCTATCCCTAGATAAGGTATTGTAGGCCGCGTCTAGGCCTCCGCGTAGTAATAAGACGTCGCGTCGGCCTCATCGTCAACAGCGAGGCCGCGCCCGGCGTCCTATCCCTAGATAAGGTATTGTAGGCCGCGTCTAGGCCTCCGCGTAGTAATAAGACGTCGCGTCGGCCTCATCGTCAACAGCGAGGCCGCGCCCGGCGTCCTATCCCTAGATAAGGTATTGTAGGCCGCGTCTAGGCCTCCGCGTAGTAATAAGACGTCGCGTCGGCCTCATCGTCAACAGCGAGGCCGCGCCCGGCGTCCTATCCCTAGATAAGGTATTGTAGGCCGCGTCTAGGCCTCCGCGTAGTAATAAGACGTCGCGTCGGCCTCATCGTCAACAGCGAGGCCGCGCCCGGCGTCCTATCCCTAGATAAGGTATTGTAGGCCGCGTCTAGGCCTCCGCGTAGTAATAAGACGTCGCGTCGGCCTCATCGTCAACAGCGAGGCCGCGCCCGGCGTCCTATCCCTAGATAAGGTATTGTAGGCCGCGTCTAGGCCTCCGCGTAGTAATAAGACGTCGCGTCGGCCTCATCGTCAACAGCGAGGCCGCGCCCGGCGTCCTATCCCTAGATAAGGTATTGTAGGCCGCGTCTAGGCCTCCGCGTAGTGCTCAGTAAGACGTCGTGTCAGCCTCATCGTCAACAGCGAGGCCGCGCCCGGCGTCCTATCCCTAGATAAGGTATTGTAGGCCGCGTCTAGGCCTCCGCGTAGTAATCAGACGTCGCGTCGGCCTCATCAGTACTGTCTCTAGATGGGCTCATAAGTTTTAGGCCGCTTGAATGCCTCCGCCTAGAGTTCAGTAAGACATCGTATCGGCTTGATCGTGAATAACGAGGCTGCGCCAGTATTGTCTTTAGATAAGGTGATTTGTAGGTCTCTCCTAGGCCTCCGTCGACGGTTCAGTAAGACGTCGCGTCGGCCTCATCGCGAATAATGAGGCTGTGCCAGTGCTGTCCCTAGATAAGGTAACTTTTAGGCCACTTCTAGGCCTCCGCCTACGGTTCAGTAAGACGGCATCATCGGCATCATCGCGAATTGACGTTGTAGGCCTCCTGAAGTGAAGACGTCATCATCATCAGCCTGATGAATCCACTGCTGAACATAGGCCAAAGAGTGCCACCACGAACGCTCTTGAGCCTTCTCCATTCACCGACTTCCCGCTACCTTCACAATGTCGTCGGTCCATCGGATGGGGGGGCCTTCTATCACCGGTTCGTGTCTGCATAAAAGCTTGTAATAATATAATATGTTTTGTTACAGGATTACAACAATATGTCAAAATTCCTGAACAGGATACTGGGCATGCCGGTGGAGCTGCAGAACAGACTGTTCAAGTACTTCACCGACACACTCACTGCTGTGATGGAGCAAGGTAGCTACTGCCTCATCTATTGCAGAGTTATTAAAAAAAACACTCATCCTAAACTACTAGCCTGAGCTGAATTTACCACTCATTTGATTTCTCATCGTGTCCCGTACACGGCTGGCCTTCTTTAATTTTCAATCGATCGGTTATTATTAAACCAATTCTCGTGTAATACTTTTCAAAGGCCTTCACGATACAGGCTTGGCCTCGTAGAAGACCGCTGTTTAAATGCTTTTTATGTCATAAGCCCTCTCAAAATTTTCCACCTTCATTTTGTACCTACCAACCTATCTGTAATTAGATAGGTCCGTAAAATGTATGCTAATACTCCTTAAAAAAATATAATGATGTCATATGTTGCTAAATAAGGAATAATCGGTTAGCTTGGTATGGGCATGTTTGACATGTCATTCTTCCCTCCTCATGACATGCCATGTCATGAGGAGGGAAGAAAGTAATGTGACAAGAAGAGTGTTAGATATGGCGAACTGGATGTCACTACTGTCAACGAAGAGATAAAACTGTACTCTACAAAATACAAAAAACGCCTAAACGCACATCCGAATCACCTGGTTACACAGCTAACTACCATCAGCTACCCTAAAAGGCTACGCAGACAGCATATCATGGAACTCGATGGACCATGAAGCACCAAGAAATGGAGAATTGTTTGCTGGAGCGAGAACTCCTACAAGCCCGAATACCCACACCAAACCTGCTCACAGTCCGAAGACTGATTGCAGATATATTCAGAAAACAAAAAATAAGATATGAATGTAGGAGTAGAGGTAGGCTGACGAAAAGATGGATGGACTGTGTGGATATGTTGAAGAAAAGAGTGAGTGCTGAGATGACGACTGATAGAGGGAAATGGAAGAAGAATACATGTTGTGCCGACCCCGCATGATGTGGGATAAGGGCAGGAAGATGATTTGTTGCTAAATAATAGTACATGATGGTATAAGTGTGTTATGTTGGTTATTACCGCTGAGGCGTTATTGAGACCCGAGCTAGTTAGGCGAGGGTCTTAAGAGAGCCGAGGACGGTAATCATCAATATACACGTTTATCATGCGACGTTTTTCAACACACTTGAGAATAAAATAATACTAAAAATAACTGTAAAAACAAGTTGTTTTTTTTTCGCAATGGCGGTAAAAATTTGTCAGTTTTCCTATGCGCGCGCATCTAACAATGGCGATCGGCCATAGACTAAAAGAATGAGTTTTTTTTGTTTACTTTTGCGTACGATCTTTTTTGTATCGAAACTTTTTAAGAACAAAGCAACTTATAAAATAAAATAACTCACGTTTGTGAATAATAGCAATGAAAAAGTCACAGTTTTATTACAGGTATTATGTTCCTAATTGCGGTGAAATTAGAGCCACTTTATGAGCAAAGTGTGTTGAAATAATTTTTTAATTGTTATAATGTTTCAGCGAAGCGCAGCGGTCGCTTCGACCTGGGCATCCTGGACCTGGGCAGCGCGGGCGAGTGCGTGCGGCGCGTGCGCTGCGTGCGCTTCCAGCGCCGCCACGCCACCGGCACCGCGCCCGTCGAGCTGCACACCGTGCACTCCGAGGTATGCATCACCACCATCACCCGCTCTCATCATTCTCCACGTCTGCACACAGGCCTCCCCCAAAGCTTTCCTTCCAGGGCATCTAACATCTCCCAGCAGCCTTTGTTAGATAGTACCATCAAAAATATTGTAAAAAATGGTGAAAAAAAAACTACCAAAATATAAAATAAATAAACATTCTTTCCCTAATTTGTTAGCATTAGCTGATTTAGACATAGTCATAGACAAACATTTATTCACAAACTTGGCACACAATACACGTCACAATAAAAGCAAGACACAGAGAGCGAAAAAATGAAACAAAGACAGAGAGGTAGCACACAAAAACTTATAAAAAAGAACACGTGAAATGTTATTGTGCGCCACAGCAGCAAAAAGGTCTCGGCTCAGCATAAATGCCTTACCACTGAGGAGTAGTTAGGCGCTGGTATTCTGCCGAAACCGTTATTTATAGTCACTTGTGAGACTACTTCAAATTTGTGGACTGTAATATTTTAAGACGGGTTATTATTATGTATGATTTTGGTATTTTTATCATCTTTTTATGTAACTAGCTTCCGCCCGTCGCCGTCGCTTCGCTTGCGTGGTACCTACGAGTATAAAAAGTAGCCTATGTGCTATTCCAGACTGTAATCTATCACTGTACCAAATTTCATCCAGATCCGTTCTCTCGTAATGAAGTAACAGACATCCATCCATCCAAACTTTCAAATTAAGATTATACGAGAAGTTCGACATCAATTATTCAGCTGAATTTAAACTGATTTGACCCCTTAAACAGCTAATTTTTTTAATGAAAAAATGTTGAATTTCTAAATGTTGGTTCTTTAATTTTCTTTTTTTTTTTTCGATTTTATAGCGAGGTATGGACTGGTCAGAAGCCCTAGAGAAATATTCTGTGCTCTCTGGACCCAAGGAGGGATTCTACCTCTCCCTGCAACCACGCAACAACAAATACACCGCCGTTCTCTGCGTGGCCGTCATCAGCAATAACAAGAAAGATAAGCTTAGCAAGAAGGAGACCATGTTCCAAATTCACAGGTACATCTCAGATACAGTTTTTGCTTGTATCATATTTTAAGTATTATTCAATTTTATAGAAGCATTAGGTACATATTTCATCAAGTGTAGCGTGTGCTGCCCTTAGATCATTTGTTGAATCTCACATTTGTCTTCTTTTTTTTCACATTTTTATAAGCTTTTATTTATTAGGTATTATAATTAGATAACTTTTCTTTTGAGCCTCACCTAGTTCGATCGGCACCACACTGAAGCTTTAAATTCCATTTTGTGAAAAAGGATCATCGAAAAAAATGATAGGCACCAAGCCTGATTCTTCTAAGACGTTTCAAAGTGATCCTAGTGATTTTATTAAAATAAATGCCTTTTGACTTTGACTTTGACTTTGAGACAGGCCTCATAGCTCAGTTGGTAGTAACTCTGCCTAGAGGTCGCGGGTTCGATTCCCGCACTGGACAAACATTTGTGTGATTAAAACAGATGTTTGTTCTGTGTCTGGGTGTTAAATAGTTATCTATTATGTATCAGTCTCTGGTACCTATAATACAGGCTATGCCTAGTTTGGGATCAGCTGGCCGTGTGTGACATGTCCGGAATATTTATTTATTTATATTTATTATCTATCCTGGATGATTTATCTATGCAAAAATGACCATAAACAAATTTTTTTTTGTAGTCAACTTGCCCGCGGCTTCGCTCACCCGGTACTTCGCTAAAAAGTAGCTTAGCTTGTCAGAGTCAAAGACAAAAGGTTTTTATTTCAATAAAATCATTAGTGTTTAGGGAAACATACCATATTCGAGTTATCGTCATTAGCCGGGGCGCTCTAACCTCAGTTATGTAGATAGGTTAATGTCGATAGGTTAATGTCTTTGCTTTATTAACTTATAAAAATAATATTTCTTATTATAACCCACTTACTAGAATGTCTCGTCAGTATAATGAAATAGTAAAGACGAATTTTTTGAGCTTTGAGCTAGATATTTTTAACTCTAAATTAAATAAATTTCTTAAAACTTTGAAAGACATCCTCCATTTTAATGGCACCCCTAATGCTTCCGGCGGTGTCCAGGTTTATAGGTCATCTTAGATTTTTATGTATGTTTCTGGTTTTGTTTAGTCTTGTTTTATATAATATTATTCTCGTTAAGTTAAGTTCTCCCAACGCTTTTTGTCCGCTTGATGCTCTTATATTGTTTTAGCAGTACGCACGTAAGTTACGTTTCAAGCCAGATCAAAACTAGTTGGTTAATAAGTATTATATTGTATGCTTGTAATGTGTAATGTGTGTCCAAATAAATAAAAAATAAATAAAGAAATATACCTACGGAAGAACCGGTCCACCCTCGTCCCCCGTGCCCGCACCCGAAAGGCATCACTTGGCTGTCGAGCTCACGACGACACACGTCCGCCGATCCTCTGATTTACGCATTTTTACTTATATCTAAATTAAATAAATATTCCGGACATAACACACATTGTCAACTGCTCCCAAACTAGGCATTAGCCTGTACTATGGGTACCAGAGACTGATATACATAATAGATATATATTTAACACCCAGTCACAGAACAAACTTCTGTGCTAGTCACAAATGTTTGTCCAGTGCGGGAATCGAACCCGCGACCTCTAGCGCAGAAGGCAGAGTTACTACCAACTGAGCTATGAGGCCAGTCAAATTGTTTAGTTATCAGCTTATGATTAAAAGCACATTACTACTGAACCTGGGAGTTTACCAGAAGCAGCTTTCCCTAGAATCCCAAAAAGTAGCCACTAACTAGGTTGATGTTGTGTCAGGCCGAACACCGGGCTGCAAGTGCGCGCCGAGTCGCTCGCGGAGCTGGAGCGCAAGTACAAGCGCGTGAGCAGCGACGACGCGGAGACGGCGTGGCGCGCGCACCACGCCGCCGCCGCGCGCGTCTGCTCGCACGCCTACTGGCGCGGCGCCTGCAGGAACGCCGCCGACTGCGAGGTAACATTGTAATATACGTACTAGGGATTGCAGAATCGGGTAGTTTTTAAGGAACCGGGAATTCCCGGGAAATTTGCGATTTTTTGGTGCCTAGGCTATTTTAACTACTACTCTTCGCAAAACAAGTGATTAAAATGCATAAACCTAAATATCTAATATATACGGACCTACTTCTGATAAATATTATGATTGAGTGTACAAAAGATCTAATATAACCTAAATATCTAATAAATACAGACCTATTTCTGATAAATATTTTGATCGAGTATAAAAAGAGGGGAAATGAATGAGAAATAAATGAGTATCAATTGAAATGTTTTTATTAAAGAAAATTTTTAATATATAAAATATAGAAAAATACTTTGAAACGAACATAAATGGAGATTTTTTATGACATTTTACATTGTTTTTCTTGCATAAAAATCAACAATATCCTTACCTTACATGCTTAAATTATTAAACAGAACCGGCGAACAAACAAAATGGCCGCCCATACTTGTACTATCTCTGTCTCACTCAGTTATACTACCTGCGCACCTGCGACATGCAAAAGTATGTGCAGTTGGTTAATAATAAGCTTTATGACAGTTTAAACGTTTCGCCTAGACGTAAAATATTTTTCCCGAAATTTCCCGAAAGAACCGGGAAACGATTTATGATTTCCCGGTTCCTGAATTGGCAAAAAAATTCGGGAATTCCCGGGTATTTCGGGACCGGGAATTCCCGGGACCAAACCCTAATACGTACTATAAAGAGTGGAACGATCTGCCAGCGTCTGTTTTCCTGGATGGATGTGGATTTCCCTATTTTTCATAATTTCCTTCAACGCCCAGTTGCTTAACAAACAAATTATACGAGAGACCTACCTACGATGACTTTAAAGGAGACTACAAACTACTGGGAAGAAAAACTCTTGCAAGCAATTAATGTTACCACTGGAATACAAAATCAGTATGACAAATTAGAGAACGAAATTAAAAGCTTATTGAAACAACTTCCAGCAAATAAGGTAGAGCAGAGTACAATCTAGGAGTCTTCAAATCTAGAGTGAATAAGTTCCTTCTGGTAAAGCGTGCTCCATCTTAGGCCACATCTCACTTGCAAAAGTGAGATGGTGGTCAAACGCCTAACTAAGTGGTTTTTTTTATACAACTGAGGTGGCAAACAATCATACGGCCCACCTGTTGGTAAGCGGTTACCGTAGCCTATGAGCGATTGCAATACCAGAGGCATCACGCACGCATTGCCGACAAAAAAAAGCTCTGGCAACCTTACTCATCGCAGGAACACAACACTATTTAAAACAAATAATGTTATTTGGCTGCGATCTTCTGTAAGGCGGAGGTACCTTCCAGGTGGGCTGCTCCAATTCAGAACGAGAATATCTCGCTGTGCCCTACCTCCTCCAAAAGTTTACCAACACATAAAAAATGTGCTCTACCATATACAAGGTGATTCATAACATGTATGCAATCCCGAAAGGGGTAACCCCCTTCTATCAACAAAAAGAAATAGTATTAGCGACAAAAAACATCAAAATTTCAATTTATTTTTTCTTTCACAAACTTTCTCAAATTAGATATTTTTGGTATTACTAACATCTTTAGGACTAATAACTAAACGTACAAGAAGTTCGTAATCAAGATTGCTACCTAAAACAGCTGATTCATTGATTTTGACCTGATTTGACCCCAAAACAGCAGATTTTTGCATAGAGTATTTTCAATGTAAAATGTTGAATTTCCAAAAGTCGTAGAAAAAACTTTGTTAACAATTGGTTTTAGAATAAGCCCCTTTCGGGATGGAAAACATATTATGAGTAACCTTGTATTATTACAATCTAGCCATACTAATAAGTAATTTAACATTGACCTAAACACTACTAAAGTGAATGTATGAATGAATGAATGAAAATTAAATGCTAAAATGATAAAAATTACACACTGATGTGTGCATCCAGCGCTGGTTTTCAGCGGAGACCATAATAGTCACGTCACGACCTTCTAGAGTCTAAGTGACGAGGTAACACATTGTAGTGCAGTGACGAGGTAACACATACTAGTACGGTGACGAGTTAACACACTAGTGCAGTGACGAGGTAGCATACTAAATAGTATAGTAACGCGGTAACATATACTGGTACATTGACCAAGTAACACATAATAGTAAAGTGACGAAGTGACACATTCTAGTACAGTGCCAACGTAACACATACTAGTTCAATGATGAGGTAACACAAAAACTAAATTAATATGTAATGTAATAATGTAATTTATATGGGCCGTAGTTTTTAAGTATTTAACATTCTGTACTAGACTAATGTTGCCTGAAATAAATGGTTATTTATTTATTTATTTAATAACTAGTATAGCGACGAGGTAACACAAATAGTACAGTGGCCAGGTAACACATACTAGTGCAGTGGCATGGTAACACGTGCTAATGTAGTGACAAGGTACCACGTTCTAGTGCAGTGACATGGTAACACGTGCTAGTGTAGTGACAAGGTAACACACACTAGTGCAGTGACGAGGTTACACTACTAGAAGAAGCAAGGAAACAGTGACGGTGCGAAAAATGCGCGATTTAATTTTATGACCGCATTGTTTTGAGTTTTTGTAATGAAATATAACGTTGTTTGTGCAGGTGGGGTTGCGCGTGCGCAGCTGGCACGTGCTGGCGGGCTCGCTGCTGGCCGTGTGGGCGCGCGTCGAGTCGGTGCTGGCGCAGCGCTCCATGCTCAACAAGATGCAAGTGGTCAGGCTCAAGACCGACTCCGGTCTCAAGATTGTGGGTGAGTTACACTCCACTAGACTCCGTGTTAGCTGGCTCAGTTTTGCTCTTAATTTTCTCTACGTGAAAATGAAAAAAAAAACATATCATGAAGATATTATCACGGACATAGCTCTCAATATTAGCAGTTCAAGACCGTTCGTCGTGAAAATGTATGGACTTAAATCCGGAAATGGACTTGATACAGCTCTGATGGTAATTTTATAACGAGGCAATATATTTTTTACATTACAGGTACTGTGATTCCAAAGAATTGTGTCGAGCCACTGAAGGAGGCTCTATCCTACGACGCGGTCTCAGTAACCGAGCAGACGTTCGAAACAGACGGGCTGAAGTGAACCCTACCGCCTTAGCATTAAGTCTAGATTAGCGCGGACCCCATAGTTCCTCTATCTCTCTTTATTTCCGTTCGGGACCATTGCTGAGGGCTATGGACTGTGAAGCCTCACGGCTGGGACGGGTCTCGGACTTAGTCAATGGACTGGTGACCCTCGAAAGGTCACTGTTCGGGTGACCTCTAGATTGATCCAGAGGTCACCCTTAGATTTAAACCTTGGAAAGAGACTGGTGATATAGAGTTCCTCCCTAAAAATTGACCTTAGGGAATTTAGTCGTATAAAGGTGACCTTTGGAGGTATTGGTCCTCCCTGAATGGTGACTCCAGTTACGGGTGACCTTGAGTTGATATTAACGTCGAAGGTGGAGTATTTATTAAGAAACGATTGATCTTTAATGTACCTACTGTACGTTTTTATTATAATTATGTGATGTCATAACTTTGATTTTTTGTGCTTTCATTTTAATTTTCAGTAAATCGGAGTTGTATACGAATTGTCAATTTTATGTTATTTGTACAAAATGTTAGATTATTTAATTTTTTGTTTAGTTCGTAAAAGCTTAAATATAAGTTTCTAAACTAACTAAATTTCCATAGATTTACTGTGTAGTGCAATATTTAAAACTCTTGGTAGTATTCTAAGATTCAAAGACAATTATTTGATGGCAATTCTAGCATGTTTTGTGTGACAAATAATTTATGTTGTTGCTTCTGTCAACAATACTTAATGTTTCTATATTTATTCATCATGATTCAGACTTAAAATGTATTTCGGTAGAAAAGTTGACCTTAGGATTTATAAAAATATATAATAACAAAAAAACTTGCCTACAGGTTAGTTAAAAATAAATTATCGCTCTCGGAACAAACAGGGAACATAAAACAATTTATACTGAATTAATTTGCTTAAAAATTGTTATCTGGATAATACTTTTTAGTGATCGTCAAAGTGATATGAGACTTAGCGAACCATAGTAAAGTCTGTTTTAAGTTTTTACATGGTCATTTGGGTGTCGTCATAGTCTGTGACCGCTTGGGATGATTCTGTAGATCATAATCGCAACTGTGGGAGTAGCCACAGTAGAGGCACGCTTAAAAATATTTTTTGACATTGGATGCATCTGTGGTATTCCGGTATTTTAGCTTTATTTGCAAATTATGATTTCATTGTCTTAAGTAATTCAACTTTGAATATTTTAAAATTACGAAAGTTCGTGTATAACTCAAAATGTATTCGAATTAAGTAACAAAACGCTAAAAATTTAATTTAAAGTAAATCTGTTTGTTACCACCTGATTATTAAGAATAAAGTCATATGCTGTTATTAAAAAAAGATATTAAAAATGCATACAATTAAATAATTCCATTAAGGTTTTGGTGTATAGACAATAAATAAATTTAAGTTCTCAAGCATATCATGATTCTATATCTGGAATTGCTATGTGCTCTCTTGTGTAGCGCGTAGGTACTGTAGTTTTATCTACATATACTGACTGACTGACAGACAACGCAGAGCCTAAACCGCTGGTCCTAGAGACTTGAAATATGTCCCTTTTAGTGAGTAGGGGTGTACTAAGAAAGGAATTCTCAAAATTCATACCCTAAGAGGGAGCAGCTGGGATTGAAGTTTGTATGAATAAAAATCACGCGTACAAAGTCGCGGGGCTTTCACTAGTCTTAAATATGTTTTAACTACACTTGCTAGAATTGATTTGTTCTTATTGATCGGTGGTCGAACATTTAACTATACCCAGTAACAGTTAAATATACATTAGCGGTTATACAATAAAAAAGTTTGTTACAATCAAATATGACACCTCTAAGTATTAACTCCATGATAATAGTATATCTGTAATAGATACCTCTACTTGTACAGTCACACTATTTTGACTCTTATCTCATGTTTATTTATGTTTTAACGGAAAATAAATTTATGTACATATGAATTCAGTGGTTTAATTTTTCTTGAGTTTTTGCTAATAAAGCTTCCTTTGCTACAAAAACTAGTATCTAGTACTCTCACATCTAACTACATACATTTGTAGCTGATTTTTGCTGTAGACGCTATGTAGATAAAATATATCCCATTAATATAAAAAAGAAAAGTGAGGATGTTTGTGAGTGCATGATTGGCGCACAGAATAAAGAACCGTCATCTATAATAAAATTATTTTCGCTCAACCATGTTACTTACCTACCAACTTGTCAACTTACACTTAATATGAAACTTATGTTTTTAAGTTATTATACATGTACGCTCGCTAACCCAACTTCATAAAAATGTAAACTTAGATTATCTTAGATTAAGTTTCTCTTATAAGCGAAATTCCTGTTATTTCTTAAGAGAAAATAAATATTCTTCAAACCGGAATCACGCCCTGATGGCTCGACCAATTTCGTTGAAACTTGGAATAGAATTCTTTACCTAGAATATCGTGTATTGTAGGTAGGCTATTTTTATCTAGGTACCACCCGAGCAAAGCCTCGGGCGCAAGCTAGTAGGTACATAAGTTCAAAACAATTCTGCAGGAGAGAACGGGAGAAGCTTGGCCACAGACCAATAGTTAAGCATTAGAAAACTAAATAAAAACTAATAACGTGTTCAATTATATAGCCAGATCCTTTTCCAGCATAAAGTTTTAATTGCAAATAGAAACAAAAACAGTACTACAGTACCGGTGAAAGGTAATATTTTCCACTTTCCATTAACTATCGCTCGTGGAGCCTATAATACTGCAACGTACCATGTTACCAGTTGAATTCTACACCCGCTACACCAGGCACACAAAAATATTAGTTAGTAAATTAGTAATTACTGCACTTTTTCACACCAACCATTGACTTTGTTGTGCACCAATGATTGGTGCACAACAAACCCAAAGTGCATACGGAGACAGTGACGGAAGATAACAGTTCTTTCTCCTTTACTCATACGTCGTTTCATATATTTATATCCTTATAATTCTATAACTTTCTTGGTATTATTATTAACGTGACGTTTATGTTATTCGTGTACGACAGCGCAGCAGGAACACCCATTAGGCAAGAGCTTCTGGACTCCTGACCATGCCATCATTTAGTGATGAATTTGTCATATATTTGTACCACTGCAGCGTAAACTACTCTCGGTCTACGGTTTACGCGATATGGGCGTGTGTAGTTCTGTCATTATGTTAATTTTGTCAATGTCTCTGTCAGTGTCAGTCAGCTGTTAGAGCCAGTCACGTCAGTTCAGTCAGGTCAGTCGGCCAGCCAGTTATTTTCTACGAATTTGGGGTGTACTTGATTTCTGCGAATATTTTACATATTTTTGAATAAAAATCACCAAGTTTCACCTAAACATGACTGAAAAGGACGTTACAATAGAAGAATTGGAAGAGACTGTGAGTAGACGACTGTTCTAAGCTAAAATATCACAATGTACGTCGTCTTTGATGCGGGTCCTAAAAATAGGTCAGGTAGCCGCTTCGTCGCTTCTTATAAATATTCCAATCCAGTGTTCTACGTTAGGGATGGGTAGAGTCCCTTTAATTAGCTGGGAGTTTAAATTGCCGTGGAAAGGTCAGAGTTCAGGTACTCTTGACATTGCCGCAAACATCCCAATGGTCTGTGTTCGTGTATAATGGATAAATATTGGCTGAACTAAACAAACAGTTCACTTTTGTGTGAGAGCACACAACACGGCAATTGTATACCTACTTGATAAACTCAGTCTTGAAATTCCTGTAGGTATTTCAATCATCACACTGAGTGCCTTTGTCTGTTTGTAACATTTTCCCAACTAAACGGCTGAACCGATCTTGATGCAATTTGGTATGGAGATAGCTTAAACAAGAGTTTAAGCTATCTCCTAAGAAGGAAGGAAATAGGCTACTTTTTATCCGAGTAATGCATGAGTGAATCAATAGAAAATAAACAGTGCTTCTAAAATTGATGAGATGATGCCAGTGGCGTAGCTAACTTTGCCTAGGATACTCTGAGACAATAATTATATACTAGTGACATGCCCCGGCTTTGCATGGGTATAACTCTATTGGTTTACGGTGCACACTACTTAAGCTCTCACTGAATATTGTCAAAACAATGTAGGCGAAGCAAACAGACGCACAACTTGACCTGATGGAGTGGCAGATGGGCAGCAAGGAGCTGGTGCAGCCGATCAACAGCCAGGAGGTCTGCGTCATGAATCTCCTGCAATCTGTCTCCGAGGTAAGAATTGCAATATTCTGGGTATACCTTAAACAGTACTTATTTTTATGCTGTCTTTATTAATACGCGCTTTACCGCGCGATTGATTGTGTATAACATCACGTAAGAATGAACGCGCAAAAGACTGCGCGCTTGGAGCCTGCAACATAAATAAGTACCATGCGCATTACCGCCTTACTAGACGTGTGCAAGATTGCGCGGTGGAAAGTACGCATCCAAGCATAATCCATTTTCAAAACATAACTATAGACACACACTATAACGGCGCGCAATACGCGAGATCGACACCACGCGCAATCACGTATCCCACTCACGCCTTCGAACATTGGTTTTTTCGCGCGCACTTTGTCTATCACGCGGAAAAGCGCGAATGTGTAAAGGCAGCTTTAGGATATTTGTTTTTAAAGTGCTAACCCACACTTAGGGAAATAATACGATTTTATAATCTCCCAGTAATTTAGGACTCAGGCGGGATTCGAACCTCCGACCATCTGCGCTTTAAGCCGAATAACATCCGATTTAATCAGGGAGGAGTCGTCTCTGTGGCTCAGATTGGGTAGCTAGGGGAGGGTCGTGGTTTCATATCCTGCCTGTGTTTGAAATATTTGAATATTATAAAATCTGAGTTGGTTTTTATAAAAAAGTTTTGTAAAAAGGTTTAACTGTCCCTACACAATTAAGTTCGCTATATTGTGATAGTGTGGATTAGCACCTATTAGCTTAAGGAAAATAATTAAACTAAGGTTGGAACAGACGGACTGAAAAATAGTTTTAAAGTGCACAAGATCCTAGCTTGTTCCGTAACATAATAATCCCATATGTCAAAGTTAAGCTTTTGCACACAATTTAAGATGTAATAAAATCACAAAGCAAGCTATCCTGTGTAGCTACAGCTGCACTTTCTGTTACTAGTCTTTAAACTATTTAAAGCAATTAAAAAGAAATTCATAGACAATATGTCATTTTATTTAACCATTTCGTGAACTACACAATTACTAAGAAATATAGTCAACGGTTGTATGTGACTAACATGAATAGGAATCAATATTATGACTGTCATGTGTTGCATACTTAAACAATGTTTACTAATTGAGTCTTCTAGCATGAATCATATGCATAGTGATAATATAATAGCAGTCTTCTACAAAAACAGGATAGGCTTTTCAAAAACTGACTGAATTACACAAAGTGATTCTTAATATATATCCTCTTAGAAACTTTATTGTAAGCATCTTGGGTGTCAAGTTAATGGATAGAATCCGTAACACCGAACTGCGCTCACAGACCCGAATCGCAGATGTAGCTTCAAATGCCGCTAAGCTGAAGTGGGACTGAGCTGGCCATGTCTGCCGCATGCCCGGAGAGCTGTGGGCAAGGATAGCCACCGAGTGGCGCCCCGACCCAACGAGAAGGCGACGCGGCAGACCGAGACGCAGATGGCAGGATGAGCTCGACCGATTTCTGATAGACTGGGTTGACGTTGCACAGGATCGTGAAGTGTGGAGGGAATGAGGGGGGCCTTTGCCCAGCAGTGGGATAAAAACGGCTGAAAATAGAAGAAACTTTATTACAGCCAAATGGCAATAAAGTTCAATTTGGAGGCTCGACATGTTGCATTCCTCAGAAATCAGCTGTTTTGTTATCAAACTATTCAGCAGTTTTACTTAGCAATCTTGTTGTCGAACTTCTCGTACGTTTAATAATTAATTATATAGATAATAAAAATACTAAATACAGCTGATTTCAACATATTATGAATCACATTGTAGTACTCATTCTGGCAAGACTCGAACCTGCATCTCTTCGCCCAGAACCATCGTCGCGCTAGCTAATGTATCATAGTGACGCTGTGATTAAAACTATTTGAACATCAAATCACTTAAATTAATAAATATTGTGATTTTGCTGTCTAATTTAATTAAGTTTAGAGAATGGTGTAATTGAGACGACAAGCCAATATCTGATTTAGTTTATGCTAGGCATTTTTTTAGCATATCTGAGTTAGTTTATTATTGTAAAAAAGTTTTTAGAACAAAACTATATAAAATTGTATATTGTTTTCAGCAGTTGCATAGTAGTTGATGACAGGTGAATAACAATGTAACGATACTAACCGCGCTATGTGGGTTACAGCTTGCCATTTTTATCTGAAAATAAAAAAAAAAAGTTTTGTCTTAAACCTATTTTTTTTCCAAATTGTTTTAACTTCTGGTTTATCTATGTGAAAACTGAGAGTGACATACAGATAGACAAACAGACAAAACTTTAATGTCCAATTGGCTGTTGAATCCTAAAACAAAGTTTTAAAATCTTTGAAAGTTAAATGGCAAACTTTAACCTTCGCTTAAAATAGCTAAAAGAAGGCTTAACGTGGTACTGAATTCAAGCCTTTCTTCTCCAAAGCCCTCCGAACCGGGCCCAGTCCGCTTTTAGGGCTTCTGACCATCACGCCAGAGTAACCAGTGTCAAATACCATGAAATAGTTTTTAACCCTTATAAAAGTTGCATAGCCATGATATAACTATTACAGATAAATCTTACTAAAATTATAAATGCTAAAGTCTGTGGTCCAATCGTGCCGCTGGCTAGTTGTTGAGCTATGAAGGAGGTCTTCGAGCAGCCTAAAAACTCCACATGCTCTTAATAGCTCCTAACATAATACAAACTGCATACCTATTTAAAACTTTCTACATTATCTGGCGTAAGATTTAAATGGTAAAGATAAGAATACTCTCAGGTTTTTTTTTAAAGTTATTTGGAGAGGACGCTGTAGTCTTTGTTTTACTACAGAATAAATAACGCGTAACGATTTTTAGCCTCCTTTCTATAAAATCCGTTTTAGCGTTCGGTTTTAAACTTTTAACGTGTGGAATACCCATTACTGCAAAATGTGGGCATGCTGATTATCCCCTTAGACATCAAGGATGTCTATCTATATCAAGGAGAGGATATCTACCTCTATTCTTGGGGATAAGTATTGAGCGTATGTTTTTTGTTCCACTATTATTTTCGTGAAAGGATCTCTTAGCCCCTTCGTCCACGGCGCGACTCAAAAGGAACGCGACTGAAACTGTAGTCACTTATGAGTAGCCTGACTGCGATAGCACTAGTATTTCAATGCGCGTCCGTCCACGGCGCTACTCAAAAGGAACGCGTTTGTAACTAGTCACCTGGCGACTCGACATGCTGGTCGCCAGGCGACTTGTTTCGAGAAACTGTGTGAAAAATGAACGAATAACCAGTAATTATAAGTGATTCTGACGTCTATGTGACTGGAGAAGTAATAATTCCGTGTCATCGCTCGAATTATCACTAGTCATGTTAATTATTTTCGTTTTCAAAACTTTGTTTACATAAAATCGTGTACTGAGTGACTGAGTTTCAGGAAATTCCAGTAGCGCCGTGGACGAGTCAGAGTTTCCAATCAGTCCGCAACTCTAGTTTCTAATGAGTTCCGTCACTTTTGCGTAGCGTCATGGACGAAGGGGCTTAATTTTTTTTTCAATCTCTTTGTTATAACATGGCTATCCCACTTCAACCAACAGGAGGGTTCATGTAACGCATAATAATGCTTTTAATTCCTCTCGGTGTATATTTCTTTCTATCAGAATTGTGTAGTATTTTGTTCTCTCATCAGGCATATGGATACTTCAAGATATGGTGTTGCCATATTCATGTTATCATGTATTTTTCTCATGTGGCAATTTCAAATTGACAAAGCTGAAAGATAGGGTAACCACTATATAATAAGTACGATTTAATTCATAGGCTACGGTAACCACTAACCAACAGGTGGGCCGTAAACTTGTTTGCCACCTTTGTTGTATATAAAAAAAATATAAAATCCAAAACTTGCACCGCTGGCAATTTTGTGTTTTATAAGTCAATTTACCCAAAAAGAACTGTTGGTTAAACTTTTATCTTTTGGCTTTATCAATAACAGCATAACAGATGTACAGTCAACTCTGTCATTGTTTTTGGGAGTGTGCAGCGATATGCTATCTCTCAAAAACCTAACATACCTACCCCTGTTTATAAATGAAGTACTTTCTGTGGACGTACTAATAAATTATAAAAATAAATAACACAGTGGCATACATAACCCTGACCCCACACTAGGATTCCCTGTGTCGTGGGTATCAGAAACTACGAGTACCACAACACCCAGACCCGGAACAAATATTTGCAGATCATGCAAACATTTGTCCCGTAGCGGGAATCGACCCCGTTGCGTCTCAGACGGGCACTCGCCTGCTACGCCAGCGCCATCGAGGTCATCAAAATTTACTTTATTCTGTAGAGGTCAGGATCATTTTGAAACGAGTCCATTAAAACGCAAAGAAAGTACTTTATCCGGGGCAGAGTTGGCATCCCCCCGCGCCATCTCACACAGCACATCGCACAGGTCCGCTCCGACTACCAGCAGCTGCGCCGCGAGCTGGTGGAAGTTCAGGAGCTGCAGCGGGAGCTGTCCTCGCGACTGCGGGCTCAGCTGCGGCTGGTACACGGTAAATTTGCGAGGCTGCGGCAGAGGATCGCCGCGGTGCCTCCTCCACGCTAGAACCACACTGCGCTCCTCTCATGTTTTAATGCTGTGTTGATTGTAAAATTGTACGTTTTGTAGCGTTAATTGTGTTTTTTAGGTCTAAAGTTGTAAAAGATGATAATGGTGGTCACAAACATAACTAAAATTTAGAAAAATGCAATCGCTCATTAATGTTACCGTGTACACAGCTAATGTTAAAACTAGCGTAACATATAATATGATATTTCTAAAATTAAGAAAGTGTAGTAAGACTTAGTCATTTTTCGCATTGTTTTACGCTTGTCAACAATTAAGTCAGTTAAAAAAAATCGTAATCTGATGAAATTTTATCAATTTACCTTTCCTAATTTTATAATTGTCACACTAAGGGTTACGCTAATTTGGACAAAAGCTTGAATAGTACTAAGGCTAGTTTTCGGCTGCAAGTGAACAACAGAACATCCAAGAGTTACAACGTGAAAAGTGGCTGAGGACTTAGCTAGGACTGGTTCGAGGCTGTTACAAAAGGATCAAGCTTGCACATCTTTCATGTTACGCCATTCGTAACAAATGTGGATCGTTTTCTGAGTAACGGAACCAAACGTTGGCTAGCAATGTGATGTTTTTAACTGTTGTGTGGCGTTTTGTATGGAACAAAATTTGATTAAAATGTATAACGAAGAAGGTATCATCGTATAAAGGTTAATGTTGTTGATGTTTGATAATTTTATTTATAATCACTAACTTTATCGGTTCGATAAAAGTATGTCCGTCTCTTTCTTTTATTTACTGTTAGAAAAGGATAGGGCGAGAGTTATCGAGCCGATATAGTTAGTGGCGTAGACATAGTTATGAATTCGGGGGATAGAATATTAATTTTGGATTTAGTAAAATTGTTTTGTTAGTTTGGTTAAAATTCGTTGTGGCCTAAACCTTAATTTGACCAAACTTTATGATGTTATATAGGTACATAATATTTCGAATTAAAATTGTTATATATTTTAAAGGCATGAGAGGCTTAGAAATACCTACTTAATTACACAAATAGTGCCCCAATCAATTAGTAAACTTAAATCGAATAATGTGCCAACATAACTTTCTAAATTAGAAAATAATTAGACAATTATATTACCCTTAAATTTATCACGTTACTCGGCACACATATATTAAATTCTAATTTATGTAATATTAGTTATTAAGAGTTTTTAGTAGTAGTTTTTGAATAGAACTTGATCTCATGCGTTTTGAAAGTGCTGGGTTTTTGCAGTCTAAATGATTTAATAACTGACATATTCTCAACACCAGGACCAGAAACATGGCCGACCATGTTTAAGTGTAGAAAAACATTTAAAAAAATGTTATAGGTATAAGCGTGATCAGTGAAAACCCAGTTTACAGTACGCGTTATTTCCAAGCGCATCATGCATGCTTCCAGAGTGGCCCAAGCACTAATGCACGATAGCTTACGATAAGATAGTAAAAGTCAAATATTAGCCGAGAACATCGACTTTAATCGATTCGATTAATATTTGACATTTATTATGTATCGTAAGCGTAAAGCTATCGTTAATTATTCGTGCTCAAGCCACAGTAACTTTATCTAAAATGACTCCTGATATTTTGACGTGTTGAATACCATACTGTTTATGACGTCAAGTGTCATGGAGATTGACCTAACTAAATGGAAGATTACAATCGCTTGTGTAACATTAACGGAAATGGAAGAGGTGCTAGTGAATGTACCCAGCACTTCCCAACTAGTCTATTTAAAGCGACTGTTTGTTTAGTTAATAAACGTATTTCGACGATTAAATCGTAAGTTTGGTGCTATGTGGAAATTGGGTGGTGTATGCATGAAAATATTGGAGTTATCTGTTAGATTATTGTTTCGGAGATGTGTACCGGCTGATATTATACTGAACTAGGAGTGAATTGGGATCTTCTAGGCAAATATGTTATAGCCCGCTTTATCACATTAGGAGAGATTACTGAGCTGATTTATGTAGCAATTTTGATGTTGAACTTCTTGTACGTTTAATAATTAGTTATAATTATGATAAAAAGACCAAAAATAGATGATTGCAAATGTTTGGAGGGAAAAAGCAAAAAACAAGTTGTATTTTTCTTTTATATTTTGTCTTATTTTTTATAGAATATTCTTTCCGGGTAGTAACAAAACGCATTATATACGCGACTTATTTATTTTACCCGGTGCGCTATAGCAATTGACGTGCACTGTATTGAATCCGGATCAAAGTGTAGTATCAGCTGTTTGCAACATCGGGATCGAATTTACAAGAAAACATTGATAATAACTATGTATGCATGACATTAGATGGCTTTTGCTTTATTTTAAGTTACTTATTTGTTGATTCTTTATTTTACTAGTTTGAATCACAACGTCGCGTAGTCGTTGCATTTATAGTTGCATTTATTAATTAGAATTCGTTGTAAATATTTACACTGCTAATATTATAGTAGGCACTAATATTTTCGTATTATAATTAAAATGTAAACAAATATGAAGTAAAGTTTTTTTTTTTTTTTTCATTTTTGGTTCATTAAGTATACAGCCACGAGCAACATCGTGAACGAATTCTTTTTTTTTTATACAACAAAGGTGAGGCAAACAAGCTTACGATGGCGATGGTTAAATCATACCGCAACGGCTCAACCGATTTCGACCAATCTTGGAATAGATAAGAGTTCTTTACCTAGGCTACTTTTTGTCTATTTTTATACCACGCGAGCGAAAACGCGGTTACAAGCTAGTTTCAAATATTGGTGCTCGTGACTGTACGTCTTGATCAAGATTCAAAGTTAAACAATATTTCATCTTCATCATTTCAGCTGTAGGACGTCCACTGCTGAACATAGGCCTCCCCCATAGATTTCCAGCGACCCAAACAAACATGGGGGATTTGCCCATACTCGCCACGCTGGGCAGGCGGGTTGGCGAGCGCAGATAAATCTTGATAGGGAACGCTGCTGCTCATCCCCTTGCTTTTTTCCCTTAGTCGCCTCTTACGACATCCACGGGCAATGGAGGGGCCTATACTTCAGCCGGGGCCACTACGGCGACAAATTTTTATTACTTACTTTAGTAACTTTTTTGATAGGGAACGCTGTTGCCCATCCCCTTGCTTTTTTCCCTTAGTCGCCTCTTACGACATCCACGGGCAATGGAGGGGCCTATACTTCAGCCGGGGCCACTACGGCGACAAATTTTTATTACTTACTTTTGTAACTTTTTTGATAGGGAACGCTGTTGCCCATCCCCTTGCTTTTTTCCCTTAGTCGCCTCTTACGACATCCACGGGCAATGGAGGGGCCTATACTTCAGCCGGGGCCACCACGGCGACAAATTTTTATTACTTACTTTAGTAACTTTTTTGCGAGTACCGTTTCTAAAATTAAGTTAAAGTACTAGTAAGGCAAGTTTTCTCAATAATGGAATCTTGATCCAATTTAAAGTAGCACATCTCTATATTACGGCACATATCACGCACTTGCATGTTTTAAATTAGATAATTTATTCTTTATTAGTAATTTAGTTAGGTATAGATGGCTAAACGGTCAAAGGGAAGGTGAACGTGGTGATATTCCAAAATGAGGTTTTAAAAGACAAAAAAGAAACCTTATTTTGAAATCTATGTTTAACTTCCTCTGCGTGTTTGCTTTGACAGTTTATCTTTTGGACTCGAAATTAAACCAATCAATATTAGATTGGTAAAATTGACTGAATGGAGCCTTTGCCCAGAAGTGGCATAAAAACGGCTGCAAATAGTAAATAATAGAAAAACTGACTTCAGTAATCCATTGTAGCAACTATCTATTGCGCCTTTGAGGGCGTTTTCCCTCGAGATACAGCTTTTTATAAATTTTATGTTCTCTATTTCTGTTCATAATTTCTGTTTTATTAGCTTTGATCATTTTAGTTTTGAGTCCAAAAGCTAAAAAGTCGCCAAGCGCTAGTTGTAAGAAAATACATGTCTGAACTATGTCTAAGTAGTATTAAATTACTCGTATACCTGATTCTGTAGAGTAGGTAGCGATAGGTCCCTCGATTTTGATAGTGTTTTACAATTGGGTTCTCATGGGGTTTATTAATAAGGGATTGTTCTTGTCACAAAATGTTTTAATTCAAAGTTTTGTTATTTTGAAATTGAGAGTCGATCTGTGGCCCGAGCATAAATAATTCACGATAGTTTAACGCTTACGATACGATAGCAAAAGTCAAATATCAGCCAATTAAAATTAAAAGATGTCAAGCCTAAGTCATAGCCTAACCCTCGCCATCATCGAGGAACTTCGAAATTTTCGCTTGTTCGTTGTTTAGGTATCTCGTTTAAATATCAATTTTTACTTCATAGAAGTTAGCTGTTTTTTTGTAACTTCTTAGCTTTAGTACCTACGTTAATTAGGTCCACCTTTCTTCACCAAATAAAAGTTTGCCAGATGAATAAAATAAAAAATAAATAATGTTTGCCTTTTGTTAACGTATCGTAAGCGTAACGTGGGTTATTCGTGCTTGGGGCACTGAGGCCTTAATCCGTTATGTGCGCGAGCTACTCAATAGTCGTGAGACGTGAAAAGTTAATAGCATTACGGGTTTTTGTAGAGGTGCTTTTCGTGACACCATAGAAAACGGCAAGCTATTGAATTTTCACGTCTCGGTGACAAGCGACTAACACACATTGCAGACTCTGGCCTTAAGTCAAGTTTAATATCATATGTTTTGGGTCCAGTGGATTTATACTTTACCATGATATCGGGAAGTAATAAAGTAACCTACCCCGGTTAGGTACCTACTTGAAGTTTTCGAAATACTTAATTTTACTCCAGTTGTTAGTAAATCTAATGCTAAACTTTATTTAGAAATAATAGTCCTCATACAAACTGCGATTCTTAGGACCATAATGTACCCTACAGCTTTATTGTAGTCCGAAAATTTGTTTTTTTATATATATTATTTTAGTCTTTCTTATCTTTATGTATGAAAATAGCACAAAAAAATATTATTTATATTAAATATATTAACTGCACAATTTTATTTTTGCTAAGGTATTGCTTACAGTTTATCTATATACCACCTATTATACAAGGTGATTCATAATATGTACCTATGTTATCACGGAAGGGGCTTATTCTACACCCTATTGGCAATAAAGTTTGTCCTACGACTTTTGGAAATTCGACATTATTATTGTAAAAATCTGCTGTTTCAAACTCAATGATTCTGCTGTAGTAGTCTTGAAGTAGTTGAAGTGGCAGTGGGCAGGCCATATAGCTCGCAGGACCGATAACCGTTGGGGAGTAAAGGTTCTCGAATGGCGACCACGAACCGGGCGACGCAGTGTTGGAAGGCCCCCCACCCTATGGACCGACGACATTGTGAAGGTTGCGGGAAGTCAGTGGATGGAGAAGGCTCAAGACCGTTCGTCGTGGAACTCTTTAGGGGAGGCCTATGTCCAGCAGTGGACTTCTACAGGCTGATGATGATGATGATGATGATGAGAAGTCTTGATGCCGAACTCTTGGTTCGTTTAATAATAGTTATAAACATGATAAAATTACCAAAAATAGCTAATTTGAGAAAGTTCGGGATAGTGTAAAACATTTTCTTTTAATCTTGTTTTTTGTTTTAATATTCATTGTTTTTGTTGATAGAATAACCCCCTTTCGGGATGGTATACATGTTATGAATCACCTTGTATAAAGCTTTTATTTAACAGTCGTTAACGGTCAAGAGCTAATAACGCTTAACATGTCAAATAATGTGTTATTTTATTTTAAAACGGTGTTGTGATTTTCTGCACTTCTGCAGTTTGCTAAAATTAGTCTCGAATAAGATTATACCTACTCAGTTAGGCTAAGATTCAGAGACATTCATGTAACGACCTCGGTGGCGCAGCGAGCGAGTGCCCGTCTGAGACGCAAGAGGTGCGTGTTCGATTCCCGCTGCGGGATAAATGTTCACGCTTAGTTTCGTCTCTGAATCTTAGCCATATATTTTAGGCAACTGTCCATTATTTAAATAGTTTATTTCGCTTTATACTGCTCCCTGATACGGGACAGCTCAATTTGACTATTTGCCGAATCGATCTCTCAAAAAACCTTGCTTGTACCGTCTGTTTAAGTACAGAAATTACCTTTGAATACGTACAGTAAAAATTATTACAATACAATAACTTTATTTCAGGCAACAATATAATAAAAAACAGATGGATTTTTTCTTACACTACGGCCCATATAGATATATACCTTAAAGACTAACATACATATTAATATAAAAACACAATTAATTGTCACGTAGAAACTGCGACGTGGGACGCGAATTGTCATTGGCAGTAGGTATCCGCCCGCGGAAGCGACGGAACACAACACCCTTCGGCCAGAGATCTTCTTTTAGGTAGGTCGAAAGATGTTCGGTCGGTACCCTCACCACAAAGGAGTTGAAACTGACTCTGTGGCGGGACTCCAACCGTTCGACCCTCAAACTGATCTTGGTCTTCTTCTTATTGAAGTGAATGTCAAATCGAGCGGTCCCGAATCGGTGGGCCGCCTTATATTCTAATCTAAAGTGTCCAAGATGTCCAAATTCGACAATATGTAACGCACTATTCCTATTAACCTAGTTTCAAGAAGAATGATTATTTATTTGTAGTTATGAGTATCAGCGCAGCGTTTATTGAAGTCAAGATTCAAGATGTTTATTTGCAGAAATAAGTGTTACAGAGAGGTCTTAAAGCTATGAATATGGCACTTTTAAACTTATTCACTCTTTTCGAGCATCGCAAATTATTGTTTTAGACGAAAGACTGTAAACTTAACACATACTATTATACTAAGTAAATTGTAATGTGTCTAATGTGTAATGTCAAAGTTTGACAGTCAAACCATCTTGTGCTATCAATATTAACTATAAATTAGTATGTTGGTAGGTATCTTAATTGTTTTATAAGATATGTGTGAAAATAAATCGTGAATTTAGACTAGTAAGACTTCCTTGAGTAGTCTTCTGTCTAGCTCTGTGTTCAACGGCGCTATTGTTAAGCAAAACTGGAATTAAGTTCGCAACTTTGAGGATGATTTAAACAATACTAGCGACATCTGAAAGCTTTCAAATATGACGGGAAGGAAGTTGATGTCTAGAAGTTTTGTCTTGTTATTGCTTAGATAGTTAAAACTGCGAATATCATTCCGATTTTGCTTCAATAACAGCACCGCATATTCCATTTTCCAGTCTCCTTCGGAGGCCCTAGTTTGCGAAATCAGTGAGTTCTCACTTTTCGACCGTGATAAGTGTACTAATAGATTACCGTATTAGTATGGAGTCACGAAAAGGGCGCCTACAATGACCGGTAATCTACTCACTGATTTCGTAAACTAGAGCCTCCGGTCCTTGACAAAGCAAACATGTCTTAGGGACTACCTATGTCTGACTTGTGACTATAAAGCCTAGTTTTGAAAGTCGTTTTATCCTGTTTTGGCTTTCGAGGCTTTTAAACATGCACTTATGACCATGCAAGAACAACACTACGTGTACCCTATACTAGTCAAGCAATATCGGTCTTACGTAGGTTTATAGGTTTTGCTACATTAAAAACTGTGCTGATACTTGAACTATTATGTACTGTATAGATTTTGTAGAACACTATACCTTTTATTGGTACCCTGTTTCGAATTTGTTTTGTAATAAAGGATATTTTAAAGACTTGGTTTTATTTCGCTGTCTGGATCCAGCTAGACGGCAAATTTTAACTTTTTAGGACATCTAAAAGTGGGTTAGGTTTTTGATCAATGTCAGCCAGTCAGTGATAGAAATGACAATTGTAATACGTTAATATCTCAATTAACGATTGAGCTGTATTTATGAAAGTAAGTAAACCAAATTTCATGCGTTTATGTTAGTGCCTCCAGATTCCTGTTATACACACACGGCTGCTTCGTCGTCGATTCCGATAATTAAGAAAAAAATCTTGAACTTAGCTTACGCGGTAGCGTGTCTAGGTGACAAAGAAAAAATGCAAATTATGTAATAGATATTTATTTAGTTTTGTACTGACATACAATACAGTAGGGTATACAATGGAATACAGACGGAATGCTCGATGTTACAGGTAAATTTGTTAGCATAATTTTCTATTATAATAATATTCTTAATCATAATAGATTCACAATAAAGCACACTTTTCGACTCGCCTCGAAAAAAAGCAGTCTCGAGGCGATGCTATGCAAGAGTCTCATACAAATCAATTCACATTGATTTGTATGAGACTCTTGAGTTGAGGCCGCTTGAGACCGCTAGAGTTGAGGCGATGCCGAACCAGTGCCGTGGCGATAAGTGTGCTTACGATACATACCTACCTTACATATGCGTTTTGTGAAAAGGACTTAAATTAAGAGTCTCACAAAACAGGAAGAAAAAACGTATAAACTAGATTTAAAGATTATATTTTAACAGGCACCCGGTAATACTTTAGTAATTTCAACTTAACAATCGTATCACAGATAAAATGTAACGTCTTAATGAAAATGCTTGATTGCTTGTCGTGTCACTGATTATTTCTTGGTCACCTGTATTAGGTCAGTATTAAAGTGCGCCTATTTGAGGCTCCTCTCGCTCACATGTCTTCGAATTTTCAGATTCTAGGACATGCCGTTTTCCTCCACCGTTTGAGTCCATTTGAGAACACTAGTATAGACGACATACATTTATTGAAAGGAAAATGCATTGGTGCACAACCGGGATTCGAACCACGACCTGTAGATCAGAAGGCGGGGCCACCACACATAATGATCGTCATGTCAACGGAACGGAAATCATGTCTCTCGCCACATCTGTTCTTTCAGTCGTCAGCAAAACCTTACAAAAAGTCTAAAACAGGAATTAGACGAATGACGGTTCCGATAACCATTCAGGTACAATGTCACTGACCCGAGACCAAGACCAAGAACGAAACAGTGACATGAAATTTGAAACTTAAGCAGCTAACTGTGACATCTTCAAAAATGACTTAATCTTAAATATCAAAATGTATTATCAAAGCTAATTCTTAAAATAAATCAAAAGAATGTATAAAATGGCACCCTGTTCAATAAACTCAGACTTAATTAGAACTAATAAAATTAAGCATAATTCGATGGTTAATTAGTTAATTCAGTTAAAAATAAACTTAATTATAATAATATTGCAAGAAACATTACAATTCGTTTAAATCACAAAATGTAATTAAATTATAAGACAAATCAATTATATACAGAATCAACTTTATTCTCAATTTGGTGTAGAATACGCCCCTTTCGGGGTAGCACACATATTATGAATCACCTTGTAAAAAACTCTAACGTTACTGACTGATTAAAAAGAGTCTGATCTATGTCTGATTTCTATGGGTCCTAGAATTTAGTTTTTACCATCTGTACTATTCTTAAGTTACCTGAAATACAATGTTACATAGTTATATTATATTATTATTATTTATTTATTTATTTATTGCCCGTGGTCCGGTTCGGTTGTCCGGTCAACCGGACTACGGAAAAAATATATTTTCCATGGTTTACAACCAAAAATATTAAGGTGAGGGTTTAATTATTTTATGATTTTTGAATTGTTTTTTCTCAATAACCGCAAAACGCACAGTTTTGATTTTTATGACAAAGATAACTTGAGCATTTTATTTACCTAAATCCAAGACAGAAACGCGATTGGTAAAACTTTTCTCGAGAGATTTATTTTTTAAAGTTGGGTCCTCTGTAACACTTTTTTCCAAAATACTCTGAGACTATCTAACAAAAATAACTTTTTTTTAAATATTTTGTTAGACAATAGCATTGGGTACCTAAATCGAAGACACTTTTTTTTTTAAATAGATAGTTTTTGATAATCGATATTTTTTTATATGTCGCTTACGTCGATTCGAGCGCCTTCTAACGCTTGCTATCTCTTTCCGCGTTCAATTACAGTACATAGCGCTGTCACTTTCTTCACTCCGCCCACTCGACAATTTATTATGATTTTTGTATCCTCTTAAAGGACAGTGTTGCTGTTTGAAAAATAAATATTTTAAATAGTCCGGTTGCCTTTTTTTATAATAAAATTATACAAGGTGATTCATAATATTCTTAGAAACCTGTTTGAGGGTAGCCTTCCTTTTGTAATAAAGTGGTGCATTAGGAATTTACAAAATTCAACCCCTAAGGGAATGCAGCAGGCTTAAAGCAATTACTTGTTCAATGTTTTGTGTTTATAATAACCATTTTATAATCTATCTTAACTTTGGGATGAAAAAATGTCCTATAAAGGAAAATAGCAACGCGATTTCGTTTCGCCCTTTTTAGGACCTTAATTAATCCCTAGATTTATAACAACAATTTCAACAATAGTACATGTTTAACATGGCAAGAGTATACTTTAATTCGTTATTTAATTGTATAATTTTAATTACATACATATAATTACATCGTGCTCAACTACTCATTAAGCCGCGTTCGAACGACGTGCAATGTGCTATCTGAAATTAGTTTTACAATGATATGTCCACTGAATAAAGTAAATTTTGAGTGCACACCCCAAACTCAAAATATACTTTATTCAGTAGATGTAAGGATCATTTTCAAAATGTTCGATAACGTATCGCTCACCGTTCGGTTTCTGAGGCCGAAGTCCGTAATGAACGTGATAGCTTACCGTTTTTGTATGGTGTCACGTACAGCGCCCCTACAAAAACCGGCAAGCTATTCACTTTTCACCACTCACCGGTGAATAGTGTGTAACTCACGAACATACGGACACGGGCCTCTGCTTTAACCGGCCGTCTTCAGTATAAAGATTAAAGGTAGGCCTTTACTAGCGTAGCATCTTGCTAAAAAAGAGCCTGTTTTTGTACGTCAACTGGTGCAAGCCACTACATTTGTATAATGAAAACTGGTGCAAAATCAGCTTGTATGTGAAATATGGGATGGGATACGACGCTAGTAAGAGCCAACCTTAACCAATTAATTTTATATAGTTATAGTAACCGCTCTGTTGTGTTTGAACACTAGCCAAAGCTATACATTAATTTAACATAGATTTTTATATCTAGGGCTCGTATTCAGAGACACGACTCAAGCATAGATTTAACTGTGAATAATCAGCTGAACTCTATTTAAGTATTGAATCTCTTCTCAAACATAGCTTTTTTTCAAGAACGGTACTTAAACTACTCTCAGCTGAATCGAGTCTCAAATCTGTACTCAAATGTTGTCGTTTACATTTGGATTTATTTATAATTTTCGATCCGTTTTACGCAGAAATTCAAACAGCAAGGGTGGAAATAGAACAGAACTATAAAGTGAAGTATAAATATGCATCAAAGTGCGTGTAACGGAACGAAAATGTCATTTGATTAATGTCTAATCAAATCTAAACTCGAGCACCGATTTCGTCTGATTGACGTTTCAGAATAATCATTTACTCAGGTGAACTGTGATCATTGAAGCTATACATAAATACTGTTCAAGAATTAGAATCTCGCCTCAAATTGAGATTTAAGTACAGATCATTGCTCGAGTCTTGTCTCTGAATACGAGCCTAGGAGTTCTATACAATTCTTTATTTTACCAAATTAACCCGAGCGATGTTACATTTACGAATCGTCGCGAAAACAGTACATACGTATAATTAACGCGAAATTTTCGAATCAGCGGGATTCAGGGCGACATTTAATTTACCGTAAATGTAATGTCGGCAGATAAAATAGAAGATTGCCGTCATGTCGTTTATAGAAGTGAAGGAACTAGCATTGGAAAGATCAGAATGGAGGAAATTGCATCATTACACCGACAAGAGCACAATCTAGGAGTCTTCAAATCTAGGGTCAATAAGTTCACTCTGGGAAAGCGTGCTCCATCTTAGGCCACATCTGGCCAAACGGCCACCAACTCACTTTTGCAAGTAAGGAAAGGGCCTTACCATTATCAATAAAAAAAAAAAAAAAAAAAAAAAAAAAAAAAAAGAGCTAAGCTCTTAAATCATAGAAGAAGTACTATTATTAAACTACTACTATTATTCAAAGACTACTATTGTATACTGGTATGTACTTATGTCTGAACTAACATAATGTAGGTACCAAGTTGTGGGTATTAGTGTTTGTTTTTTTTTTAAAGGTTATCACTTTTGTCGGTATTATTGTTTTCTTAATTTTTTTCTCCCACTTTTAGATACCTACTTGGGTACTTGTGCGTACGTAGGTATATATATCACTATAACTATGTAAACTATTTAAGAAGGTAAGTTATTTCTAAGTTTAGTTTAATTGTCAGGCCTCACCATCTTTTTTGCACGCCCAGGATGACTTGTAGAAAATGATTTAGCATTAAGTCCTCCTTACACTAAGTTTAAGTGTGAAAGTATAAATAAATAAATAAGTAATGCCGGTCTGAATCCCGCGGATATCTGAATCGCAACGGTATTTTCGTACATCATTTACGAATTGTCGCGAATGTACTAATAGTAATGAATCGGCACCACACTGAATCTTTAAATTACATTTTGTGAAAAGGGATCATCGAAAAAATGCTAGGCACGCGCGCCGTGTTTGTTGCCTGATTCTCGCGAGGAACAGGCGTAGCTTCACCTAGTTTCTAACACGTTTCAAAGTGATCCTAGTGATTTTATTGAAATAAACGCCTTTTGACTTTGATTCGTAAATTTCGGTTAGTATTTAAAAATTCTAATACTGGTCTAACTTCCTTTAGATTCTTGTAAAAATATTGGAATGTAGATAAGATAATTAGTTACAATTATGAATAACATAAGTTATGAATACACCTGTTCATATGTTTCACAAATGCATTCTTAACGTGGAATGACATAGACATTAAAGCTAATTCCATTGATCGCACAATTTGCAGTTTAATTAAGCGTTAACTAGCTTCCACACACGGCTTCGCTCGTGGTACCCGAAGAAGCTATAAGTTATTTAGGCTATTTACTACATACATGTCAAATTTCATATCAATCCGTTCAGTGGTTGCGGCGTAAAAGAGTAACAAACATCTTTGCAAACTTTAGCATTCATAATATTATTGGAATTTTTCTCGTCTATTTCTAATTCTTAATCCAATCTTTCAGATCTTAGAAGAAGCATCTAAATACCCTTTTTTTGCTTGAGGCTTTTAAATTGAGATTCCTAAACGATCAATACGTGCTGAGTATTGAGCAGTGTGTCAGCCCAACAGGAACATTGACAGTTCATCGAATCATCGAAAAATAATGCATAAAAAATCGTACAACAATCAGAACTGATAGGTCCAAATTCGTAATATCGGATGAGTTTTGCATTTGAACACCGGGATACCAAAGATTATTGCCGATCCAGAAGATCTGATGAACTGTCAATGGTCCTGTTGGGTTGATACTCGCCAGAAATTGCCATTCGTGTATCCAATCGCTCTTATTGGAGCAATTCAATTGCCCATAATGTGCTCAAATAAAAGTTTCATTTAGTAACTAAATAACTCTCTCAATAGGTGATTCTGTCTCCCTCTGACCTTCCAAATCCTTCTTGCTGTTAATCTTTAAATTCGCCAAACTCACGTAGTTACTTCTAGAGATACCCTCCCGCCTCTTCTCCTCTTTCGGTGGATTTTTTTCCTTAAACGGCCGAGTATTTTGAAGACTTTGTTGATTTGGACTTTGGTTATTTTGCGCGCTTCGTATCCTCTTTTCTATCGGCAGCGGTGTTTTTATCCTGTTCCGGCCCACGTCTACAAACTTAGGTTCGTTTTTAGGCTCGAATTTTGGCCTGCTAGCCCTATAACTGAACCTAGTGTCGGCAAAATCGGGTCTCTCGTTCTGTAGATGCCTTCTAAAAGTAGGTGTCATAGGTTTGCCCAAGCTAGCGAGTTTAACATCGCTTTTAAGTACATCGTTTTGGACTTTCTTGTCGTTTAAGCGTTTTCTATCTATTTCATCTACGGGTCGAATTCTGTACGAGGATCTGCCTATATTGCTGGGTGATATTGGTCGGTTGATGAAGAATTTACTTCTAGACTTCTCTTTATCATCATTTTCAACCTTATTCCGAACAAGTTCGGTCGAGTTTGGCTTGAATAACCTACTCAGTTTTGGTGATAGCAAATTCTTTGTGAAGAAGTTAGTCTTCTCTGGTTTGGCTTCTACGGGTTTCGGGATGTGTTTCAGACCTTCGGCCATGACGGGACTTTTTCTTAAATGATCTATGTTGTACCTCCTCTGGTCCTCTTCAGGGATCTTCCTCTCAGTGCTGAGACACTCCGGATTCCTCAACATAACATCCGCGACATCGTAGCTAGATTTCTTTGGCAGTAGACTCTCCCCTTTTTTTATAATATTTGATATAACATTCTTAGCGTCAACGTCCATTTTCTTCGAGTTGCTGACGTTTTTGTACCAGTTGCAGTCGATGTACTCGTCGTCTGATGATTCCGAGTCCTCACAGTCGCAGTTTTGTGGGGTCATGCTGGTGTGGCGAGAGAGCGGAGAGGCATCCATGTCGTGTTTGTACTTACTCTCGAGGCCCTCGACGGATTGGTTCCTCAGGAACGCTGGGAGGTCGGTTTCCTCAGCTTTTCTGGTTTTGTTGAGCTGTGAGTCGGGGCTGGTCCTCTTGAGGGGAGGCGGGGAGTCCAGCCACTCGGTTATATCGTCCACCTGAAATATAATAAGATTATAGATATAATGCTGACGGTTCACTAGTGGAAGCGTTATCTTATAGTCCTTTTGAAATTAGTAGCGTTATATAGGGGTTCGCCCCGAACTGAGATCTCGCGATGTCTTATTATTTTTTTTATTTGGTTATTTGGGTAACAAACTGTGACACAATAAAACATAGGCTGTAACTTAAATGGTAAATGAACAGATAATTGTGACACCAACACCGCCTACCACGGATTACTTAAATATCTTATTTGTATGGAATAGCAAAGGATAGTTAAATTCTTAGATTAGGTATCTACATAGATTTTAGAATTTAAAGTAATAGCTTTTTAAATGTACTAGCTCGTGTTGCCGCTATATCTAGAGAGTTGAAATTATTGTTAAAGGAATCAACAAGCCGGAATAAGGGTGAAAGTTTACCAGCATTGGTATGGCATCGAGTTGTGAACTGATGTCAGTTGGTGCTTTGATGATCGTTGAGGGACAATTAAGATAAACTTTGAAAATCGCACCTTTATAATGTTTGTATGGTCATACAAACATTATAAAGTATCTTAAAGACATCGACCCATCTTAAAGACAAGTGTCTTGAAGAATGTCAGAATCTAGTATGTATATCGACATAGACCCATCTTAAAGACAAGTGTCTTGAAGAATGTCAGAATCTAGTGATCTGTACTCTAAACCTAACCATCTATTAATGTACCTAGGTTCACAAACAATAAATAAATTATGAATTATTAAAATTATGAATTTAGCATGTTCTTCCTAAAACCAACTTTAACTGAACTAGGAACTAGCAATTTTACCACATGGGAGGCTAAGCTCATGTTATATGAATAGGATAGATAGAACTCTTTATTGTAAACCACATTAAAACTTAACACATCGCAATGAATCAATAAAATAATATCTATCTAATAGTGGAATACAATGGGCGGTCTTATCACTGAGAATGATCTCTTCCAGACAACCTTTAATTTAATTTAATTTTAATTTATGTATTTATTTCAGATAATTAAAATCCATAGAACGTTAATAACTTAAAAACTAGCTTGAAAAAATTGTATTAGTGCACAATAGGAAAATAATAATAATAAGAAATCATGACCTTTACTTAATTAATAATAATAACAATTTTTAATAATATATAATAAGATCGAAGCGACGCGTGACCCGAGAGCTGGCTCTTATTTGGCCCAGCGAATTAGCATTGCCATCCAGCGTGGCAATTCCGCCAGCATCTTAGGGACGCTTCCGACTGGTAGTGATCTGGATCAGTTGAGCTATCTATAGATCGTTTGTAACGGTCTTTAGATGGCTCAACTATTTCTTGTGTATTTTGTAAATATTAACTTGTATTAGTTTTAAGTTTCTTTCTGTAAATAAAAGTATGTCATTTCATAAAAAAATAATAATAATATACATGTACAATATTTAATCAGAGGCGCGCCTTTCTTGTTTAATGTTAGAAAAGGACTAGACTAAGAGTTATGAGCTTATAAAGTGAGTGAGTGATTTATGAATAAGGAGGTAAGACAGTTTTTTTATTTTAAGTATTTTCTAGTATGTATCTTTATTGTGTTAATTATTGTCTATTAGAAAGTAATTATATAAAAATATATATAATCTAAAATAATCACAAAATATAATATATATATATAATCACAAAATACCTACGTGCAGAGTATTCGCGCTTTGGATGGATTTTACGAGTTTTAGTTGTATCCCCAAATATCCATACGGCCTTGAATAAAATTCAAGCGCGAGCTAGTGACACACACCTGCGTGATGTTGATGCTCTGCCCCACGGCGCTGAGGATGTATCCGGGGCTGGCGAGGGCGGTGTGCGAGCGGCTGAGGGCGGGCGCGGCGGCGGCGGGGGCGGGGCCGGGCGCGGGGCGGGCCGGCGCCCTGATGTGGCTGGCCGACACGCACTTGCCCAGCGCGCGCCCGCCCACGCGCACAGAGATCGTGAAGTCTATGGTCGCGTTCGACTTTGACTGAAAGGTTCACAGGACAGAATTCATTTAATAATTCATAATAATAATAATAATAGCATTCAACACTCGCAAAACGATCAGAAAAGAAAAGGGTTTTGATTAAGACTATACAAAACAGAAGAGGAAAAATGATTGCACATATTATACGACATGACAGCTTCTTAAAGAAAATCATTGAAGGAAAGGTTACATTACTTAACATCAGGTGAGATAGTGGTCAAACGTTAGCCTATTTTGTATTAAAAAAAAAAAAAAAAAAAATTAGAAGGAAAACGAGGAAGACCAACACTTAGTTACATGAGCCAGATAAAAGAGAAGACTGCCATCATGTCGTATAGGCAAGCGAAGGAGGTCGCATTGAAAAGATCAGAATGGAGGAACTTGCATCACTACACCGACAAGAGCTAATCATAGAAGAAGAAGCAGAGCATGCATAATCCTGACCCCACACTAGGATTCCCTGTGTCGTGGGTATCAGAAACTACGAGTACCATGGTACCACAACACCCAGACAGGCTCATGCAAACATTTGTCACAAGGACATAAGCCTCCCCCAAATCCTACATGACATCCTACTAATATTATAAATGCGATAGTTTGTGGGGATGTTTGTCGTTCAATCACTCAACTCAACCGATTTCGATGAAACTTGGAATAGATAGAGTTCATTACCTACTTATCGATAGTTATTTTCTAATAGCATTATGTTACATTTTATCCATATACCATGCGAGCGAAGCCGCAGGCGCAAACAACTATAATATAAACGAGTAGAAAATTAAATTTCATAGGAAAATCGAATGCGGACGCGATGAACGCGCTCCGTTAGAATCCTTATCCTTTCACCACATTATTTCTCCAACGGTCATTGGCCTAGGGCTAGCATACCTCAACCTGTACCAAGGTTAGCAGGAAGAACAAGAAGAAACCAGTGACACAAACAGCAGGTATGAGTCTTGTTGGCATCCCAACATTAATGCAACTAAAGGAGCCATTTCATTCTGGGCCTGGTCCATGTACACTACATAGAAAAATTAGAAAAAATAGGAGATCACAAGAAAAATACAATTTCATTAATTTGAAGACAAATGCGATGGTACAAGAATAGTTCTTCTGGTAAGTTTTTTACTATGTGAACACTATTTGAAGGCCGCCATGTTGGTTTATAATTGGCGTTTGACATGGAATTGACATGATTTGCATGTCATGTTGTTTGATTTGATGTTTTTGTGTTGTCAGATAAATGTAGGTTCTCAAAATGACATTTCAATGGCGCTGTGTGTTGCTCTCTTTTTCGAAGAAAATCTTAATGTACCTTAGAACGAAGTTTAATAAAATAACCAATTAAATACGTTTACTTTATTGCTTAGCCATATTTTAGAGTAGTGTACACAGTGCAGGCCCAGGCTCCATATATTGATGAAACGTCTCTTTTATAGATAGTTGTTGGCAATATATTTTTCCTTCTCTATGCAATATGGCCGAACAGGGACGGACGTCCCTTGTCAACTTATCAGTAAAATAAATTAATGTGAATTTTCAGCGCTTGTTTCTACTCAAGCATCACCAATCCAAATACTGAACCATCCAGCCCAACCCCTAACAGGCACCCCTACAAGTCTTACCTTCATAACCCCGGCATCAGGCACCAAGTCCTCACTCCCCGCGTTACTGGGCACCCTCCTCACCCGACACCCCGCACACCCGCTGCCACAGGAATGCTGACACCGCTCGTGCTGACACTTCATGTGCTGACACTGAGCGCACTGCTGCTGACTGTACGCGTGAACGCAGCACTGCTCCTGCTGACTGTACGTAGTAAGACAGTGACAGCAGGCGTCTTCCTGACAGCAACTTTTGTTCGCCCCACCCCGCTGACAGGGGACTTTGACTTGTACAGGTTGTAAGTGCTGACAGTTCTGAGTGGACGTTACATTTTGACAGTTCTGACAGCTGTGGCAGCAGATGTCGTGCTGACACTCGGGCGTCCCGGGCCCGCAGTGGGGGGAGTGCGCATACTGCAGGATGTCGGCGAGTAAAGTGGGGGGGAGTGGCCCGGGGCTGGACAGGTGCATCACGAGGCTCTCCAGCCATATCTCTATCACCTCAAAGGGCGGTCTGTAAAGAAAACAGGAGTTGACTTATTGTATTTTGTTGTAGCCTATATGCTATTCCAGACTATAATCTATCTCTGTACCAAATTTCATCCAAATCCGTTCGGCCGTTTAGCCGTGATTGAACCACAAACATCCAAACATCCTCACAAACTTTCGCATTTATAATATTAGTAGGATTTAAGAAACTGCTCTTCGCGCATTCTTTTGGGGAAGTACTGATATAATCATCATCATCATCGGCCTGAGAAGTCCATTGCTGGGGTAGGCCCCAGCAATAGACTTCTTAGGCCGATGATGATGGTTAATATGCGAATGTAACTCTGTTTGTTTGTTTGTTAGCTCATCACGACTAATCTTAACAGATCGTAATGAAATTTGGCAAGGAGATAGATTTTAGGGGAATGCAATTTTTTATCTCAAAAATAATCTTGAAGGGGGTGAAATAGGAGTTGAAAGTTGTATGGGCTATCCATAATTCCTCAAGTCTGGCAAATTCCATTTAGGCTTTTGGTAAGAAGTATAGAAATACGTGTTTCAGCATTTTCGCAAAATCATCCCTAATTTGCCCGGGGGTGAAAATGATTATGAATGCGGACGAAGTCGCGGCTAACAGCCAGTATCTTTATATTTGTGGCGAGCTACGCCACCACTATCACTCCGTTGCCGCCTCATTCAAATACCTCTCAGTTGGCATAGCGACGAACAATGGAACGAATTGTTGATTCGGACGGACGACGGTCTGTCAGACTACTTTTACTTTTACTCTAGTCGTGTGCTTCATCATGTTTGCTAATATCTATTATTCTCTGTAAAATACCTTGTACTTATTGTAAATATTATACTGCTGTAAATAACAACTCTGCACTCTCTCTACCCGTCCTGTAGAATCTACACCAACCATATATTTATATATGTTAGTCCTTAAGGTATTGGCCAATATTTTTGTTTACCATAAATCATATTATTATTAGATTGTACTCGAAAGGAGCCTCTGAGAGGCGCTCTTTAATTCTTTCACTACACTGATTCATTCATCGACGGTCCCTTTACAGGGCCATACCTCGACCTGGTCACTGACCTAATACAGGATGACCAAAACAGAATCAGTGACACGACAAGAAAAGAAGAATTAGATGAGGCAGGTGTGTGTTACCTGGCGTCGGGGTCGAGGTGGCAGGCGCGGAAGGCGACGCGGTAGAAGGGCTCCGGGCAGGCGGAGTGCCGGCAGAACTTCTCCGTGAACAGCGCCTCGTTCAGCCCGAAGTCCGAGCGCCGCGGCAGGAAGTCCGGGTCCGCAGACACCCGACCGATTATCTGACAATTTTATAAATTGTACGTATAAAAAGAGGTCAACCGACGAATCCAACTCGGATGGGCAGCGTTTGGGAAACTTCGTCATATCTTCTCGTCGCAGATACCGCAGAGCCTCAAGACGAAAGTGTACAATCAGTGCGTGTTGCCAGTGATGACTTATGGCACTGAGACTTGGTCGCTAACTATTGGCCTCATACACAAGCTCAAAGTTGCACAACGGGCTATGGAGAGAGCTATGCTAGGAGTTTCACTACGTGATAAGATCCGTAATGAGGAAATTCGTAGAAGAACCAAGGTCACCGACATTGCTCTCAGAATTAGCAAGTTGAAGTGGCAGTGGGCAGGCCATAATAGCTCGCAGAACCGATAACCGTTGGTAAAGGTAAAGGTTCTCGAATGGCGACCACGAACCGGGCGACGCAGTGTTGGCAGGCCCCCCACCCGATGGACCGACGACATTGTGAAGGTCGCGGGAAGTCGGTGTATGGAGAAGGCTCAAGACCGTTCGTCGTGGAACTCTTTAGGGGAGGCCTATGTCCAGCAGTGGACTTCTACAGGCTGATGATGATGATGACGTATAAAAAATAAGTATCTGGGTGAAGTTACCAAGTAGATACAAAATTATTATTTTATTTTTACTTCTGTCGATTTTGTTTTCAATGAAAAATGTTGATTTGTCAAAGTCAAAAGGCTTTTATTTCAATAAAATCACTAGGATTCATCATCATCATTTCAGCCGTACGACGTCCACTGCTGAACATAACCTCCCCTACAGACAGAGCGAATTCCTTATCACTTCCACTAGGATTACTTTCTTATAAAATAATAAAATAAAGTTAAATAAGTCAAAATAAAAAATTAATACATACTTATTTGACAAAATTCTTATCTGTCATAAATTCTTTAACTGTACTATGTGTATAATAGGTTTTATCAGATAGGATGTTCTTCACGGATGTTATGACGTGACAGGTTCTTTAAGAATATTTACATGTGAATGAAAAATAAAACTTAAAACTCACCTCGCAGAGTATGATTCCGAATGAGAACACGTCGACCTTTTCATCGTAAACTTTCCCGTTCATCATCTCTGGAGCCATCCAGTAGGGGTTACCCACCACCTGTGCAGACACAGACATAACAATATAATGGACAAAGTAGCGAGCTGGAGGCAATTGGGTATTTAGATGGCTCAGCTGTCTCTCTTGTGTATGTTGTATTGCTACTTGTATTAGTCTTTTTTTTACTGTTAACCTGCCTACCTACTAAGTACCTACGCTTTATTTTATTTTGTGTGATTGTTACCTACTGTTGTTTCTTCTGTTTGCTTTTATCTCTGTCTGTGCTGTATTTGTGTGTGTGTCAAATAAACAATTTAACTATCTATCTATCTATCGAATTCAAATTAATAAATCCCAACACTCATATACTATAATTTGTGAAACTATAGATAGATAGATAACACTTTATTGATCACCATACGGAAATAATACATAAGATCACAATTACAAATTTACACGGCAATACAATGGGCGGCCTTATCGCTAAGAGCGATCTCTGCCAGGCAACCTTAGGATGGACTGGACTGAAAAGATTAGAGAAGGGGCAAGATGGTGTATCTTAAATTATGAAGAAAATTATTAACTATAAACAGAATAAAGTAACTTTCATGGATATGAACATATTTTTCACTAAAAACGGGATATTTACCATAATTACTGAGTTCGGGGAACAAATCAAATCACAAATCATGGTAAAAATGCACGAAAGAAGCCTCTAAGAGGCGCACTTTATAATCCTTTCACTACACTGATTCTTTCATGGACGGTCAAAGGCCCTTTTTAGGGCCACCATACCTCAACCTGTGGTGCAATTGCGTAAGCGTAATGGCAATGAAGTTTGTAACTTTGAGGGTAATTTTAACAATCTTAGCAACATTCAAAACGTTCCAAACTTGACAAGGGAAAACTTCAAGACCTTAGCTTCTTCCTTTTCATGTTTGAAAAACTTCAGATGTCGCTAAAATTGATAAAATCCTCCATAAAATTGCGATCTTCATTACCATTTCGCTTACGCAATAGCCTGACCGGTCACTGACCTAATACAGTCAGATAGCTATTTAGTCCTAACGCAATGTGGTCATATCGAGATTTAGTCATAACTGATATTTAGTCAAATCAAGATGTATTCTTAAAGCTTCTAACCCTATAGATGACCAAGAAAGAATCAGTGACACGACAAGAAGAAGAATGGTAAATTACAAATAAACTACAAATTCATGTCAATAAGTGACAATAACATGTTGTGCCGACCCCACATGAAGTGGGATAAGGGCAGGGAGATGATAATGATGATGAAGTGACAATAAATATATGGTTAAAAAACAGAATTATTTGGGTATACATAAAATCACGCCTGTTTCCCAGTTCTTATTTCGGTTAATAACCCAAAATAAAAAAAGTTATCGTTTCAAGCGGTAACGCTTTGAACCGGGTTGCCGTTTCGAAACGTTACCGTTATAAAAGTTATTTAATAGGTGCTGACCGTGTAGCGCTTCCTGCGCAGCGTGGCGTGGTGCTGGGCGCGCTGCAGCGTGCTGCTGGCGGTGCGCTGCACGATGCGCGCCAGCCCGAAGTCCGCCACTATCACTGTTTTATCCTGCAACAAGTACAGGGAACTGTTTCTCTCTCTCTCTCTCTCTCAGGGAATTTCTGACATTTTATAAATAAATAAATAAATAAAATCTTTTTATTTCGGACAACATAGATCCATATGGGGTTAGTAACACAATAAAATACAGTAAATGGTTAATAGGCAAATCGAAACATAAAATTCAAATAAAATTAAATTTAAATTTAACGCAGGACTAATTCACAGAGTGGTCTCACCAGAGTGGCGGGACTTTTTCCGGGATCACTCTGCGAATCAGGCCTGCCCACAGCGGCGAGGAGTATCTATTAGCTATAGTTTTCAGGATGCTGTTGTGACTGTCGCGCAGTTTTTATAACACCCAAAAAAAATTAGAAAAAATATTAGGAAGTGTGATGGTCGGGTTAGGATAGTAGGAACTAGGGAGGAGAATAGTAGCAAATAGCACGGTAGGAGATAGGATAGTAGAAATTAGAATAGTAGATCCCATCCTTGAATAGTAAATGCTATTACTCTTTGGATGAATTTATGAATGACAAATAATTTTTTTTTTCCTAACTTATATTAATCAATTTATTTTTCTATTCTTATATTATTATTATTTTAACTGTCTGACATTGATTATTCAATTTTATCAAGATGTTTCGATGTTGTCTTTTTTTATTTTTTGCATGTTTAGTTTATATTATCTAATTTTGATTTCATTTAAATTAAAAAAATTAAAATTAAAATTCATTTATTTCAGACAACAATTTAGGTCCATAATATGTTAGTCACAAAGTTTTCTTAGTCTAGGTTAGTAGTATTAATGAGAGTTATAATAATTAAAATTTAGGAATAATTTCAAACACTGCAATCACTCAATGATGTTGCTATTCCATCATTATTTGATTACAGTGTTTGAGAAACGGGCTATCCCATTTATTGGATAGTGCATTCAGGATGGTGTTGGGACTCCCGTGCAGCCTGCATATCATGTCATGGCAATAATGTAAATAATTATTAATTTGATTTGATTGTCTATTGCCCCAAATGATTTTATTATTTAAATTATTATCAACTGTAATTAATTTTTTACACACTATCTTTAAGTCACAAGTTATTTTTATAGGAAGGTGGTCCGACCACATAACATCGTAGCATACCTTAGTGTCCATAACAGAGTCCCATGCAGCCTGAGTCACGACGCAGTGGTCCAGCCACCGGCGCGAGCCATGCGCATCACTGACAAACGTATATTCACTTGAACGCATACCTAATTTTCTGTAATCAGCACAGCACCACGTTTGTTCTTCACAGAAACTTACTAATTCATTACTGAATAGCTCAAATGGATGTGCGTTATAGTCACCCAACATAAACACTGTTTCTATACCACAACACTCAATAATAGCGCTTATTTCACTAAGGCAGGCTGTGAACTCCGGCAAGTTATCGAGACACTGCGTAGGCATGTATACGCTGAACACAATGAAGAACCGGTTTGCTACCTCGAACTGCACCGCTGATAAGCGGTCGCTAGCACAGTCAATCACGGATACTGAGGTGAATGCATTTTTTCGCCACAATAAAGCTACTCCACCGTAAGGCCGGCCGCGTAACAAACCGGTTGACAAATCGACCGAAGATTTACCGGCGTACTCGAAGTCAGCGTGAAGAGTTCCGAGGAAGGGTAGGTCTTGAGGAAGTAGCCAAGTTTCTTGCAACGCTACGATATCAGCGGATTGGCACAACCGGTTCACACACGTAGCGTAGCATATTGTTATTTAAAAATTGCACGCCTGAACAGGCAGAATACATTGCTACTTTTATAAAATGTATAACATCTATAACACATGTATTTCAGGCAATAAAAAGTATGATTTATGATTCATCAAGAACATACATTTTAAAAAGGGAGCCAAGTTTAAGTTTCAATATGCGGGGTTTTCGACTTCACCGACAAAAGAATTGAGATCTAAATGGGTGCCAAGTTCTGCCAAGCTCTAGATCTGACGTAGCGGAAAATAGGAAGTAGGAAGATTTTTTTTTATTTTTTGCCTTATTTGTAAGCTCTTAATGCAAACGGTTGTCGGTTCGGCGAGCTATACAACTCGCAAAACTGACCACCGTTGGGGAGTAAAGGTTCTCGAATGGCGACCACGAACCGGGCGACGCAATGTTGGAAGGCCCCCCCACCTGATGGACCGAGGACATTCTGAAGGTTGCGAAAAGTTGGTGCATAGAGAAGGCTTAAGACCGTTCGTCATGGAACTCTTTGGGGGAGGCCTATGTCCAGCAGTGGACTTCTATAGGCTGATGATGATGATGATGAATGCATAATTGTGTGATTTATAAGCATACCTCTTTCTCATTGAAGCACTTTTATGATGATACACTACTAGGTATATTCTTTTTATGTATTATAATAACATACTTAAACTCTATATTATTTATGAGTTATATTTACGTATTTATTCTCCCTCTATTGTTTTTTTTTTTTTGTAGAACTCTTTGTATATTGTATATTATTATATAGTCGCATGTTTATTTTAGTTACCAGATCGTACGTCACTGCAGCCCTGAACTGAAAATCAGCGCTGTTAACTCGTTAGCAGCACATGCTGAGCTCAGGGCTTTTCATACTTACTGTACATGGCAGCGCTTTCCACGCACATACCTACACTTGTTTTCTCTCTTTCTGCCCACCTCTATGGTTTTTGTATTTGTGTGTGTCATACTTTTGTTCTTGTTGTTGTGTACAGTTTGTGTGAATAAATGATTTCTACTTCTCCTACCTCTCTGACGAGACAGTTGTGTGAGTTGAGGTCGCGGTGTATAACGTTCCGGCGGTGCAGGTACCCGACGCCCGCCGCCACGTCGCGCGCCAGCCGCGCGCGCAGCCGCCACGGCAGCGACACGCCCGGCTCCTGACCAAAACATTAACACTATTAGGGGGACTATACAGACAATTAGGGGGAATATGCAGCCAATTAGGGGGAATATACAGCCAATTAGGGGGAATATAACGCCAATTAGGGGGAATATAAAGGTAATTAGGGGGAAAATAATAGATAATCAGGGAAAATTTAAACATATTAGGGAGAATTTGGCCCCGGCTGAAGAATAGGCCCCTCTCAATCTGCTCGTTGATGTCGTAAGAGGAACTAAGGGAAAAAAGCTAGGGGATCGGTGACAGCGTCCCCTATTTTTAACAACCATAGCTCGAACTGCGCTCGCCAACCCGCGTGCCCAGCGTGGTGAGTACGGGCAAGTTCCCCCATCATGATAGGAAGTCGCTATGTAAATCTGTGGGGGAGGCCGATGTTTAGGAAAAGACTTCCAGCGGCTGGAATGATGGCGATGGTTACCTGTATAAGTTGATGCAAGGTGCCGCCCGCGACGTACTCCGTGACGAGATGCAGCCGCTTGTCCTTGTACACGACGCCCACGAACTTGAGTACGTTTGGGTGCGAGAGCGACCTCAGTACTGCCACCTGCAAGAAACATTCAATTGTTATATAATTAAAAACTGATATTTCAGTATCGTTATTCTTTTTATTTTCGTTATTATGTTCTCAACAGTTCCCTCTCCTGTGCACTACCTTCACATCTCCTGTCCACAACCACAAAGGTATGTACACACACCTATGTACTGTTTTTATGTGCAATAAAGAATTTTCTATCTATCTATTTATATAGAATTTATGTAGCCGATTTTTTATTTATTTATTTATTCTTTAAAAGTAGTTACAATGAAGGTTGTATGCATCTAAAAAATCAAGAGAGGTTTGTCTTAGATAAGTCGATGTAGGCCTATTGGGATGTTCCCAGACTTCCGAGAAATACATTGTTATATTTAGCTCAGTTTTAATTGTTATTGCATGTCGTGTCACTGATTATTTCTTGGTCATCCTGAATTATGTCAGTGACCAGGGGTGCTATTGCGTAAGCGAAATGAGAATGAAGATCGCAACTTTGAGGATGATTTTATCAATGATAGCGACATCTGAAAGGTTTCAAATATGAGCAGGAAGAATTTAAGATCGTGAAGTTGTCCCTTGTCAAGTTTGGAACGTTTTGAATGTTGCTATGATTGTTAAAATACCCTCAAAGTTATGGACTTCATTGCCATTACGCTTACACAATTGCACCACAGGTTGAGGTATGGTGAAAAGGGCCTATGACCGTCGGTGAAAGGATCAGTGTAGTGAAAGGATTAAAGTGCGCCTCTTAAGGCTCCTTTCAAGCACATTCATTTTTTCCACTGAACATACAAAAGGGAGCCTTAGTATAGTCTGGTGTCTGTCTGTCTGTCACACACAAGCAATGGTCCTTATTACACACCTCTTTGAGAAAGTTCCTCTGCGCGTCGTCGTCCACCCTGTAGAGTTGCTTCAGCACCATGACTTCATTAGTAGCGCGGTGCGTCACCTTGTACACCTCACCGAAAAACCCAGAGCCTAGCAGTTCACCCTGTAACAAACACAATTATATAGATTTTTCTTTTCTGTCACACTTTTTTTTTCTTTTTAAGAGCCACATTTTTCCATAAGAAATTAAAAAAAAATTAATATTAGCTACATATATTGCAAAGTCAAAGTATACTTTATTGTTTGATATACATGTCATAAAGATGTCAAGTTCTATACAAGGTGAATCATAATATGGCTTATTCTACACCGAATTGGCAATAAAGTATGTTCTACGACTTTTGGAAATTCGATATTTTTCATTGAAAAAACTCTATGCGAAAATCAGCAAATTTGGTGGTCAAATCAGGTCAAACTCAATAAATCAGCTGTTTTGGTTAGGTAGCAATCTTGATTCCGAACTTCATGTACGTTTAGTTATTAGTTTTAAAGATGATAAAATACCTAAATCAGCTAATTTGAGAAAGTTTTCGAAAAAAAAAATAAATAATATTGAAGTTCTTTTTCGCTAAAATTATTTATTTTCGTTGATAGAATAACCCCCTTTCGGGATGGAATACATACATGTTAGGAATAACCTTGTATTATCTCTTTTTGATGATAGGCAAACCCTCTTGCGGGATGGTATACATGTTATGAATCACGTTGTATACTATTGAAGCAATGTATTATTTACCTGCAGCAGGTCGCAGGGGCGGAACACCTTGTGCGTGGGGTCGGGCTCCGCGCGGAACGAGCGCGCGCGGCTCAGCGAGCACAGCACTGCGCCGCCCTCATCCGCCTCCTCTCCGCTGCGCAAACACTTTTATCAAAGCTCATTCCTAATATATTTTTTATACTACCTGCTCGTCAATGGCATATTATGTGTCATGCAAACCTTTCCTAAAGTAAGTCATTACAGCCCTACGGTCTAGCCGGGTCATAATGTTGTACTGAATTTCATTATTTCCCATGGGACATAATGTGATTTGAATTTGGAATGCAACCCATGTAGTCGTGCTTGATCGAGGTTGGTTTCAAAAATGTTTGGGTGCAATGAGATTTTATTCTAATTAGGCTGTATGTTAACATTTTCTTTACACTGCCTACAAATTAAAAAAAAGAAAAACATGAAAACTTTTTACGAAATTCATTTTCACCCGCGCACTAAGAAGGATTTATTCTAATGTCGAACTGACCACTACAGAATAGACTACAAAAAAAGAAAAAAAGGCGCCAAGTGCTCAAACTGCTGTGCTGTTATCTACATCGAAATTCAGTTTCGATTCAAATAAACTTCTAAAAAATGTCAAGTGACGACGACAGTGATTTTGATTCGACTCCAGAATGCATACAATCTGAAGCCTCTGGTATAGTTGGAAACTTACTTCCAGAAAAATCATTTCTGTCTACTTAACAGTCATTGTTTTCAATTGCCTCGCAGAAAGTATAAAAAGTAGAGAATGCATCGCGGGCTTAAATGTGTAATTGTCTTGGGCGATCTTGAACCCCTCGTACTCAGGATTCTTGCCTTAACTCCCTCGCTCCGCTCGGGAGTTAACCATAGACTCCTTCGTTCTCGGGGTTCAATATAGCGCCCTTGACATAATACACTACCTTAAGCCCTTGTTGCATAATCTACTATTATCATCATCTCCCTGCCCTTATCCCACTTCATGTGGGGTCGGCACAACATGTTTTTCTCTTCCACTCCCCTCTATCAGCCGTCATATCAGTATTCACTCCTTTCTTCACTTTCACTCATGTCATCTTTTACACAATCTATCCAATATTTTATTTAAATTTACTATCACGAAAATGGCTTATTCTACACCCAATTGGAAGTTTACTCTACGACTTTTGGAAACTCAAATTTTTTTATTGAAAAAACACTGCTTGTGGTCAAATCGGTTCAAACTCAATAATGGAGCTGTTTTAGGTAACAATCTTTGTCATCCTTATAATTAACTAGCTGTTCCCCACGGCTTCGCACGCGTGATTTTTCATACAAACGTTTTAACCCCTTTTCAACCTCTGATATTTTAAAAATCCCTCCTTAGTGGATGTTATTGTCATATAGGACAGCTACTGTCAAAATTTCAACTTTATACAAGGTGATTCATAATATGTATTCCATTCCGAAAGGGGCTTATTCTACAAGCAATTAGCAATAAAGTTTGTTCTACGACTTTTGGAAATTCGATATTTTTTATTGAAAAAACTATGCGAAAATCAGGTCAAACTCAATAAATCAGCCGTTTTAGGTAGCAATCTTGATTCAGAACTTCTTGTACGTTTAGTTATTAGTTTAAAGACGATAAATATACAAAAATCAGCTAATTTGAGAAAGTGAAAAAAAAAACAAAAAAATAAAATGAAAATATTGATGTTTTTTTTCGCTAATATTATTTCTTTTTGTTGATAGAATAACCCCCTTTCGGGATGGTATACATGTTATGAAACACCTTGTAGATTCATTGGACCAAAGTTGAGTATTTAAGTAAAAAAAATGTATCTGTTCTGTTCTGACCTATTTATAAGCACATGTAAATATGTCAAAAGATGAATAAATTGAAATTGAAATTGAAAAAGTAGTATAAAAAAATCTACTATATTGTCTTTGGTTATAATATACTCACACATCAAGAAGTTTAGACATGCTGCTGCTGCGTTCCTTCTCTCCCAACAACGGCGAGGTTGGAGTCTGCCTTCTTTTTATGACCCTGCTCCTCCCCCCATCCTCCCCCTTCCTCTTAAACAGCCTCTCCTTCTTACCCTGATTCTCGTCAACCCTATTAAGCTCAGAACATTTTCCTTGTAAATCAGTCTTTGTATTGTTATTGTTTTTTAATTCATCTTGGATTCTCTTGTCTATGGGTTTGTCGGGTAGGATGTTGCACATGATTCGTTTGCTGTTACGGGACGTTGTCTCTGGATTGTGCTCTATGGTTAGCTGTAACGTATAATAATACATCATTTATGTTAGATCGTTATTTTGTCCTTGTCGTAGCTTGCCAAGACGTGCCAAGGGGGTTAGTTAATAGTAATTTTCGAAATGATGCCACGACTAGCTTGCGCCCATAAAATACCTACGCCCGTGGTACCTACATAAAAAGTAGCCAATATGCTATTCTAGGTAAAGAATTCCTTATATTCCAAGTTTCAACGAAAACGGTTCCGCCATTACGGCGTGATTGAACCACAAACATCCAAACATCCTCATCATCTTTCGCATTTATTATACTAACTTACGCCCGCGGCTTCGCACGCGTGGTACCTACATAAAAAGTAGCCTATATGCCTAGGTAAAGAACTTTATCTATTCCAAGTTTCAACGAAATCGGTTGAGCCGTTACGGCGTGATTGAACAACAAACATCCTCATTAAGTTTCTTCATTTATCATATTAAAAGGATAGCTAGGAAGTAGGATAGGTACACAGTAAAGATGAAAATGGCACAAGGTAGTTTTTGTGGTTTTCTGTATGTTTATTTTTAGTACTGTGGCATTAAAAATTATGTAATGTATACGTCTGATGCCCCATCCAGACTCTCCACGAGGCTACACGAGGGAACGCGAGTGCGAGAGTGAGGACGGTGCGCTCGTGTCCCCTCGTCTTCCCTCGCCTCGCCTCGCTGTCGCTCCGCTTCGTGTCGTTTCGGGCGCGAGTCAAAGGACGCGAGATAAAAGACGTAGAGAAAGACGTAGCGGGCAACTGAATAAATCGAGAGTAACTAACACTCCCGCCGCCTGCACTCGCCAAGACTCGTGCCGAGAGCCTCTACGAGGCGCCTCGCGAGAGTCTGGATGGGGCATTAGCGCAGGCGACTGTACCTAATGGGTGTTTTGTGTTACCTGTAAGAGTGTTGGCGGTTGGGCGTCGAGCGCGGAGACGCGCGGCGGAGCGCCGTTTATCTCGAGGATGCGATCTCCGATGTGTAACGTCACCACCCCGCACGACGAGTCGAACCTACGTACATAGACATAGACAAACATTTATTCACAAACTTGGCACACAATACACGTCACAATAAAAGCAAGACACAGAGAGCGAAAAAATGAAACAAAGACAGAGAGGTAACACACAAAAACTTATAAAAAAGAACACGTGAGATGTTATTGTGCAAAGGTAATGAGGGTTGTTTCACAAACACGTGGTCGGGCGCATATCATCATCATTTCAGCCGTTCGACGTCCACTGCTGAACATGGCCTCCCCCACAGGCAGAGCAAATTCCTTATCATGTGGGGGGATTTGCCCATACTCTCCACGATGGGCATGCGGGTTGGCGAGCGCAGTTAGAGCTATCGTTGTTAAAATGAGGGACGCTGCCCATCCCCTAGCCTGCCTAGCCCGCCTGCCCGGGCGCATATTTTGTACTGAAAATGAATAGTCGGTTTACACGTACCACATTTTGCCGTCATTATCGACCGCGATGCCTTAGGGGAGTAGTCAGAGGCACCTCCAAACATTGCATTTTAACAAGCCCACTTTTTCAGCACCAATTACCAAAAAATCACTCCAGAATCACATAAGATACCCACTTCTGCAAAATGTGGGAATGTTAGCTCAGTTAGTAGTAACTCTGCCTTCTGCGCTAGAGGTCGCGGGTTCGATTCCCGCACAGGACAAACATTTGTGACTAACACAGATGTTTGTTCTGTGTCTGGGTGTTAAATATATATCTATTATGTATATCAGTCTCTGGTACCCATAGTACAGGCTATGGCTAGTTTGGGATCAGTTGACCGTGTGAATATGTCCGGAATATTTATTTATTATTTATTCGGATATACCTCTGACTACTTTCTTGAGACATCAAGGATATGAACGCCTGAGGATGTCTACCATTATTTTTAAAAACAATAATAAAATACATTTTTAAACACGTGGGCGCCGATTTTGACAATAATAATTGTGTATAATAGAACTTATATAATAGAACTTACTAGGAAATAGGTCGTAGGTACGATAATTTAAGTATTAAATAAATAAATAAATATTCCGGACACATCAGTTCACATCACACACGGTCAACTGATCCCGAACTAGGCATAGCCTGTACTATGGGTACCAGAGACTGATATACATAATAGATTAATATTTAACACCCAAACACAGAACAAACATCTGTGTTCATCACAAAAATGTTTGTCCAGAGCGGGAATCGAACCCGCGACCTCTAGCGCAGAAGGCAGAGTTACTACCAACTGAGCTATGAGGCCAGTCGAATTTTTTTACTGATCAAGTCATAAAATCCACTGAATTACGCGGTACACTGAACACAATATTCACAGCGATTACGAAATTATTTCAAATGATACAAGGCAGTACGTGTGACGCCCACTAAAGCTTCTACTGCATCTGATTCATTTGGTAGTTGAAGGAAAACCGACCGAGTGCGTACAAATACGTAACCGACATTCGAGTGCGATATAAACCCGGCTGCACACTATATTGTAGCGATAAATCAATATTATAACATTAATAAATATGAATATGAATAAATATGAATATTATATGTATTTTAGTTTTAAGGTATATATATATCTATGGGCCCTGTATTTGTACAATGACAAATACATTTCTTATGACACGATAACTCGTGTCACTGTTGTGTGTCATAAGAAGAAGTATATAGTCAACATCAAAAGTATTTTCTTGTCGTGTCACTGGTTCTTTCTTTGGCAGCGTTGAGATGTGGTTGCCTTAAAAAGGCCAATGACCACTGGTGAACGAAACGGTGTAGTGAAAGGATTAAAGCCACAAAACTTCTTTCAAATCCCTATATGTAAATCGGTCATTAGTTAGAGAGCAATGTACTGACACATGCACAAACAAACAAGCGAACGGTGAACAAAGATGTGGGGTTTCCGTCAAAATTACAAAATTCTTGCGATATGATGCGGCCGGAAAGTAAATAACCCACGACTGGCACATTAGCCGTGTTGGGCTAGTGGGAGGTAGTCCGACTTTCGATCCGTAAGTTCAAATTCGTAAGTTCGTAAGGGCTATATTAATTAATTTGTGCTATAATAAATAATTATAATTTTTTATGCTACAAATCAGGACTAAATGTATGACTTATAAGTATTATGAATTTTTTTTAACGGTTTTCTTTTTTGTGCTCTCTGATTGCTGTATTTTTTTTTGTTATTTGATTTTTTTGTTTATTGACATGTGTTATTATTTTTACTGAATTATTTTACTTATTGACATTGTATTTAGTTAATTAGCTTGATTTATCTTATCTTATTCTGATGACTACTCTATTGTATTAGGTCTGACCTGTAATGATAGACGTAATGTTTTAAATAAATACAAAATACAAAAATCCCGGTCAAAAGATTTTTATATTCGAACATATGTGCGCATCAACAAGTATGAATGTTTCTATTTGGATTGATGTGCGTGACAAATGCTCAGAACGGTGACGGAAAACATCGCGAGGAAGCCCGCGGCTTAGTCAGCTCCACACCAGGGCCGGATTAACCCTATCAGCCCTAGGCAATGCAATTCACGGATTCCGAATTAACGGTTACCTTACCTATATCGTCAAATACAGCTATTTTTAGTTCTACTACGTATAAAGTACTGGCGTACGCCCGCGGCTTTGCTCGCGTGGTATCTTGATAAAAGGGGCAGTTTTGAAAAACCCTTAAGGTGAGGGTTTAATTATTTTATGATTTTTGAATAGTTTTTTCCCAATAACCGCAAAACGCACAGTTTTGATTTTTATGACAAAGATAACTTGAGCATTTTATTTACGTAAATCCAAGACAGAAATGCCATTGATAAAACTTTTCTCGATAGATAGAAGTTGGGTCCTCTGCAAAAGTTTTTTCGAAAATATTCTGAGACTATCTAACAAAAATAATTTTTTTTTTAAATATTTTGTTAGACAATAGCATTGGGTAACTAAATCCAAGACACTTTTTAAAAAAGTGTTAGTTTTTGAGATAATCGATATTTTCTTATATTTCGCTTACGTCGATTACTTTCGAGCGCCTTCTAACGCTTGCTATCTCTTTCCGCATTCAATTACAGTACATAGCGCTGTCACTTTCTTCACTCCGCCCACTCGACAATTTATTATGATTTTTGTATCCTCTTAAATACGTATTTCATTAACTGACTTTAAGAGTATTTGTACCAAGTTTCAGATAAATCTCTCCATGCGTTCAGATTGTCCCATACAAACTTTGACATCTCATTACATACACCCTTTCAAGGGGTTATTTTGATAATCTAAAAATACAGTTTTTCCATATTTCTTTCATTCATGATTTTAAGTTAGTTTCAAATCTGTAGGTTCAAGGAATACGATTTTTCATACAAACGTTTATCCCCTTTTCACCCTCTTAGTAGTTGATATTTTGAAAATGCCTCCTTAGTGGACGTTTGGCATATAAGGAAGCTACTGTCCAAATTTCAGCTTTATAGCTTCAGCGGTTTGGGCTGTGCGTTGATCGCACGTTGAGGCCTTGTTCTTTTATATATACAGATATTATCTACTGACAACATGCGTCGAAAAAAAGGAATAAAATCGACGAAGTATACAACGTTTCAAAACAAAATTCGTTCGATGAAACGTTTATTTTTCTTAGTGCGTGCAGGGGGCCCCTCGTCGATGCGGGCCCTAGGCAGTTGCCTAATCCGGCCCTGCTCCACACGTCTTGACTCTGTCCTGTGGATAAGGTCGACTAGGCTGAGAGGATGGTACAGGTGCTGGGCAAGCCTACTCCATCTAAACATGTCCCAGGCACTACAACGTCCTGTGAGTAAAAAGTTCCAGTCGGCACGGCCGGGATTCGAAACCAAGACCGAATCGAAAGTCGAGGTCCCCACTCGGCCAACACCGCCCACATCCATATCAACAACATCATATACATATCCTGCATAGGGAGATGTGTGTCTAGCGCACATTGAACACGCTATCAACCTCATACGCAGTGTCCACAACTTTGGTAGTTTCCCCTAAATATAGGGTTTTTTCTTGGTGCATAGGGTATTTTTTAGGGTAAAGAATTTCTTAGGGTATTTTTTGGGGGAAAAAATTGACTGTCTGAAGAAAAAAACCCACTAGAATTAAGCAATTGAAGTCTACGGTAAAAAAATACGATTTTTTTTTGTTCTCTACACTTTTCAGGGGAAAACTGTGCAAATGTTCTTTAATTTAGTGTATTTTCCACTGAGTCGGGGGGAAAACTAAATTTCAGGGTTGGCAACACTGCTCATACGATTTGGTTCCAGTGAGTCACCACTCGTCGCGACGCCTCTGAGTCACGGGAGCCTAGCGTCACTATGTGGACCGATCACGTACGCATTCTAAGTGGGTAAACTTAAGCTTGCGAAATCGACGTTACTTAAAATATTAGTACCTGCTTCCCTCAACTTGGATTTTTTTTATACAACTGCCCACCTGTAGGTTAGTGGTTACCGTAGCCTACGTACGCGTTGCCGACCCCGTACCCGCCCATCCCTTTTAAAACAAATAATCAGTGCGTGTTGCCAGTGATGACATGAGCATGATTGACATGAGCACCGGTGGAGTGGTGATAGCAGCTCCGCCTTACAATCTACATACAGGTCGTGGGTTCGAATCCCGGTCGTGCTCCAATGGATTTTCGGAAAATTTAAGACGTGTGCGTATACTAGACGCTGAAGGAAATCATCGTGAGGACACGGCATATACTTGAACCTATAAAATCAAAAACATGTGCACGAAAGGAGCCTCTACGCCCTGGGCTCAAGGAACAGGGTCGTACTAAGATGGGTTCCGGGGCACGCGGGAATCGACGGTAACGAGTTTGCCGACGACCTTGCGCGCGCCGGGGCAAATGGTACTATGATAGGCCCTGAGCCTTTTTGCGGCGTACCAAAAAGCCTGGCTCAAAGAAGCCTCTTGCTTTCGTGCTTCGAAGAATCGACCAAACTCTGGATAAACTCTTCGGGCATGAACCACTCTAAGTTACTTATAAAAGCCTTCGATAAACAGTACACCAACCGTATCCTAGCGCTGAATAAGACCAATCTTCGCATTATTGTTAGAGCCTTAACTGGACACTGTTGTCTTAATAAGCACATGTTCAAACTAAGGCTATGCGACACACAAACCTGCAGGCTATGCAAGGAGGCGGACGAAACGCCTCTACACCTGCTATGTGAGTGCGGAGCACTTATGCTCAAACGTAGCATCCATTTGGGAAAGCACATCCTCAGCCCAATGGAGCTAAAGCAACTCACCCCAAAGAAAATCCTTCAGTTTTTAACAGCTGCTGGGCTTTGCGGTGAACTTTAAAGGCCCTGTAAAGGGGCTCCACAGATAAAGTGGCGATCACAATAGGCCAGTTGTGGCCGCAGTGACACCATAGCCACAAAAAGTAAATAATAATAATAAGGAGCCTCTAAGAGGCACACTTTAATTCACTACACTGATTCTTTCACCGACCATAGGCCCTTTTCAGGGCCACCATACCTCAATCTGGTCACTGACCTAATACAGGATGACCGAGAAAGAATCAGTGACACGACACGACAAGCAAGCAAGCAAAAAAGCATAAATATTAAACTTGAAAGCTCCCTATGCAACATGCACACAATAAGTTAGTACCTATGGCATGTGAGTTGAATGCAGAGAGACAGCGCAGCTCGGAGTAACGCTCTCGCGACGCCCGAGATTTTGCCGCCGCATTGTGAACTGCACCATACATTTTAGTGTTATTGATGTTGATTAGTTATTGTTCATGTGGGGTTCATGTGGATTAGTGTTATTCATTATGTAAGTTAATTTTATTGATCATGTGGATTACTTGTTGTTAATGTGGGGTAATGTTATTGACCATGTGGTTTAATTTTATTGATCATGTGGATTACTTGTTGTTAATGTGGGGTAATGTTATTGATCATGTCTTATTGACCATGTGGGTTAATTTTATTGATCATGTGGATTTCTTGTTGTTAATGTGGGGTAATGTTATTGATCATGTGTTATTGACCATGTGGGTTAATTTTATTGATCATGTGGATAACTTATTGTTAATGTGGGGTATAATGTTATTGATCATGTGTTATTGACCATGTGGGTTAATTTTATTGATCATGTGGGTTCGTGTTACTGATCATTTGGGTTAATGATCTTTATGGATCAAGTTTGAATACTATGGGTTCTTGTAAAATTGGCCATTTAAGTTAATTGTTAATTAACTGATAATTAACTTTTGTTTATTAATTAATTATTAACTTACATGGCCTTATATACTTATTAATTATGTAGGAAATGAAAACAGAAAACAATAATTTTCCTTGATTGTGCAATTTATTAATATAATAAGTGAGTAGCGTTATCATCGCGCCACTGTAAGTAGGTACTTTGTGATTATCTAATTTAAAGGTGGCCTAAAAATGTAGAAATCCATGTATTGTGTATCAAAAGCTAAGAGTACCACAACACCCAGACTCGGAACAAATATTTACAGATAATGCAAACATTTGTTCCGGCACAGCGATCGAACACGCACGTCTCGCGTCTCAGCCGGGCTTGTGCCTGCTAGGCAACCGAGGTCAAAATAATTGTTGAAAGAATTGTTAGTGTAGCAGGCCGTGTCAAAGATGTGTGAAAACCTCCACTTAAGTTGTTAGTGAGTTAAGAGAACTACGAGTACATTCCAGCTACTCACACGTCTCAAACAGAACAGTCCGTCCACGTCACGTCTCGTCTCACGTCACGTCTCACGTAACGTCACGTTATCACCAGACAAGTCACTAAACAGACACGCGTCTCCCTTTCTCTCTCCCTGTCTATCGAGTGGAGAAAGACTGAGATCGCTAGCGTCGCGTTCGTAGCGTTGCGTTGCGTGGCGTGGGTCTAATGTAGTTCTTAACGAGTCGCCATACTAAATGTGAGGGATCTAACGCTATTCTTTGGATGAATTTATGACTGACAAATAAACTATTATTATTATTACTTCTTAAATTAATCAATTTATTTTTCTATTCTTATATTATTATTATTTTTTCTGTCTGACATGAATTATTCAATTTTAAATTAAGATGTTTCGAATTGTTGTCTTTTTTATTTTTTTGCATGTTTAGTTATAATATCTAATTTTGATTTAATTTATATTGTTATTTAAAAATTGCACGCCTGAACAGGCAGAATACATTGCGACCTTTATAAAATGTATAACATCTATTAAACATGTATTTCAGGCAATAAAAAGTATGATTTATGATTTATGATTTAACGCGGACGTGGTCCACTTGTGAACAATTAGTGAGAAAGCAGCGTGTCTGTTTAGTAACTTGTCTGGTGAAGACGTGACGTGTCTTGAGACGTGTCGTCTAACTTTCGTCGGAAATACACTACCTCTTATTTAGGTATAAAACCTCGGCCTATCTCCCTGTTGCCATACCCTAATTCAGGGTCCACATGAGAGACCACCTAACTATCTACTACCTGTAACCAACCATGTGAAAGCAATACCTAAATGTATTGAGTACTGAGTGAGACGTGACGGAAGACGTGTCGTGAGATGTGATGTGAGACGTGTCGTGAGATGTGACGTGAGACGTGACATTGAGAGGTGACGTGAGACGAGTGCGTCGGTGTAAGGTAGGTCTCATACAGTAGTGAGTGAGACGTGACGGGAGACGTGTCGTGAGACGTGACATTGAGACGTGACGTGAGAAGAGTGCGTCGGTGTAAGGTAGGTCTCATACAGTAGTGAGTGAGACGTGACGGGAGACGTGTCGTGAGATGTGACGTGAGACGTGACATTGAGACGAGACGAGTGCGTCGGTGTAAGGTAGGTCTCATACAGTAGTGAGTGGGACGGGGCAGTGGGCTGTGGGCAATGGGCCATGGGCAGTGGGCACTCACTCGGTGACGGTGAGCGAGGCGGGGTGCAGCGGCGAGGGCGCGGGCGCGGCGCGGAGGGCGCAGGAGGGCACGCCCACCACGCGGATGCAGTGCGCGCCCGCGCTGCTGCTGTAGCAACCCCCGCTACAACAACACAACCATAACATTGATGACATAATGCTAATAATAAATAAATATCATCATCTTCCTGCCCTTATCCCACATCATGTGGGGTCGGCACAACATGTATTCTTCTTCCATTTCCCTCTATCAGTCGTCATCTCAGCACTCACTCCTTTCTTCACCATATCCACTTTCACACAGTCCATCCATCTTTTCTTTGACCTATCTCTACTCCTACATCCATCCACATTCATATCTAACACTCTTCTTGTCACATGACATTCTTCTCTCCTCATGACATGCCCATACCAAGCTAACCGATTACTCCTCAGCTTTTCCGTCAATGGCGCCACTTTCAAACTCCCTCTTACATACTCATTCCTTATCTTATCCATTCTAGTCACTCCACACATCCACCTTAACATTCTCATCTCCGCTGCGTGCAATCTTCTTTCATCCGTCCCTTTGGCAGCCCAACACTCAGATCCATACAATACGACAGGTCTTATGACCGTTTTGTAAATTTTCCCCTTAAGTTTAAGGGGCATTCGCCGATCACATGTGGTTGCGGTGACCTGTCGCCATTTCATCCATCCTGCATTTATTCTGTTCCGCACATCCCTGTCAATCTCACCATAATAAATAAATAATAAATATTAAATAAATAATTTACATTGCGGATTATTATCTAATTAAAGGTAAAAATGACATGATGCCTGAACTAGAAATTAACCTGTATCTCAAGCGGAAAAAAAGGCTAACATTATTAAATCAAAGTAGGTACTTATAAATATTCAAATAAATAAACTTAAAATTATGAAACTTAAAATCTGTATGATGAAATATAATAATTCATGCTGTTTAAACTTACATCAATTTTCGTATTAAATAACTTAAAAACTAGAAAGTGGTTACTGAAAGATAGGGTGGTTACCGAAAGATATAACTCCAAGAAGATACCTAATATTATTAGTTATTGATAGTATGAAGTGGCAGTTATACGAATTATTAAGACCATGTTGACATACATGAAAATTAAATTCTAAATATCTGCTGGCATGCTATAAAATCAGTATTAACGAACAATCCTACTAATATTATTTAAATGCGAAATTTTGTGAGGATGTTTGGATGTTTGTTATTCAATCACGCCGTAACGGCTCAACCGATTTCATTGAAACTTGGAATATAAAGAGTTATTTAGCTGGAATAGCATATATGCTACTATTTATGTAGGAACCCCGCGATCGAAGCCGCGAGCGGAAGCTATTCTAGATCATTATCATAATCAGCAGCCTGCAGAAGTCCACTGCTGGACATAGGCCTCTCCTATCCTAGGTAAAGAACTTTTTTTTTTTTTCCGGACATATCACACACGCTCAACTGATACCAAACTAGGCATAGCCTGTACTATGAGTACCAGAGACTGATATACATAATAGATATATATTTAACACCCAGACACAGAATAAACATCTGTATTCATCACACAAATGTTTGTCCTCTGCGGGAATCGAACCCGCGACCTCTAGCGCAGAAGGCAGAGTTACTACCAACTGAGTTATGAGGCCACTCTTTATATTCCATGTTTCAATGAAATCGGTTGAGCCGTTACGGCGTGATTCAATAACAAACATCCAAACATCCTCACTAACTTTCGCATTTATAATATTAGTAGGATAGTAGGATAGGATGACTGGCCTCATAGCTCAGTTAGTAGTAACTCTGCCTTCTGCGCTAGAGGTCGCGGGTTCGATTCCCGCACTGGACAAACATTTGTGACTAACACAGATGTTTGTTCTGTGTCTGGGTGTTAAATATATATCTATTATGTATATCTATCAGTCTCTGGTACCCATAGTACAGGCTATGCCTAGTTTGGGATCAGTTGACCGTGTGTGATTTGTCCGGAATATTTATTTATTTTTATTTATTTATAGGATGTAGTAAAAGAAAAATCTTTAAAAATTAGTAAACAGAATTACATAAAATCGTAGAACAAAAGTAATTTTGCCAATGTTAACGCTAGTCTGAAATCGCCGCTAAGACGACCAGCGCCGAAGTGCCAACTTACCAATACAATCTAGTCCTCTCCACGAGTGCGTAGGGCTCCGAGTCCTCGATGGGGGCGCCGCACTCGCCGCACGCGAAGCACTCCGGGTGGAAGCGGTGGGCGCCCGCCGCCATCACCGGGCCCGTGATTACCTGGGAATCATAATTTATTTATTTAAATAAATAAATAAATATTCCGGACATATCACACACGGTCAACTGATCTCAAACTAGGCATAGCCTGTACTATGGGTACCAGAGACTGATATACATAATAGATATATATTTAACACCCAGACACAGAACAAACATCTGTGTTCAACACACAAACGTTTGTTCAGTGCGGGAATCGAACCCGCGACCTCTAGCGCAGAAGGCAGAGTTACTACCAACTGAGCTATGAGGCCTGTTTGTTTATTTGTTGAAAGTGCACAAACATTATGTATATTACCAATTACATAAAATATCTTCATAAAAACATAGCTTTGAGGGTAATTTTAACAATCTTAGCAACATTCAAAACGTTTCAAACTTGATAAGGGACAACTTCAAGATCTCAGCAGCTTCCTTTTCATGTTTCAAAACTTCATATGTCGCTAAATAATTAGTAACTAGCTTCCACCCTTCGGCTTCACTCGCGTGGTACATACATAAAAAGTAGCCTATATGCCATTCTAGGTATAGAACTTTATCTATTCCAAGTTTCAACGAAATCGGTTGAGCCGTTGCGACGTGATTGAACAACAAACATCCAAACATCTTCACAAACATTAGCATTTATAATATTTAGGGTATTTCTGGAACTAGTAAACAGTGGTGCAATTGTGTAAGCGTAATGGCAATGAAGTTCGTAACTTTGAGGGTAATTTTAACAATCTTAGCAACATTCAAAACGTTTCAAACTTAACAAGGGACAACTTCAAGATCTCAGCTTCTTCCTTTTCATGTTTCAAAACTACAGATGTCGCTAAAATCGATAAAATAATTCTTATAATTGCAAACTTCATTCCCATTTCGTTTACACAATAGCACTGTAGTTACTAGTCTCATTTAATCGAGGCCGCGTAAAATGCTGACTCCGTCACCTACATACGAGTAAGACTGTACGTGACCGTACACCAGATTCTAAAAAATCTTTCACTAAAACTACCGGCTAGGCGACTACAAAACAGTTTGTATAAGGCCTAGGTACATTTAATCAAAGACTTTATAATACGGTAGTAATATTATATTATAGTACTATATGTTAGGTTCTAGGATAAGCAGATGTATAGGCACCTGGGTACATTGCTGGCAGCTCTCCCCGTACCGGGCCCAGTAGTCGGGCTGACAGAACAGCAGTCCGTTCTTCTCAAAGTACCAGGAGGACAGCAGAGCATCACACACTGAGCACCTGCAATAAATTTTCAGACATTTACGAACACAAAACTGAGACGCAAGGGTAGCGGGTTCGATTCCCGCGCGGGACAAATGTTTGCATGATCTGCAAATATTTGTTCCCGGTCTGGGTGTTGTGGTACCATGGTACTCGTAGTTTCTGATACCCACGACACAGGGAGTCCTAGTGTGGGGTCAGGACTATGTATGTGACTGCTGGGTGTTATTTATTTATTTATTTTATTTAAATTAAACTAGTGGTTAGTGGAGGCGATTACTACTACCTTATCACGCCTGTTTCCCAGAGGGGTAGGCATCGACCATGGCTTTCCACTTGCTACGAACCTGACATACCACTTTTGCTCCATTCACTCTAATCACATTCGTTATGCATGCTCGTTGGTTTAGGGTACACTTGACCCGGCCTTTTTTCAAAACGCCAGATCGATCGATAATACGAGCCGCATTTTCCGTCAGATATGTACCGACCCTTAGGATTTATCCTGTTACTTCATCAAACATGCAAATAGGACGTTTTTCAATTCTAGTCTATTCTACTGTAGTATGTTTTGTATTTAAATAATAAGTTAATAACCTAAAGCAATCTTTATGCCAGTCTTGTCCGAGAGCCGATACATAGTCGTCATTGCCGATGTTGTTCAAACACCCCGCACATTTGGGGCAATCTGAAAATGTTACAAATATTATTTCTGCTTGTCTATCGTGTCACTGGCTCTTGCTTGGTTGTCCTGCATTAAAGTCAGGGAACAGGGGTAACGTTGATGTGCAGGTATGGTGGCCCGAAAAGGGCCAAGCATCAGGTGAAAGAACCAGTACGGTGTGGAAGGATTGAAGTGCGGCTTAGATGCATATTTTTCTTGAATTTTTGGCTCTAGGATGTGGTTTTGCAATGTTTCATAATGTTTTTGTTATCTTTCACCGTTTGAGAGCACTATAGCTCACAAATGGGAAATCCGAGATGCAAAAGTAAAAGTGCACAACCGAGATTCGAATCCATGACAATTGGATCGGAAGGCGGGGTCACTACCACCACACCACCAGTGCTATTATAACTGCTATAATGTGGTTAAAATTGGTAGAATGGTAGACTACTGATGCTTGACTGAGCTAGGAGAAAAAATACAAATTCTAATTAGGCTAAAATTTAACTTTGAAGATATTTGTACCTATTAGCAAATCAAACTGCTAAATCCTTCGACTAAATAAATTCCACACGCGGAAGTAATAATAAAAAAGTATATTTCCTGCAACTATGTAAAGTAGGTAGTAAGTAGGTACTTTAAAACTTTTCTGTTAGAGATACGACTACTGACGTTGGTACGTGGAATATTATTGGGACATCGTGAATTTAGAATATTATAGTTGTATCAGCGCACAGCAAGGCACGCACAAAACAAAAGATAATTTACAAGAAACACGAATCGCCCACACAAAATATTCGATGACAAATAATGCAGGAAAACATGACTATTGGCTGTTTAAATATTAAAGGTTGGGTAAGGAATGGTGCGTTAGACTAACCTTTAATGTTTGATCCCTCCATTTCATTTCAAAACCTATTATTTCCATTTATTATAATGGAAAATCTAAAAAACACACTCGCTCAGCGATTCGATTGATAAACGACTAGTGTTGTAGTTTATTTAAGGTTTTGAAGAAAAAACATTATCGATAATTTATTGTCTACGTTGTGTAATACATTTTCTGGTTTCCAGGTTAAGGCGCTACCTTACTATGCGGAGTATCCCACACACTTATTTATTTTGTGCTTTATCAATATTTATCGGATTTCTCCATGGTTGCTACTTTGTTCATCCCTTTTCTGCTAGAAATCCATTATTTCTATGAAATTAAACCATTTTCATCGTTCGGCGCTAGTCTACTTTATCTTACTTAATCCCTTTTTTTGCTTTAAAAACTAACCTCTCGAAGCTAAGCTATCGATATATTTCTATGATAATGATTGGTTTACATCACTATTGCACTAATTACGTCATTCTAAAAATGACTTTGGCATTTGTTGAGGTGTTGCCACTAGCCTGAGACTATCAGACGGTTTTCTTTCGAGTAAGAGGATTTTTTTTTTATCTATTGATTATAATTTCGTCTATAATGCGACTGTTGGGTGTATTTTATATATTTATTTTAACAAATATCCTAAGATATTGGAGGCGCGGTCATTTGTCTGAGTATAGAGGCATGGGGGATACAGAAATACGTAATTTAATATATTTCGTCTTAGGAGGTGGGGTCCCACCACTGAGTACCCCACACGTGCGTGGTGTGTGTTTAAGTTGTTCTACTTACCCACCACCGTCGTTGTATCGTTAGATTGTGTACCTACTAATAAGTTGATAGTGACAAATTGTATCTTTATAATTGCACGTTTTATTAGCACATCAAATAAAATAAGAGTTAATTATAATAATTATATTTCATTTTACAAATTGTCCACGCATTTAACTTTAACCTTTCTTTTCAATTCCTTGTTAACCATTACTTTAACTTTGACTTTCACGATGAGCTTCTTCAACAGTTCGGAGAGTTCAGGGTCCTCTTCACTTGAGCTGTCCTCTTCGCTTTCCTCTTCACTCTCCTCTTCTGGTTCTGGGGTCGAAGGAGGTCGGGCGGTAGTCGTACTAGTGGTAGGTTGAGGCGCGATTTCCGTTGTCGGTACGAATTCAGTGGTTTGAGGAGCTAGTGTTGTAGATAATTCGGGCTGAGGAGTTGTAGTTACTCCAGGAGTTGAAGGTTCTTCGGGCTGAGAAGTTGAAGATACTCCAGGAGTTGAAGGTTCTTCGGGTTGAGGAGTTGAAGACACTCCAGGAGTTGAAGATGCTTCGGGCTGAGGAGTTGTTACCTCATCCTCTTCCTCATTCAAGTTCTCAAAATCGATGCCGGTAACTTGTTCCAGCCAGGGCAGGAAAGGTCCGGTACGAATGAAACCTGTGAATTGATAACATGTCTTTAGATCATCATTCTACTTATTTATCTTATAACCATAGTATAAAATAGATTAATAGAATACTTCTATTATCAACTATCAGCTCGGTCACCAAATAGATGGGAGACCGCTAGTGGGAGCTGGGCGCTTCCGTGTTTCGGACGCAAGGAACGTTAAGATGTTAGTCCGGAGAAAAACTCATACGTTGTTTTTATGTATTTCTTAATTTATTCGTTCGTGGCGCAGACAGCCTTCTTATTGAATTCTCTCTAGATGCTCAGTTTTATTACTAATACTAAAACTGACCGTGTAAAAGGCCTTGCTGGCCTCAGAGTTAGAAAAAGCAATACGAAATCGTGCAGTTTGCTGCAAGGATATGGCAACATTAAAGTTCGACTATTCGACGCTAGATGGCACTTGCTTTCTAGAACACGGTAAAGCTAAAATCTTCGTGACTCCTGCATAAAGACCTGCCATTTCTTTGAGTAAAATTAAACCAAATTCGAGAACTCTTACCAGCAGGTAGACCGGAGTGGCAACCAAAGTTTCCACCAGCGACGAAGGAGGCGATACCGACTAGGACGGGGACTCCGTTATTATCAACATGCACTAGAGGACCACCGCTGTCGCCCTGTAGAAAATAAAAATATTATAAATAAATAAATATTCCGGACATATTCACACGGTCAACTGATCCCAAACTAGGCATAGCCTGTACTATGGGTACCAGAGAATGATATACATAATAGATATATATTTAACACCCAGACACAGAACAAACATCTGTGTTCATCACACAAATGTTTGTCCAGTGCGGGGATCGAACCCGCGACATCTAACGCAGAAGGCAGAGTTACCACCTTTTGTACATTGTTTTCTTTGTGTGCAATAAAGATTAAAATAAATAAATAAATAAATACTACCAACTGAGCTATGAGGCCAGTCAATTATGATTTTGTGTCTTTTTGGGTTCTATAATATACAACTGCGTGTTTATGCGGTTTATTCCTGTTTTAAAAATACGGTCCGTATTTGCTACAGACGGTTACAAAAATCTTTGCTTTCGGCTCGGTATTTTAGCAATACCATTTTACCAATGATGATACAATAAGGAAACCCAAATTACGCCTCGTTATCAGTATTATTTACGTTATTTAGGTTATTGTCTGGGATCTTTCTACCGTTTCCGATCGGTATTAATTACAGGAACCGGGCATTTATTATTGATGGTTTTCAAAGGTAATTTTCTCACCTGGCAAGTGGACTGTGAAGTGACGTTGTAGAATCTCGCGCAGATAGCGTTGGCATTGATGAGAGCCGTGCCGAAGATCTGCTGGCAGGCGGGGTTGGACACCGCGCGCAGGTACACCCAGTTGAGGTCCTCGGACGTCGCGCCTGAAAGCACATTTTATATTTATTAAAAGCCCCTCATAGCCAAACATCGAGGTCAGTGCTGCCAACTCGGCGAAGCCCCAACGTTTTGGTCCCTTTTTAAAACATATTTACAAATATAAGAAAGACTGTTGGTAACACTGGTCCCGATTAATTGCTCATGCAGGATGGCAGGATAACGATGTAATCTCCAAGTACGGTAGACATCCCATCAGAATCTCTTGGGCGGTACCTAGGCACTCAATTTCCTTGGAGACGTCTAAGGCACTCCCAAATAAACATGGACATTCAGCCAATACGGGTTTCTGCCAGTTGAATAAGAAAGAACAGTGATTATATGAAATGGTATAAAAAGTAGATGAAGAAGGTACCGTCAGTCCAAGTCCTGCCGAAGCCGCTGGCGATGACAACCTCGTTATCGTAGTTACGGTGGGCCTCCGCTGAAGTCTGAATGCGGATTGGTTGCAGGAGGTCTGCAAGATAATATTTAACGTAAGCAAATACTTGCTATAATATATATCACAACACCACTTTTTTATATTGTGATTTCGTGTAAAGCTTTGAAAGTTTTTTACTCAGATCATTTTGAAACGTCTGAAAATAGATGAATTTACACCTTCGACCATCGTTATTATATTCCAAACTCGCCACCAATGCAACGCCATCTGACTTTTACACCCGCAGCTACTCACCGGTAGATGGCGTTGACAAACTTCAACTCATTTGACAGCTTAAGTCTCACTAGATGACGCTATTTGAAAGATTCATTCACAACCCAAATTAATTCATAAAAAAAAACATTATTTTCTGCTTATTGATAGTATTTGGGTAGGTAAGGTACTCACTGGTATAAGTAACTGGCCGTTGCAGCTTTATAATACTGATGTCATTGGGCTGCACGACGCCAGGCAAGTCATCGTTGTAGGTGGGGTGGTTGTACCACTCGTGCGTCTCGAAGATGTACTGTGGTGTGGCGAGGTTGGTCACGCCCGCGCGGACTACGATTGTGAATTGTCTGTGGGAGAGAACAGTCTACTATTAGGGGTAAGGTAGATCGTCATGTAAGGGTCATACCATAGAGGTACCATATCTAACGTAGTGAGTACGTATTGATGGTGTAGGGTGTGCTGTGAACCGACCAAGATACATAAGTAAATATCATGATAATTATCACAATATTTATTGACGTGTAGCGTTCGCCTATGAATTGACACGTCACAAAACCAGGGTTTAGTTAGACCTAGTCTAAGCCCAGTTTCATAATAACAGGGAATGGTTTTTTTTTTATAATGAGGCAAAAAGGCCGTCGCCTATTGACATCAGCAACACCAAGAGCATTGCTAATGCGTTGCCTGCTGAACCCCTCCCCCCTAAAGAGCTCTGGCAACCTTACCCACCGCAGGAACACAACACTATTTGAAACAAATACTTTTATTTGGCCGCGATCTTTTGTAAGGCGGAGGTACTTCCAGGCGGGCTGCTCCAATTTAGAGCGAGAAAATCTCTGTTGTGTAGTGATACTGACCCGGCAGTGCAGTGAGCGGCGGTGATGACCCAGTCCCGGGACACGACGGAGCCCCCGCAGCCGGACACGCCGCCGGCCGCGTTCACCATGCGCAACGACGTCTGGTGCGGAATCTGGCCGGGCTGAGCCTGCCATCCGGACACAATGCGCTCGCTGGTTCTTGAATCTTGGAACCAAATTGCATTATAATTTTCACTAAAAACGGGATATTTACCATGATTTGTGAGTTTATTTGATCCCCGATATTTCATGTTTTGTTTACTCCATGATCATGGCACATGCGGGAACAAATAAACTCACAAATCATGGTAGATATCCCGTTTTTAGTGAAAATTATGTTGATAACCATGATAGTTTCAAAAATTGCATTAGGTTAGGTTAGGATATGAGTGCCGTGTTGGCCTAGTGGGAGGTTCGCGGGCTTTCGATGCGACGGAACCCGGTCGTATATTTTACAATACCTATCTACCTACTATAAGAAACTTGTTGATGCTTTGCGTAGTGACCGACTGCTATGTAGTAAAACATGAATTCATTATGTGCTTTTTTATTATTATTTTTTAGTTAGTTAGGTAATATTAATTATATGCAATGTGTTATTATAATTAAGATGAATTTAGTATTTAATTTGACGTGCCAATGTTAAGCAATGCAACAAAATGTATAAATAAATGATTATCTGTATATCTTAATCGCCATATCAATTCAAATCAAAATAATGTCACACCTACGATTTGATTTTTGCTACTTGATGAACGATGATAAGTGGTAGCTTATGATATCAGTTCGCGAATCTTATAATTTCAAAGTAGTTTGTACGATAACCTAACAAGGTGATTTGTTATGTAGGTAGGTACCTACCGATATCGATATCCCGAAAGGGGCTTATTCTACACCTCATCATTTCAGCCGTACGACGTTCACTGCTGAACATGGCCTCCCCCACAGACAGAGCAAATTTCTTATCATGTGGGGGGTTTTGCCCATACTCACCACGCTGGGGATGCGGGTTGGCAAGCGCAGTTAGAGCTATCGTTGTTAAAATGAGGGACGCTGCTGCCCATCCCCTAGCTTTTTTCCCTTAGTCGCCTCTTACGACATCCGCGGATAGAGATATGGAGGGGCCTATTCTTTAGCCGGGGCCACCACGGCCTCTTTCTACATCTACACCTAATTGGCCGTAAAGTTCCTAAGACTAAATAAATGCGAAAGTTCTCACAAACGTTATTCAATCACGCCGTAACGGCTCAACCGATTTCGATGATACTTGGAATATAAAGAATTCTCTATCTAGAAAAGCATACCTATAGGCTACTTTTTAATTGAATCTATTTTGTAAAATTATTAATTGTTTTTTTATGGACATATTGTATTCAATGAAAGAATAGTAGATTATGCAACAAGGGCTTAAAGTAGTGTATTATGTCGCGGGCGCTATATTGAACCCCGAGAACGATGGATTCTATGGTTAACTCTCGAGCGGAGAGAGCGTTAAGGCAAGAATCCTGAGTACGAGGGGTTCAAGATCGCCCAAGACAAATACACATTTAAGCCCGCGATGCATACTCTACTTTTTATACTTTCTGCGAGGCAATTGAAAACAATGACTGTTAAGTAGAAAGAAATGATTTTTCTGGAAGTAAGTTTCCAACTATACCAGAGGCTTCAGATTGTATGCATTCTGGAGTCGAATCAAAATCACTGTCGTCGTCACTTGACATTTTTTAGAAGTTTATTCGAATCGAAACTGAATTTCGGTGTAGATAACAGCACAGCAGTTTGAGCGCTTGGCGCCTTTTTTTTTTTGTAGTCTGTACTGTAGTGGTCAGTTCGACATTCGAATAAATCCTACTTCGAGCGCGGGTGAAAATGAATTTCGTAAAAAGTTTTCATGTTTTTCTTTTTTTTTAATTTGTAGGCAGTGCAAAGAAAATGATAACATACAGCCTAATTAGAATAAAATCTCATTGCACCCAAACATTTTTGAAACCAACCTCGATCATGCACGACTACATGGGTTGCATTCTAAATTCAAATCACATTATGTCCCATGGGAAATAATGAAATTCAGTACAACATTATGACCCGGCTAGGCCGTAGGGCTGTAATGACTTACTTTAGGAAAGGTTTGCATGACACATAATATGCCATTGACGAGCAGGTAGTATAAAAAATAATTATATCAATATTTGCACGGCTTCTTATAGTCAAATACAGTGATTCCATATTTAATTTAAGAATGTACCTGTATTTATGCAAATAAATCACTGATTCATTCATCACCACGCGAGCGAAGCCGCGGGCGGAAGCTAGTAACATTATAAATGTGAATGTTTGTTGTTTGAATACACACTAACGCAGATTTGACAGTTCGAAAGTTATGCTCTAACTAAACTTAACTTTCAGAATCCGATAAGCATAACACTACGAGCTGCATGGAATTAAGTAGGTCAACAGGTTGTAGGAAGGTACCTACTACCAAGATTTAATTTACTGGTAAGAATATGAGTTCATTCGGCGACGAGGTTGCTGAGTTGGGGTTGCGGGGTTGATTTATTATGTATATTTTATATCTCATATCTATACATTTATGATATTAGTATGTATTGGGTTTGTAGTTTTAAATTATAAGTTTTATTTCACTTATTATTATTATGTGCGCCACCGTCCTCTTCTACTTTGTATATCCTATCCATCCAAAGGTTGCCTGGTAGAGATCGCTTTTAGCGATAAGGCCGCCCATTGTCACACTATTTTATGTTATTTTTTTTTTATTTCCTTGATTGTGTATTTTCTTTATGTGTACAATAAAGTTATATTCTATTCTATTCTATTCTGAGATATAATCCAATAGGTAGTATAGAAAAAAGTTTTACTTTCAAAATGCTTTTAAAACTTTAAAACTTACCTTCGCCAATCACATTTTCAATGAATTCTGGCGTCGCCAACTCAGCGGGGACCTGAAAAATTACAAACAATTACCCCAGTTATATCGATAGAGGGCGCAGCCCACTCAGATGGTCTGTCCAAATTCGCTCAACCCTGGACACAAAGTTCCATGATGCGCTCCACGCCGCTAAAGACAGGAACAGCTGGCGAGATATCGTCTCGAAGAAGATGATTCAAGATTGTGATGATTCAGTGTTGTGTTCCTGCGGTGAGTAAGGTTGCCAGAGCTCTTTAGGGGGGAGGGGTTCGGCAGGCAACGCATTAGCAATGCTCCAGGTGTTGCTGATGTCAATAGGCGACTTAATACGTCAATAGGTGGGCCGTAAGCCTGTTTGCCTCCGTATAACATAAAAAAAAAAACAAGGGGAATTCACGACCCTTAGTCATGAGGAGTACCTACGACGTGAGGAGGAGGATCGATAGACTGGGAAAGAGTTGGTTCATGTGGAAACGCCTTCAAAATAGGATCAGTTCTTACTTAGGTACATCCTCATCATCAACCTGTAGAAGTCCACTGCTGGACATAGGCCTCCCCCAAAGAGTTCCATGACGAACGGTCTTGAGCCTTCTCCATCCACCGACTTCCCGCAACCTTCACAATTCACGTCGGTCCATCGGGTGGGGGGCCTTCCAACACTGCGTCGCCCGGTTCGTGGTCGCCATTCGAGAATATATGAGGCCTGTATATGAGGCCTATAGTTCAATATTTCACAATTATGCGTAGAAGAACAAAGGTCACCGACATAGCTCTCAGAATTAGCAAGTTGAAGTGGCCGGGGACAGGCCGTATAGCTCGCAGAACCGCCAACCATTGGGGAATAAAGGTTCTCGAATCGCGACCACGAACCGACCGACGCAGTGTTGGAAGGGTTAGATGGACCGACGACACTGTTACAGGGGGAATCGGTGGATGGAAAAGGCTTAAGACCGTTCGTCATAGAACTCTTGGAGAAGGCCTATGTAGACTTCTAAAAGTTGATGATGATGATTTCATATTTTTTGCTGCACATAGGCTCTAAAGAGTGCTATTTCTCTTGGACCTTCGTCCACTTATCTTCAAAATGTCATCGTTCCATCTCATAAAACATACCTTGGCGAACACGTTTTAACACTACCATCTATCCGTCCGTTTGTAATCTTTCCAAGACTAAACGGCTGAGCCGTTTTTGATGGAATTTGGTATGGACAAAGCTCAAACCCTCAAAGGATATGGGCTACTTTTTATTACGATACCTTGCGAGCGAAGCCGCATGCGGTTGCAAGTTACAAATAAATAGTTCTTTAAAATTTCTTACCTGACATATAGCCAGGGCCAATAACAAACCCGTACTCCAGAACATCTTTGCCACCACTGAGCGCTTTCAGTTCTTATTGCGAAGTTTATGTCTCTATCTAGATAGATAAGGTATTCAATAAAATCACAGCAATTATCAGGTAATAAAGATCAAATAATTAGATAATGATTTTGATTTAAATTAGCTAAGCGTTAGGCAGTGACTTTGCCTGTATTTACCCATGATAGTGGCTCCGCCTTCCGATCCACAGGTCCTAGATTCGAGATACGACCGTGCACCAATAGATTTTCCTTTCTTGAAATTTATGTGCGCTATACTATAGAAGGTGTTTCATAATATGTAGCATACATCCCGCAAGGGGCTTATTCTACATCGAATTGGCAATAAAGTTGGTTCTACGACTTCAGCTGTTTTAGGTAGCAATCTTGATGGCGAACTCGTACGTTAAGTAATCATCATCATCATCATTTCAGCCGTACGACGTCCACTGCTGAACATTGCCTCCCCCACAGACAGAGCGAATTCCTATCATGTGGGGGGATTTGCCCATACTCACCACGCGGGGCATGCGGGTTGGTGAGCGCAGTAAGAGCTATCGTTGTTAAAATAGGAGACGCTGCTGCCCATCCCCTAGCTTTTTTCCCTTAGTCGCCTCTTACGACATCCGCGGATAGGTAGATATGGAGGGGCCTATTCTTCAGCCAGGGCCACCACGGCCAAGTAATAATTAGTTATAAAAATTATAAAAATACCAAAAACAGCTAATTCGAGAAAGTTGGTGATTTATTTTTAAAGAAAAAAATAATATTTTTTTCGCTCAAATTATTTCTTTTTGCTAATAGAATAACCCCCTTTCGGGATGGTGTTATGAATCACCAAAGTCAAAGTCAAAAGGTATTTATTTCAATAAAATCACTAGGATCACTTTGAAACGTCTTAGAAACTAGGTGAAGCTATGCATGATCCTCTGCTATTCCACCTTGTATAGGTACTTTATAATGATTGGGATAGTTAGCATTAGTGTACTGGAGGAATCAGAGTATTTCCAACTTTTTATCAAATATCTACTAATAGAAAAAGCGAGATATGATAAGTTATAGTAAGTAGGTACATAATTAGTTATTTCTATCAGTTATTTAGCGTGATTATTGGGAATAACGTGATCTATCGATAACTGGCGGTGAGATCATAGGTTGTTATCGAACAATCTTCAAAGTATAGTTTTTGGCTACCGGGTTTCACGAAGAGCGAGCCGCAGTAGCCGCCGGCTGAGCCTATTTCGATGAAAGGAGCCATTTCATTCTGGGCCTGGTCCATGTACACTACATAGAAAAATTTGGAAAAAATAGGAGATTACAAGAAAAATTGGCGTTTGACATGACATTGACATATTTTTCATGTCATGTTGTTTGATTTGATGTTTTTGTTTTGTCAGATAAATGTAGGTTGTCAAAATGACATTTCACGCACGTCTATCCGCCATATTTTTGTAGCGCTGTGTGTTGCTCTCTTTGTCGAAGAAAATCTTAATGTACCTTAGAACGAAGTCAATTTAAATAAAATAACCAATTAAATACGTTTTCTTTATTGCTTAGCCATATTTTAGAGTAGTGTACACAGTGCAGGCCCAGGCTCCATATATTGATGAAACGTCTCTTTTAGTCATCATCAGTCTGAGGAGGTCAGATTTTGAGAGCAACAGTACAGCGCATATACATTTTCCGAATGGAAAATCGATCAATGCATGACTAGATTCGCACCCACCTGTGGATCGGAAGGCGGATCCACTACTCCACCAGTGCACTCTATATTTATGTAGTAAATAGTCTGGAATAATATGCTACTTATAATGCAGGTACCACACACGAGAAGCCGTGGGCGGAAGGTAGCCTGAAATGAAACAATCAGATATCCCCATTCCATCATCGGACAACCAGACGCACGGACACGCGACATCCGTTCATGGTTGATATACCACCTTGCCGCACCAAGCGCTTTGCGTCTACCTTTATAATGCGGACAGCCAAAGAGTGGAACTCGTTGCCGGCGTCTGTGTTTCCGAATACCTATAATTTGGGTGTCTTCAAGACCAGAGTGAATAGGTTTCTTCTAGGCAAACGTGCTACACCGTAGACCACATCATTACTTAACATCAGGTGAGATTGTGGTCAAACGTTAGCCTATTTCGTATAAAAAAAAAAAAATAAAAAAAAGATATTTTGGACACATTTATATTTCAACACTCAGTGCAATAAGGCCGCGCCAGCCGCGGTCTATAAAATGACAAGTTCGCACAATATCACATCTATTTTACCTTAATCGAGTTACATGGAGAGAGATAACCACGCTTTGCGTCGAGAAAATCGCAAGCGATAATTCCCTGGCGATAATCGCGTTCATACAATCCTAACTTCCTGTAAAACTGAAAGTGTGTTGGACCTTCCTTCACACAGCAATCGATCGAAGTCATTTTTTGCATTGTTATAGAAAACAGCAGGAGAGTAGCACGCGAGCGAACCCGCGGTTGGAAGCTTGTAAAGCAATAAACAAAAAATCGTCATTCCCCAAGAATGGTAGACATCATCTCCGGGCGATCAGAGCAGGTCATTAACTTAGGTATACCCTTACGAGAATTGCAACTGCGAGGCGATATACTCTCTCCATCTAAACGAGGCTTTAGACGTCTGTTGGCCGAAGCGATTCTGAAGCCTAGGGTACAAGGAAGACCAAATTGAGAACTGATTCATGATTATCAATCTTTATCATCATCATAAGCCTGTAGAAGTCCACTCAGACGTCATTGGGAAGGGTGCGGGAAGTCGTTGGATGGAGAAAGCTCAAGACCGTTCGTCGTGGCACTCTTTGGGTGAGGCCTATGTCCAGCAGTGGACTGATTAGAATAATAATGATGATGCAGTGGTCTGCAAATCGCTTCGTACCAAACAGACAGCTTTAACTACAAACTACACAATAATAACATTTATATTCGACACTGGTAACAAGTTCGTACTTATTTTACCACTATCACCACTGTTTTCAGTGTAATATAAGCAAGATATAGGGCGCGTATGAACTATAGTTCGTGAGCGTTCAAATGAACAACAAGCCTGATGGCCACAATGTTCATAGATAAGAGTTGAACTCTGTCTCTTGACTAAATTTTTGACTGTTTAGATCGCGCCCTGTTATTAACTTATAATTTACTCTAAGGTTATTTTTATATTATCAAAAAATACATTAAAAAAGCAATGATAATTACAACGTGTTCCGTAACTAGTACACTATACCCGAAGGGGCTATTCTTTCAAATCAATAGTATCGAAAAAAATATGAAAATGTTAATTTTATTTCAGATTTTGTTTGTATCATCGTGTCAGATGTTACGGCCTGTTTTAAAATATGACTAATTATTAAACGTACGAGAGTTTTGACTTCAAGATTGCTATCTGAAACAGCTGAGTAATTTGACCCAAAAAACTGTTGTTGTTCAGTGTTTTTTCAATGAAAAATATAGAATTTCTTAAATTTACAGAACAAACTTCATTGGGCGTAGAATAAGCCCATTGCGGGATAGTATACATATTATGAATAACACCTTGTATAGAGCATAAGAAGTAGCTATAACAACTGCATTGACAATGTCAGGCTCGTATTCAGAGACACGACTCAAACTTAGATTTAATCACAGATCAGCTGAACTCTACTTAAGTATTGAATCTCTTCTCAAACATAGCTTTTATTCAAGAACGGTACTTAAACTACTCTCAGCTGAATCGAGTCTCAAATCTGTACTCAAATGTTCTCGTTTACATTTTGATTTATTTATAATTTTCGATCCGTTTTACGCAGAAATTAAAACAGCCAGGGTGGAAATAGAACAGAACTATAAAGTAAAGTATAAATAAGCATCAAAGTACGTGTAACGGAACGAAAATGTCATTTGATTAATGTCTAATCAAATCTTAACTCAAGCACCGATTTCGTCTGATTAACGTTTCAGAATAAGCATTTACTCAGGTGAACTGTGATCATTGAATCTATACATAAATACTGTTCAAGAATTAGAATCTCGCCTCAAATCGAGATTTAAGTACAGATCAATGCTCGAGTCTTGTCTCTGAATATGAGCCTCAGTATATAAAATTATTTAAAAATAAAATTATAATACCTTCAATAAACTATTTCGATTATGGAAAAGAATATCACATGTCCGACATTTCTAAAATGTATGCCCTAATAAAGATTCAACTACATAAATGCATTTGTACCCGACTGTAGTGAGCAAAAGTAGGCGTATGTTTTTTACCGTGATTACCAATTCTGATGAAAAGTTTTAGGCACTATTTGCGCTGACTCATTTGAATTAGTCATTTGAGCATAATAATTGCTAATTTGCAGTCGGGTCTCACAAATCATAGCTTATTTTGCAGACTTATTAATAATATAGCGAATGTAGCCTTACCCTAACATATAACAGTACTTTCACAATAGCTTAGATGTCGGAACTATTTATGTATATAAAAATATACTTCGATAGTTATAGCATAATAGTTTTCTATAATAAAGGCCTTTATACACCTCATGGAGTTAGGAACAAGGCGTTTCTGGCCGCTTACACACGCTATACTCCCAGCGATAAAATAAATTTGTAAAGATTAAAGTTTAAACAAAACTTTAATCTTTACTTTAGGAGGAGGATCTTTTTTTTAGGAGGAGGTAGGGCATAGCGAGATTTTCTCGTTCTAAATTGGAGCAGCTCGCCTGGGGAGGTACCTCCGCCTTACAGAAGATCGCAGCCAAATAACATTATTTGTTTCAAATAGTGTTGTGTTCCTGCGGTGAGTAAGGTTGCCAGAGCTCTTTAGGGGGAGGGGGGTTCGGGGTCGGCAACGCGTGCGTGATGCCTCTGGTATTGCAAGCGCTCATAGGCTACGGTAACCGCTTACCAACAGGTGGGCCGTATGCTCGTTTGCCACCTAAGTTGTATAAAAAAAAAAAAAAAAAAAAAAAACTGTGGAACTAGATAATACCATACTCATACTATAAATTTAAGAGGCTGGCAATCACAATTATTTGTTAAATGACAAAAAGTCTAAGCTGTGACATTGAAAAAATGTATATTAAAATAAATTAGAGCAGCCCGCAAGAGCAGACGACCGCAGCCAAATAACACTATTTGTTTCAAACAGTGTTGTGTTCCCGCGGTGAGTAAGGTTGCCAGCGCTCTCTAAGGGGGGAGGGGTACGGGGTCGGCAACGCGTGCGTGATGCCTCTGGTATTGCAAGCGTTCATAGGATACGGTAACCACTCACGAACAGATGGACCGTATGCAATAAAAAACACCAGTGACAAAATTGGTGTGTTCTAAGGCCTTCTTTAGAGAACCAAACACGTTGAGTGAAAGATATCGAGTAACATACACAAAAAAAAAAATACAGCCGACTTGAGAACTTCCTCCTTTTTGAAGTCGGTTAAAAAGAAATAACCACTGAAACGAGTGCAAGCAGCTAAGTATAGAAAGACCTTTATCAGATAATAGTAGCACATTTATACAGTTTATTTAGATGCTCATTTTATTCCTACCACAAACTTTTACCTACGGAATTCAGTTTCTTTCAACAAATAGGCCACATTTCTACAATAATTTCCTGTAATGACCAAAACTTACGTGTAAAAATACACCAATATATTGTGCTATGAAATCTGTGTAACTACCACCTAAAGCTCATATAAATACACACTTATTTAACTATAATATAGTTACAGGAAAACGTCAAAGTTAAACATTGCAAACTTTATTTTCGTCATTATCAAAATGGCACTATTTTTGTTAGTTTTCGTACATTTTGGCAGAAAATGGAAGTCATGTTAGTTATAGCTGTTTTCAGAAGATTTTCTTGGGACAGAAGCAACTTCATATTGGATTAATATTTTTTTTAAACCATCTGAGACAATAATTTCGCTCTGAAAGTAAAGCGCGTGATACACATGCCTGTGCAAAATGCCAGATGCGAGAACTAGCAAGTTTAAGATACTAGCATGTGCAACGAGTTTCTTGTACATTCTACATATAATATCCTTAAGGACCGGGTAGAATGCCAGTACGTATGCCGGCCTGTCAGCGTCTGTAATGCGAGTTGCGAGCATGTGTACTACAGCCCTTATACTTTCAAGATATTCTAGAGTTATGTCTATGACACATCTGATCAAAGACACAACTCATAAAGGTAAGGCGCGCCCTACACGGGGCCAGTTCAAGGGTCAGTTGTTCTAACAAACTTTTAAAATAAAATAAAAAGGCATTTATTCACTCAGAATTCTTCAGAAATTCAGAATTCTCACTCTTCAATCGGACCGCAGCTGAACGATAGCGTTTCATCAGTTTTTCAGTGTTCATCCGAATAAAAAATGGTTATCATTGGTTTTTCACCTTGTAACTTTTTTCCTAACAAGCGTTGATTTAATTAATATACATTTTCGTCCTAACGATAAACACCCTTATTTATAACATCATAAGATCCAAAAAGTCACTCCCGTGCGAATTCAAAAACGTGCCTGCACCAGTAATTTGTGCCTTATTTTCAATAATGCACATAACAATTCAAACAACACTTTTCCTTTTCACTAATAGATGGCGTTGTACCACCATTTCGCGATTATTGAAACAATTTAGGTCCTTAGCCTAGTTTTTAGCGTCAGTATACTACAAAAGATTATTCAGATCAGATAAACACCAATTTTTATTGGAATTAGCAAATATTATCAATTTTAGTGCCATAGTATTCAATTACTTTTAAAACATTTCCTATAAAATAAACCTAAGTTCAACATTGAATATTTTTATATAATTTAGGACGATATTACAAAATAGATATAAAGAATCCTTTAAAGAAAATGGAAGAGTAATTTTCATTTAGTAAACAGTGTGCTTAGAAAGAGATTTTAAACTTTGCTATCGAGTTATACGCAAGCGTACTATACGATTGCGTTTACCTTATTTTGTATGAAAATAAAAAGCGCCATCTAGCGGTCAGTAGCGGTATCTTTATTTCTGAGTATGAGTTTTGCACTATCGTATCGATACGAAGGCAAACTACTATTCTATAAGCTGTGACCTTCGTACGCCTCGAAGGATCGTGGATTACGATCGTGTTTGACAGCTTTTTCTGTAAAATGCGAGTATGAGTTACAAATTGTGTTGAATTTTGCATGTACTATCGTAGCGTACGATTGCGTTGCTCTCACCATCAATTTTAGCCGTGTGATCGTGACGATACGAAGGCGTGAAGTGCTATAATTAATAAAAACTAGGCAGAAAACTCAGAATACAGGCAGAAAATTAGTGGTGCCAGGTTTTTATGAGGCTTGGAGGTGGAGGGAGGAGTCACGAGCTCAGCATGTAAGAGAAATGCGGACCAACCTCTGAAAATACTTAAACCCCGTCAAGGATCTATCGGAGACGGAATTCAGGCAAAGGATACCGTCGTTGGCTGTTCAAAAACGCTTTTCAATTTATTTGTGAAGAGCTTGAGCAGCATACCGTACCTAGTTATGGTGAGTAAAGTGAAACATACCTACCCAAAAAGGCCCTAACCTAGAATTGAATTTGACTGCATATCAAAACATTTGCATTAGGAGATAGCTCATTTTTTAGGGGAGGAATCAGAGGATTATTAAGAGGCTGTACAAGTACAAGTGCCGGTACAAGTTGGGAACGATACCATTCAAGTTGTAGACCACTATGTCTATTTAGGTCAGACGATTCAACTAGGTAGGTCCAACTTCGGCAAAGAGGTCAACCGACGAATCCAACTCGGATGGGCAGCGTTTGGGAAACTTCGTCATAATATCTTCTCGTCGCAGATACCGCAGAGCCTCAAGACGAAAGTCTACAATCAGTGCGTCTCGCCAGTGATGACTTATGGCACTGAGACTTGGTCGTTGACCTCACATACAAGCTCAAAGTCGCGCAACGGGCTATGGAGAGAGCTATGCTTGGAGTTTCACTACGTGATAAGATCCGAAATGAGGAAATCCGCAGAAAAATTAAGGTCACCGACATAGCTCTCAGAATTAGCAAGTTGAAGTGGCAGTTGGCAGGCCATATAGCTCGCAGAACCGACAACCGTTGGGGAGTAAAGGTTCTCGAATGGCGACCACGAACCGGGCGACGCAGTGTTGGAAGGCCCCCCACCTGATGGACCGACGACATTTCGAAGGTTGCGGAAAGTCGGTGGATGGAGAAGGCTCAAGACCGTTTGTCATGGAACTCTTTGGGGGAGGCCTATGTCCAGCAGTGGACTTCTACAGGCTGATGATGATGATGATGATTAAGAGGCTTGCTGTGTGCTCTACAATATAGCCCTGCATTTTGGCATTCATCCTGACAAAGACCTATGTAAATATCTAAGTAACTACAGTCTTACTGGTTTTCACTCATTTGCTGTAGTAGGTAATGAAACTGTTTTTATAAAGTCCTTTTAGTACTAATTGTGTTAATTTATTCAGATCAGGATACTGCTGAGGCGGGACCAGAAGAGGCAATGGCAGACCAAGACATAGCACCAACCTTATTAGAGGAAGGGTGATTTTTCATATGAAGGCAATGCCCACGGTGAGTTTCAATAAATTTTATTAATTATTCTCTGTAGTTTTATACATATACTACTAGCTTCCGCCCGCGGCTTAGCTCGCGTGGTTCCTATGAAGATACAAAGTAGCCTATGTGCAGACTATAATCTTACTATGTGCCAAATTTCATCTAAATCTGTTTGGCCGTGATTGAAAAACAAACATCCAAACATCCTCACAAACTTTCGATTTATAATATGAGTAAGACTAGCTTCCGCCAGCGGCTTCGCTCGCGTGGTACCAAGATAAAAATTAGCCTATATGCTATTCTAGGTAAATACCTCTTTATGTTTCATAGAAATCTGCTGAGCTGTTACGGCTTGATTGAACCAAAAACATCCAAACATCCTCATAAACTTTTGCATTGATAATATTAGTAGGATAGGATAGTAGGAAGGATAATACTTATGAGGGGTTCCTTATGTACCCTACCTATTATGTAAGTACTTATTGAGTGCCTATTAGAATTAATATTTGTGTCTTTGTTGCAGATTATACATTCAGTCAAGGAGTCTGAGAATGGGAGAGTTATCAGGAGCAGACAAGAAATTGGAACTCAATTATGTTATCATCATCATCAGCCACATTCTTCATGTGGTTTCAATAACCTATTGTTGTTGTTATATATTAATATAAAGTTGAAATATAGTCATCCTTTATTTATGACCTTTAGTAACCCTTTATTTATGAAATACCTGAGGTACCTATTCGATAAATCATTCCTATAACTTTCTCTTGCCTATGTATTCTCACCTAGACAAATAAAACAGTCACAGTGCACTCGGGAATGTTTGCTCCAATGAATGATACTGTGACTCATTCGGTGTTTGGATAGATGTATGGATGTTTGTTACTCATTCACACCATACAAGTGAACATAGAATTTGGTGTGTAGATACATAAGGCTTGGATTGTTTATGAGACTACTACTTTTTATCTAACTATCATGCGAGCTAAGTTTCTGGCATAGCAGCTATTAGTTTATGACTGGCCTCATAGCTCAGTTAGTAGTAACTCTGCCTTCTGCGCTAGAGGTTGCGGGTTCGATCCCCGCACTGGACAAACATTTATCTGATAAACACAGATGTTTGTTCTGTGTATGGGTGTTAAATACTTATCTATTATATATATCAGTCTCTGGTACCCATAGTACAGGCTATGCCTAGTTTGGGATCAGTTGACCGTGTGAATATGTCCGGAATACTTATTTTATTTATTATAAACAGACAACAAGTTAGGCAGACATTACTTTATTAACATTCACATGAAAGATTCAGTCTAAAGCTTTGGTCTCGCTAATGCACATTGCTGTCCTGAACACATATTTGGATGCAAAACATCTTGAATGATCTTGATCCATCGCAGTTTGCATCAGCAGTGAGAGGGGAGTGGATACTCCGCAGTTTACGGCCTCATTCTTGTTAATTGCTGAAGTGTGCATCAGGAAACATGGAAATTTTGGTAAACTTCCGTTTTTTTTTTCTCAAACCACTTCTAAACCATTACTGAAGCACTGTCAATTCCACTACTCCTTGCTCCTCTAGCAAAACTGAGTTTTCAAAAATGTGTTTCATGTTGTTACATCTACTATGTTTGCTGGGTTAAAATACAACTCAGCCCAGTGTAACAGTATCTCATAGACCGCTGCTATATTTGCCGTTCCTCAATTGCTACCCAACTCTTCTCAAGGGCGAGCTCCCGCTCTTATTATCGAGCAATACTAGCGTCCTCGCGAGCCATCTTCTGCCGCTCGAGGCCCTCATGAGCGGCCTGCGCCCGCAAGAACTCGACGGCTGAGTGCTATCTCGTGGACATTTGCCTACGCCTGCGATGTCAGCGTTTTCCCATCGCTGTCAACCCGAGTTTTGCCATGTCTCCGTATCTGAAATAAGTAAGCATTTATTAGCCTCTTGTTTCAAAAAGGGAATCGTAATTAATATTACACAGACAGAGGCAGGCAGTTTGCAACAGTTAGAAATAAAACTTACTTCTCCTTATACTCCAGTAACATCTGTTTATAATAGTGACTCGTCTAAATTTCCACAGGCAGTGCGATTTTCACTTCTAACGATGCGCGTTGACCACTTTCAAAACATTTTTTGATTTCAATTTTACCAAATCTAAAACAAAACAAACAATTTTCGCTTCTTCTTCCTCTTTAACTTTATGGCTAAAGTCAATTTTTTACGCGAAATTTACATTGACATCAAATTACTATTGGCACTGACAGTGATATTTCGCATTACAATATCAAATTTTTCTTCAAAAAACATGTTTTTTACCATAAAAAACTAGGTCAATCCCTAGTCCCCTATACGCTAGCGTGGGGGCGCAATCGTGGTCTCGTTATCGTCTAGCTTGCCATTGTATGCAACTTATACTCAGGTGTGCTATTCGAAGGCGTTCACACTCTGACGCCAGACGTGGCCACGATATCGAATCCGGCGAAGCTTCGTATGAATTTGACAAAAACTCTTTCTAAGCCCTCAGTTAGTAAAAAATAATTATATTTTCTGTATTGACCATACAAAATCCAAGATAAATTCCACCTACATGATCCATGGTAATCGACGTGCGACGGAACATCACTTCACTATTTAAGTTTGTGTAAGCTGAACAAAACAACACTCTAGCAAATGTAATAAAAAGTAATAACAAATCTTTCGTTTTCTTTATCTTCTAGGCTTGATCGCAAGGAACATGCTTAAACTAAACTAGATTTAAGAAGTTCAAAATGATCCATGCGATTTCAATGAATAAAAGAGACGTTTCATCAATATATGGAGCCTGGGCCTGCACTGTGTACACTACTCTAAAATATGGCTAAGCAATAAAGTAAATGTATTTAATTGGTTATTTTATTTAAATTGACTTCATTCTAAGGTACATTAAGATTTTCTTCGACAAAGAGAGCAACACACAGCGCTACAAAAATATGGCGGATGGACGTGCGTGAAATGTCATTTTGACAACCTACATTCATCTGAAAAAACAAAAACATCAAATCAAACAAACATGACATGAAAAATATGTCAATGTCATGTCAAACGCCAGTTATAAACCAACATGGCGGCCTTCAAATAGTGTTCATATAGTAAAAAACTTACCAGAAGAACTATTCTTGTACCATCGCATTTGTCTTCAAATTAATGAAATTGTATTTTTCTTGTGATCTCCTATTTTTTCCTAATTTTTCAATGTAGTGTACATGGACCAGGCCTAGAATGAAATGGCTCCTTTATATTGTAGTTTGAAATTATCAGTTTTAACCTCTTATTCGTTCGATTAATAACTTATTATGAAATGTATATTTGAGCAAGGACAATCTATTAATTTTGTGTGGTCAATGCATAGTCATAAAAAATATAAAAACTCTAATAAAAGCACAATGGAAATCCAACTTTATCACCAAGCGGTTAGAAATTAATTAAAATGCGAAAATAAATACAATAAATTACTTTGTTACATTAACACTAGAAAAATATATTCGTATAGATAAGTTCAAACGGCTGCCATCTAAAATTGATTTTGAAATGATCCTTATATCCATTGAATAAAGTCCGTTTTGAACTGTAGTATTTTAGTTCGACAAAGATGCAAAACAAAATGGCGTCTATTCTTATTTAATATCAAATAAATTATTTGTATAAAATCCGCGAGTCTTCAGATAATAAATAAATAAGGTGATTCATAATTAGTAATAATCCCGAAAAGGGCTTATTCGATCAACAAAAAGAAAGAATATTATAGTATTTTTTTAGTTTTTTATCCCAAACTCCTTTAAATAAAGCTCTGTCTTTTGTTTTTGAACTGATTTGACCCAAACAGCTGATTTTTACAAAGTGGTTTTTCAATCAAAAATGTTGAATTTCCAAAAGTCGTACAACATACTTTACTGACAATTGGGTTTAGAATAAGCTTCTTTCGGGATAACATGAATATTATGAATCACCTTGTATATGGGAGCTGTTAAGTTTTAAGTCAGTTAAATTATAGACGTGTACGAACGGTATGCGATATATCACCTAAAATTTATTTGAAAATGATCCTCACGTCGCGTCGCATCGTTTGAATAAAGTTAATTTTGAGTTTGACTTTTAGGAGCTTGCGATATCGTTGAGCTATATGAGCACACCCCCAAATGTCAAACTCAAAATTGACTTTGTTCTGTAGAGTTAAGGATCATTTTGAATAGATTTTTATGACCTAACAAAGTCATATCGCATACCATTCGGCTCAATTATAGTTATGAAGTACTAGTTCAATTATAGTTCTGTAACAAGACAACATACTATACAATAATCATAGATTATTTTATTTTACTAGTTATTTCTAAACTTTAACGGGCACTGCAAGCGTAACATTAGCAATAATAAGGCCAGGTATAAACGGACAGCTCGAATCAGTCAGTCAACTTTAAGCTTCAAGTCAACACGACTTGGTAAATGAGATAGAAAGACAAGTGACGGGGCCGAGAAGGAACAAGGGTAATTGACTGAAATTGTACTGAAACTGAATCCAGACTTAAGCATTGATTTTTATGAGGGTCGAAAAATTCATTGAATACCTACACTCAAGCCACTGAATCTTCACTCGAGATACTATCTCGAGTGAAGATTCTATGATATTTGATCATTGAAAAGTATTTTAATTAATATAATTTGAATTTAATTTAATCAATAAACTTTTTCTTCGGTAATCTAAGATTCACAGTTTTATTGTAATAAAAGGTAAGTTAGAAATATGTTGAACCAATTTGAATTCACATTTTGTATTTCGCTCGTTTAGAAGACACAAAGTGCGAGTAGAACGGCCGAGAAGGTGGTAGAACGGCCGAGTAGGTGGTAGAACGGCCGAGTATGCTGTAGAACGGTCGAGTGTGTGGTACTTATAATGTATCACATTACTTTGCTGTACTTTTTGTACAATTTCATAATGCGACGTAAAGTTCAGTGTCCCACTGGGTAAAGGCATCCCTAAAAATCTTCTACTCATTCAGATTTAAACGTAATATTATGAAGCTGCCCATCTATACCCAGCATTAGATGAATATATTATAACATCAATATTCAATATAGACAACAACCACTGGCCCGGTAGATCCACGCATTCTAAGAATACACCAGTAATTAAACCCAACAGTGGGAAGGACCCAGCAGTGGAAAAATTCCAGTTGCTTGCTCCAGCAGTGCGGAAATCCTAGTAATTTGTCCGAGCAGTCGGAAAATTCCAGCAGCTAGACCAAGAAGTGAGAAAATATCAATAACTAGACCCAGCAGTGGGAAGATTCCAGCAGGTAGAACCAGCTGTCTTGAAATTCCAGCAGCTAGAACCAGTAGTGGAAATAGTGGATAATCTAACAGATGGACCCAGCTGTTAGGAAATTTCCGCAGCAGCGGAATAATCGGAAATTCCAGCAGTTGAATCTAGCAATGGGAGAATTCCAGGAGCTAGACTCAGCTGTTGGGAAATTCTTACAGCCAGACTCAGCAGTGGGGAAATTCTAGTAGTGGTGAATTCCCAGCTGTGGGGAAATCCCAGCTGTGGCATAGTCCCAGTGGGCCGACAATGAACATGTTATGTTACAAGCACCGATAGGCTAGTCTACGACTTTGGTATGTACTTGCCGGCGCGGCGTCGGCGTCAACTGCGCTTGTCGGTGTCGCCCGCTGACAGCTTGCTGGATGACCTGTGGACAACAAACATGATGTTATAACAATTTTATTTTTAAGTAATACCTACGTAGGTACTTCTAGAAAATTACCTACCTACCTTATAAATGTATAACGCTGATGACGACGCAAAAATATTATAACTATGAAAAAGAAAAAACCGAAGGAAGGTATCAAAACCCACAACACAGGTTATTAGCCTAGCGTGGTTTTTGATGGAACCTCAACTACAAAAGTTTTTGTTTTATAGTACCTATAACAGCGTAAAAATGTAAAAAGTTTATAATATTTGGCCCAGCGAATTAGCATTGCCATCCAGCGTGGCAACTCCGCCAGCGTCTTGGGGACTCTTCCGACTGGTAGTGATCTGGATCAGTTGAGCTATCTATAGATCGTTTGTAACGGTCTTTAGATGGCTCAACTGTTTCTTGTGTATTTTGTAAATATTAACGTATTAGTTTTAAGTTTATTTCTGTAAATAAAATAGATAAAAAGTGTAAAATTTATCACGTTTGGTATGAATAAAACTCTATTCTATTCTAATGTAGCTCTTGAAAACTGAAGGAACAGCTTCCTCTAGATAGACCCTCTCCGCAGACAAAATGGTTTTTCCCCGGAGGATTTTCAGTTTTTCTGTTTCAATATGGGTCTTGATTTATATAATGTAATTAATAATAATATTGTAACCAGGAACAAACACAAATTCAATAATTGGCTAATTTATTTATGCATTATTATAGAAAAAATAGAAATAGAAATATTCCGGACATATTCACAAGGTCACTGATCCCAAACTAGGCATAGCCTGTACTATGGGTACCAGAGACTGATATATATAATAGATAAATATTTAACACCCAGACACAGAACAAACATCTGTGTTTATCACAAATGTTTGTCCAGTGCGGGGATCGAACCCGCGATCTCTAGCGCAGAAGGCAGAGTTACTACTAACTGAGCTATGAGGCCATTATGGTGGGTTCGATTCCCATGCTATGGCTGTTAGAGGGGAGTGGAAGAGAAAAACATGTTGTGGCGACCCCACATGAAGTGGGAATCTGAATCTGGTACTCGTAGTTTCTGATACCCACCACACAGGAAATGCTAGTGTGGAGTCAGGACTATGTACATATGACTGTTGGGTGTTTTTTTTTTAATATTCCGGACATTTCACACACGGTCAACTGATCCCAAACTAGGCATAGCCTGTACTATGGGCACCAGAGACTGATATACATAATAGATATAACACCCAGACACAGAACAAACATCATTTATTTTTATGATTATATAAAAAGCCAACCTGTTGGCAGACACGTTGCCGGACTTGTTGGCGTTCTTGTCTGCTTTGGAGAAGAATATCTTCAGCGCGCCGGACGACATCAGGAAGAACCAGTACAGTTGGGGCAGCAGCAGGATCAGGATCGAGATCTTGCAGCCAGTCGGCAGAGAGCGTATCGCCTGGAACATCACAATAATAAGTAACTCAAAGTAACACTCAAGGTAACTCTCAAAGTAACTCTCAAGGTTACTCTCAAAGTAACTCTTAAATAACTCTCAAAGCAACTCTTTAAGTAACGCTCAAGGTAACTCACAAAATAACTTCAAAAGTAACTCTCAAAGTAACTCTTTAAGTAACTCTCAAGGTAACTCACAAAATAACTTCAAAAGTAACTCTCTAAATAACTCATAAGGTAACTCTCAAAGTAACTTTAAAACGAACTCTCAAAGTAGCTTTTAAAGTATCTCAAAGTAGCTTTTAAAGTAGTCCAAATTAACACAAAGTATCTCAAAGTAAAAATAAATATGGCTGTAAATATGTCACCTCTTTCCCTCAGGAAAAAAGGAAGGAGGATGGTAGGACATTATATATATTTTTTATACTAGTTGGTGCCCGCGACTTCGTCTGCACAGGATTAGTATTTCGAGTTGCTTATATTAGCGTGGCGTTACAATTCACACAATATCTTTTTAAATTATAGCCTACGAGTATGTGTTATTCTGATGTATAATTTATATTATTGTAAAATTTCATTAAAATCCATTCAGTAGTTTTTACGTGAAAGAGTAACAAACATCTATCCATCCATACATACTTGCAAACTTTCGCGTTTATAATATTATAGTATAGTATTCATATTAACACGTTCTACAGCAATACTATGATGAAGTTAGTCAAATATTGCTGAAACTAAGCACAACACGGTTTGTACTATTCAATTCTATAACTGTGGTGGTGAGGATACACACATCTAGATAAGGCAGGCCCAGCTCCCTGCTGTAGATGAGGCAGACGTAGGGCAGGCTGGCGACGCGGCAGAAGAAGAACGTGCCCAGCATCGCCAGGCCGTTGAAGATATACGCCTTGGACGCCTGGAACACATGCATACATATAAAAGGTGATTTATTATATAAATAAATAAATAAATATTCCGGACATATTCACACAGTCAACTGATCCCAAACTACGCATAGCCTGTACTATGGGTACCAGAGACTGATATACATAATAGATAAATATTTAACACCCAGACACAGAACAAACATCTGTGTTAATCACAAATGTTTGTCCAGTGCGGGGATCGAACCCGCGACCTCTAGCGCAGAAAGCAGAGTTACTACTAACTGAGCTATGAGGCCAGTATATGTATACCATCTCTAAAGGGGGAATATAAGCGGGAAAAAATATCCAAAGAAACTGTTTTTTTCACACACTTTTTGGTCTTATTTAACGTACAAGAAGTTCGTGATCAAGATTGCTACATAAAAACAGCGGAATAGTTGAGTTTGAGTTGAACCCCAAAACAGCTAAATTTTTTTATTTATAACACACTGTCATCTGATCCCAAACTAGGCATAGCCTTTACTATGGGTACCAGAGACTGATATACATAATAGATAACTATTTAACACCCAGACACAGAACAAACATCTGTGTTAGTCACACAAATGTTTGTCCAGTAAACCCGCGACCTCTAGCTCAGAAGGCTACTACCAACTGAGCTATGAGGTCAATTTATGGTTCAAATAGGTGTAAAATATTGCTGACAAGATAAGATAACGTTTAAGATAAGATAACGTTTATTGAAATATACAATTTGTACAAAATTTCTTAGTAGGTAGGTAGGATTTAACACATTTAGGTCTGTAGGTTTATCTGCAGTTATTTGTAGGCAAAGGTAAGTACGAACATAGCTTTAACCCCACACTAGGGAACCCCTGTGTCGTGGGTATCGAAACTACATAGGCCTATACCTACCTCACCGCAATATTTTGTAATGAGCAAATTATGTTAAACATTCCTTATCAAATTTTAATAGGCAAAAGATCGCATTTAAAAGGCAATTTATTCTATTGGCTACTTAATATTACTATAATTTCACGTCATGTTAGGGCCCATTACCTTGAGTTTCAACCTCGACAGGATCCCGCGGAGAGACACGAAGGGAGTCGATAACTCCATCAGGTACACGAAGCCAAACGTGCAGTCGCCCAGGTCACCTCGGAGGTACTGGAAATAACAGTTCAAAGTGACAGGCCTCATAGCTCAGTTAGAAGTAACTCTGCCTTCTGCGCTAGAGGACGCGGGTTCGATCCCCGCGCTGGACAAACATTTGTGTGATAAACACAGATATTTGTTCTGTGTCTGGGTGTTAAAATATGTATCTATTATATATATCAGTCTCTTGTACCCATAGTACAGGCTATGCCTAGTTTGGGATCAGTTGACCGTGTAAATATATATGTCCGGAATATTTATTTATTTAAAAATCACTAGGATAACTTTGAAACGTCTTAGAAACTAGGTGAGGCTACACCTGTTCCTCGCGACCAAGCCTAGAAGAACCAGGCAACAAACACGGCGCACGTGTCTGTAGTTTTTATCGAAGATCCTTTTCACATAATGGAATAAATAATAATATCTGTCCCACTATCCCGTAGTTTGTGTGTGTGAAGATGTCTAAGGAGGTAGGTAGTCAGAAACATGTCCATTTTGTATGTGACATATGCACGACGCCTCTCTTGTATGAGACATCTCTTGGCATGTACAATAACTAGGAAGCCAAATTCGCTTCGATGACTAGATGGCAAAAGTGTGTAACCAGTGCATCAAATAGAAATAAATCTGAATGAATAATATATCCCAAGAGACGCGTAACTTAAACGAGACATAACAAACACCTCCCTAGAGAAGTACATCTCATCATTAATCTCTTGTATGAAACATGACAAATGTATCCCAAGCAAGAGACAATTGTCTCCTGTACGAGACACATCGCATCTCCTAGGTTATCACGTCACTTACCACAATGTATCCCACCCAAGAGACAATAGTCTCTTGTACGAGACTTTTCAAATCTCCTAGATTATCACGTCACTTACCACAATGTATCCCACCCAAGGGACAATTGTCTCTTGTACGAGACATATCGCATCTCCTAGGTTATCACGTCACTTACCACAATGTATCCCACCCAAGAGACAATTGTCTCTTGTACGAGACTTTTCAAATCTTCTAGATTATCACGTCACTTACCACAATATATCCCACCCAAGAGACAATTGTCTCTTGTACGAGACACATCGCATCTCCTACTCCTAGGCGTCACGTCACTTACCACGATGACTAGGAAGCCGAACCCGCCGATGAACAGGTGGTGGAACAGTATCACCGGCTCGTGCGTGCAGTATGAGAGGAAGGAGGTGCCCTCTCGCTTCAGCGCCGCCGCCGGCCCGTTGGGGCGACGCTGCTTCCGGTTCATGTAGTCCACTGAACTGTTCATTTGTACGTGAACCTGGATAATAATAATGATTTATTGAGGACACAACGTAAGACTTGTACCTATCCTATCCTACTAATATTATAAATGCGAAAGTTTGTGAGGATGTTTGGATGTTTGTTGTTCAATCACGGCCGAACGGATTTGGATGAAAGGTACAGAGATAGATTATAGTCTTGAATAGCATATAGGCTACTTTTTATGTAGGTACCACGCGAGCGAAGCTGCGGGCGGAAGCTCATCATCATCATCATCATCATTTCAGCCGTACGACGTTCACTGCTGAACATGGCCTCCCCCACAGACAGAGCGAATTCCTATCATGTGGGGGGATTTGCCCATACTCACCACGCTGGGCATGCGGGTTGGCGAGCGCAGTTAGAGCTATCGTTGTTAAAATGAGGGACGCTGCTGCCCATCCCCTAGCTTTTTTCCCTTAGTCGCCTCTTACGACATCCGCGAATAGGTAGGTATGGAGGGGCCTATTCTTTAGCCGGGGCGGAAGCTAGTACATTATATTTTGGACGACCTCAGTGGCGCAGCGGCGATTGCCCATCTGAGACGCAAGGACGATTCCCGCTGAGGGACAAATGTTTGCATGATCTGCAAATATTTGTCCCGCAGCGGGAATCGAACGTTTTCCGCATCTCAGCCGGGCACTCGCCCCCTGCGCCACCGAGGTGGTCAAATGACGAATGATGTTGATGATGATAATAGGCTCCTGTTTATGACCTGCCAGGCTATTGTGTAAGCAAAATGGTAATGAAGATCGCAATTATAAGGATGATTTTATCAATTTTAGCGACATCTGAAGTTTTTCAAACATGAAAAGGAAGATGCAAAGGTCTTGAAGTGTTCCCTTGTCAAGTTTGGAACGTTTTGAATGTTGCTAAGATTGTTAAAATTACTCTCAAAGTTAAGATCTTCTTTTTTTTTTTTATTGATAATGGTAAGGCGTTTGACCACCAACTCACTTTTGCAAGTGAGATGTGGCCTAAGATGGAGCACGCTTTCCCAGAGTGAACTTATTGACCCTAGATTTGAAGACTCCTAGATTGTACTCTTTCGGGAAAACAGACGCAGGCAGATCATTCCACTCTTTGGCAGTACTTATAATAAAATTGGAGCAGAAATGTTTGGTTCGACACTGTGGTATGTCGACCAGGTAAGTGTGGTATTTACCTGTGCGTCTGCTTGTCCGGTGGTGGAAGGGGGAGGCCATTACGCTACAATTGCACCACAGCTTCATTTTCTATTCGGAAACTTGTAATAAACAACTGAGCCAACAGTTAACTCACCATATACATAGACCAGATGTCATAGAAGAAGTAAGCGGCGCCGAACCACGCGTACGCCTCGGACATGTAGTGCGAGGCGCGCATGAAGTCGCGCGTGCACGACCACAGGCACACTATCGCGCCCGTCACGCAGCAGAATGCTGCTTGCACCGCTGATACTAACCTGTGGATATGTTTATATTTTTGACACTTAATCCTACTATTCTTCTAAAATTATAATTACAAAAGTTTGTAAATATGTTTGTTACTCAATAACGCCACCGTAATTACTAAACGGATAACTTAGTAAATCCGACTGGCTGCGCCAAATATCACACTTAGATGGCGTAGCCAGTAGGATAGCTAGAGGATATACGGATATGAACGTAATTAGCACATGCTGCATTGCTAAGAAACTTTTATTAAATCAACTAAGCAGATTATTCTGGCTACGCCAATTATATTATATTAAAAGTAAACAGAATTTATAAAGCACAAGTATCTTACTTGTTAGTAATATCGAGCACATCACCACAGCTTAGGCTGTATTTGTGCCGGAACTTGGCGCCGGCTCCCGTGAACAGGCAGAGCACGTTGAGTAGTTCAAATAATGTCATGAAGTACACGAAGCCTAAAGTTGTGAGCGCGCCGCCGCGTTTCGCTGAGATTCTGGAATATAACATTGAATTTGTATCAGCTGTAGGGACAAATAAACTCTTATTCATAATCACGACTTTTTCGGCGCGAAGACTCTCGCTCTATCTTTTTCTAACAGTAAAAAAAAGAAAGAGGCTGACATACTTTTATAGAGCCGTTAAAGTAAGTAAAAAATTGAAATAAAAAAGGGAAAATATTGATGCTATTTTTCGCTAATATTCTTTATTTTTTAGATAGAATAACCCCCTTTCGGGATGTATACATGTTTTGAATCACCTTATATAGCATCAATTATAAAAACAGATAGGTAATTAATCGTCATGATTGTAATACTAATTAATTGTTACTATTGTTGGCCTTTGTTTAACGTACGCTGAATCGAATGCTTGCTAAACTGTAACATCGGTTTCTACATCATTATTGTGTTTCACGGTTCAATTATTATTCATTCAGCAACATCAGGTAGCATGTGCATAATTATAGGGTGACTTCACATATCATATGACTATTGTTACTGCCCCGGCTTCGCATGAGTTAATCCAATCCTACTAATATTATACGTGCGACGTTTGTGAGGATGTTTGGATGTTTTTGGTTCAATCGCGCCGTTAGCTCAACCGATTTAGATGGAACTTGAGAGTTTGTTACCTAGAACAGCATATATGCTACTTTTTATCTTGGAACGATGCGAGCGAAGCCGAGAATCGCGCTCTCAGTCTTCCTTACTACATATGACTGGCCTCATAGCTCAGTTGGTAGTAACAAGGCAGTTTGATCCCCGCACTGGGCAAACATTTGTGACTAACACAGAAGTTTGTTCTGTGTCTGGGTGTTAAATATATAACTATTATGTATATCAGTCTCTGGTACCCATAGTACAGGTTATGCCTAGTTTGGGATCAGTTGACAGTGTGAATATGTCCAGAATATTTATTATTATTATTATATAAGTGTGGAATTAACAGACTTATATTTTGCGGTCGGTTACGCAGTCCGCTGTATGATATCACCGTAAATAAAATTAATAATAAAAATAAGGAAATAAAAACTATACAAATGAATGAAAATTAACAAAACCTAGCGTGCGCCTCTTTCTTATCATGCAAGAGCAGAAGAAAATACCCCGTTATAAGAATGTATATCTTTATCGTCAGAAAAAGTCTTATCTGGACGTCAAGTCGTTGTTTACAAAACAACGGATGATGGATGTAATAAGCCAACCTCTGAGTAGTTCACGCGATAAGAAGCATAAACTTGCTAGTTATTTCACTCGTCATAACTTATTCCTTCTTGCGCACCCGCATTTGTATGGGCCAGATAAAAATGCAGATATTTATTTCATTATTATTGCCAAATGTTTGGACATGACTACCCCCCCTCCCCTTGACAATTTCCATCTTCAAGGATCTGGATCGCCTGGAGATCTGAGAAGATGTCTACCATGGTTTGACAACTAACTTGCGCCGGGGAGATATGCGGACACCACACCACACTGAAGCTCTACATTCCATTTGGTGAAAAGGATCATCGAAAAAAATGCTAGGCACGCGCGCCGTGGTTGTTTCCTGATTCTTGTAGGCTGATTCGCGAGGAACAGGCGTAGCTTCACCTAGTTTCTAGAACGTCCCAAAGTGATCTTAGTGATTTTATAGGATTTTATTGAAATAAACGCCTGACGCCTGACTTTGATTTTGGTAGATTGTCGGTTACGATAACCACCGGTTAGTGTGGACTTCGACCATGGGGTTATTATAAGGTTATAATATAAGTATGGCCATTATAAGTAAGGTCGTACTGTACATTGGATGTTATCATTCCGTTCAGCCTAATTTAGAGTATTATTTCAATAACAAGGTCATTCTGTACATTAGAAACTATCATTCAGTTTCAGGCTAACTAATTAATAAATAAATAACACCCAACAGACACATACAGTGGTGGTCATCTAATTAGAAACACCTAGTCACCTGACATTTTTATAAAGTAACTAACATTATTATAGCATTTAATAGGAGGTAATTTTTTTTTCACTACTTTACAATGTACTTTAATATCTCTAGTTTAATTACAAGCAATAATATTTGACAACCAAGACGACAATAAAAATAAATATCAGTGAAACAAAAAGTATCAATATCGTTAGGACTGGCAGAATGGACAACTAATTAGAAACATTGTATGACTTGGTTCGAAATTTGGTTTTTTAAACTGAAATACAGTTCTCACAATTGTCAATCACATTGTAAATATTGCCGCCATTTCTAACTCATTACGAAAAGTTACTATTTATTGTTGTTTTATTAAAAATGGGTAAAAATAAGAGCTGTGATGCAGCAACGAGAAAAATTATAGTGAATTTTCATTTAAAACAAAAATGGAGTTACAGAAAGATCGCCGATAATTTGGAATGTTCCGTAAAGATGATATTTAACGCCCTCGCACATTTCAAACTACACGGAACATCAGATAACCTGCCAAGAAAACTTCGGCCCAGGAAGACTACAGTTCAAGAAGACAGGCTTATGCTTCGATTAGCTAAGGCGGACCCCTTTAAAGGATCCAATGTTATAAGAAAAGAGGTATTTTCAGAAGACGATCCTCGACACGTGTCCACTAAACTAGTTCGTAGACGGTTGGTTGAAGGAAAATTGTTAGGAAGGATCGCTAGAAAAGTACCACTACTAACCAGGCAACATAGAGAAAATCGTCTAGCATTCGCTCGCAAATATGGCAGTTGGACTATTCACCAATGGAAAAAAGTTTTGTTTTCAGATGAAACTAAAATTAATTTGATTAATTCCGATGGAAAACGATATGTACGACGACCAATAAACGAGGCTTTGAATAACAAGTACACTAAAAAGACAGTTAAGCACGGTGGTGGAAATGTAATGGTGTGGGGATGTTTCACAGGGTACGGGATTGGTCCCGTGAGAAAGATTGAAGGGCAAATGGATCAATATCAATACAAAAAGATCTTGGAAGAGACAATGATTCCATATTCCGAGGAAAATTTGCCAGTAACTTGGATATTTCAGCATGACAACGACCCAAAGCACACAGCACGCAGCGATAAAGCGTTTCTTACAGAACAATCCGTGACAGTATTAGAGTGGCCTGCCAATAGTCCGGATTTAAATCCCATAGAAAATTTGTGGCACACTATAAAGACCAACCTGTCGCAGAAACACGTTACTAATATTCATGGACTTAACAGTGCATTTGAAGACGCTTGGAGAAGTATTCCTGTAGAAACTTGTTATAAATTGATTGAATCAATGCCGCGTCGCTGCAAAGCTGTTATTGATAATAAAGGCTACCCTACCAAATACTAATTGTCTAAGGATGTAGTATTTTTAGTATTTTTCAAAACTATTGGGGTTTTGTTCAAATTAAAAATGATTTAAGTAATGATTTTTTTGGTGTTTCTAATTAGTTGTCCGGTTTGTATCTCGTTTTTTATTTTGTTATTAATACAACTTTCAGTTTTAGAAAAACAACCGTTGTTTTCTGTTATTAAAATGGTATAACAATGCAATATAATATCCGATACATGGATTTTAATACGTAAAAACACTCAATGATACGTTAAAAATTAGTTCGAAAGGGAATTTGCAATAAAAGGAAGGCTATCAAGTATGGAACCCCTACTTCCAAAAAGACATTGACCTACTTGAAAGTGTTCAGAGGAGAGCAACCAAGATACCACAGGCTCTACGACGCAAATCATATGAGGAAAGACTACTCGCATTACGCCTTACTACTCTTGAAGATAGACGCCTTCGCGGAGACCTCATCGAAACTTTTAAAATTATAACCAACAAGTACAATCTGCCAGATATTAAAGATATCTTCATAAGGAAAGATGATCAAAGACCTTCTCGTGGCCATCAACTTAAGCTAGCTCGTGCTCCTGCTAACCTACTTGCTGCGTACCACTTCTTTAGCAACAGAGTAGTCCACAACTGGAACATGTTACCGGAAGAAGTTGTTTCTGCTACTTCTGTCAATGCATTCAAAAACAAGCTCGACAACTGGCTACGAATCAATAAATCAGTGCTCAAAAAAGTGAACCAGACATGACAATAGACTTTCAATTTCGACACTGTGAGATGTAGACACATCAGCGGAAGCTGCTCGTCTATAATCAAATAAATAAATAAATAAATAAATAATAAAATTATAAACCCAGGTAGGTGTTTCTAATTAGATGACCACCACTGTACATAGTCCTGACCCAACACTAAAATTCCCTGTGTCGTGGGTATCAGAAACTACGAGTCATGGTACTCGTAGTTTCTGATACCCAACACCCAGACCAGATGATCACATTCCTCATGCATGCTTGTCGGTTTAGGGTACTGTTGACCTACACAACAGATATAATCATGTTTATCTACAAGAAACAATTTTTTATTTTTTTTTATTTACTTTTTGCGGCTATTGTGTCACTGCAGCCACAACTTGCCTATTGTGATCGCCAAAAAAAAAAAAAAAAAAAAGGAACAATCATTCGTACTGTTAATAAGATACCCATTGGTATGTTATCCATCACCAATGAGGGGTAGATTGGTATACCTGTCTTCCGGGTTTAGTACCACCACTAGATTGGTGGCAGCCATCAGTGATAAGATGTTTATTGTTATGAGGATACATATTCCTGCTCGGTGATGTTTTTGCTGCAAAAAGAAAAATTATGTCAATTCTTTGCATGAAAGAAGCTTCTGATTGTCAAACAGTATCCTGTCAACATACTGGTACATTTGGCAACAAATCTATTACAGTAGACTAACGTCACATCCCCATAACTGAAGGATGTGGGTTCGATTCTCGCCTTATCGAAATTTTTTGGTATATTATGAAATTCTTCTAATTTTCCTTAGTGTGGTATTTTAAAAACAAATTGATGGCATCTGGAATCAAATCGTATTGTTAAAGGCTAATAATTTGTTCTTAGTCATATTTCTTGATTTCATAAAATAAATGCTTAACACATTTGTATGATTTGTTTTCATTCTAGAATAAAAGTAAAATATTATCAGATGGATTAGTTGTTAGATGATGAAATATGCATGTGGTAATACCTCTAAAAAAATGTGAAAGTTATTTGACCCACTCAGCTTCTAACATTTGATCAAGATCAACATGAAATGAATGTACAAAATGATAAATCAAAATATCACAATCTCTATATTTCTATTTTAAGGGAATGTAAAAGGTCACATTGTTGTAAAAAATAATAATTAGAATTTACAATCAAGTTTAGGGACCCAAAGATCTTATTGTCAGTGCTTGCTTTTCATGTCAGTGATTCTTTCTTGGTCATCCAAAAAGAGACCGAAAAGAGACTATCATGGCCGGTGAAAGAATCAGTGTAATGAAAAGGAAAAAGTGCACCTTTTAGAGGCTCCTTTCATGCACAAATGCAAGCATGTATCTTTGTCATGCTTGCTTGCTTGTCGTGATTTGACTGATTCTTTCTTGGTCATCCTGTATTAGGTCAGTGACCAGGTTGAGGAATGGTGGCCCTGAAAAGGGCCTATGAGACATGAAGATTGCATTTCTTTTAAAGTAAGCAGGCATTAAGTATAGCTATTAAAGTTTTGCAAGAGGTAGATAAAACCTCTTCATTTTACTGAGCTTTTTTATTAAAATGAGGATTTATATAATTAGCTCATCAGAAATTAGTAAGTAGATAACCATGTTATGTTTTTGGGTCCCTAGAAACCAAATACTTCACAAACGTGAAGATTCGGTAACATTATGAAAAGGATAGTCCTATTTAAGTTTTGATTATGTTTAGATTACAAATAACACTGAAAAGTTAATTTTCTTACCGTAAAAAAAGTAGGCTCCACTACAGAACCAAACAGCATCTTGGTGGTCATTCAAGCAGAATTACAAAAACATTATTGTACTAACAAAAGAATAGTAAAATACTATTTAGGCTATTTTTCGACACTAAAACGGAGTTTTTTCGTAATTTATTTATATTTCGCGAACAGTCGACTTCTCGTTTTCGACGAAAAACACATAAATATCAAAAAAAATTGTCAAATGTCATATGTCAATAGGAAGTGTCATTTGTCAATAAAAGCCTCCTTCCTAACTGTCATTTTGACAATGATAGTCGGGTAAAGTCCAACATAAAAAAAAGATATTTTTTTGTGAACAAGAACGTAGTTTTTTTAACTTTATTCTGTAACTACCCTCAGAAAAAAAATATAACATAATTTTCATCTTTGCACATGCGTTTGTGACTTAGTGCACAGAAATTGAAATAAAAAAAATAGGAATAAAACAAAACATTGTGCAAGAGAGTGAAGTTGAGTGAATCCTTTATAATTGATTTAAATAAAAAGTAGTTTTTTTTTAACTTTTTTCTTTAACTACCCTCAGAAAAAAATATACCATCTAATTATCATCTTTGCACATGCGTTTCTGATTTAGTGCACAGAAATTGAAATAATAAAATAGGAATAAAACAAACCATTGTGAAAGAGAGTGAAGTTGAGTGAATCCGAAACGAAAACACAGTTGAAAATCCTAGTCAACGATGGAAGTGGATGGGGTAAGTTTGGTAGCTCAAAAAAGATAGTTAACCACGTCATCATCAAGTAGGTACAGTATGCGCTCATTTGCACTCTGAAGTAAATTCAACTAGTGGCCAACACTGGTTATCGAAATTCTAGGCCACGCCGGCCACCCTTAGGTTTCTCGCATTGAAGCTCCGTACAACTTTGAAATGTTTTCTTTTAGGAAATCAAGAGACACAACAGTTTTACAAGTCCAAATATTAAAAGGGCCCCGATATCCAAGCGTGTGGGACGCGAGCGATGTCATAGCTATAACGCCCCGAATGCTCAGAAATCACAACTTAGCATTCCTCCTAAAGTAAGTAAGTTTTATCATTTTCAAATTATAGGACAAACACGATTTGTTGTTCATGTAACGTCTCGCCAAGTTAATATACTACCAAATAAGTTGCTCCAACAAGGTCTTGCTTTGAAGTTCAAGTTTGAACTTTATAGCACGACTTTGAACGTATCTAAAAATTGACAATTCTTTGACGTTACTCTAACAACATTGACAATTGACATGTGTTTGATGCCTTGGGTGGATTGGATGCGTTCAGAATATTTGTAACATTACTGAAAATGAAACTTGTTTTTCCCATAAAAGATAGGAAATAAAAATCTAGAATTATACTTTAGGTTCACTACACAAAGTGCAATCCATTTCTGTACCTTATTTTGTATAATTTGTGCTTCAGTCCAAGATATCAACAAGTTAATGTAGTGGCTGCAGGCATTACCAAATATGGAGTTTGCTCGTTTTCCCAACCGTCCTCCCTTCGATCCCTAGTAGCTCTCAGTTTTTATTTTCTAAAAGCTAGGATATTCAAATGTTTTCATAGTATTTAATAGTTTATTATTAATAAATCAGCTATATTATTAAACGTGAGTCATTCATTCGTACTTTTATTCGCAGTGTCAAAATATAGGTCAAAGTGGATTCGTTTAGGTTATGTTGTAAAGTGAAATTGTATCTAAATATTAGTTTTGTTTGTATTATTGTTGAAGTGTGTGCTCTCTCGCGTTGCAGATGTCGTTTAGAGTGGTTCGTAGTTCAAAGTTCCGCCACGTTTACGGGCAGGCCTTAAAACGCGAGCAATGTTATGATAACATCAGAGTTTCCAAGAGTTCGTGGGATTCTACGTTCTGTGCGGTGAACCCCAAGTTTTTGGCAATTATTGTCGAATCTGCTGGCGGAGGCGCCTTCATAGTACTACCACACAATAAGGTAAGTGACATTTATTTTATAAAAATTTTATAAACATATTCCAAACTGGTTAAAACAAACCGAAAAGTTGACCCCAATTACTGTATCAAATGTCAGTACCATTATATTATTTATTTTTATCAGCTTTATATCTTTTACCATATTATAAATTATAAGTATTCGAAATCTTCAAAATATGTGATCAAATACATATTTAAAATTACCTAGTCTTCCATAGCTAAGCAACTCAAAATAGTCTAAAATTAAATATAAATGTTCTGTCAGCATCTGCTTCTTGTGGTTTGATCGACCAACTACACTTTTTGTGTCAAGTTTTTTCTCTGGTCATTGAACTTAGGCAATTATAGGTCATTCGTTTATCACTGGAGCTTTACAAGGAAACTTTTTGCACTGCTTTGTAATAATAACCTCTTTGTTTCAATATTTATTATTATGGACAAACTGTATTGAAATAGGTACTTATTTATAATAATACCTGGCTTCCACATGTGGCTTTGCTCGCGTGGTACTTGGACAAAAGCAGCCTATGGAATTGTAACCATCGTCATCATCTCCCTGCCTTTAGCTCATTTCATGTGCAGTCGGCACAACATAATCTATCCGTGTCATCTTTCTTCCTTTATACCACATTCATATTTACCAGTCTTCTAGTCACATGAAATTCTTCCCTCCGCACGCATGACATGCCCATACCATGCTAACCTTTTATTATTGGTAAGGATTGGTAACTTTAACTTGGGGATTTATGAATACCCCCTTAAGACACCTTCAAGTATCTGATTACATGGAGATCTGAGAGGAAGTCTACCATTCTTGGGGATAAAGGAGTCAATTTTTTTTCCACTTATTGGTGTTTTACAATGTTTGCTTGTTGTGTCACTGATTCTTTCTTGGTCATCTTGTATGAGTTCAGTAACCAGGTTAAGGTATGGTGGCCTTGATGAGGGCCTGTGACCGTCGGTGAAAGAATCAGTGTAGTGAAAAGTTTGAAGTGCTCCTCTTAGAGGCTCCTTTCATGTACAGCTACATACATTTTTTTTCCGAGTTTATCGGCGTCTTCAGACTATTAGCAGGTTTGGTGTGGGTATTCAGGCTTGTAGTTCTTGCTCCAGCGAACAATTCTTCCTTTCATACATTCGTACATAATAACTAGTTTTTCTCTCAAATGGGTTATTTTGAGTTAAAAACTCATAAAACAGTATTTAGACATTTGTACCATGTACTTAGGTATATCCAACCAAATCCAACTCAGGTGATCCTTTACATAAACATTGAGAAGTAAATACAATTAATATTGTTCAGAATTTTATACTCAAACATCAATTAGATCACCACTTATTTTAAGTGACGTTTCAGTATTCGGGCATTACAATACTTTATTCTAATTTTATGAATATCACCTAGATTATAGTTTAATTATATAAGTAAGTGTGTGAGGTCATTAATGATGATGATTGATAATATTTAAAGCAACACCAGCATGCCCTTCTCTTATCTTTTCATTCCAGTCGATCCAAAGGTTGCCTGGTAGAGATCGCTCTAATTGTTATATTATCACTGTATTATTTCTGTGTGGTAATCAATAAAGTGTTATCTATCTATCTATCTATCTACAATACCTACCTACTCTTCCATGTTATTCACACTTTTTTTCCTGTTCTCTGGGCACTGGGCATAAGTTCTGTATTATAGTAATAGAAGTCATAACTGTAGGCATAACTCAGTTGTGTTTACAAAACAAATATTTCTACACTATCTTCTAATTTTTAAAGTAATATTAAGTTTGTCTTTCTTTACTGAGCTACATGCTATCAATATAGCTCTACTATACAAGGTGAATATACATCCGGAAAAGGGCTTATTCTATCAACAAAAAAATAATATAGAAAAAATTACATCAATTTTTTCTCAAATTTGCAAATTTTTGTACTTTTATAAACTTCATTACTACCTACGTTTTGTAAACATACCGAAATTTGTGATTTCAGCCGTATCCAAAAGTAAATAAGGTAGAGTTTTAATTATTTAGAGAATTTGTCGATTCGCCGCTTCTAAGTCCGTCGGCGCTGACCCTAATAAGAACTTGTCAATATTTTTATCTGTTTACACAATGGGAAACTTAAACAAGCAATAGGAAATGTTAGATAGCTGTTATCTATGTTTTGTTGTTTGGTTCTGTTGTTGTTGCAGTGGAATATTTGAAATATTTACCTACCTATGTTTAGAAACATGGAAGAAAAGAAATAAGATATTCATATTCTTTAATTTTTCACGTCGGTAATACATTGAGTATGGTCTTAAAAATACACCTAACAGTCACATACATGGTCCTGACCCCACACTAGGGTTCCCTGTGTCGTGCATATCAGAAACTATCATAGTACCACAACACTCGGACCTGAAACAAATATTTGCAGATCATTCAAACATTTGTCCCGCAGCAGGAATCGAACCCGCAGCCATTACGTCTCGCGATGAGCTCGCCCGCTGCGCCACCGGAAGATGACGGGATAAGTTGTCCTTATCCCACATCAGGTGGGGTCGGCACAACATGTATTCTTCTTCACAAAGCTTGAGATTGAATAGGTATGCTCCAACTAGATTATTAATAAAGTTGTAGCACTCACTTAAAATAAAATTACATGAATTCAACTAGATTTAAGACGTTTCAAAATAATCCATGCTATTTCAATGAATAAATGAATACTGAAACTCATCTATCTTCGTTCTTCTTTATTCGCATCTCCGCCGCGTGCATTCTTCCTTTATCCGTCCCTTTGGCATCCAGAACCATACAATATCGTCTTATGATCTCTTTGTAAATTTTCCCCTTCATCATTTCAGCCGTATGACGTCCACTGCTGAACATGGCCTCCCCAACAGACAGAGCGAATTCCTATCATGTGGGGGGATTAGCCCATACTCACCACGCTGGGCATGCGGATTGGCGAGCGCAGTTAGAGCTATTGTTGTTAAAATGAGGGACGCTGCTGCCCATCCCCTAGCTTTTTTCCCTTAGTCGCCTCTTACGACATCCACGGATAGGTAGATATGGAGGGGCCATTCTTTAGCCGGGGCCACCACGGCACGATTTTCCCCTTAAGTTGATCTTTTCCCTCACATTCCATAATTTTGCCACCTTCATACCAATATTTCCATGCACACACAAAAACACTATTGTCACAAGATAATGTACCTACGGAACCGCAGCACTTATCGGAACAATGCACCGAACTATAGTATTGTGTAACTGATATGGGACAATGGATTGATAACGCACAATTCTGTGTAGTGTGTGTATTGAACACCTTGCAACATTACTTACACGTAGATGCAACTCCATTGATATACTTTATTGGATCTCTGACTGATTATCATCATTTACTTACTTTATTATCATCATTTCAGTCGCAGGACATCCACTGCTGAACATAGGCCTCCCCCATAGATTTCCAGTGTGACCGACCTTGTACGGCCTGCACCCAAACAATAATTTAGGGATTTACTCATACTGGCGACCACGAACCGGGCGACGCAGTGTTGGAAGGCCCCCCACCCGATGGACCGATGACATTCTAAAGGTTGCGGGAAGTCGGTGGATGGAAAGGGCTCAAGACCGTTCGTCGTGGAACTCTTTGGGGGAGGCCTATGTCCAGCAGTGGACTTCTACAGGTTGTTGATGATGATGATGATGATGACTCATACTAGGCATGCGGGTTGGCGAGGGCAGATACATCTATTGTTGATTGGGAAAACTGCTGCCCTCCCCTAGCTTTTTTTCAGCCGGGGCCACCATGGCACGGCCCATGCATACCATTGTGCTATTTTAATGCAATGCTAAGTAGTATGAGAGTGATCAATCTTGACGGTGTCGTCAGGAAAGCCAGAACAAAACACTAGAATTTGAAACTAATAATGTTATTTGGCTGCGATCTTCTGTAATGCTGAGGTAACCCCACAGGCGGGCTGCTCCAAATTCGAGCGAGAAAATCTCGCTATGCCCTATCTCGCATGCTGATTAAGATAAGAGGAGGTAAAACTAATAATTATCCAGCCATTATTCTGTAAATACGCGTTGCCTCATTCCTACTACCGTGCGTGACACAGGACACGGGAATGCGAGAATGCACTTTTAATTCAACGCACGCGCTTATGGTGGTTAGTGCAAGCTGTTATAAGTTTTTATTGAGTTTTAAAAGGTTAAAGACTCCGCCAAACTGGACAGAGGATGCACAGAAGCTAGCCTTCGCAGCTCCGCCGTTCGCAAAGACAAATTAATATTTATCTTAGGGTCGTCTTGCCCAAAAATATTAAGGGGAACTTCACAGGGAGAATATTTTTCGACTTTGTTGATACCAGGTGGAAAAAAGTTTGGTCAATTTGTGCAATAACAGACCAATGATCTGTGCTTCTGCGCTAGAACAATCCAGAAGCCTTTGCATTATATTTTTATGTCGTTCTTTCCATTTATTCTTGCACAAGGATACTCTGCACATAACAACTTTATAAGCTAGTAAAGTAATATATCCTACTAATATTATAAATGCGAAAGTTTGTAAAGATGTTTGGATGTTGATTGTTCAATCACGCCGAAACGGCTCAACCGATTTCGTTGACACTTAGAATAGATAAAGTTCTATACAAAGAATAGCATATAGGCTACTTTTTAAATAGGTACCACGCGAGCGAAGCCGTGGGCGGAAGCTAGTTCTAAAAAATATAAAGCTGTACAATATAATTCTGTAGCATCAGATTCGCGATATCGTATGCTGATTTGCACAAAGAAAACTCTACGGGGTCATTCAAAAAGGGCGTGCAACCTCGATCCAACATAGTAAGGCCACAATGTCAAGTTCGCCGGCCAAGCCTGTAAAATAAGTCTATAAACAGAGTTGTAAAATTAGCTGCATCACACATGAGCCAGAATAGAACCGAGGATATTGCGATCTGTGTAGTGAGAGATCAAATCAGATTTAAATGGTACCCAAAATTTTCGAACCGCATCTTGGCCTTGAATCGGTAATGCGATACCAACTACTCCATAAAACAAATGACGCTGGAATGAGTCTGTTCGCGATCAAGCTTCGAATCATCATCATCATCATCAGCCTGATGAAGTCCACTGCTGAACATAGGCCTCCCCCAAAGAGTTCCATGACGAACGGTCTTGAGCCTTTTCCATCCACCGACTTCCCGCAACCTTAACAATGTCGTCGGTCCATCGGGTGGGGGGCCTTCCAACACTGCGTCGTCCGGTTCGTGGTCGCCACTCGAGAACCTTTGTTCCCCAACGGTTGTCTTCGAATGGTAGCTCCTAAAAGCAAGCAAAAAATGTGAGATGGAAATTAAAGGCTGCCCGAGGGCATGCTGGGACCTTACTTACGGTGCCCTCCAAAACATGGTCAACTCAAATTATCTTCATCGGTGGCCTGTCCAAAGACGTGGAATGTAGACGTACATACAGGCAAGCTAACGCCATATTGTAGCGTAAAACATGAGAGAGGTACCAGAATAATCACAGTAAAAACGCTTCAAACATCGATGACTAACATGCTTCATCGTTTGGGTATCAGACAGCACGCATACATGATTTCTATAATCGCGACGAGACGTAATGCGTTATAATTAGACCGATTATTGACAAATAATCTATTTTTAGTGTGGATGTGGTAATTCGCGGGGAAACGCGCGGAAACTCAGGGCCCGCCCACGCAAGAAGTGGCCGGTAGCGTGTGCAATCGCCAGCGCTATTGTAGCATTCCAGGTTACAGCTGGAGGTATATCAATTTCACTAAAAACCGTTACTAGAGAATATTACTCGAACATTCCAAGTTCTACAGGGAAGAAAGACAAGCGGGTTTTGGGTACCTACCTACTGGGTACGTGTAGTTTCTGATACCACCCCACGACACAGGGAATTCTTGTGTGGGGCCAGGACTATGTAGTTGGGTGTTGTTTATTTTAGAGTAGAAGTATGATACATACATTATACATACATTACATCACTACTCCTAATAAGCATGTCTTGCAGACTTAGAAACGGCACTGCCATTTCGGATGTGAAACTAGATCGCTTCCGATTGCGGAGTGCAGGCTGCTCTGCTGTTTCACTCGCTAAATAAAACCGTGAAGCGTTTGCTTTCGCTTGCCTCGTTCAAATTGAAGCTTAAAAGCAAGGGTCAGAGCGTAAAAATTCCCATTTATCCCATGGTAGACCTTTTGGATGCTCTTATCGGAGGTCACATAACTAAACAGTTAAGTGACCAAATCGGAGACGTTTTGGAAAAGGCCAGGTCAAGAGTACCCTAAACCGACGAGTATGTATGAGGAATGTGATGAGGGTGAATGAAGCAAAATAGGTTTTCAGGATCGTAGCAAGTGGAGGGCTGTGGTCTCTGCCTACTCCTCTGGGAAATAGGCGTGATTTTATGTATGTATGTAAGAAACATTAAGAAAACCTTTAAAATTTGTTATGAGACTTATTGATCGAGCGAGCGAAGATCTTTCAAAAACTTGGACGAATCGGCGTTGTATGTTTGTATGTTAATTTGTTAGAGCATAAATTTCGAACCGTCAAACCGATCTCCATGGAATTTAGTAAGTCATCAGGTTGTAATATCATGATTTGCTGGTGAGATTATGAGTTAAATAGGCCAAGGGGGTTATATTTATAGGGGTGCAACAGGGATTTACCAAGAAAGTAATGCATGAAGGAGAGACAATGTCATATGAATGAGCTTTGTTTTTGAGATATAACGAAAATAGTAAACAAACATTAAAAAATCAAAGTCTTTGAAAAAACCAGTATAAAGCTCCCAGTTGGTAAAGTTTTCATGAGTTCTTCATCTTAGTCATTCTTAGTTGAAGACAGGCTGCATTGGAAGCGAGTTTCAAAGCTTTGGTAAACGTTGACGTCTTCAAACCATATGGCCCGATGCCAAATGAAATGGACAGTGAGACAGCGACCAAATAACAAATCTACCGGCTGGTCGGTCCGACTAATAGATATTTTACGATCTTCGATAAATCTGTTACAAGCAAAAGTGCAAGATTCTGCCAGGAAATGGGTCTTGTTTAGTTGTCCGTCGGGTCACTACTACTTTCATGGTCACAATGCGTTAGGTCAGTAACTATGTCGAAACCGGGTACCTATTCCTGAAAGATTCAATGGGACTAGCAGTTTTTTTTTCTAATTTTGTGATTGGGTATTGCATTGTAATGTTCCATCTCCCAAAAGAAAACTTTTCTCCGTGTCATGAATGATTTATTGCATCCGCCGCATTCTGGCTGTGATCATTTTAAATGACCTTGAGATATTTATGATGTGATCTCACGTAGTAAATTGATTTATAACTAGTGCTTCACCCCGAGCTGAGATCTCGCGATGTCCGGTAAAATTTGGTGCTTAAATGAACTTTAAGGCACACACAATTAAGATAAACTTAGAAAATAGCACCTTTAGCAAGTTCTAACTAATAACCAATGGGACACTCACGTTATATTGGTTTTGTTATATTATTATCTTCGTTCTATCCCAAAAACCATATTGCCTAGAATAAGAATTAAATGTTCCGTATGGTCTTTATCAAAACCCTTTTATCTCCTGCTCGTTTTAGCAAATCCTCATTAGTCTCTCAATCCTGCTGCAACACTTTTCAAACGCTTCCAGCTGTTTCATCGTCCATGACTCACAGCCTTCTAATGCCAAACTCCATACAAATGTTTTTATAATTCCCGTGATATTCGGATGTATAAATATTTATTTTTTATTACGATAGGTTTGGCTATAGCTATTCGATCCTTAATAACGAAAATGCATCCATTCCTGTATTCTATGAAATTGTTCCGAAAAACATAGGTTCAACAACGTAGGAATGATCGAGACAAATCTTTCAAAATGGCGAAATATTCCAAAAGTAACCTACTGTTGACTATGTCGATGTGATAGGTCATAAACGTCGAAGCCAGCTGTTTCGCCCTTGACCGTGACCAGAGTGGTGGGTTGGTGTTCATTGAAGCATCGAAAACTGTCTTTCGAGACATTAAAATAGATTTAAGACGAATCAAATTGATAATAGCTTGTGTTTTTATTGAATAAAGTTGAAATTGTAGTTTGAGTTCTCAATGCCAATTTTCTATTTAATTCGTATGAATTAGTGGTCACTCTTATGACATAAGTTCATGGGTCTTTTAAAGCTCATTTGTAGCTTGACGGTTATAGACGGGTCGAAACAGCATCAGATTACTGGTCACCTATCGAGTTCATATAAAGAACGTGACTTTACTTCCATCTAAATGTTTAGGCTTGGACATAAGTTGACAGTCTCAAAAATTTATGGTTCAAATTCGTGTTAAAAAGTGCTATTACAATGGCAATAAACTGTCATAGTATGGCCCATGGCCGCTCTTAAAACACTAGAATAGAATGCATTGCTATCCTTTCGTACTTTTGATAGCCCACTTACACTATTGTGTTGTTAATGTCTATTTCTGTGCCAATTCACGCGAACCTTGAGATTGCAACAAGTACATACGTGCTGTATCTTCTGTGCTTCCATTATCGTCCGTCATGAGTTGCTACGACAACAGAGTAATAAGCTCTCATTGAACCAAAAAAACAAAAGGATCAATTTATCACAATCCGGAAGTCGGCCTATGGAGGAGGCTCAAGACCGGTCGTCGTGGAACTCTTTGGGCGAAGCCTATGTTCAGCAGTGGACTTCATCAGGTAAATGATGCTGATGACTCAAGTACAATTTCGCTCATAGGATAGGATGATTCAATGTTCAGCGTTCCTTAGCTACTTAGGTAGATTATTTAATATGTATCTGCGTCCACGACCTACTTCACCAAATTTATAGAGACGCGGCCTTGTTGGCGCCAAATGTAATTACACGTTTCTGTATAATCAACAGTAATTATTACTTTCACTACACGAAATAATAATACACATTGAATTGGTGAAAGTATTTTGGTTTTGTAAATTATGTTTTGTTTTAGATATTACGTCGAGATTTATGACTGGCGGCACATAGTACACGACAATAAATAGAATACTTAGACTTTAAAAGCCGACAATAGCAGCAATGTTTAAATTTGCAAATATGGCAGATTCAAATCGTGTAGTTGGTATCGCATTGCCGATTCAAGGCAAAGATGCGGGTTCCAATCCCGATGGTTCTAAAATGTTGTGTATCATTCAAATTACATTTTATGCATAAGTGTTGCGTTCACTAAAAGAAACGAACAAATAATTTACAAAAATATAGCAACAGCGCCACCTCTCGTCAATGATATACTTAGAAGTAGACATTGAGCAGGAGTTTTTCTGATTGAAACTTCTGATTGAAGGTGGAGCTAGCGGTGTTCAACCGATAAAAATATTTAATCTGCCTTGTTAGAATATGATTTTTCATACAAAAGTTTTCATCCCTTTTCACCCCCATAGGGATAGAATTTCCCAAATACCTTTCTTAGTGTAACACCCAACACTATAAAAGGAATATAACATCAAAGTTTCATGCTTCAGTTACTTATGGTTTAGGCTGTGCGTTGTCAGTCAGTAACGTATAGAATATTTAGATAATTTGATGTTTCAGGTGGGCCGCATACCAGCCGATCACCCACTGGTGGGAGGACACAAAGGGCCTGTATTGGACATAGCGTGGTGCCCTCACAACGACAATGTCATCGCTAGCGGTTCCGAAGATTGTGTCGTCAAGGTAAATATGTTTTGCAGACCGAAAACGATCAAGCAAGCAAGGTCGAAAATCTGGAAATACAGGACGTGAAGCGTAATGTCCAAACACGGAGAAAAAAGACCTTGTGCATGCGAAAAGGCCGTCGAAATGCCCATGATTGCCAACACCAATTGACGTTTAAGGCTCTATCTTGCTCGGTCAATAGAGGGATCTCTCCAACTTGCTCAATCGTACTAGTGTACTAGCTCGGATATCTAGTACTATTCGCACATTAGTACCGCAAATCCGTACAAAAATACGACGTCTCTATCTCGTTCATTACCGCTGAACTTTAGAGCATTGTTCTCAGTCGGTCGTTCCTAACCGAAGACTGAAATATTCTTTTCAACACACTTGTTCATAAAGTGGCTCTAATTTCACCTCAATTAGGCACGTAATGATACCTGTAATCAAACTGTGACTTTTTCATTGCTATTATTCACAAACGTGAGTTATTTTATTTTATTGTTGAGTTTGTTCTTAAAAAAGTTTCGATACAAAAAAGATCGTGCGCGACATTAAAAAAAACTCATTATTTTAGTCTATGGCCGATCGCCATTGTAAGATGCGCGCGCATAGGAAAATTGACTAATTTTTCCCTCTATTGCAAAAAAAAGTGACAACTTCTTTTCTACAGTTATTTTTAGTATTATTTTATTCTCAAGTGTGGTGAAAATCGTCGTATGATACACGTGTGTACATAACACAAGTATACCATAATGTAATTATTGTCCTTCATTTTATGAAAGACAATAGTTTCATAAAATGAACTAATAATGAATGAATGGGAATAATGAAACGAACGTGTCTGTCAGGATTATTTTGTGAAAGAATCCATTTTTTTCCCGTGTATGGTATGGAAGCCCCAGGGCACGAGTTCTCGCACTTGACCGTCATTATAAAATCATCTCATCACTTTTGAATATTGAATACACCCCTTTGGGGTATTTATTGACAGCTGTTTTTTCTCCAGAACCAAGCCAAAATTGCGCAATACAAAATCACACGGTAACGGCTCTACAGATTTTGATGAAACCTAGATTATAAAAAGTTCTTTAGGTACCTACCTAGAATAGCATATAGGCTATCAACTACTCAGTAGCGTAAATCTCGTAATCGGCGGTCGCGTGCGCGTTTTAACGATCCTACGATCCTACAATATGGCGAAATATACTCAATGCAACAAAACAGTGACATAGAAGGCCCCGGGATTGCAATCGATGTGGAACCCTTGTGCATGCAAATACTGCGTGTACTGAACTTTCTAACAAGCAGATAAATCTCCTGAAGTCAGCGGAAAACTTGGACTGGACTTGCGGAGACTGTAAACAAAAGTCGCCGTTCAGGAAGACCTCGTTCGTTGTTCCCGAGGATGATATCGAAGACGGCGATGAAGCTGGCTCTAATAAGAGCATCAATCTGCCTATAAACACCTCTTAAGTTCCTGTCGGATATTTCCTCGGAAATGGAGACTAATAGAAATGAATACCTCATAATAGTCCTTTGCATCTAAGACAAACCTATCTTGGTTTTTTAGATGTATACAACATATTCTGTAACTATTTTTAAGAATAAATAATTTAAAAAAATAAAAAATCTAACTTTTACGTAGGAACCACGCGAGCGAAACCGTGGGTGGAAGCTAGTACTTTAAAATTCATGGAATTGATTATAGAAAAGTAATTACTTGTATTGATTTGTTCCCCAGGTGTGGCAGATCCCCGACGGCGGTCTTTCTCGCACCCTCACGGAGCCGGTCGTCGACCTGGTCTTCCATCAACGAAGAGTCGGCTTGGTGCTATGGCATCCCACCGCTCAGAACGTGCTGCTTACAGCTGGTTCTGATAACCAGGTAAGGGTTCCACTGCTATAGCTTCTTTCTTCGACTGCTGGGTAAACAGATAATAGTAGATTGTATCGCTTTTTTTAATCCAGAGCGAAGTGAGGGATTCTTTAGTAGAATCCTGAACGTAGCGAGGGATCTACTATCATTCAGTATTTTTTTTTTTATTCAGCTGGCAATGGGCGCGACTATGGGCCGTCGTACCAGCCAGTCTTTATTCAAACAATATTTGCGTTCGATTTCTTTGCCGCTGAAAACTAAGATGTTCCAAATTCAAAAAGTGCGCGGCAAAGAACATTGCGGCGCACTTATAGAGCGGAGCGGACAGGAAAACTCATTCCTGCCCGCTAAAAGTTTCATATAGAAAACACCACCTTTGGGTGCACTTAAAGGCGAACCAAGTCGAACCTTTTCAAATAGATGGAATGAAAAAAAAATTGCTCACTACTCTCTAAATTCCCCAAGCATCGTAGACATCCTCTCAGATCTCCAATCGCTCAGATCCTTGAATATGTCTAAGAGGAGTAGCCAGAGGCATGCCAAAACATTTTGACATATGCTCATGATGTTCCTAGCATACATACATGACAGTTTGCAAGCCTATCGCCGCTATAAGAATACTGGTTTCCTCGTAATGTTTTCCTTAACCGTTTTGAGCAGTACTCAAAACAGTGACAGAAAACATTATAGAAAGAAATAACATTTATTTGTCCCCAAAAAGAACAGATAAAAAGACAAAAGTATATAAAAAAAGACAGCAAATATACAAAATAAGTAAAAATAAAAAGAAAAATAAAAACATGTTAACAAATAAAATTAAATTATAGTAACAATATAAGAGGTGGCTGTTGCATTATAATGAAGAACATGCATTTTTTTAACTGAACAGTCCATTGAATAACCGATATTCGAACCCTCTACCACGAAATTCAAGGCACCTGCCGCTAGGCCAAGACGGCTAAAACGGGCTGATGATATTGATCTACCCATTGCGTCTATTCTAGATGATTGATAAAGCGTCAGATGAAACTCTTAGCCCCTTCGTCATGGACGAAGGGGCTACGCAAAAGAGACGGAATTCATTAGAAACTAGAGTTGCGGACTGATTGGAAACTCTGACTCGTCCACGACGCTACTGGAATTTCCTGAAACTCAGTCACTCAGTACACGATTTTATGTAAACAAAGTTTTGAAAACGAATAGTAGATTATGCAACAAGGGCTTAAAGTAGTGTATTATGTCAAGGGCGCTATATTGAACCCCGAGAACGAGGGATTCTATGGTTAACTCCCGAGCGGAGCGAGGGAATTAAGGCAAGAATCCTGAGTACGAGGGGTTCAAGATCGCCCAAGACAAATACACATTTAAGCCCGTGATGCATACTCTACTTTTTATACTTTCTGCGAGGCAATTGAAAACAATGACTGTTAAGTAGAAAGAAATGATTTTTCTGTAAGTAACCAACTATACCAGAGGCTTCAGATTGTATGCATTCTGGAGTCGAATCAAAATCACTTGACATTTTTGAGAAGTTTATTTGAATCGAAACTGAATTTCGGTGTAGATAACAGCACAGCAGTTTGAGCGCTTGGCGCCTTTTTTTCTTTTTTTGTAGTCTATTCTGTAGTGGTCAGTTCGACATTCGAATAAATCCTTCTTCGTGCGCGAATGAAAATGAAGTTTTTCTTTTTTTTAATTTGTAGGCAGTGCAAAGAAAATGATAACATACAGCCTAATTAGAATAAAATCTCATTGCACCCAAACATTTTTTAAACCAACCTCGATCAAGCACGACTACATGGGTTGCATTCCAAATTCAAATCACATTATGTCCCATGGGAAATAATGAAATTCAGTACAACATTATGACCCGGCTAGACCGTAGGGCTGTAATGACTTACTTTAGGAAAGGTTTGCATGACACATAATATGCCATTGACGAGCAGGTAGTATAAAAAATAATTAACATGACTAGTGATAATTCGAGCGATGACATGGAATTATGACTTCTCCAGTCACATAGTGGTCAGAATCACATATAATTACTTTTTATTCGTTCATTTTTCAACAGTTTTTCGAAACCAGTCGCCTGGCGACCAGCATGTCGAGTCGCCAGGAGACTAGTTACAAACGCGTTCCTTTTGAGTAGCGTCGTGGACGGACGCGCATTGAAATACTAGTGCTATCGCATTCAGGCTACTCATAAGTGACTACAGTTTCAGTCGCGTTCCTTTTGAGTCGCGCCGTTGACGACGGGGCTTACTCACCTACAGGACCACTACCTACTACTTGCCCAGCATCTATACATCCTCTCAGCCTAGTCGGCCTTATCCACAGGGAAGATGCTCAAAACGTGCCGAGCTGACTTAGCCACGGGTTTCCCCACGGTGTTTTCCTTCATCGTTTTGGGCACCTGTTAATGTATGTGCGCACACTATTCGAACAGACTAACCTACAACAAGAAGAGCTTAAAGAAAAATACAAAAATATTTCTCCAGGGCAGGCAATTAGCATTAGCAATACTCCAGCTCATAGCTCCAGGTGCTGCAGATGTCAATAGGCGACGGTAACCGCTTACCATCAGGTGGGCCGTAAGCCTGTTTGCCTCCGTATAACATTTAAAAATACCAGATTAATTCGGCACGACTTTCGGATCGAAAGTCGAGGTACCTTCCACTAGGCCAACACGGCTCTACTACCATTGCTAGTTACTAGTTAATATCGCCAAGTTGTTGCTTTGTTGAACAGATAGCAATATGGAACGTGGGTACCGGAGAGGTGCTCCTGACCCTGGACTGCCACCCGGACCTCATCTACTCCGCCTGCTGGAACTGGACCGGCTCCAAGCTGCTCACCACCTGCCGCGACAAGAAGATTAGGTAACATGAGATTTTAATTTGAAAAGTTCTGTACAACTGGCCTCATAGCTCAGTTGGTAGTAACTCTGCCTGCTGCGCTAGAGATCGCGAGTTCGATTCCCGTACAAGACAAACATTTGTGTGATTAACACAGATGTTTTTTTCTGTGGCTGGGTGTTAAATATATGTCTATTATGTATATCAGTCTCTGGGTCTCAAAGTACAGGCTATGTCTAGTTTGGGATCAGTTGACTGTGTGTGGTATGTCCAGAATATTTATTGGCGCCCGCTTACTGCATAAGAACAGTGATTATCTTGAACTACCATGTTTTAGCAAATAAACTGGTTTCATTTCATTTATTTAATGACTCTTAACTATTTTTTGACTAATATATCCCTACTTTCAGGATCATCGACCCTCGGAAAGGCGAAGTGGAGTCTGAGGCGATAGCGCACGAGGGCAGCAAAGCATCCCGGGCCATATTCCTCAAGCATGGACTGGTCTTTACTACTGGGTACGTTGAACTATCATCTTTAGCTGTGACTTATTGACGGTTGTACATCATAAAATTTTTATTTCAATTTTTTAATTAAAATTGTGTTTTTATATTATTATGTAGAGTCCTCCAGAGACTACAAATCACGCAAAACAAACTAATCAAAGTACTGTTCCACTACAATTACCTGACCCCAACTAAGATAATCTATAATGATACAGGAATTATGAAAATATCACAAATATACTATTACAACACATGTATACTTATACGAAAAATTTTAAATAATGATATACAATCACAAATTATTTTTACTAAAAACAAAGACATCTCCAGACGCAACTTACGAAATGCCCAAAATATTCGTTTACAAAAAGCTAGAACTAACTATGGCAAGAAAAACCTCATGTTTGAGGGAGCACAATTGTATAATGCTTTGCCCAAAACCATTAAAGAATTGAAAACATTAGCTCAATTCAAACCATCCCTAAAACGCCACATTTTGGAAGGTTGTGCCGACGAATAACACTTAAATGAAAAGCACCTCGTGTGAACATGCCCTCGCCGGTTATCGCCAGTGTCCATTATTTTGTTTAGTGCGTATTGTGAAAGTTTTTAAATGTACCCGCATCTGTTATGTTTTGCTCGTTACGAACAATATTATAAAACTTTATTATAAGATAATTATTTTAGTTCTCGTAAGCGATTTGTAATCTTTAGAGAATTAATAAAGATCTTAAACCTTATGTATGTTAGTCTTTAAGGTATATATCTATATGGTGTGAATTGTAACGCCACGCTAATATAAGCTACTCGAAATAGTAATCCTGCGCAGACGAAGTCGCGGGCACCAGCTAGTAATAAATAGTAGCTTCCGCAAGCGGCTTTGCATGAGAGCACTGTTTGAGTGGTGGTGTGGGTTCGAACTTCGGCACGACGGCACCAATGCATTGTCCATTCGGAAAATGTATAATAAATAATAAATAAATATTCCGGACATATCACACACGGTTAACTGATCCCAAACTAGGCATAGACTGTACTATGGATACCAGATACTGATATACATAATAGATATATATTTAACACTCAGACGCAGAACAAACATCTGTGTTGGTCACAAATGTTTGTCCAGTGCGGGAATCGAAGGCATAGTTACTACCAACCGTGCTATGTGGCCAGTCAGTATGTCTGCTATACTTCCTTTGGTCTCAAACGGTGAAGGAAAACATCGCGAGGAAACCGGCATGTCCTAGAACCTAAACACTCGAAGACATGACATGTGCACGAATGGAGCCTCTAAGAGGCGCGCTTTAATCCTTTCACTACACTTGTTTTTCACCGACGGTCATAGGCCCTTTACAGGGCCACCATACCTAAACCCAGTCTTCTTCTTCTTGTCGTGTCACTGGTTCTTTCATGGTCATCCTGTATTATGTTAGTGACCATGTTGAGGTATGGTGGCCTTACACCGTCGATGAAAGAATCAGTGTAGTGAAAGGATTAAAGTGCGCCTCTTAGAGGCTCCATTCGTGCACATACAGGGCCTATGGTGGCCCTGTATGTGCACGAATGGAGTACCTAAACCCTAAACCCAGTCACTGACCTAATACAAGATGACCAAGAAATAATCAGTTAAACGATAAACAAGCAAGCCCTTACGACACACACGGGTAGTTAGATATGGAGGGGACTATTCTTCAGCCGGGGCCATCTTCTACTCGTTTTAGAACCTCAAAACTTATTCATCAATCGAGTGACATAAAAAAAACTATGTCCCAAAAACTTAAATGTAAAAGTCTACTTACACTTATTTCTGTCAAAATAAAATAAGAGAGTGACGGTTTTCTAAAAACCGGTTGGTTCCGAAACAAAAATAAATAATAAATAAATAAATATTCCGGACATAACACACGATCAACTGATCCCAAACTAGGCATAGCCTGTACTATGGGTACCAGAGACTGATATACATAATAGATATATAGTTCGTTTATATCTATGTTTATATATATATAGTTAGTTTTAGAACCTCATTCGTAGAAGTTAAAGTATAGAAGTATTGTTTATTTAAGTTTAATTTAATGTTATCTTTTGTTACCTTGTAAGGGCTGTCATAAACATGTTGTTAAAAAGTCCCTCTAAATAAATGAATAAAAAATTAAAAAAAACTCCGTCCAGCGGATCCTCTCCATCATCATCCTTGTAACCAGTATTCTCTCGTGGCAGGTTCAGCAGAATGTCAGAGCGGCAGTACTCCCTCCGCACTCCAGATGCCCTCAACGAGCCCATCGTCACCGTGGAGATAGACACGAGCAACGGTGTCATGTTCCCCCTCTACGACCCCGACACCAACATGATCTTCCTCTGCGGGAAGGGAGATTCCGTCATCAGATACTTTGAGGTTTGTGTTTCATCACACTGGTTGTCTCTTGGTCACTATATCAGCGAACCATCAGCGATCAATCTTCACATGACTATAAAGCCTAAAATGTCATAACCGCAAGGGAAAACCGTTAATTTAATATAATTAGTCATTTATTTAATTAATTAGAACGGCGATTGCCAATTAATTATTAATAATTTATAAACATAAAATTAAAAACCATAAAACAAAACTGACATAAAATTAATTAAATTAAAAATCACAATTGGAATATAAGAAAGTCATAAAACATTTCATTTCATTGGTTCATGCTCCATGTACATAGTCAGCTTGGATGGTATTTTTTAGCTTAAAGTAGGTAAGTACATAGACCCTGTAAGGGTGCTGCAAATCTTGAAATCATATATTTTCCAAAAAAATATACTTAAATTTATTACTATTATCTAGAACATTTGTCAATTAGAATGTATGTCAAAATTTTATAGAAGAGATGTCAAATAGTAGATTATGCAACAAGGGCTTAAAGTAGTGTATTATGTCCCGGGCGCTATACTATATCCCAAGACAAATACACATTTAAGCCCGCGATGCATACTCTACTTTTTATACTTTCTGCGAGGCAATTGAAAACAATGACTGTTAAGTAGAAAGAAATGATTTTTCTGGAAGTAAGTTTGCAACTATACCAGAGGCTTCAGATTGTATGCATTCTGGAGTCGAATCAAAATCACTGTCGTCGTCACTTAAAATTTTTTAGAAGTTTATTCGAATCGAAACTGAATTTCGGTGTAAATAACAGCACAGCAGTTTGAGCGCTTGGCGCCTTTTTACCTTTTTTTGTAGTCTATTCTGTAGTGGTCAGTTTGACATTCGAATAAATCCTTCTTCGTGCGCGGGTGAAAATAAATTAGTAAAGAGTTTTCATGTTTTTCTTTTTTTTATTTGTAGGTAGTGCAAAGAAAATGATAACATACAGCCTAATTAGAATAAAATCTCATTGCACCCAAACATTTTTGAAACCAACCTTGATCAAGCACGACTACATGGGTAGCATTCCAAATTCAAATCACATTATGTCCCATGGGAAATAATGAAATTCAGTACAACATTATGACCCGGCTAGACCGTAGGGCTGTAATGACTTACTTTAGGAAAGGTTTGCATGACACATAATATGCCAATGACGAGCAGGTAGAGTGCCCGCAAGATAACTCTGCGCGTGACTGATGGCGTACTTAATGTTGCCAGCTAAACAATTTTTTGTTTTCCTTAATTTAATCAAAAATAAAATTATGATATACCTACACACGATATTTGATTCATAATTAGTGCTCTCGCTAGGTTTAATTCATGTTTAATTTAATTCCGATGGGATTTTGTCTAATATTTTAAAATAATATTTGATTTTACAATATTAGACAATATTTTTTTTAATTAGATTAAATGAAAAAGGATATTAAAAGTCCATGGGAACATTGCAAGTCTTTTATTAAAATTTTGTATATGAATGGTCCTGCAGAGGGTTTATGCCTTCCATTTCTTCATCCGAATCAATTATAGGATCTTCATCAGAGGAGTCTGATGATGTGTCACCTGTAACATTAATTATAAACCTTTCCATTTCGATATCCGTTAGCCTGTCTGATTCGAAATATTTGTCTTCTATTTTTTCAACATGAATACAAACATTCAGCCATTCTTCTGCCGTCACAGTTCTAAATGCCGCCTCAGTAATTGCAGATATTTCGCTAGGAGCTTGAGCGACATTTTTCTCAGCAATGCGCCTCTTCACAATTGCCCAAATCTTTTCGATCGGATTTAAATCACAGTGATAAGGCGGTAAGCGCAAAACCTCATGTCCATATTCATTTAACATCTGTTCTATTTCATACTGAGGGTCCCCCTTGTGTCTTTTGATTAAAACGTATAATTGCGCTTTTGTCCAAAAATCGTCGAATTCAATACCATTTTTTGTAAGCCACTCTTGGAGCTCTGCTTTTCTATTACCAATTGTAGGCGCTTTATTTACTTGTGTGCAGTGGTATGACGCATTATCCATCACTACAATGCTATTTGATGGTAGATTCGGCACAATTTTTTCATTCATCCACCGCATGAAGTTCGCAGAATTCATATCGTCATGATAGTCACTCGACTTGGATTTGGACTTGAATAGTAGCAGTCCGTTTTCAACAAACCCAGTTTTACCTCCAGCATGAGCTATAATCCATCTTGCCCCGACGCTATCAGAAGCAAGAATACCAGGCTCTTCCTCCGATTGCCAACATTTTTGGAGGTGGTACGAAGCATGTATATATGTTTCGTCAAGATAAATTACGGGTCGATTTTCTTCCCGTCGATTCTTGCGCAGCCTCTGAATATACCTCGCTCTCCAAGCAGCAATATCACTGCGTTCTATTAATACTTTTCTTTTAGACTGGCACTTTTTGTATTTGTAGCCCATAGTCTTTAGAATAGTCCTCAAAGATGTTCTGCCATATTTAAAATCAATATCTGCTTTCAATGCCAACCAAAGTTTATTAATGGTAGGAATCTCCTTCTTCACGGCGTAAAACGATTGAATTGTATGCCTTATAGCGCACTTATCGAAATCGTCTAATTCAATAATTTTTTTCTTCCGATTCCTGGTTTTTCCCGGAGTCACACTTTTTGAAGATGAAGCTGATGCTACATTACCCTCTTGAGTAATTTGGGTGACGGTGCGTTCGGAAACGCCTAAAACAAAAGAACAGCAATGCTTTATACTCGAACAATATTAAGTACATGATAATTATTATTGATGACACGACGAAAACTGCTAACAAATAACGAATCCAGAAAATGCGGGGAGTTTTATTGTTATGTCAGGCAACCCTAAAATTACCTGTCAAATACGCCACGCGGGCTCTAACTTTGGAAAACGGTACTGTAGGCCCGTTATTGTCTCGTTCTTCTTCACAAGCACGTTTGACCTTCAGGATAATATCCCTGCCAGCACTTTTAATCACTTTCGGCATAGCGATGGCGATTATTTACGTTGAAAACGAATAAAAACACGGAACACAACACCGACTCTTCACACCTCACATAAACGTCAAGATGGCGGCATACATTAGTTCCGATTTCGGCCGCGCGCAGAGTTATCTTGCGGGCACTCTAGTATAAAAATTAAATTACGAACTTGATATAAAATAATAGGTATGAAGGCCTCAGAACTTAGCTTTTTTGGGTTTGTCTGTGATGTATTCATCAATCGAGTAACATAAAAAAACCATGTGCCAAAAATGTAAATGTGAAACTCTTACTCTACTTACACTTATTTCTGTCAAAATAAAATAGGAAAGTGACGGTTTTTTAAAAACCGGTTGGTTCCGAAAAAAAAAAAAAAAAAAATATTCCGGACATATCACACACGGTCAACTGATCCCAATCTAGGCATAGCCTGTACTATGGGTACCAGAGACTGATATACATAATAGATATACAGTGGTGGTCATCTAATTAGAAACACCTACCTGGGTTTATATTTTTATTGCAAATTTCCTTTCGAACTAATTTTTAACGTATCATTGAGTGTTCCTACGTATTAAAATCGATGTATCGGATATTATATTGCATTGTTATACCATTTTAATAACAGAAAACAACGGTTTTTTTTCTAAAACTGAAAGTTATATTAATAACAAAATAAAAAACGAGATACAAACCGGACAACTAATTAGAAACACCAAAAAAATCATTACTTAAATCATTTTTAATTTGAACAAAACCCCAATAGTTTTGAAAAATACTAAAAATACTACATCCTTAGACAATTAGTATTTGGTAGGGTAGCCTTTATTATCAATAACAGCTTTGCAGCGACGCGGCATTGGTTCAATCAATTTATAACAAGTTTCTACAGGAATACTTCTCCAAGCGTCTTCAAATGCACTGTTAAGTCCATGAATATTAGTAACGTGTTTCTGCGACAGGTTGGTCTTTATAGTGTGCCACAAATTTTCTATGGGATTTAAATCCGGACTATTGGCAGGCCACTCTTATACTGTCACGGATTGTTCTGTAAGAAACGCTTTAACGCTGCGTGCTGTGTGCTTTGGGTCGTTGTCATGCTGAAATATCCAAGTTACTGGCAATTTTTCCTCGGAATATGGAATCATTGTCTCTTCCAAGATCTTTTTGTATTGATATTGATCCATTTGCCCTTCAATCTTTCTCACGGGACCAATCCCATACCCTGAGAAACATCCCCACACCATTACATTTCCACCACCGTGCTTAACTGTCTTTTTAGTGTACTTTTTATTCAAAGCCTCGTTTATTGGTCGTCGTACATATCGTTTTCCATCGGAATTAATCAAATTAATTTTAGTTTCATCTGAAAACAAAACTTTTTTCCATTGATGAATAGTCCAACTGCCATATTTGCGAGCGAATGCTAGACGATTTTCTCTATGTTGCCTGGTTAGTAGTGGTACTTTTCTAGCGATCCTTCCTAACCATTTTCCTTCAACCAACCGTCTACGAACTAGTTTAGTGGACACGTGTCAAGGATCGTCTTCTGAAAATACCTCTTTTCTTATAACATTGGATCCTTTAAAGGGGTCCGCCTTAGCTAATCGAAGCATAAGCCTGTCTTCTTGAACTGTAGTCTTCCTGAGCCGAAGTTTTCTTGGCACGTTATCTGATGTTCCGTATAGTTTGAAATGTGCGAGGGCGTTAAATATCATCTTTACGGAACATTCCAAATAATCGGCGATCTTTCTGTAACTCCATTTTTGTTTTAAATGAAAATTCACTATAATTTTTCTCGTTGCTGCATCACAGCTCTTATTATTACCCATTTTGAATAAAACAACAATAAATAGTAACTTTTCGTAATGAGTTAGAAATGGGGGCAATATTTACAATGTGATTGAAAATTGTGAGAACTGTATTTCAGTTTAAAAAAACAAATTTCGAACCAAGTCATACAATGTTTCTAATTAGTTTTTATTGTCGTCTTGGTTGTCAAATATTATTGCTTGTAGTTAAACTAGAGATATTAAAGTACATTGTAAAGTAGTGAAAAAAAAATTACCTCCTATTAAATGCTATAATAATGTTAGTTACTTTATAAAAATGTCAGGTGACTAGGTGTTTCTAATTAGATGACCACCACTGTATATTTAACACCCAGAAACAGAACACACATCTGTGGATCAGACAAATGTTTGTCCTGTGCGGGAATCGAACCCGTGACCATTAGCGCAGAAGGCAGAGTTACTATCAACTGAGCTATGAGGCCAGTCGGTAGTATAAATAAATTTTTGCCACAAATTTCGGTAAAGTACACTTTAGTTTGCGCATAGATAAAGTTTGATAATGCAACACCATTCATTAAAGTGTAATCTAGCAAATTAGTTATAAGATGACCTATTAGTTATCTATAGTTCACTTGGTTTGGTTAGTTACGCCTATATATTTTTCTGTGCCTATAATCACAGTGGATACTGAAGTCTAAGCTTACTTCTTTTAGTAAATGTCTATAGCGGTCACCCATCAAATTATATGAATTAACGATATGGTTTTAATTTCAGGTGACGCCAGAGCCTCCGTTTGTTCACTACATCAACACCTTCCAAACACCGGATCCTCAGAGAGGTTAGTTGCGAGCCCGTCGCCGCTTTGAGAATACTTACTGGATTCCTCATGATGTTTTCCTTCACCGTTTTAAGCATGTATTGACTTAAATTTTCCGAATAGAAAAGCTCATTGATGCACGACCGTGTTCGAACCCATGACGTTCCGATCGAAAGTCTGAGTACCTCCCACTAGGCCAACACTGCTTTCACACTGTTTTAAAATTACCTTCCTGACTTATGTCTTGTTTTTTGATGTCAGGTATCGGCATGATGCCGAAGCGAGGCTGTGACGTGGCTACCTGCGAGATCTCCAAGTTCTACCGACTCAACAACTCCGGCTTATGTCAGGTAACATACACAACTAAATTGATTTTCAGAATACCAATCGTCGAATGAATGCTAGAAATAAGGACGATCTGTATTTTTAGATTTTCAAAACTACCCCTTAATAGGGTGTAATTAGATGTGAAAGTTTGTATGGGAGAATCTTAACGCATCGAGAGATTTATGTGAAACTTGGTACAAATACTTAGTCAAGTAGTCAAGTAATGAAATATGGACTTTAGGGTTTTTCAAAGCTGCCCCTTTGTTATCAAGGTACCACGCGAGCAAAGCCGCGGGCGTAGGCCAGTAATATTATATAAATAAATAATAAATAAATATTCCGGACATATCACACACGGTCAACTGATCCCAAACTAGGCATAGCCTGTACTATGGGTACCAGAGACTGGTATACATAATAGATTAATATTTAATACCCAGAGACACAGAACAAACATCTGTGTTTATCACACAAATGTTTGTCCAGAGCGGGAATCGAATCCACGATCGACCTCTAGCGCAGAAGGCAGAGTTACTACCAACTGAGCTATGAGGCCATATGAAAAATGAAATTCATTTTCACGGTAACAAAATTTCAGGTGGTGTCAATGACGGTGCCTCGGAAGTCGGAGCTGTTCCAGGAGGACCTGTACCCCGACACGCTGTCGGACGAGGCCAGCATGACGGCCGACGACTGGCTGGCCGGCGGGGACGCCGAGCCCTGCACCATGTCGCTCAAGGTACCCGTGCATGCCGGACCGTACACTCAAACTCAACACTTAGAAGGCGTTTATTTCAATCAAATCACTAGGATCACTTTGAAACGTCTTAGAAACTAGGTGAAGCTATGCCTGTTCCTCGCGATCAAGCCTAGAAGAATCAGAAACGGAACTAGGATCACTGATGAGCCTTTTTTTACAACTATGGTGGCAAACAACCATACGGCCCGCCTGTTGGAAAGCGGTTACCGTAGCCTATGAACTCTTGCAATACCAGAGGCATCACGCGCGCATTGCAGTCCCCCTAAAGAGCTCTGGCAACCTCACTCACCGCAAGAACACAACACTATTTGAAATAAATAATGTTATTTGGCTGCGTTATTCTGTAAGGCGGACTGGCTGTGTGTGTGATGTGACAGGCTGTACCTCGCCAGGCGGGCTGCTCCAATTTAGAGCGAGAAAATCTTGCAGTGCCATACCTCCTCCTAAAAAAAATTATATCTATTTCTACGTGTCCTAAAAATAGATATAAATTTATTTCGCAACTTGGCACACAACACAAATCAAAATAGAAACTTATGGAATATTTCAACAAAATGTGGGCATGTACGTTAAGTGTTTGGACGTCACCAGACTAGCCCCTTCTTCAAGACAACTTCAAGGATCAGACCACCTGTAGATCTGAGAGGTTGTCTAGTCTACCTACCTATTTTTTACATACGTCACTCCCGTACATAAAAACAATGGAGGATAGAAAAGAACAACAGTAATCACAGTATACGCGTTTAGGACAGATATAAAGAGAGTGTTTCTCTCTCTTTCACTCTCATGTACGTCATATAATTTATATTTTCGGGCCGTTAACATGCGAGTCGTTGGGTCATCTTATTTCTCTATCTCCCTCGCGCTCGTTAGGCTTACGGAGCGGTTCAAAGGTAATGTATATAAAGCATGAGTTTTGGTTTGCAATCAAGGTAAGAAAATAAAGAGCTTTTAGTGTGAATAACTTTTTGATACTAGATAGAGCTACGAGTAAGAATCTCAAGGTTACTGATCGGTCAGTATGGACATCTGTGGGCGGCCTATGTTCAGCAGTGGACGTCCTACGGCTGCAATAATGAACATTTTATTTTCCTGGCGTTATGTAAATAACACTCAACAGTCAAACAGCGAAACAGTTTCAAAATTTCCGCCTTACCAATTTTGAAACTGTTTCGCTTGTACACGTCTAAGTCTCTTTCTTTATTGTGATCCTTTGAGGGTGAACCATTCATTGTATGACTTTGATTACCCAGTCTGTTGTTCAGTTGCAACCAAAACAATACGAACATATTGTTAGACAAAAACGGTACTTTTTATGATTACGCATTTACGCAAGCAAGGCACAGATCACTTCACGCAAAATACACCCTCAGGGTGGTAAGGCGGAATTTTTGGTGAAAGTACCTATTGCTTACCCTACACTAGAATTCCCTGTGTTTGGGTATTAGAAACTACGAGTACCATGGCACCACACCACATCCACAGATCCAGCGTTGGGGGTTTTTTAAATTTAATTTTATTTGTTGTTTGGTGTGAATTTATAATAATTCATGTTGTAAGCATCTTGTCCTGAATGATTGATTTTGTTGGCTTTCCTAACTCGACCCTTTAATCTAGTTGTTGTGTGATTTCTTAACCATATTTACAACGTGTTCCGAGACTAGTATGCTAACCCGAAAGAGGCTTATTCTATCACCAAAAAGAAAAAAATATTGGCAATAAAACATTTTCAGATATTATACCGAACTTTTTCAAATGAACTGTTTTTCTTATCATCTGCTAAAAATTTAAATGTAATGTAAATGAGAAGTTCACATCAATATTGCTACCTAAAACTGCTGAATAATTAAGTTTCGACTGACTAGACCAAAACAGCAGATTTTTGCATAGTTAGAAAATTTTCGAAGAGATTTCGAAATTCTTAAAGTCGTAGGTCAAACTTTATTGCCAATTGGTTGTAGAATAAGCCCCTTTCGGGCATACATTTATGAATCCTTGTTTAATCGAACGTATGTGTTTTACTTGAGTTATATTGTTTTACTAACATTATCAAAACAAATTGGGTTTATTTATTATTCTGAATAATCAGTCTACAAATCAATAATATCACTTCAGTATCTAAAATTTGATTTAGCATAGTGATTTCATCATGATATTAAAAGATTTCTTATTTTTTTAAATCATTTAATAAAGACAGCAACACTGTCCTTTAATATTTTTGGTTATCTAACCATGGAAAATATATTTTTTCCTTAGTCCGGTTGATCGGACAACTGAACCGGACCACGGGCAATGAGTCAATCTATTAAACCTACCTACCTATGACCTAGTAATAACTAGGTCATACAAGTATTTTTCAAATAAACAGTTGAGCTTTCTTAAGGCCATTGCAAACGACCTATAGATAGCTTTCTTTCTGTAACCAAAGATATTACCTACCCGTCTAAGAACTACTATTTCAAGTTTAATCGATTAAGTAGGTTATCTCAACTCGAATATTCGAGCAGGATCCCACCCATAAGTAAAGCCAACAAAACAATCACAGACAGATGCTATAGGCTAGGGGGTCCCTACCAAACTACAGGAGCGCGCTCTCGTTGTGCAGGGCGGGTACGTCTCGGGGCGCGCCGCCACGCAGCTGCACGTCACCAAGAAAACCAACGCGCTCGCCTCGGGCAAGGAGAAGGACCGCTCGCCCACGCCCGGGCACAGGAGGGACGACAGCCAATCAGGCACGCCTGCTTCCGCCACCCCTCCGCCTGCTGTGACCGCTGCTATTGTAAGTTCATTACGCTAGACTAGGAAGCTAACGCGGCAAAGAGAAGGAACGCTCTCCCACACTCGGACACCGGAGGGACGACAGCCAATCAGGCACGCCTGCTTCCGCCACGCCTCCACCTGCTGTGACCGCTGCTATTGTAAGTGTATTACGATAGACTAGGAGACTAACGCGTGAGCCTCCACCAAGAAGGACCGAACCGTTAGTCTCGCTTCGCTCACCAATAAACTGGTTCCTGGTAACTTTACTTCTTGACTTTGGTAGACTTCTATCCTTGTTAAAAACTTAAAAAAAAGTGTGACGTAGAATAACGTATGTAATAATTACAAGACGCAGTTCTAATAATAAAAACAAATCTTTAAATCCTATTTAACTATTCCAACGTGAACAAAAGTGTACGAATGGAGCCTCTAAGAGGCGCACTTTAATCCTTTCACTACACTGATTCTTTCACCGACGGTCAAAGGCCCTTTTCAGGGCCGCCATAACCCAACTTGGTCACTCACCTAATACAGGATGACCAAGAAAGAATCAGTGACTCATAGTAACTTCTAGAGTTCTAATAAGTTAACCTTTCAGGAGAAACAACTGTCGGACCTAGTCGACGAGATCCGCAAGCTGAAGTCGGTGATCGTGAAACAGGAGAACCGCATTCGCTCGCTCGAAGCGATCGTGAAGACGCCCCCTGCCCCCGCCCCCGCGCCCGCGCCTGCCCCCGCCCCCTCGCCCCAGCCCCCCGCGTCGCCTTCCCCGCAAAACCACGAGGGGGAAGACATGGCGCCTGACGAGGTCTAGAGGACTAATGATAAAGGTGGGAGTTTGCTGTTGACCCTATAACTTTCAAATTGACTTTGCAAACTGCTATAGAAATAATATGTTAGATACATTTGACTTTGCAATACATTTAGACTTGTGAAAATGAATAGATTTGCCATAGAGATTTGTCAACAACGAGGGTCCAGAAAAAATAATCTTTAAAAATTGTAATACCATTGGATCTATGCGACTGCCTTTGCAGTTGAAATTATGAAAGCGACAATAAGTGCTTTGGAAGCTGCTCCATTTATACAAATTGCCATAGCAAAGACCATTATAAGGCAATAACATGTCTCTTAAACTAGGTAAATGTCCACCATGGGGGCTACAACGTAACTTTCTATTGACTCTATTTAGCGATGCCCATAAAATCCAAAAATGTATGGAATTGACAATCATGAACTAACGAAATATCACGCGGTCTATATTGTATATATCTTCCCTACCCGATGGACCGACGACATTGTTAAAGTTGCGGGAAGTCGGTGGATGGCAAAGGCTCAAACCGTTCGTAATGGAACTCTTTGAAGGCCTATGTCCTGCAGTGGACTTTGGAATCAAGAAAAGTTTACACTGTCTAGGGGCGCTGTTCTCACGAGTGATGGTATTCAGTCAGGCTCGCTTCTCTCGCTAGACATCTTCACCTTCAACACATTGATCTCAAGATTCAAAAGCAGTGGAATTGAAAAGGGTCAACTGCAAACAGATTTTCCAATGGTATATACAATTATGATTATTCTATTGGAAAATATAGTTGCTATTATTTTAGTCTGTAATTCAGTCTTTCCATAGAGTAAAAAATCTTATTACAAAGAAACTGACTCTGTGCAAGCGGGGATTTTGAGAAATCAGCAGAGTCGGAAGAGAGTCAGGATGTAACAGCTGAATTTCTCATGTAGAAATCTGCCGGATGAATTTCCCATACTGTTCTTTCGAGTTGTGAAATAAGCCATCGCCGTTTTGAATCTAAAATGAGGGTTATAGTGTTCATTTTACATTGCCCCTTAGTTTGATGTTTGCCCAGAACGTTTATGAACCATGGCTATTGTGAATCTAATATGAGGGTAATAGAGTTAATTTTACTTTGCCCCTTAGTATGTTGACGTTAGCTTAGAACATTTTGGAATTGGAAGGAAAATTACAGATAAAAGTAATTACAGAGAAAAATAAATAAAATCATTAACTTTTAAGCAATAATGTTGACAATAATCATTTTAAAGTGGCCAATATATGAATAGCAATTTATTTGTATGACGAGAGTGTATCGATATTTTCATAGGGGTGTGTTCAGTTATTATTTGGAGGGTATTCATCCCTAAAAACTTATACCTCTTCTTACGAAAGAGGGAAACTTATCGTCGAGGTTCTAACATCAACTAACCAATTACAAAGCAATATAATCACGTGATTTAGCTTATTCACCAATAAGATGCGAGAGCTTAAGTGACGTCTTTTCCATAATATATAAACACGGTTTAGAACAGAGCCATTTTGAACTTTCGCGCTTATGGTATTGAGTTGAATTTTGAATAAGAAGGGATAAAAAGTTTAAATATAATATGAACAGGCCCTGATTGAGAAGCGATTATTTATTTATATTGTAAATATTGATTAAGTGTATTGTGCCTTATTTTCATGTAGACCATTGATCAAATCAACATTGGTTATGTAATAATTTGCATTTAGTTATTGAGTTAATTTACTACAGGTGACAAACCGAACAAAATCATATCCTACTTCGCAGGTCCTTTATGGTCACCCTATCTGAAGTATGATGACAATGAACAAACTTAATCTTCAAAATTAATTTATTGTTTGAAATCTTGTTGAATTTGTGCCTGTTCTTTGCGCAACCAGAAGATAAACGCGAGAAAGTGCGGCTTGGTTATTTATACAACTTTATTAGTAATCGAGTTGGATATTCAGTCCCAAGCTTTTATCAGAACTTTCTTGTTGTATAATAACTATTGTAGTGAAAGGATTCAATGCGAGGATGTGTGATTGTGTGGTTCACGCCTATCATAAAGTAACTCAAGCTTACCTAGTGTTTCATTCATTAATATTAGTTTTAAGTCTCGAAGTGTTTTTAATATTTCTTATGACGTACTATCAAGGAAAAGGTTTGTGAACTTAAAGAATCGCCTTGTAACCTTTATTGATACTGCACGTGGAAAAATTATGTGTACTAGGTGTTACGTAATATGTATATAGGGGAAAGGGGCTTAATCTACACCCAATTGGCAATAAAGTTTGTTCGAGGAAGAAACCACACTATGGGGGTCAAATCAGGTTAAATAAACTCAATTATGCAGCTGTTTAAGTAGCAATCTTGATGTTGAACTGAAAGTAATTTTAATAATAATTTATAAAGATGATAAAAAGACCGAAAACAGCAGATCTGAAAAAGCTCGGGTTTTTGGGTGAGTATAAGCTCCTTTCGGGATAAAATACTAGTTACGGAACGCGTTGTATATTCTAACAATCATGGTGAACAACCGAAATAAAATAAATTGAATTGAATATTAAAAAGGATCCACAACCCGTTTCCTTGATGGTATTTAAACCTTCTAATCCTCAAGGAAAAAAGAGCTAAATTCGATCAAATTCTTAACATTTTGCAATAAGAAATTAATTTATCCGGCGCTTTATACCTAGTCGTCAGTTTTTATATTGGCAATATTGTAATAGGTATTTGTTACTGTGAAGGGCGTTTTTCCACGAGTCACGACACGATATCGGTTTGCAGTCACAACACGCGAGAGACGACAGCTGAATAGTCCTTCGCAAGGCGTATATTTTTGTAAAATGGTCTATACAAATAAAAAACAGCGCTTGGAAACGTCATTGTATTCATTTTATGCGTGTGTAGTCGTTCATAATATATCAGTTTGGCAACCAGTGCGTTTAAATGGATGGGTGACCGCTTGTGGTATCAACAGATCAGCGCTTGCTGCTTCGCAGGGTACGTTAGAATGTTGTTCCCGGCTATGATAGTGGCTAAGCCACGACGGGCGGAACCTTTTAGATGTACGAACATACTTTTTATCGTGTCGTGTCTCGTGGAAAAATACTTTAACTTGACGCAATAGAAATAAGGTCTATCTTGGTGCTTAACGTAACTTATCAACAAGGTGTTTGATAATATGTATACTATCCCCAAAGGGTCTTATTCTATACCTACCCAAAGGACAATAATATTTAATTTTGTTCTACGACTTTTGGTAACTCAATTTTTTTCTTTGACAAAACAATATCCAAAAATCTGCTTCTTTGAATTCAAACTCATTATTCAGCTGTTTTAAGTAGCAATGTCGATGTCACTTATGTACTCTAAAAATTTAAAAATAAATGCTTATTTGAAAAAGTTAAAAAAAAATCAGCTTATAAAATTGTAACAATTTTAGTTTCTTTTTCGCTTATACTTTTTGTTGTAATAAGCCTCTTTCGAGATTAGTATACTAGTTACGAAACACGTTGTATACTATATCGCATTATACGCTTTATTAATCGCTGGCTCAACGCATTATTAATAATACTGTTATATTATTACATACTATTATTATTAAAGCTTTTTATAAATACTTTCGATAATATTAAATGTTCTTATGAAATTGTTCTAAACTTTGATACTAAGTGTAATTTACATTGTTATTGTTGAGGTTTTTGTAAAAATAATAGTTTTTGTAAATGTTAGGTAATGTTGGATGTGCCTCTGACTACCCCTAGACATCTTCAAGGATCTAATCGCCTGGAGATCTGAGTGGATGTCTACCGCGCTTGGGGATAATAGTCGCGAGTCTTTCTTTTTTTTTTTAATAACGGGCCGTATTTTTTATTTACCTAAAGATATTGACACGATTGAGCTCTCTTCTAACTGTGGATGATCTGCTAAGTGGCGGGTGGTCTAGCCATAGACTATGATGACAGATTTACATATCTGTAAATATTGAGCATTATAATCTCAATCAATCCGGGTCGTCCACAAGCTCTCTTGGGAGCTGCAGGTAAGGGCCTCGGGCTTGTTTGGCCCATCGCCCTGGCATCTACTCGCGAGGACTGCGATCCCCGGGTCTCTGGGCTTAGCCTCTTGGAGCCTTCCAGGCTTGCAGGTGGCTCTCTTTTGGGCTTTTCGTAAGCCAAGTCAGTGGCGTAGGTTGCCACTTCTCGGCATGCCGTTGGACTTCTTGGGGACATTATAATCTACACACCTTCCTGCAATCTGACGTATTATCGGGGACAGAGTGGCCAACAAAGATTTTTTCTCATTTCTAAACTTTGTGAAAAAAGAGAGTCAATCACTTTTAGTCGAGTTGGCAACACAGGCATCGATGAATAGACTATTTTATAGGAAAGTTATTAACAAAATACGCTCCGTTTGAGATAATAGTGCTGTAAAACATATAAAATTGTATAACTATCAAGATGTACCTATTAAAATTAATAATTTAGAAAAATGTGTTAAAACAACCTGTTTTGGTTTTTTTGACAGCTAGTCAAATAACTAATGAAATTTGACATTTGACAGGTTAAGTTATGTTGCGCCCGCGCAGCAAGTATTATAGTCTAAAAGTTATTAATTAGTATTATTAATTCTTTTTTCTTGTATTATTAAGATGGCGTAGTTTTAGATGTTCTTTTAAGATCATGACAAGTTTGGATGAATTTGTATGAAAATGCTTGTTTTTTTACCTTTGAATTTTGTATTTATGTAAATTATTACATGTTTTGTGAAGCTTATTTTTTTTAATTGCGTTTTTTAACAATTGTAGGCCAGTGAGGAGCAAATTTTAGACCTACTGTGTAAGAAGATAAAGTTGAATTTTATTTGTCGTTAATTTCTTGGTGTTTTGTCACCGCTTCCTGAAAATAATAGGTATTTTTAAATGTCAAGTGATTTTTATGTGACTGATTTATACTCCTCAAAATCAAGAACATTGGCATGTTAAAGTACCAAAATTTTTCTGGCCGCTTTTCTTTCTATAACGCGCCAGAGATTACCAATTAGCGCCATCTCTCGCTTAAATTTGTTGAACTTTTGTAATATATGACGAATCAGTTCACACGAAGAACACGCTATTGTAAATACTTATTTAACTTTTGGTTGGAAAACTGGATGACAAATAACAGAAAATAGTAAAATATTAATGCACAATTTGACTTTTGACAGGCAGCCATTTTGCGGAATATTATATAATTTAGGAACAAAAATGACAAGTTAAACGATTTACGCTCTTCCCCATAGGAGTAGGATCTGTCTAACATTAGTTTGAGATTATGTAATGTAAGTTTAAATAGTTGAAAATTGTGCTAAAATTTTATCTGATGCAGGTGTATAGTGTAATTATGGTGCTATTAAATTTCAGCGTGCCAAACGCAACTTTTGTGACCAATAGTGTTGTCAATATAAACGTACGACAAACTTGAATGGTCTGGCGAGCGATTATACTTGTTGTTAGATAGAACGAAGCCCGACTGCAAATTGGCTGCGCCAATTAAACTAATTTGCGTTAGGGGTAGTTATCACCGGCTGCGCCAACGAAACGTATGAATTTATTAAAATGCGTTACCAATTTGGTTGAGCCGATATGTAAAATCTATCTTTAATCTTCTTTTAGCCGCATGCAGTCGGGTAAAACCTAAGCCTGCGTATTTAAGTTTGTCGCTCAGTGCCTTGTTGTGTTTAGTGAATACTCAGTGTTGCTATTTCGAGTTGAACTGGAATAAAATGTCTATTTTACTATTTTCATCGGTCGTATTATTTACAACGTGTCCCGTAACTAGTATACTGTCCCGAAGAAGTGTCTTATTTTATCAACAAAAAGAAAAAAATATAAATCAAGACTTTTCCATCTATTTGGTTGGTCTTGATCATCCTTGCGATGTTTGTTACGGCGTGATTGACATAATATTAGTAGGATTGACACATGTCGTGACATACGTTGTTTCGACATATGGATGACATATCGTTACCGTTTGAAGCCTGCTTGTAAGATAGTCTCAATAAAACGAATATAGTTTATAAATAATCTTTAATCTGCACTAAACTCCTGATCAAACTGCTCTTTACTTATCTTCCGTTTTTTTAGTTTATTAATAAGAGCTACGTCAGCGGCTAACTCGTCCAACTCTTCCTGTGTTACAGCGCGACGCTTCTTCTTCCCTGGACCCTCTTGCTTCTGCTTCTGTTCTTTTCTCTTCTTCCTCTTCAGCTTTCTCTCTTCTTTGTTCTGCTTTGCTTGCTCCCAGGGTTTTGTTTGGATCTAGAAGGAAAGAGTGCAGTGGATAAGTTCTATAATTGTAAGGTCTAGTCTAGAAGAAATCTCTAAGAGCGATAAGACTACCTACTTATTACCCATTCCTATCATAAACCGGAAGCCGTGAATTCAAATTCAAAAGGTGTTTATTTCAATAAAATCACTAGGATCACTTTGAAACGTCTTAGAAACTAGGTGAAGCGACGCCTGTTCCACGCGACCAAGACTAATAAGATCTTACCACTTTCTTCTTCTTACTGCTGGGCCACACACCAGTCTTCTTGAACTCCTTCAGCTTCAGCAGCCTGCTGGCTTCCCTCTGCTTCTCCTGGTAAGGAATGCCGTTGAAGTCGATCTGTTCCTTGGGACCTATGAACTGGTCCTTGTGTTCCTGCTTGATCTCAGGCATTAGCGGCAGTTTTAGGAGCCCGTAACTTGTTGCTATATGACCTGGAACGAATTAATAATAAATATTCCGGACATATCACACACGGTCAACTGATCCCAAACTAGGCATAGCCTGTACTATGGGTACCAGAGACTGATATATATATAATAGATAAATATTTTAACACCCAGACACAACAAACATCTGTGTTTATCACACAAATGTTTGTCCAGCGCGGGGATCGAACCCGCGACTTCTAGCGCAGAAGGCAGAGTTACTACTAACTGAGCTATGAGGCCAGTCAAATTAAAACTGATAAGAGGCTGAAGAACATAACGGCCAATTCCGACAAAACGCTAGCGTAAATTATCTAGCTCAGCGAGGAAAATAATAAGATTCTTGCAGTTTCGTCAACTCGTACCGAACGGGCCGACTTTTGTGGGACGAGATGGTGAACTACCTGAATTGATAAGTATCAATTTATACAAAGTGATTCATAATTTAGATAGGTAAGTAGGTAGTAAATTATTATTTAATTGAGAGCTCTTTAGGGGGGGTTCGGGATCGGCAACGCGTGCGTGATGCCTCTGGTATTGCAAGCGCTCATAGGCTACGGTAACCGCTTACCAACAGGTGGGCCGTATGCTTGATTGCCACCTCAGTTGTATAAAAATATATATATATATTATTATTATTAAGCCATTTAATAGTCTTTAACAAATATTTTAACTTTTCTTGATTTTCATTTTATAACTAGGGTAATTTAATCTTAAGTTTGGTAAAGACCCCTCATTGGGTAAAGGCCTCCTCTAGTCCTTTCCATTTATCTCTATCTTGAGCTTCATTTCTCCAATTATGGCCTGCTAGCTTTTTTATCTTGTCTTCCCATCTCGTTTTCGGTCTATATATATATAAATATATATATATATATATATTATTTATCATTTATATGTATGAGTTGCCACTATTATAATTCACATCCTACTATGCATTATAATGATGCCATTGCTGCTTGTAATGATAAAGAGCGGATGGTTACCTAAGGGTAGTTCCTTCAGCTGCAGCAGGATGTTGCACTCATGCTTGGAGTATGCGCGCATATGCGACACGAACGCACGCTGCCCCTTGTCTAGTATAGCTCGATCCTTCTTTTGTAGCTCGTGGATTATTGACAACACCTGAGGCAAAAAAGTTCAAATTACCCGTTCGGTTCTTCCTATAGGTACCTTCTTCGGTGCTATTGTGTAAGCGAAACGGCACTGAAGTTCGTTTTGAGGGCCATTTTAGCAACATCCAGGGAAAATTTCACGATCCTAGCACTCCATTTTAATATTTCGGATAGATAATATCATCCTCAAAATTGCGAAGTTATTTTATTCTCCTAGTAAAACTTACAGCTACTCACATGGACATAAAGTTTAGAGATATTGAGGGCCATTAAAAGGTTTTCACAAATATTTCACTGAGAGTAAGATGAGAGTATATCATAAAGGTAAGTAGACGGACAAATACTAGAAATACACGCTTTAATTGCGCTGAAGAGGTATTGAACAAAGCATTATCAACCACGAATCTGCAAGAAATACGTGAGTGATATGAAGATCTCGACTTTCCGAACCCGATTAAAGGTACGGAAGACCACCCTGCGTCTTCCGTACCAGTCTAGTCCGAGGCCTAGTCCCACTTAGCAGACTTTTTTTTCAGAATTCAAAATTATTATTTTTGGAACAAATATAAATTTTACAAGTTAAAAACAATAGGAACTAGTTGAAAAACTGCATTATGGTGGGAACCTAAAATCTACCTTATCCCTCAACTTCCGTGTGATCTTGATCTCATCCCCGCTGAGCCTCCAGTCCTGCAGCTGTATCATCTGGTTGGTCTTGACGAAGGGCACATAGGCCTCCTCCGTGGGCAGCAGGGGCAGGAGGGAGCACCCCTTGGCCCCCGCCCTCCCCGCGCGCCCCGCGCGGTGCACGAGCGCCGCGGGGGAGATGGGGGGCTCCCACTGCACCACCCATTCCACTGAGGGGATGTCCACGCCTCTGAAACAAACATACCAACAGTTTTCATTACCACATATTGTGCCCAAGATACGACGAGAGACGAATAGTTAGGTATGTTCTTAAATTTCGTACCTAGATTGCCTACTTGATTGTTACTCTTTAAGTAAGAAAATAAACAAAAAAAAAAGATCTAATAATTAACTTAATAATATTATAAACGCGAAAGTTTGTAAGTATGGAAGGATGGATGTTTGTTACTCTTTCACGTAAAAACCACTGGATGGATTTTAATGAAACTTCACAATAATATAGCTTATACATCAGAATAACACATAGGCTACAATTTATAAGGATATTGTTTGATTTGTCCAAAATATGACTACTAGCTACTCAAAATACTAATCCTGCGCAGACTAAGTCGCGGGCACCAGCTATTATTCAATACATATGTATAAATATTTATCTATTATGCATATCAGTTTCTGGTATCATAGTACAGGCTATTTTGGGATCAGATGACCGTGTGTGATACGTCCGGAATATATTTATTTATTTAGATTAGGACATACCGATTTCCGCCCGCGGCTTTGCTCTCCGGCTCTGTACCTACTATGCAAAAAAAGTCGATCCGACGAAGGTAGCGACGTCAAAGGACAAACCAACCAACAAACAAACACACTTTAGCGTTTATAATATTAGTTATAATAATAATAATATTTTTTTATTTCTCAACAAACGTTACAGAGCAAAATATTATACATGTATATCACTTATAAATTAAAACAATGCATGTGGGAAAACATAGATATCCAAACTAGGATAAACCTGTATGATGGCATACCTATACCTTCCGCCGGACATAATAAATTAGTTATAAGTAACTGCTATAAACAAGTTAGTGCAGTAGTGTGAATGTTTTTGATTATAGGCGTAGGTACATATACCTAAACAAACACACATGCACGAGTGTGTGAGTGGGGGTACATGTGGGCGTAACTGGGCCGTTTTCAGAGGCACCATACCTCAACCTGGTCACTGACCTAACACAGGACGACCAAGAAAGAACCAACAACACCACAACAAGCAACCGACCGTCTCACCTGGCCAACAGATCGGTGCACAACAGAATAGTGTTCTCGTCCTCTCTAAACTGGTCCAGCACCTTGCTCCGCTTCTGCTTCATCTTGCCGTGCATAGCATACACCTTGGTGTCGGGCAGAAATACTGGCAACACGTCTGCCCAGTAGTCCACGCACGCACATGTCGGCAGGAAGAAAATACCCTGTACGAACAAATTAAAGTGAACGGATTTATATCCTACACAATTTCGACTCAGGCGGGAATCGAACCCGCTCCCTTACCATAGATTACATTATTTACAAGTCGACACAATATAGGAGTATTAAAACAGTAACTTAAACTAAAAACCAAAACTGTACAATGGGCGGTCTTATCGCTAAAATGCGATCTCTTCCAGACAAACTAAGGACGTGAAAGGATTGAACGGGACTGGATTGGCCTTGATTCAGTGGACTTCATCATGCTAATGATGATGAAAAAGGTCATAATATATTTCTCCAACTACGAACCTTTACAATCTTTCTGTTCCTAATAAAATTGAGCAGAAATAGAAATTTATCTTCCGGCTCCACTATAACATAGTAGTTTTCCAGCAGGATTGGGGTGCTGATGGTGGACTTCTCCTTGACACTGACAACCACAGGGTTCCTCAATCCCGCACGGACTAGGTCTTGGAGCTCCTTGGTCTGTGTGGCGGAGAAGAGACCAGTGCGGCGCTGCCGGGGCAGGTACTGCAGGATGGTGGTGAGGGTTGTGCTGAAGCCGAGGTCTAGGAGCCGGTCTGCCTCGTCTAGCACTAGGAATTCCTGAAAATAGTATTTTTCATTCATTTGCATGACACAAATATCATTTTAAGTTCTGGACTGCTGCGATCCCACAATAGAGTCCAGATATGTGTCTTATTTGACTGGCCTCATAGCTCAGTTGGTAGTAACTCTGCCTTCTGCGCTAGAGGTCGCGGGTTCGATTCCCGCACTGGACAAACATTTGTGACTAACACAGATGTTTGTTCTGTGTCTGGGTGTTAAATATATATCTATTAAGTATATCAGTCTCTGGTACCCATAGTACAGGCTATGCCTAGTTTGGGATCACTTGACAACGTGTGATATGTCCGGAATATTTATTTATTTATTTATTTATTTAGCAAACCTTGGGGCAAAGATAATATGGAGAGCACTGGTGGAGTGGCTGTAGTTGCCCCGCCTTCCGATCCACGTCCTCGTACACCAAGAGATTTTCCGTTCAGAGAATTTGTGGTCTATACTAGTGCTGTCAAACTGTGTAGGAAAACATCGTGAGGAAACCAGCAAGTCCTCTTCTATGATCTAAGAGCTTAGCTCTTGTCGGTGTAATGATGCAATGCAGCAAGTCCTAGAACCTAAAAATTCGAAGACATGCAACATGTGGTGACGACCTCGGTGGCGCAGCGGGCGAGTGCCCGTCGAAGAGCCTAGATCCTAATCCTAGATGGGGTTGTTTGTTTTTTTTTTTTTTTGTACAACTAAGGTAGCAAACAAGCGTACGGCCCCCCTGTTGGTAAGTGGTTACCGTAGCCTATGTACGCTTGCAATACCAGAGGCATCACGCACGCGTTGCCGACCCCTTAAAAAGTTCAAAACGCCCTTTTTGAAGAACCCCATACTGTAGTCCTTAGGGAAAACCTCAGCAGGGAGATTATTCCACAAGCTGAGAGTTTTGTTTTAAAAGGTCTTTAATGAACATAAAATTAGTACAGAAGTATGATATCTAAACACAGTTTAGTACGATACAGCTTATTTTTATATAAATATAACTCGACAGGCTAAGGCGCCTATAAGAGCTTTTAGAACAAATAAATAATGTTTTGAATATTTCAACTTGGTAGATCTTAAATTAATTGATAAAGACTTAGTAATATCTAGGACTAAGCGGTGAATAAATATGAGCACTTTGTATCGCGCATTTTTTAAGTGACGAGAAAATCCTAGAGGGTTAAGCGCTATGTATGTGACTGTTGGGTGTTATTTTATATATTTATTTAAGTGCACAAAAGGAGCTTCTTAGAGGCGCACTGTAATCCTTTCAATAAACTAGACATCCTCTAGTATTTGGTCAACTAATAGAATACATACCAATTCTTTCAGTCTCCCAGCAAGATTCAAGTTCTTTCTCTCCGCTAGCAAGTCTTCAAACCTGCCCGGCGTGCAGACTATAATATGTGCTCCTTTTTGCAAAGCTTGTGCATCCAACTGCACTGCTCGCCCGCCCACTAGGAGCGTAAGTGTAATGTGAGATAGCTCTGGCTCCTCAAGAAATGTTTGTATCACCTGCAAATAAAATAACTAATACTGATCAATTCTTTAAATGTTTAAAATTTTAGAACTAAAAAACTAAAAAACCTTCAACAAAGTCTTACGAAAAGGGGTGTTGGAGGTCAGCAACGCGTGCATGATGCCTCTGGTATTGCAAGTGTTCATAGGCTAGGGTAACCACTTACCAACAGGTGGGTTGTAAGCTTAATTGCCACCTTAGTTGTATAATAAACAAAACATTTTAAAATCTCTTTTAAGTTACAGACTGACTGTCCTAGGAGTATGAGTTTATAATAGGGGGTTTAGTGTAGGGGTGCACTTAGAAAGGAATCTCTGAAACGCAGCTCCTTAGGGGGGTGTGTTGAAGTTTTTATAAAAATATCATCACGCAAATGAAGTTGGAGGGGTTTTTCCAATAGTGTTTTATGGATAATATGTAAAAATTTTGTAAAGTTTTGTAAGAATATAATACTTCAGAAGCTTTATTTTGATCAGAGAACCATAATGCTTACAATAACAAAGGTGAAGGTTACCTTATGAATTTGAGTAGCAAGTTCCCTCGTAGGCGAAATAATCACACCATAGACAAAGTCCTTCCTAAGAGGACAGTCTTTTTCTTTCTTGATCATCATTTCAAGCATAGGAATCACGAATGCGAGAGTTTTGCCCGAGCCAGTCACCGCTTCGGCGACCACATCTTTGCACGTCAGAATAAGTGGGATTACGGCAGCTTGGATAGGCGTCATGGCCTGGAAACCCTGGGTGCTGATGCATCTCAAAACGGGCTTCGATAATGCAGGGGTCACTTTAGGCCAGTCTTTGTTCACCATTGTAATTTCTACAATTTCCACTATTTTCAATTTTCAAAATAACCATGTGGTTTTGACGTTTCTTTGTTTATGTTTTTTAACTTATTAAGTTTGGATACATACACCTTTATCGAAGGATGTGCTTAGTTTAACCACAGACAGATAACATAATACTATACTAGTAGGTTTAACTAGAGACGATTTTAATAATAATATTAAGTTTATTTATTTATCAAAAAATGTAGTGTGCACTGACAACGAAAGTTTAGTCTAGGCCCTATTAAAGTAGGTAGGTAGGTACATTGCTTACATTTTGTGTTGTAATTATAGTGAATACGCTTATTTTTTACAAAAGTAGGTACCTACTTAGAATATCTTAATAATTTATGGTTCTTCTTGAAAAAACTAAAATAAAACAAAAACTGTATCCGAACATTTTTGTTATTTAAAGAATGCGTTCGGTATCTACCCACTGTTGAACAGTCTGTTGAATTGCATCACAGGTAAGAGTATATTTAGATCAATCAAAATAGGTGATCTTCATGGCATTATATGTACCATTATTGTTTACAAGTTAAAGTTTCATTTTCAGTTTTCTCCGTTCATGACTAAAATATTTTCGTTTTAATTACATACATACATATTGTTATATAAAATCCGTCCATAGTTTCAGAACGTTTACAATCAATCATCAATCAAATATGGCGACGACGAGACAGCAAGCAAGCAATCATTGTTTTTGACAAATTGACAGCTGTGTTTTTGTCTCCGTGCGAACTGCGAAGCGAACTGCGGAAGTTGAGGAGAGTTGCTATGTTTATTCCTCTTCCCCAGCAATAATTCTAATTTAATAAAAAATGACTCGACCTTTCGGCAACAGTGAAAAACGTTTTTCAATCGACGACGCTTTTGAGGAAGAAACAGATGAGGCGATAAAAGTGTATGGTGCAACTGGAGACAGATCGCCTTTACAGAATAAATTCAAGAATGGAGCGGATTATTTGTCCAGGTGAGTCTATTTTCCCTTCCATAGAACAAATCCACTAAAAATGAAATCCAGGAAACAGCTTTTAGGGCAATTTTCTTTGTCTCGAAATGACAGTTTGTTCATGACCTTTTCGGCATGCCTGACGCAAATTTCATTACTGGGGCAAAGGCGCTTGAACTCCTCAATCATCGCTAACTCTACGCTCCGCATTCCATATCTAATTAACCGCTAATATTCGCTAAATAAGCAAGAACAATAACCTACTCTAGAAAATCAATACACTGGGCCATAGTACCAGGTCTCTGAGTCATTCATTAAATTGTTTAGTAGTATTCATTGATGACTCCGTATTTCCTGTTAGTTATGCCTTATGAATAAATTATTGATGAGTTCAATCATTGATGTCTAGCACCTTTTTTAATTAATACTGAATTATAGCCAGCTTTCACCAGAGTCCATGTATTTTACTAATTTCATATTCAGATATTAACTTTCCAATTTATGACTGGTTAACAGATCTGTAAGATGTTAATGTAAAGATTAAGCATTAATTTAAAAAAAACTTGATTTCACATTGGACTTTAAACATATTTTGTGCTGACTTAGATAGTTTATTTTGTTGTAAGTATCTAATTTTATTTGTCAATGTCCATGTATTGTTAAATCAATAGTTTCGCATTATTTTACTACTATTATAAATGGGAATGTTTGGATGGATGGATGTTTTTTACTCAAACATGCCAGAATGGGAAAGTGGTGGTCCCTCAAAGGTCACCTCAAAAGATACCCCTTAAGTTGAAAAATAAAGAATGAATCAATTTAACTATAATTTATCATACCGATTGTTGCTCGTCTAAATTTATTGTTTTTACCTGCTTGATTATGAGCAACTTATTGACTGCAAAATACATAAATAATCTACCTTATATGACTAATCTTTTTCATTAATCCACAGCAAAACATACAAATGCACAGAGGACACAACTTCACGGGATTCAGATTCACTTATACACGAATATGTTGAAGCTACCCAATCAGCCTATTGCTGGAACCACCCTAAAGTTAGAGAGAATTGGAAAACAGTCTGTGCTGCCGTCATACTACTCATAGTCGGAATCGGTCTGATCGGAATGGGAGCATTTGCAGTCGCTCAACCTGAGAACGGCCTCCAAGGTGCAGTGTTCTTTGTAGCTGGTATGATCTGCTTTGTACCTGGTGCGTACCATGTGGTTTATATCTGGCTTGCTGCTAGGGGACAACGAGGATACGACTTTTATCATCTTCCGCTATTTACTTGATTTGTTTTATGTAACGGTTTTAAGTTGTAAAATGAATTTAATGTAGATTTGTGAGAGAGGCTGATGGCCACGCTATATGACAGCTATTAGCATATGGACAGAATGGGAGACCCTGCTAGATCAATTTTCATAGACCACATAATATGGGCAAAATGTTCATCATTGCTTTTTATTGTTACTTGGAAGGCCCCAGAGATCTTGACAAATATATAAATTGTGGTAGGTCCAATAGTTATTCTATTTGTATATTCGTTTAATAATGGGTCTAGGAAGGTATGAATGGCAGGTATTGTAGAAAAAGAAAGTATTGTAGTGGCCATCTTGCTGTCTTGCTAACCTCTTCTCTTCGGAGATGAATAGATGAGGATAATGCTCTCTAGTTGCAAAGAAAAATGCATAATATCAATGAAAAAAAGTGTAAATGTCAAAAATTTAGAGAATTGATGCAATAATTGCTTTTTTACTTCATGATAATAAAAATAAAAATATTTGTATACATAAAATAATAAAATATAAAGCAACAAAATGTGCTGGATGGAGTTCAAAAATAAAATCCATACAAAATTTTACATTTACTGAAATGAATTTAGAAACTGTCCAACTATTTACTTCAAAAAATGTACATAAAATTAAACCTATTACATAAACTGCTTCAAATGTTACTATTTCCAAGGAAAAAAAATTATTTTATAATATCTTTCTAAAAATTATAATATGGTTTTATAGACTATTAAAAGTGCCTAGCTGGATTAGGATTAGTGGAAAGTTTAAAGTAATAAACTGCATTACCCCCTTCGATGCCGCATATTATTATAATATGATAAACAGATTTTTCTTGAATCGGAAATAAAATCAGGAGGCTACTAGTGAAATCAGCTTAGGGCAGTAGAGGCTGGGGGCAATTGAATTATTATAAGTGTGTACACTCAAGGAATCAAATGTGTACATTGTCATCATAATTGATTGTTCTCGTTACCATAGGGTCGAAGAGTTCTTATTTATCACACACTGCCATAATAATAATCTTAATTTCAGGGTACATAAGCAGAATAAACAAAAATTTGGTAAGGTTTTACATAAATGATGTAGGTACCTACCTACCTAAATTTTGTACTAACATTATAATAAAATTTAATATATTAACATTAATAACATAAACCACATACTCATAATCACTCGCTAACTTTATCAGCTCGATAAAAGTATGTCCATCTGTCGCAAATTTTTGTTAACTTTAAGAAAATGACATGGCGAGTATTGTCAAGCCTATAAAGTAAGAGTTTAAGGGGGTTAGAGTAGGGGGTTTTTTTTTCAAAGACGCCTCTACGGTTGCCAAAAATCTGGAACGAGGAGCGTAGACTGGGATAATCTGAAGCGCGTAAAATTCAAAATGAGTCTACCTATAAAAAAGTTATGTTTTGCTCATAGTCAAAAAAGACTGCGGTTCCTTGATGGTACATAAATATAGTAGACGGCATTGCTATTTTTGGTCGTCGGCCAAAATGCGCCCCTCGCTTAGTAACAAGCCTAATATAGAGATAATGCATCGATTCAAACTCAACGAGCGAAAGCTCTGCTCATTCAGATTATCTTGAAAACAGAGCCTTCTTTCTGTTTTTCTTTCTTTTCTTTCTAAATTCAAGAACAGACATCTGACGCAACTATCATGCTATACCGGTCTACATACAGGCTAGCCAGCAAAAATAGTAAAAATATGATTGTTATTTTTTCATGAGTGGAGATCCTTAAGAGACCGACATAGTACTGAGTCTGAATAAAATTCTAAAAAAAAAAAAAAAGGCCCTGAAAAATCTTTATAACATTTGCCAATAGCCATTAGACAGCTGAACTGTATAACTTCATTATTATATACAATAGAGACCGTACTATAGAGATCTATTAAAATTGGATAGCCTAGTTGATAAGCTACTTTAATAATCCTTAAAGCACTTTGTTTTTATTTGTTTCAGTGTTATAGTTAGATAGGTAAATATTAAGTTGGTTTGGTAAGGCAACTTTTTGTGCGAAGTTGTGTTCTTAAATTGATCTCTAAACAAAATGTTCAAAATAATGAATGTTATCTTCACTATTATTTTATTACAGGTTTAGCATGTTCTTAGAGAATGCCCTTAATTAGGACTGTGTTTCACCAACAGCCAATCAAATGGTGGTTTAGCCTCAATTCATTTTGGCAAATTTTTCTCTATATTTTCACAGACCCAATGGTTATATTGACCCAACTGCCTATTTGGTTTTAGTAAAGTAACTAAAGTAAATAAAGTTTAAATTTTGTTTCTTTCAACATTGTGAGCTTTCATAAGGCGTTGGTGGACAGTAGTCTAACATTATATTTTTATTTTTTCTTGTATATGAATTGTAGCTAAAAGATTAACTTTTGTATTTGCAAGATATGTTATATATAAATCTTTATTTACCAATTATTTTGTAGATTACTACAAAGCTTCTATGATGATTGTGCTAAATGCTAGTCCGAAATGAATTGTGAAATTTAGTTATTACCTTAAACCTTAATGGTTTCTACTTTTGAAATCAGTTAAATATTATGTAGCATATTTTCATAAATTGTATAATTAATGTCATGTGTGTGACTGATTTTGTGCTACATATCAAATTAATTTAAGCTTAGCAATACAGTTTATTTAGCTTTCATGATCCATTTTTATTTGTATTCAGTGGAAAATTGTAAATACTTGAATAAATTATTACACTGTACAGAAGTGATTTTTATTTGGATGACCTTGTTGGCATAGAGAGCTAGTACAGTCTGAGACGAAAGGGTTTTAATTCTCGCTGTGGGATAAATGTTTGTATGATCTGCAAATATTTGTTACGGGTCTGGTCTGGTCTGCTACCATGGTACTCTTAGTTTCTGATACCCAGGACACAGAAACCTAATGTGGAATCAGAACTATGTATGAGACTGTTCGAGTTATTTATTTAGGTAATTCAAATGTGTGTGATTAAATCAATTTCCTGTTGAGCAGTTTTCGGATGCAAATATTGCTGGCTAGTGGCTCTAGGTATGGTGTTAATTAGCTCATGGAAATGTATGTACGGGATCTAGCACCAAAGAAACCAAATGCTAAAGTCAACAGTATTATAATAAATTAGCTTACAACTACCTACTCTAGATGCTTCCTAGCAAACCTCTTTAGTTTGAAGTGCTGTAAAAACCTAAGTTCTCCATCCCATTTCCTTAACACCTCCATTTGCTGGTGATCTAAGAAGTCTGGTAGCTCTAGACCACAGGTTTCAAATTCCTCGTGCTCATTTTTCTTCGTAATATTGATGATGTCTTCTCGACTTGCGTGTTGGCGGTTTTTCCTCTGCCCTATTGAGTTCTTCAACGTAATCTGCTCTAATTCTTCATCGAATCTAGCTATGTATGTCTCTATGAGCTCCAATACCTGGTTTTTACTCAGAACCTCGCAGTCTTGAGGTATCCTTTCTTTGAACCATAGGATTTTTTCACCAACTAGATTTTGTTTGATGTGCGTGCCCAATTTCTTCCCGCTCTTCTTTTCGTTCCTGTTCAGCTTTTTGGCGAGTGTGATAGTTTTTCTGCTGTTAGGATGCTTTAATTTGTCCAGGTTTTTCTTTATTTTCGGCATTTTCACGTGTTCAGGCAGGCGCACGGTGTGTGTCGTGTGTTTTCTTTTTGTTTGATTGCAAAAGGAAATGACTGACAGAGATCACACAGAGAGCCAGTTAGATATTATGTCAGATTGACGATTTGACGTACGTAACTGCAGTTAATGCAAAAGTTGTGTTCCTTTTTTAGCACTACTTAAGAAGACCGACTACTACACCATGTTTTTTTTTTTTTTTTTTCGAACGGATTTATATTCTGTGGGTCTCTTACGACCACTGCCAGCTACACCGGGCTACACGGTGCTGTCACTTTATACCAAAAACTGCACAACATAGCGGCATCTATTGTCAAGTAGTATTTTCTTCTGGTATCGTTATCCACTATTTAACAAAAGATGGCCGTTTTTTGAAATGAATTTACAAAATGATTCTTTTTGCACTTGCTTGAGTGTGATTGCTTGAGATCAAAGAGAAAATCAAAGAGTGCTGTAGAAAATAAATAAGTTTTGACTAGAGCGTGATACCGTAGCGTAGCTCGTAGGTAAACAGACGAATGTCATGTCATGTCAATGTCAATGTCAGTATGTTGAAAGTGAGGAATTGAGGAAAAGTTGCAGTTATATTTATGTTTTGTTTGCTTACCAAGTTCCTTTCCTGTTATTCTATCTGCTCCACTATTTAACTCATATTCGCTCCCTAATTCACCATGATCAAACGACCGAAACCTGGCGAAGACGAGGAAGATCTACTCAAAATGCAAGAAGAGTATTTGCAGCAGAAAAACAAGGATCCCAACTACAAACCAGCGGCGGCGGTCACCAATTTACGGAAAACGGAAACAACAAAGAGGCCTAGTACGCCAGAAACAGGTACAAGAAAACCTTCCAAATATGCACAAAGTAAAGGACTTCACACTGAAAAACGTCCGCGTACAGAAATGTCTCCCAATATGCCCGGCAGTTCTATAATGGGCGATGTTTTGGAAAAGAACCTTGAAGAAATGCCGATGGAAACCAAAAATGAACCAGAAGATGATAATGTGTACTTTCCAGCAGTAAAGCAATCTGTCCTCGGAAATATAATTGAAAAAAATGTAGATGCTGCTATAAATTTTGTTTATAAACCAATGCCATCTCAGGGTTTCCCTGAAGTTTTAAAATGTGATCCAAATATTTTTCCTGGTCAGAAAAGTATACACAGACAACATCTAGAAAAGATTAGACTGACTGCAATTGACATGGACATTGGTGGACCCGATATAAGTGGTAATAGAAGTGGAAATGCATCTGCAAAGTCAGATCACTCAATCAATCTACCACCAAAAAGCTACATTATATCTTCAAATGAAGCAGATGACATTCATAATGAAAACATAAAAATGCTGAGCAAATTATCTGAGAAAGAAATATTAGAAGAAAGGCAAAAGTTACTCTCAGATCTTGATCCAAAGATAGTTGAGTTTATCAAAGCAAAAAGACAAAGTAAACCCACCAGTAGTCCAACTGTATCAACTGAAAAAATCCCAAGTACTCGGGAGGAAATGGACACTTCAGAATCAGTGTTACCAGATAAAAATCTAGAAAGTAGCCAAAGAAATGATGACCCTGTAACAACTCAATCATTTGATTCACTATGGGACAATGACATCTTCACACACCCAGAAATAAGCAATTGGCTTAATTTTGACTCACTAGAAAATGACAAGCTAGAATGGATGAAAGGTATTGAAGAAAGTAAAAAGGTTAAACCTGATGAACCATTTGAAGCACGCTTTGACTTCAAGGGGTATTTATTACCTTACACAATGGAGTATACTGAGAGGACTAAAATATTATTCCATCATGGAGATGAACCGGAGAGACCAGGCTATTCCATCACAGAATTGATAGAATTTTCCCGTTCCTCAGTCACACAGCAAAGAGTTATGGCTCTCAATACCTTGGCAGGAATATTAGAATACAATAGTGTTGGAACCTACAAAGATATTATAGAGCTACCATTGAGCAAAATATTTTTCATAATAAGAATAGCCATGGACGATAACAAAGTTATAATTCTGGAGCCAGCCCTTAAAGCTATGAGAAACTTATTTTACAACAGGATTGATGAAGCCAGCTTAGATGCCTTGCTTGGATTCGAAGAAGGCATGGTACAGCCTTGCTTAGAAAATGATAAATCAGAAATTGAGGAACTGGAGTCCAAGGAATCTGAATTGAAAGACTTTCATCTGGCTGAGATAGATCTAGTTGCAGCCATTTTGAGAACTGATATCCTACAAAGATTGTACTATATTTTAGAGACTGTAAAACCCAACTTCAACGGTGTACAATACTCCTTACAAATACTCACAAGACTGGCAAGGGATTCAGTGGAGACTGCTTCCAAAATTGTGCTGACTGAGCATCTGATGCAAGCAATTCTCAATAACTTTGTCCCATCTACATCACTGAATTTCGTTTTTGAACCACAACTTGTGTACAAAAGAAAGCCTATTTTATCAGCAGTGAGACTACTCAGAATTCTCTCTCTCCAATCCGACGAAATCAGCAACATTCTCGTAACCAAATACGAAATTTTGACACCAATATCGGAATTCATAAGCTCAGGAGCTGACAGGTCTTATGGCTTGAGGATTCAAATAGAAGCATACTGTTTACTTTCCAACCTGCTTTGCTATGGACAAGGAATAGCCATCTCCCTGTTCCCTGTTGTGATAACGACATTATACAAACATGTTCAAGGCACAGACGTTTTTGCGACATCGCCAGTTATAATGGCAACTCACGCTGCTGTCGTCGTTCAACTGATTAATAGACTTTTAACCTGCAACTTGACTGGTACAGATGATTACAAGTCTCAAATATACCCACTACTGAAAGAAGGGGTACAGAAATGGATGCAGCAATTGTCACAGTCGGATGTCTATACCTGTGCGCATATGCGCCTACTCTGCTCAGCTTTAGATTGCTGCAAGACTGTTCTACTAATCGAAAACATACCCATCAAGTTCCTAAACGACTCTTTGAAACACTTGTCGTCTTCGCAAGGATTCAAAGAAATCATCAAAAATCTCGTGCCAAGTTCAAACTTACTTTCGGGACTTGAAAATAAGAATCTAAATCTGGTGAAAAACTTGACGAGTCTGGGAGTATCCGTTATAGATTCTGGACAAAAGGTATTGCCTATTCTGAATGTGGTTTCTCCATTACCATTATTGGCGTCACTGTTTAAGTTGCTACTCTACGTCAATGACAACATTATTGCTGAGGGCTTTTTGCAATATCTTACGCCCTATCTAAAGAAGTTAGCAAAAAACACTCCAGCCCTTGCTGATAACTGGTTCACTAGAATGGAAACAGATCTGGTCTTCAACATACTGAAGCTTTCAATAAAGGCAGATTTAACGGAACAGAGTAAAGATCTCCTCTATGCTGTTGGCAACAAACTTTGTTACGTTTTCAGGATAGACAAACGATATGAATTAGTGTCTTTGTTCGAAAAAATCATCTTCAATAATAAATGGTTCACTGCCGAAAGATTGTTCAATCTTGTGAATATCTCTGATGCTGACGGTTTCTCGAATGCTATAACATCTATCGAAGATATTAAAATCTGTTATAGCAAGGTCATAAACCTAAATTACAGGGATACAGGACCGAATATCGTTTTACACAAATGGCAAGAACCGATTCTCCCGAGAGATTGGATCTATCTCCCCATTCTGTCTCTGTACAGCAGAAGCCAAGAGGTCGAAACAGGACCTAAACTCGTCGGTGAGCACGCAAAGAAAGTTGCTGCACAAATCGCTGCTGAAAAAGAGTTCATAATAACTTGCAGCTTAGAGTGGATTCTCTTCAACGAACTATGCTTCCCGGATCATCTGAAAGATATCGAAGTGACGGACCGCTTTTGTCGGATAATGTGCGTGTTCCTATGTGATCAATCGCTATTCTTAGGCGCAAGAATAAAGGCGTTGCTACAGAAATGTGCACTGAAGCTCTTCAAAAAGAAAGAAGAGTTCAATTTCGATAAGCAGTTGGTAGGACTATATAACTTCCAGGATTTCTACACGCAGTTTTTAGAACAGTTCCAGTCTGTGAGCTACGGTGATAGTACGTTTGCCGCGTGCGTTTTAGTGCCACTAGCGCAGAAGCATAACGTGAAATGGCGGAAGCTGATTTGGTCCGAATACGCTGGTTGCTTGCGAGCCCTGGATTGTCCTGAAGAACTGCTATGCTACGAGTTAAAAGACTATTTGTACCCGGAAGAAACTGAAGAATCATTGATAAAATCCTATTTCAGAGCTTTGTCTGGGAACCTGCTAAGAGTCGACACAATAGCGCACAGAATTGCTCAACATCATGTAGAATGTTACAAGAAACGTACAGAATCTGTGAATGCATAGTTTTAAGAGTTTATTAAATTAAAGATATGAAATTATGCAGCACAGAAATTTTATTTCTCTTACATAGGTACCTGTAATAAATAAAACTAAACTAGCTGAATGAACTTGCCTATTCCTATGGTATATGCCGTATATGTCTCTAAATATATTGCCCATGGTGGTAGGAAAGAAGGTACTTATACCAAATAAGTAACTACTTCGGGCACCGTCGACTCGTCGGCGTCTCGTCGCGTATCGTCGTCGGTCGTCCGTTTGAATTGAAATTTTTCGTGAACGCATCCCTTCTTGTAGTTGTAATTTTCGCGGGAAAAAGTTGTGACGTTTTGTTGTTGAATTTGACAGTTGCACTAAATTCTACTCTGAATGAAACAGGTGTTCGGTTTCGCGTCGTTGAAAAACACAATAGAAGTTGAATAAAAGCGATGTATTCCTGACTAACAATTATATATCGCGTCCATGACGTATCAAAATGTTCGTAGAGGACCTCAGGAATGATTTCTATAACCTTCTCTTGGGCAATGTGTGTAAAACTGTTATTTCCTGTTACTGTTTATGTTTGAGCCAATCTACATGCGCGTTTTTTTTTCCAGAGGGTTTTACTGCTGGTTCACTACGATGTAGACGCGATATGCACTTGCAAAATACTCCAGGGACTGTTCAAGAGCGACAACATATCGTACACCTTGGTTCCAATAGGGGGTATTTCGGAACTGAAAACGGCTTACGAAGAAAATAATGAAGAGATCAAATATGTGGTGCTTGTCAACTGTGGCGGCACCATCGACTTGGTGGACATCTTGCAGCCAGAGGAAGATGTTGTGTTCTTTGTGCTTGACGCCCACAAGCCATCAGATGTGTGCAATGTTTACAGTGACGGACAGGTATACACTGCTACTTCTGTTGTTTGTTTACAATGCATCTAATTGTCATTACCTACTGCTCTTAACCATTAATAACTCGGTGGCGCAGCGGGCGAGTGCCCGACTGAGACCCAACGGGTGCATGTTCAATTACTGCTGCGGGACAAATGTTTGCATGATCTGCAGATATTGTTCCAGGTCTGGGTGTTGTGGTACCATGGTACTTGTAGTTTCTGATGCCAATACACAGGGAATCCTAGTGTGGGGTCAGGACAGTCTGTGTGACAGTTGGGTGTTAAAAAATATATAAATAATACATATTTGACTAACTGACTGACAAATCAACGCACAGCCTAAACCAGGAGTCTTATAAGTACCTATAAAATTTGGAGGGTTACCTTCCTGTTATAGTATGGTGGTGCTATAAGAAAGGAATTCCAGCAACTGAATCCTTATTAGGGTACAGTGGGAGTTCTCATGCCAATGAATAGGACTTTAATTAGTTCTAGTAGCCCATGTACCATGCTGTTTGATATTAAATTATAAAGGCATTAAATTTGCTTTTAAGCTTATAGTTAAACTACAACCGATGGACTGATGACATTGTGAATGTGTCAATTATTTACAGGTGAGATTAGTGTACAAAGACAGTGAAGAAAACATTCCCAATTTTGATGACATCTTCAGAGATGATGAAGATGAAGAAGAGGTATGCTTTTCATCCATTTGTGGCAACATCGGATGATGATGACATATACAGAATTTTGAAATTATTATTATTGGGTTTAACTAATCACAATTTTTACCATATAACTTATAATTAATTTTTCTCTAGTTTGATAAAATAAATGCAGAAAAGTTTTCGTTCATTAAACACTTTGTCCTTTCATAATTTATTAATGAAGAATAAAATTAATTTACTGTACCTACAATAAAATAAAAATGGATTCACTACACTTGTGTCATATACAACTGGTTTTTTCTGGCCACCATTCATGGGTCAATAAAGAATTATTATCAGAAAGTCAATCAAAGTAATATGGTATTACATAGAGTATGGCTGTCTTACTATAAAATCATCACTGTTTTTAATATATCTATAGAATGAAGAATCAGAAAGTGGCAGAGAAGGCCTGGAGGCACTCGTGGAGCGGCGCCGGGAGCGCCGCGCCTGGGAAGAGAAGAGAAACACACTCATGTTCAACTATACTCAGTTCTCTTACTATGCGAAACCGGTATGTAGAAATAGCAAGGAACATTTTTAAATCATATTTTTATGAAACTAAGGACGGTTCTAGGACATTCTCCCATTGTTTGCATTCTATAAGATAAACAAATAAAAATTATACCCAAAATTTTCGGATTCGAACCCGCAGCTTCGCCTGGAATCGGCAATGCGATACCAACTACGCTTCTCTGGCGTCTCTGACAGCACTCGTCTATATATTATCCGAATAGAGAGTCCATTTGTGCATGACTGGGAACCCACGACCTTTGGGTCAGAAGGCGGGGTCGTTTTTAATAAACTAGCTTTCGCCAGTGGTTTCGCTCGCGCGGTACAAAATTACACCGATTTCGACGAAACTTTGATTTCATAAGAGTTCTTTACCTAGAATAGCATGTAAGCTATTTTAACTAGGTACTAAGCGAGCGAGGGCTAGTGTAATATAATGAGTATGGATTGGTTGGTTAGAGCGCGTGCGTGGCGCTGGAGGTGGCGTGGCTGGGGTCGCGCGCGGCGGGCGGCGTGTGGGCGGGCTGCGTGGCGCTGGCGGCGCAGCCCGCGCTGTGCCTGCGCGCGCCCGCGCCCTGCCTGCTCGACGCGCAGGCGCTCGCCACGCACCACGTCTCCGCAAGCACCGGACCCGTGAGTACCCTACCCTACCCTACTACCCTATCCTACCATACTACCCTATCCTACCCTACCACCCCTACCCTACAACTCTATCCTACCCTACTACCCTATCCTACTACCCTACCCTACTACCCTTCCCTACCATACTACCCTACCCTACTCTATAAGTTGTTAGAGAAATCTTTGAGCTTGTGTATAAAGCCAATAATTTGCCATCAAGTCTTAGTAGGTACCAATCAATATCAACTAGTGAATTTATTTTTGTGATTAATGAATCTTATTTTGCGCGATTTATAGAAAAGGTACATAAATTTAAGATATCATTAAAAACCATTGTTTAATGAACTGTATGGGGTCCCAGGAGTAATGATGTCATATGGTGTTTTCAGTCGTCTTCAATAGTCTTAGAAAAGGACCTATCCCTCCCTCTGTACCGCGAGTGGAGCGTTGAGGGCGCCTTAAGGCACGCGCCCAACTTAGCGCCGCAGCTGCACACGCACACTCGCGCCGGCGACCATCGGATACGCACTCTGCTGGCCGACACCGGGTATGTACGTTAAGGCCAGCGTCCACCTTAGCGCCGGCGACCACCGGATACTCAACTTCTGCCTGACAACGGGTGTAGTATCCTAAATCATCCGTATCCTATAATTATGATCCTTATAACATCCGAATCCCAAAAGAGCTGGAGGTATCCTAAATCATCCGTATCTTGTTCCTTTAACTTTCCTATCGCAAAAGCTCGAGGTATCCTAAATCTTTCGTATCTTGTTCCTATATCATCCCTTTCCCAAAAGAACTGGAGATTTCCTAAATTATCCTTACCTTGTTCCTATAACGTATCCCAAAAGAACTGGAGGTATCCTAAACTATCCGTACCTTGTTCCTATAACTGTATCCTAAAAGAAGGCATCCTTAATTATCCGTATTCTAAATGATCCGTATTCTAAACGTTCCGTATATAATTACATTGTTGTTTACTCACCCTGTTATGTACAACTCATACGGTAACTCATACTCCTGAGACCCAAGATACAGGCTTAAACGCCTAGTTTGGGGCTCGATGATAACTCAAAACTTGGTCTATGAAACCACTGTCTTATAAAACCTACCAATTATTATGTGTAACATTTTGGCAATAATCTTTATCTTTATATATTATCAAAGTCCTATTTCATTATGATTTCTTTACACGGACACAAAAACTGTACAAGGAAACTCGACTAATGAGTTTAAACCAAATCTACACTTACAACACCTGCTGTCTTATACGAAAAATAATTAAAGGAGATATTCATACGGATGTTACATTTAAGAGGAAAAATCAAATACACAATTATAACACATGAAGCTCAAAAAATTTTGTACTAACAAGACCTGGGACAAACTATGTGAAGAAAAACATAACTTATGAAGGAGCACAACTGTATTATAAATTACCTAATATTGTTAAAGAAGCCACCAGTCTATCAATATTCAAAAACCGATTAAAAGACCATATTCTAAAAAATACTTCCATTCTTTATCTATACATTTATTTATTTAAGACACGTCTGTAAGCCCCTTCGTCCACGGCGCGACTCAAAAGGAACGCGACTGAAACTGTAGTCACTTATGAGTAGCCTGACTGTGATAGCACTAGTATTTCAATGCGCGTCCGTCCACGACGCTACTCAAAAGGAACGCGTTTGTAACTAGTCTCCTGGCGACTCGTCATGCTGGTCGCCAGGCGACTGGTTTCGAGAAACTGTTGAAAAATGAACGAATAAAAAGTAATTATAAGTGATTCTGACGTCTATGTAACTGGAGAAGTAATAATTCCATGTCATCGCTCGAATTATCACTAGTCATGTTAATTATTTTCGTTTTCAAAACTTTGTTTACATAAAATCGTGTACTGAGTGACTGTGTTTCAGGAAATTCCATTAGCGTCGTGGACGAGTCAAAGTTTCCAATCAGTCCGCAACTCTAGTTTCTAATGAGTTCCGTCACTTTTGCGTAGCGTCGTGGACGAAGGGGCTAACTGTTACATCACTGAACCCAAACCAGTACAATATGTACTTACATGAAATAGCTAAATGTTGTATTCTCTATAAGTGAACTTTGTTCTTTGAGAAATAAATATCTTTAACCACATATATTCCACTTAACAAGCTCAAAGTCGCGCAGCGTGCTATGGAGAGAGCTATGATCGGAGTTTCACTACGTGATAAGATCCGAAATGAGGAAATCCGTAGAAGAACGAAGGTCACCGACATAGCTCTCAGAATTAGCAAGTTGAAGTGGCAGTGGGCAGGCCATATAGCTCGCAGAAACGATAACCGTTGGGGAGTAAAGGTTCTCGAATGGCGACCACGAACCGGGCGACGCAGTGTTGGAAGGCCCCCCACCCGATGGACCGATGACATTGTAAAGGTTGCGGGAAGTCGGTGGATGGAAAGGGCTCAAGACCGTTCGTCGTGGAACTCTTTGGGGGAGGCCTATGTCCAGCAGTGGACTTGTACAGGTTGTTGATGATGATGATGACATATATTCCAGGATCCCGCTCCAGCAGGCCCGGCAGGCCTACCGGGCGATGGACGTGGAGCTGCGGCGCGGCCTGCTGCGCGCGCTGGAGGGCGCGGCGCCGCGCCACAAGCTGCCCGCGCCCGTGCACACCACCTTCCTGCTGCAGCGCGCGCACTCGCCCACCGTCGCCGCCCTCGACGTGGTCTACGCTGTTATGGGCCTTATCGAGCATGTACGTATGGGTTACTTTGGTATGCAACCGATCAAAGTCCTCCATGGTGAGGCTTTTTTTTTTTTTTTTGTTTTTTTTTTATACAACTGAGGTGGCAAACAAGCATACGGCCCACCTGTTGGTAAGCGGTTACCGTAGCCTATGAGCGCTTGCAATACCAGAGGCATCACGCACGCGTTGCCGACCCCGAACCCCCCTCCCCCTAAAGAGCTCTGGCAACCTTACTCACCGCAGGAACACAACACTATTTGAAACAAATAATGTTATTTGGCTGCGATCTTCTGTAAGGCGGAGGTACCTCCCCAGGCGGGCTGCTCCAATTTAGAACGAGAAAATCTCGCTATGCCCTACCTCCTCCAAAAAGAGCTTGTGCAGAGTTGAATTCTGGCCTCATAGCTCAGTTGGTAGTAAATCTGCCTTCTGCGCTAGAGGTAGCGGGTTCGATTCTCGCACTGGACAAACATTTGTGACTAACACAGGTGTTTGTTCTGTGTCTGGGTGTTAAATATATATTAAATCTATTATGTATATCAGTCTCTGGTACCCATAGTACAGACTATGTCCCGGTGTAGCTGGCAGTGGTCATAAGAGACCCACAGCATATAAATCCGTTCGAAAAAAAAAAAAAAAAAAAAAGTACAGGCTATGCCTAGTTTGGGTTCAGTTGACTGTGTGTAATATGTCCGAAATATTAAAAAAAAAATTAGAAGCAACGGATGACAATGATCCCATACACAAAATTTAATCCAAAGTAATATTATAAATACGATAGTGACTCTGTCTGTCTTACATTTTCTAGATTGTGCATGAATGTAGCCTGTAAGAGGCGCACATTAATCCTTTCACTACACTGATTCTTTCACCGACCGATGGTCATAGGCTATTGTCAGGGTCACCATACCTTAACCTGGTCACTGACCTATTACAGGATGACCAAGAACGAATCAGTGACTCAACAAACAAGCACGCCTAAACCGCTGAACCGATTTTGACATATTTTGGCATGGACATAGCTTCAATCCTGAGGAAGTGCATATAATACTTTTTATCCGGTCGGATACCGTGCCGCGGACAACTGTTGTATTATAAAAATAATAATAATAATAATAATGAATAAGTAACAAATGAATAAATGCGAAAGTAACTCTTGTCTAGTTCTTACCTTCTCACAGCTAAATGGCTAAAACGATTTCTTAATTGAATTTACTCCCTTTGCCTTATTATTATTATTTTTTTTAACCAGCTCTTTTATATTTGTACCCAACTAGCGTACGCCCGCGTCCGCGGCTTTGCATCTTTGTATCTTGATAAAAAGGGGCAGTTTTGAAAAACCCTTAAATACATATTTCATTATCTGACTTTATGAGTATTTGTACCAAGTTTCAGATCAATCTATCCATGCGTTAAGATTCTCCCATACAAACTTTGACATCTCATTACACCCTTTCAAGGGGTAGTTTTGAAAATCTAAAAATACTGTTTTTCCTTATTTCTATCATTCATTATTTTTAGATAGTTTCAAATCTATAGGTTCAAGGAATACGGTTTTTCATACAAACGTTTTAACCCCTTTTCACCCTCTTAGGAGTCGATATTTTGAAAATCCCTCCTTAGTGGATGTGTTCGGCATATAGGGCAGCTGCTGTCCAAATTTCAGCTTTATAGCTTCAGCGGTTTGGGCTGTGCGTTGATCGCACGATGTGGCCTTGTTCTTTTATTTATACAGATGAGGCAATAAATGATTTTTATTATTATTATTTCGATGTAATTTGGTATGCAGTTAGATATAGAATACCTTGTATCCCAGTATTGGCAAGTGAAGCCGCGGCCGGAAGCTAGTAATAATTGTCACAATCCTAATTTATAGGACACAATTAGCAAAGAAGAAGGCTTCCAACTCGCTCTATCGGCGCTCGACACGGAGCCCGGCGAGTGTCCGGCGCGGAGGAAGGGCATCACCGCGGCGAGGCTGGCTCTGGAGGCCGTGGCCAGGCTGGTGCACCACACCGTGTCCTCCAGGCAACTGTGCCTGGCCGGCCCTTTCGGATACTTTATAGTGCAAGAGGTACGTGTCGGGGTCACCAGTTAGTATCGGGGTCACCAAGTTTCGGAGTTACTAGATAAATAGTGTCGGGGTCACCAGTTAGTATCGGGGTCATTACACAGGGTGTTCGAGGTCACCAAGTCTTACTCGTATGTAGGTGACGGAGTCAGCATTTTACGCGGCCTCGATTAAATGAGACAGTGCTTAACTAAGTACCAAACAATTAAGATGCGGGTAGGAAACGCCAATCTATCTTTTTTATTACGTAAACTTTCCACTTATAACTTTCTTATTAAACTAACTAAACTCGGCATCAGTGGTTTAACTTAACTAACTTTTCTAATCGTATAGTCTAACTGGACTATACAGAGTCACTAGATAAGTAGTGTTGGGGTCATTGGGTAATGTCGAGTATCGGGGTCCTTAGATAGTGTGTTCGGGGTCGCCAAGTTTCAGAGTCACTAGGTAAGCAGTAGTGTTGGGGTCACCAGGTATAGTGCCCAAAGCGCAGGAAAAGAGTGATTGTTGTAAAACTAGTGTTAGACCTAAAACGAAAGGAGCCTCTAAGAGGCGCACTTGAATCCTTTCAATACAATGATTCTTTCACCAACCGGCCCCTCCCATGAGACTGATGTTTTGTTCTCTTATTGAGACAATCTAACGTTTCCGATGTTTTAAAATAGCCCTACTCAAAGGTTATCTACTATGCTTGGAGATAAGTCGTGGTACATTTTAATTTAATATAATTTTAAAAGTTGTTTATTTGTAGGGCACCCCGGAAGGGCGGCTGGTGAAGGGCCCGCTGTGGCTGGGCGTGGCGGCGCGCTGGGCCGGCGCCGCGGTGGGCGGCTCGCGCCCGCTGGTCGCCAGTTCGAGTTCCGCTGACGGCATGTGTCTGCTGCTGGGAGTACCGCCAAGATGCCAGCATGAGCCGAGAAAGTAAGTTAAAATTCCTTGTGTCATTGGTATAAAAAACTACGAGTACCGTGGTACCAGACCTGCAGTGTCCCCTCAGAATATAGAAGTGTCCCGCAGCGGGAATCGAACTAGGGGTGGCCATTTAGAAAATACATCGATGTTTTTTTTCGATGCGGCTGTGCATCGATGTATTGCATCGATTAAAAACATCGATGTTTTCTCAAAATCGAGTACTTTTTCTAACATTGCATCAGCTGTAGTCGGCCCCATGACACTCCATACAAACAAACAAACCACAATTTCTTATTATCTATTATTATTATTATTATTAATATCTTTATTTCAGGCTACTTGACATATTACACAAACATGTGTAATATGCCATGGCCCATATTAATAAATACCTTACAGACTAACATACATATAATATTAAACTTAAATAACTACACCACATCTAGAGTCAGGGACTTTCTTGATCGTGAGCGCCTCCCTGTAGCGACGGTAGACAACTCCAGCTGACTAACTATTACTCACTCACAAAAGCACTTTACTTTAGATATAAACAAGTATCGTATTGATTTTAGCGAAATCATTCGACGAATTGTTAACCTATTTACCTACCTACCTGTCCAATCGAACTTATAGGGAAACGATGAAAGGAGCCATTTCATTCTGGGCCTGGTCCATGTACACTACATAGAAAAATTAGGAAAAAATAGGAGATTACAAGAAATATACAATTTCATTAATTTGACGACAAATGCGATGGTACAAGAATAGTTCTTCTGGTAAGTTTTTTACTATGTGATCACAATTTGAAGGCCGCCATGTTGGTTTATAATTGGCGTTTGACATGACATTGACATATTTTTTATGTCATGTTGTTTGATTTGATGTTTTTGTTTTGTCAGATAAATGTAGGTAGTCAAAATGACATTTCACGCACGTCCATCCGCCATATTTTTGTAGCGCTGTGTGTTGCTCTCTTTGTTGAAGAAAATCCTAATGTACCTTAGAACGAAGTCAATTTAAATAAAATAACCAATTAAATACGTTTACTTTATTGCTTAGCCATATTTTAGAGTAGTGTACACAGTGCAGGCCCAGGCTCCATATATTGATGAAACGTCTCTTTTACGTTTTTATTCAAAACAAAACTAACGAATTTTTTTATTATTATCTGACGCCAGACTAGTGTTGCCCATGCCAATATCAGTCAACTAGGGCCAACAAAAAAAAAGAAAAATGATTTTGTCAATTTTAACTTCTAAATGTCGTCGGTCCATCGGGTGGGGGGCCTTCCAACACTGCGTCGCCCGCTTCGTGGTCGCCATTCGAGAACCTTTACTCCCCAACGGTTGTCGGACCCATGTGTCACCCGATGGACCGACGCATTGTGAAGGTTGCGGGAAGTCGGTGGATGGAGAAGGCTCAAGACCGTTCGTCATGGAACTCTTTGCGGGAGGCCTATGTCCAGCAGGTGGTCTACAGGCTGATGATGATGAACTTCTAAATTGTTCTAAATCAGAGCTACTGAAACAGCAAGACTATGGTTATCATTGATTCGATGTTTTATGAAATTACATTGATACATTAAGTTAATCAAAAGCTTATCAAAGCATCGGATCGTTGCGATGTATCGTACTATAAACATCGAGTACAGCGAGTTACAAAATACAAATAGATTCTTCTTCTTGTCGTGTCGATTCTTTCTTGGTCATCCTGTATTAGATCAGTGACCAGGTTGAGGTATGGTAGCCCTCAAAAGGGCATATGAGCGTCGATGAAAGAATCAGTGTATTGAAAGGATTAAAGTGCGCCTCTTCGAAGCTCCTTTCACAATAAATAAGGGCACAGAATAAATGTACTAATTTTGGAATGTTTAAATAAATAAATATTCCAGACATATCACACACAGTCAACTGATCCCAAACTAGGCATAGCCTGTACTATGGGTACCAGAGACTGATATACATAATACATATATATTTAACACCCAGACACAGAACAAACATCTGTATTCATCACACAAATGTTTGTCCTGTGCGGGAATCGAACAACCGCAACCTCTAGTGCAGCAGGCAAAGTTACTACCAACTGAGCTATGAGGCAATTAAATTTAAACTCCATTTTGTTCTAGTTTATTCGGCGCGGCATTCGAGCAAGCTGCGACTAAGAGTGGCGCTCGCGTGGTACTAGACCACATGGACACCTCCGTCATCACCTTACCTACCTCCCAGCGGTCACAGTTCTTAGACGCACTCACTGCCCTACTCGCCTAGATCATGTATCCGTAAAGTCAAAGCTGGTCAAGCCTATAAATAAATAAAAATAACACCCAACAGTCATATACATAGTCTCACACTAGGATTCCCTGTGCTGTGGGCATCAGAAACTACGAGTATAATGGTACCACAAAAACCAGACCCGGCACAAATATTTGTCCCGCAGCGGGAATCGATCCCGAAGTAGTATGAGCTAGTGGCCAGCTACTAATGCCACTAGCAGTCACCAATGGAATCGACGACCGCGCTGAAGGTTCCTTAGCTGATATACGAGGCAAGCTACATCACTATTGATTATTGTCGCTGGTTGGCAAACATGCTAAAAGAAACAAGATTGAATTGGCCTTTGGTGGCTCTGGTTGAATTATATACTAGCTAAATAATTGCAAAACTTCAGGGTGGTCACATCATAATGTGGCCCACTGGTATTGGAGTCTCACAGGGTCGAATTATGGGACCTATTGTTTTTACTAACTTTATACTTACTCTCAATTGATTAGTCTATTCTGTTTATAAGTTATAAAAGACATTTCGTTACTTACCCCATTGTCTTATAAATCTAATTAGGTAGGTGTACATTAATGTAATTTTAAGATGATGTATGATTGAATTTTAATTCTGAACTTTCACTATGTTCCCCCTATGAATACTTAAGTTACTATTGTCTATTTCTAGCACAAACAAAGTACAATTTTAAAGTAACATACATATCATTTTACAGATCACAAATCCTTATAATATTATGCAACAGTTTGCTTGTTTTAATCACGCTATATGTAAGGGGTGAAAATTAACGATTAAAATTCGAAAATATTGTTACCTGGCATACTTTTTAAGCTACTGTACAACTGTTAAGTACATACGCGGTTACACACGGGCGGAGGCTGTAAGGCGGAGAAATGAACTTTAAAGTACTTGGAAAATTGATTCAGTTTGTATTTCCCACCAAATTATTTGTGCTAGTTAATAAGTTGAATGACTGCGTTATAGTGATAGTTATTTATTAATTGGTTGTTATTTCATGAAATTAAATGTATCTAATAATAAAAAAATCGATTTATTGTATAAAATTATCACATTTACTTTATGATGAAGACATTTTTAAAATGGTGCATAACTCATGGTAGAAATATTAATATTTCTTACATAGATCCCATCATTTACAGCTACCTACTAATGCAAATTAGATTTTAACAAAACAAAAAAAATTACAATTATTCCCGAGAATAAGAGATCCTCTCAGATCTCCAGGAGATCCTTGATGCAAATGGGGGCAGCCAGAGGCATGTTGGTCAATTACTCTGTTTTCAGAAATTATCATTAACAACTCTAGTTATCAAATCAAATGCCCATTTTGGCTGATCCATTGGCACCATATGCCCAGCATTCCTCACAAGAACCTCGGTCAGGTTCCCTGCCTTCTTCACATACCCCGCAATATCCTTACCGACTTTCCAAATTGCCCTTGGAGCTGTTTTGTATTCCTCTGATGATGAGAAGTTTAGGTTACGCAAAAAGCTCTCCGTTAATGGGTACGCTACGACTATGTCTAATTGTCCATTGTAGAAAACTATCTTATAGTGCGACAATAGTGTTGATACTTCTGATGCTACTGACTTCATCATGTCATAGGCAAGATGTAATACCACTTCTTTGCCATCATTGTACGGCAATCCACCGACATGAACACTTTGTCTGACTTTATCATTCTGAAGTAATTTTAATAAGTTAGTTGTATCATACACACCGCTAGCGTGCAGAAAGTTGTAGTAATTATCAAATCCAGTGAATATTTTAAAGAATGATGTATTGCTTACATCTCCATCCATAAGTCTGTCCATAAGCAAGTCCGCTTCAACCCAACTTTCGCTACGAATCAGCTGAGATATTTTATCCTGGTACTTTTTGAAGAAGATCCACTGACTATCATCAAGCAAACCATGCTGGTATAGATAACTTCCGTAATCCATTTGGTTTATGGGATCACAGTACCCATTACCTATAGCCAAACCTTTCAAATGAATCTTCTCTTTACCATTAGCATTCTGGTCATGGATTTCCTTAGCAAATGATGGTATGTACTTCCCAGCGTATGATTCCCCAGTGAGATAGAAATCATTGCTTCGTAAATTAGGAAAGAGTGTAAGGAATTGTTGCATGGTATTGTACAGACCAGTAGCAACACATTTCTCATTAGTACAGTACCCTAAATCGTTCTCTGTGAAGCTGAATCCAGTTCCCACTGGATTATCTATGAAGATGAGATGGTAGTTTAGCGCCCAGTGATATTTCCTCAGTGCGAAACCATCCTTCTTGGCTATCAAAGGACCCAGTTCAGCAAAGAGGCCGAACAGAGAGCTGCCGCCTGGACCTCCTTGCAGCCAGAGCAGAACAGGCGCTTTCTCGTTCTTAGAAAACGGCGGGAAGTACCAAAAGTAAAGGTTGGAGTTGTATTTCTGATCGATTGTGAAGAATCCGGCGTGACTTCGAAATCCTATCTTCTCAGTGACAGTTACCCTCGAAAGCTCTTGAGCGAGCTGTATAGACCCGTTCTTTAGTAAAGGTGTGAGCATAAGGGGATCACCGGCGTCTGATGAAGGTTTCGCTTCCAGTTTCAGTCGTGGATAAACATTTGGAAAGAACACTGCGTCGGCTATTGTTAGAAAAGATATGGCAAAGCAATTAGCAAATAAATGACTATGTAAAATAAATTTCATGACGATGTTTGAAATTGTGAAAGTAGGAAACAAACCAATAAAATTGTGTGCCCTGGCTAACTATGAATAAATAAAAATGAAACGTTCGAATTGAAATTATTTGAATCGACCAACAAAAAAAACCAAAATATTCACGGGTTAACGAACTTTTGACAGTGCCCGCTGTTGTTTTTTTTAAATGTTTTTTCTGTAGACAGAGTGTAACATCATAATTTGTTTTAAATTCTTAAACAGAGTATAACATATTTTTTTTAAATCTTTATTTTCTTTATTTGGGGTTTTTGTCACAGAGTGACTATGTACCCCGTAAGGCCACTAAACAATATTACTGCCTTGGCTTCGCCACTATCCGAAACAATAATGCTGGCGAAGTCACATTTAATTACTTAGGCAACTCGTGAATAAAGCTTCACCAGCACTTTCGCCTCCTCGGACAGGGTATAACATCTGTTTAGGGTTTAGCGACCAAATCGGTGACGTTTTGGACAAAGGCCAGGGTCAAGAGTACCCTAAACCGACGAGCATGTAGGAGGAATGTGATGGAGAGTGAATGAAGCGAAAGAGGTATGTCAGGATCGTAGCAAGTGGAAGGCTGTGGTCTCTGCCTACCCCTCTGGGAAATAGGCGTGATTTTATGTATGTATGTATGTAGGGTTAAATAAATTACTCACGTAGGAGATGCAAATTATGTGTCTACGTAGTATGTATTCCGTAATAATCTGTGGCCAAACCCTTACGTCATCTGTTTTTATTTTTAATTTATTTGTTTTCTGTACCGGCCGCAGATTAATCGCCTTGTTATTCTCGGTCTACCGGTCTACGCATAGCCTACCTAGATTTTATGACACAGTACAGACATAGTAGAGTAGGTACTTAATTATCATACATATTTACTAATCTGTGACTTAAACCAAAGACTATATAATTATTACATCTACGTGAACTTTTACGACAAAAAGCCAACGAACGGAAGGCGAGCTATTATTTTAATTATTTGTATATCAATTAATTTTGTTTATTAATTAAAATTGTAAACTATTAATTTGATTATTCAGGGTCGCTCGCGTGAATAGGCGAGATGGCGCGTACCATAATATTCCTCGCATTTTTCGCTATTCTCGGCATATTGTCTGCCGAGGGGTTCTTCCACAGGTACCCAGAGCTGAACCTTGGTGAGATAGATGGCGACGACGCAGGGGACCCGCTATTCCTCACTCCATTCATCGAATCCGGAAACATAACAGAAGGTAGGCGCCTCGCTCGCGTACCATTCACGGAAAGTCTGCGCATCAAGAGTTTTGCCGGTTACTTTACTGTGAATAAAACTTACGATTCGAACCAGTTCTTCTGGTATTTCCCGGCCATGGTCCCGAACAACAAGGAGGCTCCAGTCATCGTGTGGCTGCAAGGAGGTCCAGGCGCGACATCCCTATACGGCCTGTTCACTGAGAACGGCCCACTGCGGGTAAGAAACGGCAAGTTCGAACGCAGGAAGTTCACTTGGGCTTTGAGTCACCATATCATCTACATTGACAACCCTGTAGGCACCGGATTCAGCTTCACCAAACACGACAAAGGTTACTGCACTGATGAGACTCAAGTCGGAGAGCAGTTGTACTCAACCATCATACAATTTTTCCAACTCTTCCCTGAACTACAAGGCAATAAGTTCTTTGTCACGGGAGAATCTTATGGGGGGAAGTATGTTCCTGCATTGGCTTACACCATTCACAAGAAGAACCCCACAGCTGATCTCAAAATCAACATGAAAGGAGTTGCTATTGGCAACGGCCTGAGTGACCCAGAACATCAGCTTTTGTACGGAAAGTATTTGAATCAGATCGGTCTCATTGACTGGAACCAGGCGAAGGTGTTTGAAGAGTATGAGAACAAAACTAAACAGTACATACAGCAGCAAAACTGGGATAAAGCTTTTGAAACTTTTGATACCCTGCTGAATGGAGACATGATCGGGGGAAAAAGTATTTTCACAAACATGACTGGGTTCAACTTCTACTTCAACTACTTGCACACAAAAGACTACACTCAGTTTGAAGACTTCGGACCGATGCTGCAAAAGAGTGCTGTTCGTAAAGCCATTCATGTTGGTAAGCTACCATTCAACAACGGCAGCATTGTTGAGCAGCACCTTAAACAAGATGTCATGAAATCTGTAGCACCATTAATATCAGAGCTACTTGACCACTACTATGTGGTTATATACAACGGTCAACTGGATATAATTGTAGCTTATCCCCTGACCGTCAACTACCTGAGGAACCTAAACTTCACAGGTTCGGAAGAATACAAAACTGCTAAGCGGTACCAGTGGAAAGTTGATGGTGAAGTGGCAGGTTACGTCAAGCAAGCTGGTAAGCTTGTGGAGATCTTGGTGAGGAATGCGGGGCATATGGTGCCTGGAGACCAGCCTAAGTGCGCCCTAGATTTAATAACTCGGTTTACTCATGAGAAGACCTTTTTTCATCCTAAGAAACCTCATTTAGGATACTAAAAATCTATTTCTGAATCTAATTCTAATTGGGGGTGGTTAGACCTGCACTGACTTCCCGCTGTGGGGTGGTGCATCTGTGAGGTGTTTTGTGCATAAATTAGAATTGTTTCATTATATATATTTTTTTTTTAGTAAATGAATGTTGCGTTAGTCTTATCAGCATTCCTCATTGGTACCACAATTGCAATTCCTTTACGCTACATAATATCTAACTAATGTATCTACCTACCTTTACTATTTCTGTGGTTAGTTAGGCTGTGAAGATTTAGACACATAATAAGAGATTTTAAGGTATAGTCAATTAGTCACCTCTACTATCATGACACCTTTCATAATATACAAAATGATGCCACGATTAAAAATGATAGGTACAGAGTCTAGTTGAAATTGAAATAGAAATATATTTATTTTGCGTCACAAATTAAACAAATGGAACAAATAAAATATAAGCTTAAAACCTAGACACAAAAACGGTCACCACTCAGCTGGTGCCGCATAGCACAGTGGAGCTGCAAACATCAAATTGGCACACAAGTTGATGGTTAGGTGTATACTTTTGAGATTTTGCTGTGTAAATTTTTATGTTCAGTATTGTGTCAACATTTTAAAATTATGAAAGCTACATCATAATAGAGGTGACTGTACATAGAACTTGAGTTTGGTTTGTACTTTACAATGTGAGTAGGTAGGTACCGACAACCGATTTATCTACTTAGTAAGTACTTTGAATAAAGCTGTTATTATCCTAAATTTTATTGATGATGTCATTAATGTTATGTTATTGTAAGTAGATCCTTTATTGAATACAATTTAAGTAAACTGTTATATCACTTTATGGAAGGTTGTTGAGAGAGTTAATAAGCGGCCTAACTAAACTTATTTTTATATTGCTAAATAAGGTTTTAATAAAGTTTTATCTAAAAATGTTTTTTTTTAATTTCAGAAACTAAATAAACTACAAGTATTTGTAACTATTATACAAAATACACATGAAACAGTTGAGCTATGTAACCGTTGCAATCGATCTATAGATAGGTCAATTGATCCAGATCACTAGTCTGATCACTAGTCTGACGTCTGGCTGCCACGCTGGATGGCAATGCTGATCCGATCCGTTGGGCCGGATCGGATCCGGTCACTCGTCGCTTCGACCAGACATGACCTTTTTATTTACCTATTGAGAAAGCAGACTCTACCTATTTCTCTTGTTCTCATTCCAAATGATATCCATGCCAAGATATCATGTTCTGTTAAGTAGGTGCTCCCAACGCTGCACAGGATGACAGCGCGCGACCAATGGAGTTGTAGGTATACACCTCTCTTTTAAGGGTTCCGTACCTCATTTGGAAAAACGGAACCCTTACAGGATCACTTTGTTGACCGTCTGTCAAGACCCTTTTTCTCAGAAACGGCTAAAGGTATCAAATTGAAATTTATACCACCTAGTAAGGTCTGTGGGCTTATGTGCCGTATAAAAATCAAAGCTCTAGCTTAATGCATTAAAAAGATATGGCGATGAATGTATAATTTTTGTATGGAAATGGCAAAAATCAAAAACCTCTAAGGTACTTCCAGTTTCCTCACAATTCTGAAATTTGGAATGCAAGGAGCTTTTGTAACACAAGTAAAGGGAAAAGTCTGAAATTGAGGAATTTCGAAGTTTTTTAGGAAACAAAGTTATATTTGCGGTCAATGTCATACAATGACTACGTGAGCGACCGCAAATATAAGTTTGTCAATTCCTACACTTAGAATTTTTATAAATTTATTTATTATTATTATTATCTATATGTTGTATACTAGCTTCCGCCCGCGGCTTCGCTCGCGTGGCATGTAGATAGGATATCTGCTCTTACTATCCTATGATGAAATAAAATAAGAGAATAAAATTGCATTTTAAAATTGAAGAAAAACATAACATTCCGAGCCGGAGATATTAATATAGACAGGACCTTTTTCTAATCTTCAGTAGTCTTCAGTTTATGTAACATTTTCGGATAAAAATATTGTAGAATTTTCTAGAATTTTGCTTTTATAATGGCTTAACGGCCAAAAGGATAGTGCTCCTTTTATTTGAACAAGTGTTCTGAGAGAATATAAATGGAATAGAATGGTATTGAATGTACTACTTTTGCGAGTGATAATTTATTACTTTGCTTTTTGTGTATTTTGCTCTAAAAGGAAATTGAACCCGCGACCTACAAAGCAAAAAAGGTCGTAGGTATCAAAGACTACTATCATTATGCAAACTAGGGTATTTTCGGTTTCTGTGGCACTGTGGCGTCACGCACACAAGAAAATTGAACTCGCGAAGTGGCGACCTATTAAGCAAAAAAGGTCGCATGCCTTTTTTGCTTTATAGGCCACTTCCACCAATCCTCTGTTTATTTAGTTACCTATCTATATTAAGTGGGAATGCTACTGAGCATGAAGACCGAAACAGGATTCGAACCCACAACCTAACAAGTTTGATTTCTGTTTTTTTGCCTGCCTTCTCTCTGACGAATAGATTCAGACTAAAATGATTTCTTAGACTAGTTTTCAAATGCCATAAAAAAACTCAGGTCTTCATGCTTAGTGTAAAAGCCCCATTACTTCTTAAAGGTTCTTTATTATAACAATCGGGTACTAAGCCTGTACTAAATAACAGCCAGATATCACAATAACAAATGTCAATTTAATTACTTTATCCTAGAAATAATTTGTGTTTGGACATGAGCTGAGCGACAATGCACAAACCAAACTGACATTATGAAGTCTTACAATTAATGTTACAACTTACAAACACTCTCAAAATTGGTTTTACTTTACTGTAATAAAAGGAATGGGAAGCTTAAATTTATCGGCCTTCAATGTAAGTGGAGAGCTCTATTTCATCGGGCAGCTCGGAGATGTTGACGTCGAAGCGGTCTTGGACTTCGTTCAGGATCTTGGCATCACCTTCATCAGACACCATAGTGATGGCCAGGCCTTTAGTACCGAAACGCCCTGCGCGGGCAACACGGTGGAGGTATGTATCTGAATCTTCAGGCATGTCGTAGTTGAAGACTATGTTGACTCGCTCTATGTCCATTCCTCTGCCGAAAAGATTGGTAGCCACCAGAATGCGCTTCTGGAAGTCTTTGAACTGCTGGTAGCGGGATAGACGCTCATCCTGTGTCATGTTTCTGTGGATGCCTATTGCGGGGAAGTTCTGGTCTGTAAGTAGCTGGGCAAGAGCTATGCAGCGCTGAACAGATTTCACAAATATTACCACCTGGTTGAACTCTAATACATCAAGCAGCTCAAAAAGTTTCTTGTTCTTCTCATTTTCCTTCAATTTGACGTAGTGCTGCTGCAGACCGTGCAATGTCAGCTTCGCCTCATCGTCTACGTAGACTTCCATGGGATCCTGCATGAATTTCTTGCAAACCGGTCTGATTTCTTTGCTCAAAGTGGCCGAGAACATCATAACTTGCTTCCCATGAGGTGTATTCCTGAAGATTTCTTGCACATCTCGCCTCATATCCAGAGATTCAAGCATTTTATCACACTCATCGAGGATGAAGTGCTTCAAATGTTTCAGGTTCAGTTTCTTGCTGTTCACTAAAGCCAGAATCCTACCCGGGGTTCCAACTACAATGTGTGGGCATGCAGTCTTCAATACTTCTTCGTCCTTCTGGATCGGCATTCCGCCGAAGAACACGGACACCCGAACTCCGGCCATGTATTTTGAGAACCGTTCGTACTCCTTGCTGATCTGGAACGCCAGCTCTCTGGTGTGGCACATCACGAGCACGTACGCGTGATTTTCGGAAGGTTCCAGTTGTTGTAGCGTCGCTAAAACGAACACGGCAGTTTTTCCCATTCCGGACTTCGCTTGGCACAAAATGTCCATACCGAGAACGGCTTGGGGGATGCATTCGTGTTGGACTTCAGATGGATGCTCGAAGCCGCAGTCGACGATGGCACGCAGGATCTCCGGCTTTAGCAGGAAGTCCCTGAAGCCGGAACTGTGGATGGAGACATAGGAGCCCTTAACCTCTTTCTTACCGGGCGCCGCTTCCGACGCTCCGTCTGCGGTCTGCTGATCCGCTTGCTCTTCGTCCTCGTAGTCGAGAAGATCGTCGTTATCCGCCATGATTTATTATTTGTATACTAATAAACTACTTTGGTAAACAGGTACAGATTCAGCACGTGAAAATGTATTTTGAAATCCAATTACACTGAGGATAATGGCGGCTGCAATTTTAGCGTCATTATTTTTTTTTTATGAATCAGAATTTTGTTGACATGACTGAAGTCTTGAACACGGATCTTTTCGCCATTTCGAAATAAGCATCAACTGTTGAAGATATCTCTCTCTATCTAGAACAGTAGAAATGACAGAGAAACACAATATGTCAACCTTCAACGTCAAGCAATATAGTTTGAAACTGACTTTGAAGCCGCTGCGCTTCAAAGTTTGATGCTATACGTCTATTCTTCGCTACTCTCCGCTAGATGGCGCTGCTTACTCATTTCCCCTCTTGAAATTTAATTTGATTTTTGTAGGCGAGTTCCATTGGATATTATATTTATTGGTTCTCAAACGGACCTCCAAAATCTTAAGTTGTAAAAATTGTTTAAGTCCTTTGTTGCAAGGAACCGCTATGTTTTTGTAATTTCGCTATATTTCCTGCGATAGGGAAATAGGTAGGTAAGGTAGTCAAAGTTGACCAAAGTCAGCATTCGTAATCTTTATTTATTGTATTGAAAATCTAAATTATTTAAAATTAAACTAGATACAGTACATAGGTTAGTAATTACTAATTTCTACGTAGTAAACAATAGAACTATGAAGAAACAATAGAACATTCTACTTTTCATGTTTTATCTAACGACTAGCGACATCTACAGGTTACCTCTAAAATAGTAGGTTGCAATATTTTACACGGAAAATCAACTAATTTTATTGATAAATTGTAACGCGTTACAAAAAAACCACAAAGTTTTGTATACTACGCCTAGTTGAGAAATAACAGCTTACTAATCGTAAGTCGGCCAAATCTATTTTTCTCTATGTAATTAGATATTAAAATCAATCAACATAAATCATGAATAACACCTATAATTAATTTGAGGCTTGGACTTGTAATCAAAGTTTCATTTCGTACATAATAGATGGCGTTAGTAAAACCTATCACTACATGGTTTCTAGCATTTCTCACTATAAGGTTTCAGCGGTTTAAACTCCGCATTCCCACTCAGATACGAATCAACGAAATTCTGCACCGAATCCGTGGTTATCTCATCACCGAACTTCATCGTCACCATTCTTTGCTTTGGGAAATCTATAGCCGTCAGCAGAGGCACTGCATCGTCCAAGCAAATGTGTTCTCTGAGCATGTCGGCTGAGTCTGTTCCGTCTATTCCTATGAAGAACATGACATGCCTGAAAGGCTTTTTCTTTATCCGCGAGTGTTTTGACGTGGGATAGTCGAAGTCCATGGATTCGTCGTCGGACGAGTTCTGGTAGGGGCAAAAGCCGGGGAACTGAATGACGCATTCTTCGTAGTACGATTCGGCAGACGGCAGGAGGACTGACTCTGCGAATTCTATTTCCGAGTCTTCGTCATCTGGAAAGTTATGAAAATGAAATGAAATAAGTAAAATAAATATAAATATTCCGGACATAATATCACACACGGTCAACTGATCCCAAACTAGGCATAGCCTGTACTATGGGTACCAGAGACTGATATACATAATATATATATATTTAACACCCAGACACAGAACAAACATCTGCGTTAGTCATAAATGTTTGTCCAGTGCGGGAATCGAACCCGCGACCTCTAGCGCAGAAGGCAGAGTTACTACCAACTGAGCTATGAGGCCAGTCAAAGTCAAGTCAAAGTTTATTTGACGAACACAGACAGAAGACAGGAAGAAACAAAACAATAGGTTAAAAATAGGGAAACAAAAGACAGGACAGCAACATAAAAGTATGTACCTACCCAGGTTTAAATAAATAAGTAACTCAGGTAGGGGCACTTAATAAACAATTATTATAAATAAAAAAAATACCTTACAGCTACATAACAAATTATAAAATACTAGATACCTACTAAAATACGGAAGTTAATTTTACCTATTTCTCCGCACCCACCAGCCTCCCGTGCCGTATAAGCCAAAAAGGCATAGTCTCAGCTTATTGCTGCTACACATTTTGATATATGCAGCAGCGCTGGTTTTCAGACCAAACCTTATGGGTGACCTCACGAAGGAAGGAAAGAGTTATAGGGTTAAATTAATCACCGTCCTGATCCCACACTAGGATTCCCTGTGTCGTGGGTATCAGAAACTACGAGTACCATAGTACCACAACACCCAGACTCGGAACAAATATTTGCGGATCATGCAAACATTTGTCCCACACCGGGTATCGAACCCCCCTTGCGTCTCAGACGGGCACTCGCCCGTTGCGCCACCGAGGTCGTAACTTAGTACTTATCATACTTAGGTAGTTCATAGAGTTTCAATGAATAATGTCGACCAACTCTATTGCTATGCTTAATTGCCAATTTGGTGAAGAATAAGCCCCTTTCGGAATAGCACAACCCTCACTAACCATTGGACTACTTACTAACGTAACGTAAATAAATAAAAAAGAAATAAATATTCCGGACATATCATGATATCACACACGGTCAACTGATCCCAAACTAGGCATAGCCTGTACTATGGGTACCAGAGACTGATATACATAATAGATAAATATTTAACACCCAGACACAGAACAAACATCTGTGTTGGTCACAAATGTTTGTCCAGTGCGGGAATCGAACCCGCGACCTCTAGTGCAGAAGGTAGAGTTACTACCAACTGAGCTATCAGGCCAGTCGTTGACGATACACAGCGTGAACACGTTAGAAGGGACAAGGGCCGTTAAATTTTAGTGACCTACTAAAATTTAACGGCCCTCAACTGTGTTCGGACACATCTCTGTAATAAAATTTGGTTAAAAGAAACAGAACAGATTCTTACCAACAAAAAGTACCACAGCTGGTTGCCTGGCCATCTTCAGCAGAGCCTGTTCCGTCAGCACTGATACCGGTCGTTGCGCCCATGGGAAGTTCTGAAACAATAATTACAGCGGTCACGATACAATAGTATATTAGACTTCTTTTTATTTATTTATTTAGGATATCCAACAGTCATAACACAATACAATGTAAGTATCAATACAATAGAATTAAGTCTATGCGTACCACTAATTAAAGGATACCACAGCATGCGTTTAAAATAATTGAGCTCAACGTATTATGTTATCTGTGGCTCAACTAAATCACAGATAACATAATACTATACTAAAATAAGATAAAACTGGAATACAGGGTGCAAAAATTAAAAATAAAGCGACTTAAAATTTACAATCAAATAATAACAAAAAATAATAATTCTAAAACTTATAAATTAGGAAAGGATGCATAATAAAAAAGAAGGTACATAGGTACCTATTTCTGAGTTTTACATTTTTTAAATTTAGGGAGAGGATCCGAAATTTCAAGATTCTGTCAATTTCTGATAATTACAATTTTATGTAGGTACCACGCGAGCGAACCAACGGGCGGAAGCTAGTTTAGTCATAAGTTTAATTTTAGTTTAGTCTGATGCGCAGGGTGTGCGGCAGCTCCAATAGCCTCCAACTTATTGCGGAAAGGCTGGACACGGACTGTGTTTATAAGGAACATTGGACAAGAACCCACATTGTTGTTACTTGACCACGTTTTAATTATTCGATATGGACTATTATATACATGAATTATTAAAGACATAAATGTGTGTGTATATGTCTGAAATAAAAGTTTTTTTTTATTTATTTTTTTATACTACTGTTGTGGCAAACAAGCATACGGCCCACCTGTTGGTAAGCGGTTACCGTAGCCAATGAGCGCTTGCAATACCAAAGGTATCACGCACGCGTTGCCGACCCCGAACCCTCTCCTCCCCTTAAGAGCTCTGGCAACCTTACTCATCGCAGGAACACAACACTATTTGAAACAAATAATGTTATTCGGCTGCGATCTTCTGTAAGGCGGAGGTACCTCTCCAGGCGGAAAAAATGTCGCGGCGAAAATCTCGCTGTGCCCTACCTCCGGCAGGCAACGCATTAGCAATACTCCAGGTGTTGCTAATGTCAATAGACGACGGTAACCACTTACCATCAGGAGGGCCGTAAGCCGGTTTGCCTCCGTATAACATAAAAAAAAAAAGTAGTTCTTACAAAGGCCAGGGGATCAGCAGCTAAATGTCTTCGTCCATTGCTCGCCACAACGTTCCCGGCAGCGTCAGTGATGACGAGCGCCGGGATCCCGGCCACCACCAGCGCCGCGGGCAGCGCCAGCCGCGCCTCCGCCGCCTCCCACGGCACCGCCAACGCACCAGACGCGGACACCGACTGCACCGTGCGAGTGTATGACTGCTCGCTTCTGTGGAGAAGAATGATAAAACAGAATGAAACAAAACTCAGCGTCAGCTATCATATAATCTGGTTCCAAGCGGACCTCCAAAAACCTCTTCTACTTGTAAGCTGAATCATCAAAATGTTTCACGTGCCATTTGTAACACGATAAATTGTCATAAAATAAAGGGTGGATGGTCTTAGCGCTCTGTTCGATATTTTCCCGACGCTACAATCACTTATTTACACTTTGAATATTTGAATGCTAAGGTGAATGGCCTCGAGTAGCCAATTACAGTCAGCTGTTCATTAATTTGACGTATGTGACAGCTGACAGAATCGCGCGCTTTCATACCGATTGATTGTACCTAATGATGACGTAAAAACTGAACAGGTACCTTTTATTTGCTCACTATGAATTGAAAATGTCAGTGGTAGGTACCCCTATTCAGGATGCTTATTCTAAGAATGTTACGCTAAAAGTGTATTGTAGGTAAAACGCCGTGTATTTGCAAAGGTAATGTGATGTTGCCATGGTTACGCAGCATAAGGCGGCTTGTAACTCCTCGTAACCTGCATTTTACGATACGCTTCTAACGTTCTCAGGGCAACAATTGGATCACAGTACAAAAATGTACCAGGAGAGGAAAATACCTGCCTTCGATAAACAAGTTCTAAAAGAGTACCTATAAATCTTAAAATATCGATAGCTTTCTTATGAACCAGCAGTTCATCTGAGTTCCACAAACTTTTCTAATATAAATCACAGTTTTTTAATCCACTGAGTACAACGTACCTTCAACAAAAGCAAGCAATAAATTCAGGAATCTCGCGAAGCACAGAATTAACAATACATAGTTTGTTGAACAGAAGTAATGAGATGGCATTTTTACGAGCGAACTTTGGCACTTATTCCGGGATTGTGCGGGCTGGGCCGGGATCCCGGAGATAGTGCTCGATGAATAGGAATTATCCCGGAATAGGGATAATTCCTCCTGGGAGGTACCTCCGCCTTACAGAAGATCGCAGCCAAATAACATTATTTGTTTCAAATAGTGTTGTGTTCCTACGGTGAGTAAGGTTACCAGAGCTCTTCAGGGGGGAAGGGGGTTCGGGGTCGGCAACGCGTGCGTGATGCCTCTGGTATTGCAAGCGCTCATAGGCTACGGTAACCGCTTACCAACAGGTAGGCCGTATGCTTGTTTGCCACCTCTGTTGTATAAAAAAATAAAACAAGGTAATGGTAATATACCCGGATTTTCATCAGTAGAAGGATAATTTTTAAACGAATTTTAGATGGCATATCGCACAGTTTGATTGAACAGTTTTTCCTGTGAAGGTACGGAACCCTAAAACACGCATTCGCAATCAACAAAAACCGTGTAATTTAGATTTGACGCGATTGCACTTTTGCGTACCCGCCGTAACCTAGTCGTGGGTTCAGCCAGGTCGACTAGAGTTTGTAATCGCATTATGGTATTGATTGGATGGAGCAGGAAAGTCATCGTGAGGACTTCGACGTTGATTAGTAAGGGGAGGGCCGATTCAGTGTACACTCGGCATCAAGATTGCTACCTAAAACAGCTGATTCATTGAGTTGAATTGATTTTACTCCAAACAGCTGATTTTAACATACTTAGAGTTTTTTCAATCAAAAATGTCGAAATTGAAAAAGTCGTAGAACAAACTTTATTGCCAATTGTATGTAGAAAATGCCCCTTTCGGGATAGCATAAATTAAAATTAAAATTAAAAATGTTTATTTCAGTAACTTATAAATTGGTACAATCAGGGTTTGGAGTCTCCTTTTAAGCAAATGTTTGCTTGTATTAGGAGATACCGCTCTTCTATAGCCATTTTCGTAACTTTTATAAGTAGGTAGAGCTTAAAGTAAAAACCATTTATGAAATATTATCAAATACACATTAAACATTAAGTAAGTAAAGTGACGTTAAAAAGGATACATATAAACATTTTAGTTAAACTTAAGTGCACTTAAAATATTTGTGTTGTTTCAGTGAAAGTAGCTCAATAAATGTGTGTGCGTGTGTGAGTTGTGTATGAGTGTGTATCATATAAATATTAGGAATAACCTTGTATAACCGAGTTGAAAATGAGCAGACATCTCGCGCCACTGCAATCTGCGCGAACCATTTTGTCCTCTATCCGCACTTCTATTCGTAGCTCATTTATGGCGCAATTTTATAGCGCTAATGGCGTAATAAATAATATAATAATCATTGGAAAAATGTAACCTACATAACCAATTTCAAATGTTATCTGTTAGTTTTATCACTTATCTTATAAAAAGACTGACCCGTTTGTCCTTCCGCTGAAAAGGTAGTTTCGAATAGGAAGTTTAAGGCTTTCTTCACTGTCCTTATTGATCCTTAAAGCTTCCTGGATCGCTGTCAATACGACCCGATTTCAGATTTTGCGAGTTCGGAGTATCGGTCCCCTTATTCACAAAGGAGCTGCGCTATTAGCGCCATGACATTGCGCCATACTCGAGCTTTGAATAGAAGTCACGATTATTCGCGCGATTTCGCAAGGGGTGCTGGTTCGATTCCAGCTGCGGGATAAAGTTTGCATGATCTGCAAATATTTGTACAGGGTGTTGTGGTACCATGGTACTCGTAGTTTCTAAAACCCACGAGACATTAAATACTAGTGTGGGGGTCAGGACTATATATTTGACTGTTGGGTGTTATTTATTAATTGTGGTTTCTTAGTAAAAGAGACGTTTCATCAATATATGGAGCCTGGGCCTGCACTGTGTACACTACTCTAAAATATGGCTAAGCAATAAAGTAAACGTATTTAATTGGTTATTTTATTTAAATTGACTTCGTTCTAAGGTACATTAAAATTTTCTTCGACAAAGAGAGCAACAAACAGCGCTACAAAAATATGGCGGGTGGACGTGCGTGAAATGTCATTTTGTTTTTGAAATTGAAATTGAAATGTAAAAAAACAAAAACATCAAATCAAGCAACATGACATGAAAAATACGTCAATGTCATGTCAAACGCCAATTATAAACCAACATGGAGGCCTTTAAATAGTATTCACATAGTAAAAAACTTACCAGAATAACTATTCTTGTACCATCGCATTGGTCTTCAAATTAATGAAATTGTATTTTTCTTGTGAACTCCTATTTTTTCCAAATTTTTCTATGTAGTGTACATGGACCAGGCCCAGAATGAAATGGCTCCTTTACAGACTGGGCGTATTTCGGCGCGTCTATTTTTCGTTATTCGCTTCTGCAGTCGCTGCGACAGTTATGTTATCTCCATGCATATTGCGAAATAACGGGTTTGCTACACCATTTTAGAATATTATCTACGTGCCCAAAATACGCCCAAGCTGTAACAGGACTTACGAACAAGGGGACTGCATTATCCTTCCGATCTAGGATTTCGACTTATCGAATTTACTCACTCGTTTAGAGGGGTCCGGATTTAAGAGGGGAAGGTTTTGCCGTAATTTGAAACATTTGGAACGTTTGGCTAAACACTTTGTGCAAACTTCAACTTGAATATTTGATTCATTGAATCTCAAAAACTCAAAATTCAAGGAGCATTTCGTGTTGAATTTACGCCTGTTCTTCGCGACCAAGCTTAGATGTTTCAGGCAAGAAACATAGGCTTGGTCATTTCGTTTATCGATCCGTTTTACAACGGATATTTTATAATAAGATTTTTTACTGAGTTTTCGTATGTTTTAAATTTGCTAATTTGATAACTTTGGCAAAAAGAAAATTAGCATCTTCGGTGTTCATAGTACGGAGCATCGCCTTTTGCTGGCTGTTATACCTACAGCGGGAGTTACAGAGAGGGTCATGAAGTACCTAACAATACAATCAAATCAATCAAATAATTTTATTAGGAACAAAGAACAAATTTTACAATTTAGAAACAATACAATACAATACAAAATTTTATATTTATTTATTTATTTACGAAAAGTTACACTATTTTTATAGGAGCACCTAATGCAATAGTGTACCATTATCCTTTAACTTATTATAATTATACATATCAAACATTTTATAAGATTAATTTTAATTCATAGCATTATATTCATTTTATATTCATTCATATTCATTCACCTACTAGTTAAGAAACAACAAACATATATCTTCAATTAATAAATTCAAATCACATAATGTCAAGCCTAATAAAAATATTGATAAAATATATAATAATATTGCCTTTTCGACCATACTCAAACATTTTTATGCGCTATTATACTCTCATCGCAGGTGGTGGATTCTAGGTTGAATATGTTCGCAAGCAGTACACATTTTCGAGAGTTGTAAGCCCACGGCAATGTTCAAACATTTGTGTAGTTCCCATGAAATTCGGTATTTCCCCGACTGGCACACGACAAAAGGACATTCTTCTTGTCACTAACACACCAAGCTCTATAAAAAATATGTTATATATTTTACGAAAGAAACCATTGAGCGATAAAGTTTATTCGACTCTTCCTCAATAGGGTAGCACTACTTCCTGGTGTTAGAAAAATCCGACTTTTATATTTAATTGTTTTTCCTTTCTGAAATATATAGCAACCGTTCTAAATTTTTAATTTTTCTTTAATTTTCTTCATACTTTTGTAGTCTACGAGATTGTCTTGGCCTAAGAGAGCAATAAAACTGTCAAAGTCAAGATAATACCTAGGTACATCACATTTTATCTACAGAATACAGAATAGATTTTGTTGTCTGTTTGATTGTGAAACAGCTTTTATTCGGTCGACACCGGCCTTCCCGGCTTTTGCTTGATCAACTTGGCCGCCCTCTGTCCCTGAACATAATTTTCGCATAAAAATGAATGTGCCATAAAGCTTTGATATTCCCATTGCGGACTGCGAATGAAATATTCTCCAAATTAAATTCGTTCACGGCGTTTCTTCTTCAAATCAACTTGGTTTAGCAACGGTTACCATGGTTATTTGAATGCTTCTAGCTCTGATGCATGTAATACTGCTGATAACAGCTGATAAATTTATAGATGGAAGTATAATTACGATCAGTTAAAGTGTAGGTAAATAATAAGGTAAGATTATTTTGAGTACAAATTTTAGGTACAATGTATAAATTATAGTTATGATGTAGAAAATACTTATTTAGTATAACGCAGCTCCGAAATATTTGCTGTGCCCTACCTAACAGCTATGTTTGAAACAAAACTGTACCTATACGCTACACCTCATTCTAAAAACAAAAGTACAATAAACAATTTGATTTGATTGCAAGCTTTTGGGGCACGTTAAGCTGTAAGTACGAGAATATGTATATCAGGGTATAGCAGGGACCACTCTGTTGTACCCTGATATTATATTCGCTGAGCCATGACTTCCTGAAGCCCTCTAATGAGCGCTGCCACTCATAGAAAACACGGTAGCTAGGTACTAAAACTAACCAGATGGCGTTAAATTCTTGTTTAAGCTGCTTTATAGTACAAAGATGAATAGATTCTGAAAGTGCCTTAATAACTATTAAAGAAAATTGCAAAAAAGATTTATTCGTAAACGCCTTTTCCAGAATATAATTTCTTTCCTTCTCTGATAAAGAATTCCATCAGTTATTCAAAAAGGGCGAAGCAAACCTCCATAAATTCACGGCTACAACATATTTTTCCATCAGCTGGATTACGCTCAATTGCCGCCGACATTTTGTAAATAAAAGACTTTTCAATACGAAACGGTTTTTTATTAAAATGGCAGGAGTTTAGAGCGAACTGATAATGTCCACATATTTAGTATGATTCGAATATTTTATAAGAGAAATTTCAGCATGTTAGTACCTATTTTTTCATCAGTATGACATCAATTTATTCAAAAATAAAAACTTTCGGAGGCATCAAAATGTTATATAGGCAGGTTTTTCAAATGAGTTTTAGGTACTAGTTTTACCATTATTGAAAGAAGATAATTTTCTGATTGAACCTATTCGACTCGAACATAATATAGGTACCCACTTAAATAATGCAAGAATCTTTTAATGAACAAGAACGTATTTCAAGTACTGCGTTCTGTTCAGCATTTTCCTCACTTCAATTGTATGCAGGAAGGTGTAGGCACGGCACCCACAATAGCGCGGTCCTTCAACGCTGTGGTAGGTAGTTAAGATTAATTAAATTGCCAGCCTTTATAAGAGTTTTTCGCGCCATTACTTTTGTTAAGCGGTAACAAAAGGTAGGGAAGATGTAATTGCAGATCCACAATTTTGCCATTATAGACAAACAGGCAAACAACTGTATATACCTAAGCCTAAATTCACCATTCGTTTGAGCCCTAGAGTTTCAAGCCCTAATATTTATATTTAATGTGTATAAATATCTAGACTAACTCTTTGGCTGTACCTAACCTACTGATTTCGAAAGCTTTGGCCAATTTATTGTTTTTATTTGAACTAAATTCGTTCCATGTTCGTTCTTTAATTTTTTTTGATAACCTAAGAAGGACAATTATTAATTGTCTGCCAGCTCTATGATTTTTTCAAATTATAATAAACCAGAATACGTAACTGGAAAACAAATCACGCATCTCATATATAAACAGCGCGTCTAGACAAGCCAAGAAAAATTGCAGGAATATGGTAAATCAACCCGAGGGTAAAGATAAGAGTCAGGGCTACCACCTCAACACACTATTACACACCTCAACCACGCAAACTGCATTTCATGTTTAAGGTTATTCTTCCTTTCTATCATTTGAAGAAGACAGCAAAACCGAAGATCAACTTTGCCGACTTTTGAACAACAAGGACAGTATCATTCAGTTTGGCCTTCCCTGGTGTTTATGTTTGATATAAATGAATTAGTACCTCCTAGTATTCAAATTAAGTCTTGTAAATATTTATCTTTTTTGGCAAATCATCATAATCCTGATGAAGTCAATTGCTGAACATAGGCCAAATAGTGCCATGACGAACGGTCATGAGCCTTCTCCATCCTCCGACCTCCCGTAACCTTCACAATGTCGAATTTTCGGCAAGGTATTATTCTTATTCTTAAAAAATCTTATAACTCCAGGTATCAGCCCTAAAAACTACCCCGTAAGCAACAGCAGCCATTATTAAGTAAGGGTTACCCGCTCGCAACCCTGCAGATAGCCGCTACCCCCGCTGAATTCTAATGGCAGTGCTTAAGGAAACTGATTTTATATTTGGGCATGTCATTTTATCAGGGCAAGCTGGGGAGTTTTGGGAAAGTTTGGACAGTGACAGGCTTCCTGAATAATTGGCAGTTGTGACATGAATTACCATGTTTAGTTATGTTAGCAAATGATCTTTAGATAGCTCAATTGATTCAGATTACTACCAGTCGAAAATGATCAAACCTTGCGGCAAAAATAAAAAAGCGAACCTATTATTGAGAGGACATTTTTTCCACCAACCATGGCTTCTTTGTGAATTAGGGTCAAAGTGGGACATTGAAATATTCTAACGTTATAAAAGCCAAACACAAAATGACGATACTTGCATGCTTTTCGTGTCACTGGTACTTTCTTGGTCAACTCTAGTACACAACCTCTTCTACCTGCCTAGCTAAGTATATCAATCAATTACAAAAATCCCATAAATTGCATAATTTTGCAAACAGGCTCTTCAACGATAACGATCTAAAACAAAACGTCCGCTTTCTATGAAATATTTATCAGTGTTGCGATTTGAGACGCGGCTTTGGTTGTTCAATGATTTCAAAACCTTTTATTGTTTTATCTTCTTCTTCATAAACGCAAATGAATTATTTCGTTTTTTTGAATTGAAATGCCACTAGCGGCCACCCATCTAGTTGACAACGCAGGCAAGCTATGCCACGAGGACACAGGAGTTTGAGTGAAGATAAAGATCCCTCCACTTATTCTTTATTGTACACTTACAAACCTAGTTACTAAATGAAAGGACAGGTACAAAGGCAAGCTTTACCCTAAAAATAAGTTTTTCCAGTACACCAGTGCTCCCAACGTTCCCTAGTCGAAAGCAATTCCAGAACAACGTTATTATACGAATACTTTCAAGTGACCCACTTGAGAGTAGGCATTCGTATAGTACCTACTAATGTATTCTAAAATTGCAAATCGTTCGTAAGCCGGACACATCCCTAAGGAAATTACCCTTACATTGGGGTCGGTCCTTAATCTCATAATAATATTCTAGCTCTCAATCGGTAGATGATCTTACCTTTTACCAAACTAATTATGGTACACATTTTTATCCTGATCTCACAGATGTGAGATGAATATGATATTGTATTCATCATAGTCAGTCATTTGTTTACTAAAAAAACGAGGTCAGTTCAGAACTTAAATGTTAAGTTTACTTGAAACAAATGAGTTGGTAGAGCTAAAGATTCTACTAGTAGAGAGTCTATTCTGTCCAGCTTTTTCTAAATAATGCTGGACAATAGCAAAACCAAAGAGAACATGCATGCGAAAAAAATGTGCCACTTTACCTTGTCGACTGCCTTCACAGATAAGGTAGCTAACTAAAATTGTTTTTCAAAGCTAATAATATAATTAAGAAAGCATTTTGTTGTGGCGCGAGACTTGGTAACTTCGCGTTAAGTTTTTTGGTATGTTTTCCCCCTAATTGGATCCGGCACGTTCCTTCGATGCGATAAACGGGAGCAGGGATTTGATCAATCAAAAAGATAAGGTGGAGTGTTTTCTTGATTTTCTTTTCTCTCTGGTTGACTATTTTTTACCTTAAGAAGATATATCTTTGACAATTTACACCATTGTGGATAAGTTTATCAAATATTAATCACATCAGTCAGTTCAGTTCTTTCTAGCTTACCTGTCACTGGAGACCAATATCAGTTGTGTGTTCGCGTACTTAGCCCGCCGCTTGCGCACCGCGGCCAGGGCAGCACACACGCTGGGGGAAAACGCTCGGCATGGTGGACACTGGGAAAATATAAAGTACAACTACAGCAACGATAGCTCTAACTGCGCTCACCAACTCGCGTGCCCAGTGGTATGGGCAATTTCCTCCCACGTGATAGGAAGTCGTTCTAGAAATCTGTGGGGGAGGCCTATGTCCAGCAGTGGACTTCTAGAGGCTAATTATGATAAAGGAGAGTAGCTGAATGAATTTAAAAGAACTCATTATTAGCTCATCTTAAGCAGCACAACGTATTTGTCTTCCTAAAACTCCGAGTTGAACCTAACTTACCCAATGAGCTGCAAAGTAGAAGACCCTCAACGCATCAGCAGGCAGTTCTTCATACGCTGTCAGTACCCCATCTCCCTGCAGCTGAACCCCTCGCAACACCTCATGCAGGGGAGGGGCTGGCCAGGGGAACCTCTCTCCCAGAGGATCTTCTAGTAGGACATCTCGAACTGGTCGGCCACGGATGATCAGGGTGGGGATGCCAACTGCTATGCTATATTTTTGGGTGAGACGTCGCTGTGGACAAAACAATTATTTTTAAAGAAATTGTGCTGCTTTAAAGCCTTATAGGTCGGACTTGACCATGCTGTAGTATCTACTGCAATGCTGTCATCAAATCCGAAGTTGAAAAATTTCGCGAAATCGCGAAAGAGGCTTATTATACACCCAATGGGCAATAAAGTTTGTTCTACGGCTTTGGGGTCCAATCAGTCCAAAATCAATTACTCAGTTTAGGTAGCAAACTTAATGCCGAACTTCTCGTACGTTTAATAATTAGTCATTCAGATAAAAGACCACAAAACGGATAATCTATGTAATTTTATACGCTTCAATATTCTAGGCAAATGCGGCGTAATTCTAGCGTTATCGGACTAATCCACCAATAATATAAATACGAAGTCATTCAGTGAGATATTTTGTCGGTATCTTGGTCACGTTGTAGTATGTGAACAGCATTCCCACAGTTTAAATAGATGATTTCGCGGCAACCTTTGGGAATGTTTTGAGGTTACGTCATGATTTGAATTTTGGAATGTTTCGTGCGATGGTTATGTACAATAAGAATATTTATAATTAAACTGTCTAAACTATTTATTTTTTTCCCAGCTTATTAGCTCATCTTCCTGCCTTATCCCACATTACGTGGGGTCGGCAGAACATTTATTCTTCTTCCATTTCATATCTAACACTCTCCTCGTCACATGACATTCTTCCCTCCTTATGACATGCTCATACCACGCTAACCTATTACTCAGCTTTTCCGTCAAAGGTGGCTTTTCAAACTTCCTCTCAAATAGGTACTCATTATCTTTATCCATTCACATATTCACATCTCCGACCCTTTTTTTCGCAGTTACTTAGTAGTTAGTGGTAGGCAAGGCACGTATGTCTGTCCCTGATGATTTTTTATTAGCCCTGTTCTAATTTCCCAGCTCATATAATTTAGAAAACATTATTTTCCGCTCAGCGCGGTCGTGGCGCAGTCGCTTAGTTGTTAGCGCGTTTTCGGCACGGCGCGCGGCTTCTTTAGGAATAAGGTTAAGTTGATGTTATTATTAATATTTAGTTTCTGGTTTGGTATTTAAATACCCTTGAATTTGTAACGTTTTGAAACCTGCTAATTAGGCGCGGTTTCTTTCTTACTATAATTAAAAGTTCATTTTTTTATTCTGATTGTGTTGGTATGGTAACAAAATAAACGTTTTTCTATTCTATTTTATTTTAAATGACGCAGAGCTGGCACCTATTTGGCCCAACGGCAGCATTGCCATCCGGCGTTCCACAATTCCGCCAGCAGCATCTTCGGGATGCTTCCGACTGGTAGTAGTAATCAGGAACAATTGAGCTTTCTGTAGATCGTTTTCAACAGTCTTTAGATAGCTCAAAAGTTTCTTATGTATCTATTTTGCAAATATTTGAACCGACGACATTGTGAAAGTTGTCGGTGGATGGAGAAGACTCAAGACCGTTCGTCTTGGAACTTTTTCGTGGAGGCCTATGTTCAGCAGTGAATTTCTACAGGCTGATAAGATTATTTAAGTTTGTGAAAGGATATTAGAGTGTATTTTCGACATGTCGCTAATAGAGTTTGGTCTGTTCAACTTCAAACAAACTAAAATAAACTGACTTCCGGCGGGACCGCGATAACGTGGAATAAGCTGTTACTAACATTTTGTTTAGCTTCGACTTCGGGCATTGCTAAGCTGCGTTCAATGAGGGTCGTGGGTTCGCATCCCACGTGACTCGAAAATTTTTGCTGTTAAGTCTACCTTTAGGTAGGTAGGTACTCTCATATTCCTCTAGGGACATTAATTCAAAAGACATGTGTTTTCATGTGTTTCCACTACCTATGTGAAGTTAGCAAGTAGGTACAAAATTTTTCATTTTTTGTACTTCCATTCGATTGTACCCGGTTTGTACCCGTTTGTACCGTTTTTTATTTTGTTTGTACCCTAAAGGGGTAGGAGATATGGGGGTTCGAAAATTTGGTCAGCCACAACCTTAGATATTAAACTTTTTTAACTATGCCAACTTAATGAGTATCGTTTGTACCGGTTTGTACCAGTACCCTTTTTTGAATACCGGTTCATGATTTTTTTTTTTCAAAGTCTTGTTTCTGTGCGAGTTATTGATGTACAAACGAAAAACTCAACGGTACAATCACCGTGCTGATGGGTACAAACGATACGAACGTAATCCTGAACGGTACAAACGGGTACAAACGAACTATAACACGCGAAGTGAATTTTTTGAAAAGTCGTTTTCTGGTATAAGTGTTGAGGTACAAACGAAAAACTCAACGGTACAATCACCGTGCTGATGGGTACAAACGATACGAACGAAATCCTGAACGGTACAAACAGGTACAAACGAATTATAACACGCGAAGTGATTTTTCTGAAAAGTCATTTTCTGGTAAAAGTGTTGAGGTACAAACGAAAAACTCAACGGTACAATCACCGTGGTGATGGGTACAAACGATACGAACGAAATCCTGAACGGTACAAACGGGTACAAACTAATTATAACACGCGAAGTGAATTTTTTGAAAATTAGTTTTTTGTTAGATTTATTGAGGTACAAACGAAAAACTCAACGGTACAATCACTGTGCTGATGGGTACAAACGATACGAATGAAATCCTGAACGGTACAAACGGGTACAAACGAATTATAACACGTGAAGTGAATTTTTTGAAAATTCGTTTTCTGGTAAAAGTGTTGAGGTACAAACGAAAAACTCAACGGTACAATCACCGTGGTGATGGGTACAAACGATACGAACGAAATCCTGAACGGTACAAACGGGTACAAACGAATTATAACACGCGAAGTGAATTTTTTGAAAATTAGTTTTTTGGTAGAAAAGTTGAGGTACAAACGAAAAACTCAACGGTACAATCACCGCGGTGATGGGTACAAACGATACGAACGTAATCCTGAACGGTACAAACGGGTACAAACGAACTATAACACGCGAAGTGAATTTTTTGAAAAGTCGTTTTCTGGTAGAAGTGTTGAGGTACAAACGAAAAACTCAACAGTACAATCACCGTGGTGATGGGTACAAACGATACAAACGAAATCCTGAACGGTACAAACGGGTACAAACGAATTATAACACGCGAAGTGATTTTTTTGAAAATCGTTTTCTGGTAGAAGTGTTGAGGTACAAACGAAAAACTCAACGGTACAATCACCGAGGTGATGGGTACAAACGATACGAACGAAATCCTGAACGGTACAAACGGGTACAAACGAATAATAACACGCGAAGTGATTTTTCTGAAAAGTCATTTTCTGGTAGAAGTGTTGAGGTACAAACAAAAAACTCAACGGTACAATCACCGTGCTGATGGGTACAAACGATACGAACGAAATCCTGAACGGTACAAACGGGTACAAACGAATTATAACACGCGAAGTGAATTTTTTGAAAATTAGTTTTTTGTTAGATTTATTGAGGTACAAACGAAAAACTCAACGGTACAATCACCGTGGTGATGGGTACAAACGATACAAACGATATCCTGAACGATACAAACGGGTACAAACGAACTATAACACGTGAAGTGAATTTTTTGAAAAGTCGTTTTCTGGTAGAAGTGTTGAGGTACAAACGAAAAACTCAACGGTACAATCACCGTGCTGATGGGTACAAACGATACGAACGAAATCCTGAACGGTACAAACGGGTACAAACGAATTATAACACGCGAAGTGAATTTTTTGAAAAGTCGTTTTCTGGTAGAAGTGTTGAGGTACAAACGAAAAACTCAACGGTACAATCACCGTGCTGATGGGTACAAACGATACGAACGAAATCCTGAACGGTACAAACGGGTACAAACGAATTATAACACGCGAAGTGAATTTTTTGAAAATTAGTTTTTTGTTAGATTTTTTGAGGTACAAACGAAAAACTCAACGGTACAATCACCGTGCTGATGGGTACAAACGATACAAACGAAATCCTGAACGGTACCAACGGGTACAAACGAATTATAACACGCGAAGTGAATTTTTTGAAAATTCGTTTTCTGGTAAAAGTGTTGAGGTACAAACGAAAAACTCAACGGTACAATCACCGTGGTGATGGGTACAAACGATACGAATGAAATCCTGAACGGTACAAACGGGTACAAACGAATTATAACACGCGAAGTGAATTTTTTGAAAATTAGTTTTTTGGTAGAAAAGTTGAGGTACAAACGAAAAACTCAACGGTACAATCACCGCGGTGATGGGTACAAACGATACGAACGATATCCTGAACGGTACAAACGGGTACAAACGAACTATAACACGCGAAGTGAATTTTTTGAAAAGTCGTTTTCTGGTAGAAGTGTTGAGGTACAAACGAAAAACTCAACGGTAAAATCACCGTGGTGATGGGTACAAACGATACGAACGAAATCCTGAACGGTACAAACGGGTACAAACGAACTATAACACGCGAAGTGAATTTTTTGAAAGTCGTTTTCTGGTAGAAGTGTTGAGGTACAAACGAAAAACTCAACGGTACAATCACCGTGGTGATGGGTACAAACGATACAAACGAAATCCTGAACGGTACAAACGGGTACAAATGAATTATAACACGCGAAGTGATTTTTTTGAAAATTAGTTTTCTGGTAGAAGTGTTGAGGTACAAACAAAAAACTCAACGGTACAATCACCGTGCTGATGGGTACAAACGATACGAACGAAATCCTGAACGGTACAAACGGGTACAAACGAATTATAACACGCGAAGTGAATTTTTTGAAAATTAGTTTTTTGGTAGAAAAGTTGAGGTACAAACAAAAAACTCAACGGTACAATCACCGTGCTGATGGGTACAAACGATACGAACGAAATCCTGAACGGTACAAACGGGTACAAACGAATTATAACACGCGAAGTGAATTTTTTGAAAATTAGTTTTTTGTTAGATTTATTGAGGTACAAACGAAAAACTCAACGGTACAATCACCGTGCTGATGGGTACAAACGATACGAACGAAATCCTGAACGGTACCAACGGGTACAAACGAATTATAACACGCGAAGTGAATTTTTTGAAAATTAGTTTTTTGTTAGATTTATTGAGGTACAAACGAAAAACTCAACGGTACAATCACTGTGCTGATGGGTACAAACGATACGAATGAAATCCTGAACGGTACAAACGGGTACAAACGAATTATAACACGCGAAGTGAATTTTTTGAAAATTCGTTTTCTGGTAAAAGTGTTGAGGTACAAACGAAAAACTCAACGGTACAATCACCGCGGTGATGGGTACAAACGATACGAACGATATCCTGAACGGTACAAACGGGTACAAACGAACTATAACACGTGAAGTGAATTTTTTGAAAAGTCGTTTTCTGGTAGAAGTGTTGAGGTACAAACGAAAAACTCAACGGTACAATCACCGTGCTGATGGGTACAAACGATACGAACGAAATCCTGAACGGTACAAACGGGTACAAACTAATTATAACACGCGAAGTGATTTTTTTGAAAATTAGTTTTTTGTTAGATTTATTGAGGTACAAACGAAAAACTCAACGGTACAATCACTGTGCTGATGGGTACAAACGATACGAATGAAATCCTGAACGGTACAAACGGGTACAAACGAATTATAACACGTGAAGTGAATTTTTTGAAAATTCGTTTTCTGGTAAAAGTGTTGAGGTACAAACGAAAAACTCAACGGTACAATCACCGTGGTGATGGGTACAAACGATACGAACGAAATCCTGAACGGTACAAACGGGTACAAACGAATTATAACACGCGAAGTGAATTTTTTGAAAATTAGTTTTTTGGTAGAAAAGTTGAGGTACAAACGAAAAACTCAACGGTACAATCACCGTGCTGATGGGTACAAACGATACGAACGAAATCCTGAACGGTACAAACGGGTACAAACTAATTATAACACGCGAAGTGATTTTTTTGAAAATTAGTTTTTTGTTAGATTTATTGAGGTACAAACGAAAAACTCAACGGTACAATCACTGTGCTGATGGGTACAAACGATACGAATGAAATCCTGAACGGTACAAACGGGTACAAACGAATTATAACACGCGAAGTGAATTTTTTGAAAATTCGTTTTCTGGTAAAAGTGTTGAGGTACAAACGAAAAACTCAACGGTACAATCACCGCGGTGATGGGTACAAACGATACGAACGATATCCTGAACGGTACAAACGGGTACAAACGAACTATAACACGTGAAGTGAATTTTTTGAAAAGTCGTTTTCTGGTAGAAGTGTTGAGGTACAAACGAAAAACTCAACGGTACAATCACCGTGCTGATGGGTACAAACGATACGAACGAAATCCTGAACGGTACAAACGGGTACAAACGAATTATTACACGCGAAGTGAATTTTTTGAAAAGTCTCTTTCTGGTATAAGTGTTGAGGTACAAACGAAAAACTCAACGGTACAATCACCGCGCTGATGGGTACAAATGGTACAAATGTACAAATGAATTATAACACGCGAAGTGAATTTTTTGAAAAGTCAAAAATCACTTCGCGTGTTATAATTCGTTTGTACCCGTTTGTACCGTTCAGGATATCGTTCGTATCGTTTGTACCCATGAGCACGGTGATTGTACCGTTGAGTTTTTCGTTTGTACCTCAACACTTCTACCAGAAAACGACTTTTCAAAAAATTCACTTCGCGTGTTATAATTCGTTTGTACCCGTTTACACCGTTCAGGATTTCGTTCGTATCGTTTGTACCCATCACCACGGTGATTGTACCGTTGAGTTTTTCGTTTGTACCTCAACACTTTTACCAGAAAACGACTTTTCAAAAAATTCACTTCGCGTGTTATAATTCGTTTGTACCCGTTTGTACCGTTCAGGATTTCGTTCGTATCGTTTGTACCCATCAGCACGGTGATTGTACCGTTGAGTTTTTAGTTTGTACCTCAACACTTTTACCAGAAAACGACTTTTCAAAAAATTCACTTCGCGTGTTATAATTCGTTTGTACCCGTTTGTACCGTTCAGGATTTCGTTCGTATCGTTTGTACCCATGAGCACGGTGATTGTACCGTTGAGTTTTTCGTTTGTACCTCAATAAATCTAACAAAAAACTAATTTTCAAAAAATTCACTTCGCGTGTTAAAATTCGTTTGTACCCGTTTGTACCGTTCAGGATTTCGTTCGTATCGTATGTACCCATCAGCACGGTGATTGTACCGTTGAGTTTTTCGTTTGTACATCAATAACTCGCACAGAAACAAGACTTTGAAAAAAAAAAACATGAACCGGTATTCAAAAAAGGGTACTGGTACAAACCGGTACAAACGATACTCTTTAAGTTGGCATAGTTAAAAAAGTTGAATATCTAAGGTTGTGGCTGACCAAATTTTCGAACCCCCATATCTCCTACCCCTTTAGGGTACAAACAAAATAAAAAACGGTACAAACGGGTACAAACCGGGTACAATCGAATGGAAGTACAAAAAATGAAAAATTTTGTACCTACTTGCTAACTTCACATAGGTGTTTCCACTCATAAAGTACATCACTGACGCATTACCATATGAATCACTAATAACCCCCCACCACCTAGGGAATGCAAAGCTTCTGCAATATCAATCTTACGTCTTCGCAATACGGGTGACATAGAAAAGCTTGCTATTATGGCGACGGCTTTTAGCGTGATTGCGTTCTCGCTGTGTCGATAGGCTCACTGTTTGCTACTCATCGTCCTGTCCTACGGCATGACGCGAAATGATGAAAACGCAGCCTTATTAGTACTTATAGGTACTAGAGAAATACCTTATGGCAACAGTAACATAGTCCTGACCCCACACTAGGATTCCCTGTGTCGTGGGTAGAAACTAAGAGTACCATGGTACAACAACACCCAGATCCGGAACAAATGTTTAATAAATAATAATAATAAAAAATATACCGGACATATTCACAAGGTCAACTGATCCCAAACTAGGCATAGCCTGTACTATGGGTACCAGAGACTGATATACATAATAGATATATATTTAACACCCAGACACAGAACAAACATCTGTGTTAGTCACAAATGTTTGTCCAGTGCGGGAATCGAACCCGCGACCTCTAGCGCAGAAGGCAGAGTTACTACCAACTGAGCTATGAGGCCTGTCAAACCAACTGAGCTATGAGGCCTGTTTGCAGATCATTCAAATATTAGTCACGCAGCGGGAATCGAACCGGAACCCCTTACGTCTCAGGTGGCACTCACCCGCTACGCCACCGAGTCCGTGACAAACACGTCTCGCGACGACGAACGGTCTTACCTCGACAGGTCACTCACTAGTAATTTCGAACAGAATTTGACCCTTTCTAAGTACCTAGGTACCTACCCCTCATAGTCCCGAAGACGAGGGAGACCACTAGACCGTAACGGGTTCGAAGCCTGCGCAGTCAACCCTGACTCCTTACTGCCTTTGCACATGCACAAGGCCATCACCTGTTTATCTTACTAAGGCGTTCTACATAGGAGTAGATTCGCACCACGAAAGAGGTCCCCTCTCTTTGTACTCGTCTACTAGCTTCCGCCCGCGGGTACGCTCGCTTGGTACCTAAAAAGTAGCCTTTATGCTATTCTAGGTAAAGAACTTTATCTATACCAAGTTTCAACGAAATCGGTTCAGCCATTACGGAGTGATTGAACTACAAACATCCTCACAAATTTAATATTAGTAGAAAAGTCGGTATCAATGTTGTTGTCATAATATGTTCAAACGGCACACGATATGCCCTTGATATTGTATAAAAAAATTGTTTCAAAATGATCCTTATCTCTACTGAACAAAGTCAATTTTGAGTTTGACTTTTGGGGGTGTGCGATGTAGCTCAACGATATTGCAAGCTCTTATAAGTCAAACTCCAAATTAACTTTATTCAGAAGACGATGCGATCGTGTGATAATCAATAATTGTTATTATTTATGTACCTATCTAACTAGCCTTGTGCTGTCAGACGGAGACCGGGTACATGTGAAAAGCCACATAATCCTGCCGCTTCCTGACTTTATTAGGGAGATAGGAGCTTAGAGGAAGTAGGTACAATAGGTACAATGAAGATGTTATGATAGAACTCGGAGTACGTAAGTGCAATCTGTAATTACGAGGGGATATGAGGGGAAAATTAAGTATGTACCTATAAAAAAGAATCTAATCTAACATTATCTCAGTCTGACTGATGTCAAAGAAAAACATTTCTAGGACATTTTATGTAAAGGACTTCTTTTCCGCCATTTTGGAAAGGAGCTTAGCTCTGAGGCTCTGCCCATGCTCTACCGTTTTTTCTTTTTAACCGACTTCAAAAAGGAGGAGGTTCTCAAGTCGGCTGTATTTTTTTATTATTATTATTATTTTTTGAGTGTATGTTACTCGATATCTCTGCCAATACTAAACCGATTTTGATAATTCTTTCGCTGGTGTATAGAGTATAATCCCGGGGTGGTCCCATAATAATTTAATTACTGTGGGATTGCTACTTATCCCGTAAAACTTGAAAAAATGTCACCTTCTCTTGAAATCACCACGTGCCGAATTTTTTTTTGTCTACTGTGGTAAATTATGGTTATCCCCGCGACTTTGTTCGGTTGCTGCTATTTTTACATAAACTTTAAACTTAGGGGTTGTGTGTCGGGAATTTCTTTCTGTGCACCCATACGTTACAACAGGAAGCTACCCAGCAAATTTCATACTCTTAGTAGGCTCTGCGATGATTTTAAAAGAGAATAAAACCACTACGTTTGATTGTCAGTCAGTCAGTCAGTACCGTAAGAGTTATTATTGATGATAAATGGATGTCATAGTTACTTTTGTTTTTTATTCGAAAGTGTAGGTGGCCAATGTCATCCTCAGTAGCAAAACGCAAAGAGGTTGTTAATAAAAAAAAAAGAGGTTGATGATAATCTTGTTAATATTCAGGAATTTGAAGTCGGTTTTTAGTTTTTGTAAAAAATATCTTATTCTTGTGTTATGTTGATATTTGGTGTTTACCTAATCTCGGTTCTCGGATTAAGGCTCTAAGTACGAGCGGAGGCAAATAAAACGTGAGTGTATTAATTACGTGATTTTCTTATTTGCCTTAAATGCTGTTTGAACTTTGAAGTTTTGAAGAAAACCGCCACCAAGCCGCCACCATTTTCTTAGCAACACAGTCTGTTTTGTTCACGCGTCGTCGTCGTCGCTTCCAGTTGTTATGAAAAACAAAAGTACCTATGTGGCTATTTACTACTGCTTGCGCCTGCGGCTTCGCTCGTGTGATAACTTGATAAAAAGTAGCCTTTATGCTATTCTATGTAAAAAACACATCGAATTGTCTCATCGAAATCGGTTGAGCCGTTCGGCGTGACTGAACAACACACATCCAAACATCCTTTTAAACTTTTGCATTTATAGTATTAGGTAGGTAGTTGCAAGTAGGAAAGGATTATAGGATGATATATATATTTTTGCTCATCGTTGAATAGGTAGGAAGGAGGTAAGTACAATAAAAAATATGAAGCAAGATGAAAAACCCCAGCAGTCAAAGAAAACTCATAAATTCAGCATAAACCGTAGTTACACGGTGCGGTGGTGCGAGGGCCATACCATCTCTCATTCTCTTTTCAGCACTATTTTCCGCAAACTGAACTCTAATTCTTTGCACCTGTCAACTCAGTCACCGCCTAGACATAACCACAAAGTTTATGGTACGGGACCAAGACGAATGAATGCGTTTCAAAAGCGCGCTTTAAGTATTGAAAGCGTGCGAGGTTGAAGAGCCCTGAAGGCCCGAGGGCGGGAGTGAAGACCCTTGGAGGGACGTTACCCCCGTGAGAAGAGCGTCTTATTTCTCGCGGTTGACATCTCATAAAGTTATGCCCTGTTATTATGAAACTGGGTTTAGACGAGGACTAACTAAACCCTGGTTTTGTGACGTATGAAATGACACGTCACAAAACCACGGTTTGTTAGTCCTCGCCTGAACCCAGTTTCATAATAACAGGGATGGTGTTATAAATAGATAGCTACTAACTATTCGCCCCACACAAGCTCAAAGTCGCACAATGGGCTATGGAGAGAGCTTTACTCGCGAGTTTTACTTCGTGATAAGATCCGAAATGAGTAAATCCGTAGAAGAACCAAGTTCACCGACATGGCTCTCAGAATGGGCAAGTTGAAGCGGCAGTGGGCAGGCCATATAGCTCGCAGAACCGATAACCGTTGGGGGGGTAAAGGTTCTCGAATGGCGACTGCGAACCGGGCGACGCAGTGTTTGAAGGCCGGAAATCTGATGGACTGACGACATTGTGACGACACTGACAAGGTTACGGGATGTCGGTGGATGGAGAAGGCTCAAGACCGTTCGTCATGGAACTCTTTGGGGGAGGCCTATGTCCAGCAGTGGACTTCGACAGGCTGATGATGATGATGAAGTTCTAGAGTGGAGACCATGCACTGGAATCCGCAGCGTTGGACGGCCCCCGAACATTTTAACTGTAACTTCACAATATATTTACGAAAAATTATTGTACACACATAAGCACATGGCTAGCTTTAAGAAAAAAAGTGATGTGCATAGTATTAACACGAGAAACAAAAATAAATTGTGCATTCCAAAATTTAGATTAAGTACAAAAAGTAAATGGGTCTTTTATGGGGAATATGGTAAGATTTTATAATAAACTTCCGGTAAACGCGACGCAACTTCCTATTAGAAGATTTAAAGTGTACATAAAGAATAATCTTATTAAGAAAGCGTACTAAAAACTAAATGATTATTTAAATGATAAAACCGCATGGCCTGAAGTCGCTCTGCCCCTCGACAGCTAAAATGCCATTTTGCAGTGTCTTTACAGTTTTTGCTTGCATCATATATTAAGTATTATTTAATTATATAAGCATTAGGTACATATTTCATCAAGTGTAGCGTATGCTGCCCTTTGATCATTTGTTGAAGCTCACATTTGTCTTCATTTTTTTCACATTTTTATAAGCTCTTATTTATTAAGGATTATAATTAGATTACTTTTCTCTTGAGCCTCACCTAGTTCGATCGGCACCACACTGAAGCTTTAAATTCCATTTTGTGAAAAAGGATCATCGAAAAAAATGATAGGTACCAAGCCGTGTTTGTTGCCTGATTCTTGTAGGCTTGGTCGCGAGGAACAGGCATAGCTTCACCTAGTTTCTAAGACGTTTCAAAGTGATCCTAGTGATTTTATTGAAATAAATGCCTTTTGACTTTGACTTTGACCCCAACTCGATGGAACGACAACTCTGGGAGCCGTTGGATGAAAGTGCTAAGGAGCATCGCCCAGGCAAAGTTCCAAAATGTTTGCCCAAGAACGTGTTGATACCTTTATAGGGGAGAGTCGGTAATAGTGGACTGTTTTTTTGAAAAAGCTTGCGTCTGTACAGTTTTCATACAAGTACATAATAATAATAATTTATTAATTCACTACATACATACCTACACATAGACTAAAAAAAATCCACACATTTTGGCACATAACCACATTTTGCAGTGATTATTCCATGACAGATTGCAAGCTCATCGCCGCTTATAAGAATACTTACTGGTTTCCTCACGATGTTTCCTTCACAGTTTTAAGCACGAAATAAACTCATTGGTGCACGACCGGGTTCGAACCCACGACCTTCGGATCAAAAGTCGGGATACCTATCTATGCTATGGACAAACGCAACACACCCCGCTTTCATAATTGATATATGATAAATCATATATTTGCTCGCTATGAATGCCTCCAATTGACGATGGACAGACGGACATACTTCATATTTGAACATGTTTGAACGCCGCGCAGTCTCGGCAATGCTCGTCGTACTCATTGTAGGGATGAATGGTAGTAGGTTTCTACTAGTAGGAATGGATAATGAATACCTTTTAGAACAGTGTCACTTGCGACATGAAAGTGAATTAATTTTGGAATGCATTTTCGAACCAACAATCATCAACTTATATCCATGCTTTCAGTGATATTCTTCTTCTTCTGTCGTGTCGATGGTTCAGGGGGACTAAATGTTTTTGGACCAGTACTCCGCCACAGCTACGGCATTGTCAGTGGCTTCGTAGTATATTCTAATAGGTATAGTATATTCTAATAGGTACTTATTTGAAATAATCTTGAAGACTACATACATGTCTACTAATAACATATGGCATCGCCTTAGGATAAAAAAAACCTGTTATGATGTTATACTGTATTCTAAATAAATAAATAAATGTCATATAAAATCAATAGCTATTGTATGAGAAATATTATGGATTTAGGTCCAAATCCAATTCAAGCAACTGTATATGCCGACGATATAAGCCTATTTTACATTATGTTATTATATTCAATCAATGGCACATCTTTTATGATTGCACTATGATTGCAGTGCAATCATAATAGATTATCTAAGGTCATACTTCAATATTCATTTATTCATTAAAATCGCAAATCTAGTTTAATTTACGCCTATTACGCCAGAGCTTTCATTCGTTAATATTTGCCAAATTATCAAATATTTGTTTTTAGAGCGCTCTACATTATACAATAGACTTACATCCCTATACACTCCTCTGTAGGTGAAGGTAGATACGTATTTAGACCACCTCATTTTTTCCTGTACAAGGGAAAGCTCCAACTTTCCCATTTCCCAAAACATTGCAAAAATAACTTTTAACCCCGCCTGTTCTAAAAAGGTGTCGGAAAGTTTGATGTTATGGCATCCACGGATCCATCCATGGTGAAATAAAACAAAGGGTTTCGTCGATGTTAGATTATTTCTGCACGAAATTGAGAGGTATCCAATACATATTAACTTAGTCATATTATAGCCGCTGGGTTTGGCGACTTCAGTTGCGTATTTGGCAATTGCCTGAGACGCAAGAGATGTAAGTTCAATTCCCACGGTAGGACAAACGCTTACATGACCAGAAAGTATTTGATATTATGAAAATTATTCATTTAAAACACCTCCTATCAAGAAGAATCGGATAAAATGATTAGGCTAGTTGTTGAAATGAAACATTCAAAACAGAGCAAGTTAATGTCTACCTAGCTAGGTACAAAAGGAGCTATTATTAATCTTTAACCGGGGTATTTCCTCACGATTAATTCCTTCACCATAAAATAAATAAATGCTTTAGGCACTACAGCGTCCTGTAAATGAGTAAAAGCAGTAGCGGATTTGCCCTAAGGCACAGTAGGCCCGGGCCTAGAGCGCTAGAAATTGTCGTAGTTGTGATTTCGATATAAATAAAGTTGGCAATAAAGTAAATTCATTATGTACCTAGTCTAATGTTGGGTGCTGAGAAAGGGGCGGTACATGGCCTGGGGCCTAGAGCGGCCAGGACTGCAAATCCGCCACTGAGTAAAAGTTTGCCCTAACACTATATAAAACATCTAGAGTAGATGTTATAGTCTTCTAAAGTAACTATATCCGTAACTAGATAACAGAAACACAACGGAAATTAGGAATCGGTACTCAGTATTTTTGTTCCTTTTTGGGGTGATACGAAAACGCCCTAACCAACTCAAAACAAACGTCGACAAAAGGTGAAAAACAAACACGAATGCAGACTGGTTGAAACATTACACCGATAGTCTGCATTGTGGATTTGTACAACTTGTTTACAATGTGTAAATTGCATTTTACGTTGTAAAGCGTTCTGTACGATAAGCTATGGAACGCGAAGTGCTAGTATTGTGTATAAGTTTAGGCAAAGAACTACCTATAATAATACGGTGAGTTGAGTTAATAGGAATGACTTGAGAAATGGACCATAAATTCTTATTAAGGATTTTGTTACATTTGCTTTTTGGATGCCTTCATATATCTTATAGATATTAACACACCATTTTTGATGTTTGATTTAACCACGCCACAATACGGATTCGATGGAGTGTCAATTTTTCAGATACCTAAATATCACATAAGTACTAGGAACATACTGTTTTATACCACGAGAGTGAAGCCGTGGTTCGAAGCTAGTTCCAGATTAATAACCTGAAGGTTTGAAGCTTACACAAATAATTAAACTAATGACTGTTTACAACATTAATAATAACGGTACACATTAGCCCGTGTCTCAGCATCCCCTTTCGTCTATGCTACTCATTGAATCCCTTTCAACCTTATAGCCATGCATAATAAGGCTTTTAATCTAGACATCCCATCGAATTCGCGTGGGTTAGTTTAGTGCTGTGGTCATTTCTCAACGTCATCGGATGGCTTCTCGTAATAAACGGAAATGTTAATGGCTTGGTTCCGAAGGAAAGATAAATACTGATTGATCCAAACTCGTGCTTTGAGTGTTACAATACATAGATAGACACAAGCTCAAAGTCGCCCAACGGGCTATGGAGAGAGCTATGCTCCGAGTTTCGCTGATAGAATCCGAAATGAGGAAATCCGTAGAAGAACCAAGGTTACCGACATAGCTCTCAGAATTAGCAAGTTGAAGTAGCAGTGGGCCGGCCATATAGCTCAACCGACAACCGTTGGGGAACAAAGGTTCTCGAGTGGCGACCACGAACCGGACGACGCAGTGTTGGAAGGCCCCCCACCCGATGGACCGACGACATTGTTAAGGTTGCGGGAAGTCGGTGGATGGAAAAGGCTCAAGACCGTTCGTCGTGGCACTCTTTGGGGGAGGCCTTGATGATGATGATACATAGATAGATAGATTGAACCATACAGTACAAACAGTAAAAAATAAAACAATAAAAACTAAACTATGTTATAGAATAGGCTGAATAGCGATCTCTACCAGCTATGGATGGAGTGGATACTTAGTCACCTCTAAAAAGATCTCCGCTATTTTCAAAATGATGCCACAATGCCCTTAAAGATACACAGTAAAGTTAAACAAGGCACAAGAAGATGTTTAGCTACATACTTACTTTTTCAGATTTTGCAGGGTACATCATTATATTTGGTACAGTGTACATTACTCTACTTATTATTATCTTATGATAGGTGACTGTGTCTACAGTAATTTGGGATTCATTTTGCACTTTTTAGGGATTGCGATTATACATTGAGCGTTTTTTCGATGCTCTTACTCAATATTTATTATTTATTTATTTATTTAATACTTTATTGCACACACAGTACAGTTGCACAAAAGGAGGGCTTAATGCTACAAGCATTTTCTAACAGCCAACCTCAAAGGTAATAAGAGAAAAAGGTCAGCGTGCTAGCTGAAGGTAGAAATAAAAAGTTGGAGAGCTGACTATTAATAAAAATAACTCCATAAAACTAATACATACAACCTATACTACATATAAATATCTATATATACAATATAGATAATATTATCATAGTTCTTCCTAACGAAGCAGAAATGTTGTGTTTGTATCTGAGCCTTACCTAAGTCTACGAATCTCGTGTATTATCGAGCAGATTGAAGCCATAACTTTGTGATTGTTTGACAACAATTTCCAAGTTACCTCTAGATTTTTGGATTGTGTCAATACCTACCTATATATTTTGTTTACTTTTTATGTTAGTGCATTGTTTGGGTTGGGTAGGTAAGTAATTGAATAGCAAACGAATAAGCTTCCCCCAAGCCTAATTGTATACAGTGTACCTAAACTCTAACCATAATAAATTCTCCAACAAAATATCCTTAACACCCCAATAAGTGCTAAACAACACCAGGTTGCCAAGGCATGACATTAATGAGTGCAATGCACCTGTTCCCGGGTACATGGAAAAATCACTCGAAAGCCGCATTTACAATGAAAGCAGGCGACGCCACACGGCGGCGGTCTTTTCTTTCATTTTATGGCGTATGCTGTATGTATCGCAGTCAATATTGCCAATGTCAATTTATTATGAATGTCAAGTATAAAAACTCTGTTGTTTAGCAACTAGAAGCGCCGTGGTCATAACAGATTGTTCCAAAGAAAATCGCGCGACTGTCTTAAATATTTGAAATACATAAAACTGATACGGAACTGACAATCAACGCACAGACTAAATTAGAACGATAACGACCTAAATACCTTTTTGAGGGAAGTTTTTTTTTACCGTAACTCATGCCCTAATTGTGGTGTATGCCTTTCATCTCACTGGTTCCTAGCAGGACAACTCCCTCGTTATTATTATATCAAATATAATATCTCACAGTCTCACAGTGACTTCCCGCGCGCCTGCTCGTGCCGGCTTGACCATCTCTCCATCTCAGGTGTCATCTGTTATCTGTCACTGTCAGTTGTCCCCCGGAGACAGCATAAGTTAAGGAATGCAGGTATCCTTAAATACTAGTCACTACACTAATGAAGTGTAGCACGCGTCCTAACTCACGCGAAGGAAGTCGCGCGGGTGTCCACATGTGTTTTGTAGAGATCACGCATGAGTGATCTTGATCAATGGACACCTCTGTACTTGAGTGCAACAGTTGTCTCAACTCTAGAGAAAGAATTCAGGCTCACAAACATCGGTGCGACACACACCGATAGTCAGCGGCAGCCAGAATTCTACGCAAACAAACTCTAGGGTGGAAAACCGGGGTGGAAAGCAATTTAGGGTGATACATGGTATTGACGCAACCCTCCAGTAATTACGGGACCCTAGCGTAGAGTGAGGGGTAGCCCTGAATAAGCTCTCGAGGTCCTCGAGCTGTTTTTTCTACGATTTCAGGAAACATTTTGCATCATGTTAAAACAACTTTACATACTGTATTCAAGACTTTCCTTTGAATTTCCTTTTTTACAATTTCCGAAAGGTTCCCTCCTCGAACGAAAGGTTCCCTGTGGACGGAGTTTCCGGTTCCCCAATTGACTATTTCACTAAAAGGTAAAATACCTAGCTATTATTTTAACAAAGGCAGGGCCTTTGTTAAAATAATACCTGCCTAAAAGCGTACACTTTAATTAAAAGTTTGTTATTTGTAATTTTAATTGGCAGTAGGTACATAACGAGTAGGTACTCAATGAGATTTATTTAATTTTAATAATAATGGGAACAAGTTAGACATTAAATGACAAAAGTAGCTTAACGTGCCAACATTTCAAATACACCTGAACACTAATATGCACAAAGCAAATGTGCAAAAGTGATATCGCAACATAATGTACCTACCTATACACTCACTAGCGCAAAACTTTTCTTTTGGCATCCATCCTCTTTGGTTTTATTACCAAACGTATCTGAAATAACTAATGCGTAATTTCTAATGTAATCGAGCTATCATTGAATCGCTTTGTAATAGAGGTTTCCGGAAGATTTTGGGTTTATAGGGTATATACAAGGTGATTCATAACATGTATACCATCCCGAAAGGGGGTTATTCTATGAACGAAAAGAAATACTATTAGCGAAAAAAAAAACAATATTGTTATTTAATTTAATTGTTTTTTCACAAACTTTCTCAAATTATCTGTTTTTGGTATTTTTATCATCTTTAGAACTAATAACTAAAGGTACAAGAAGTTCGGAATCAATATTGCTACCTAAAACAGCTGATTCATTGAGTTTGACCTGATTTGACCTCAAAACAGCTGATTTTCGCCTAGAGTTTTTTCAATGAAATATGTCAAATTTTCAAAAGTCGTAGAACAAACTTTATTGCCGGGATGGAATACATATTATGAATCACCTTTAAAGAGGCAGTTAGGGGCTTTCTTCAACTAACCTTAGTATCAACATCGTGAAACGGAACCGCGAACCATGGTTTCCCGGTCAAGGTTCTACGGAATCCCGCTTCCCTCTCCACGGGGCCTTCAGGAGTGCCCACATGGGCCCACAACACAACTTCCACCACTCGAAGTCTCGGCTGCACCCTATTGTACACTTCCTCAAGTCTCACGCCGAAATCATCACTCTCGTCACTAATATTGGCGAATGAAAAGTAAATACCACACACAGAACCCTCGCCTTCCTCCACGCAGTCGGATAAAGCTTGCGATGTAGCGATGGTCTCGATTAGCCCGGTCTCCCCGCACCGCACAAGGCTTTTCCCGAAAAGTTTTTCGCGCCAATCCATTTTTATTTTTAGAACATTACCATTGTCTTTCAAAACTGAAGATTGAATAAATTGATAAACCGGTTTATTGCAGTTTTTCTTTATTGCAAAACATGCAGTTATGAAAATAGCTACCAAAGTTAGGTGTTATTTTGAAACACAAATTAATTATCACCAATGTTTCACTGCAGAACTTTTAGTTTTTGCCAACTTTTATAGCAAGAACGCGCTAAGAATGTGTGCGATACGCATTCAAGCGAAATATTTAGGGAATTAGTCACGGCGCGCGGCGGAGGATCAACGACCGGTCTCCCTCAACGCCGACGCCAGACTGAGGGAGGGAGGGAGAGGAGGGAACAGACAGCAAACATCCAAGGATAAACAGACAAGGATGAAAAAACGAGCATTGGTAAATATAAATTTGGAATGGTAAACAATGCACAATTACGGACTGTAATGTTATGTAAAGAAAGGTGGTGAGGTACGCCGCATGCCGGGCTGCACCTTGATTTTTAGATTTGAAGAGTATTGACCTGAAAATAATGCAAGGTATAAGTTGGTAAATGTTTTCAATTTAACCTAATACCTAAATCCGTAACTATTAGGTACCTTTTTTTATACGGAGGCAAACAGGCTTACGGCCCACCTGATGGTAAGAGGTTACCGACGCCTATTGACATCTGCAACACCTGGAGCATTGCTAAAGCGTTGCCTGCCCTGGAGAAATCTTTTTGTATTTTTCTTAAAGGTCTTCATGTTGTTGGTTAGCGGGAAAACCTCGGAAGGAAGCTCATTCCACAATTTGCACGTATGGGGGAGATTGTGGATGGCCTAGGTACCTATACCAACTATCTCGAATGGGGTATAGTGTATCAACAAAAAGAAGCATATTATAGAAAAACATCAAAATTAGTACCTAACCTAGATACCACAATGCCTACACATTTTAAAACATCGGCAAGATTTCCGGTCGGAAACGGATATAAGTGTTCTGTGACGTCAGCAATTTTTTTTTAATCTCAATAAAATCACTACGATCACTTTAAAACTTCTTATAAACGGTGAAGCTACGCCTGTTCAAGCCTAGAAGAATCAGGCAACAAACAGCTAAGCTCTAAAACCATTTCGGAATGAACATCACCGATGTTTTGATCGGTTGAGAAACGCTGTCGTTTCAGATTGGAAATATTTTCGATGTTTTTAAATAGCCCTGCTGGATCGAATATTTAAAGATCTTGCAAATAGGTATTTTTCGCGCCGCGGGAATCGAATCCGCACCTAATGCTCTCAGCCGGGCACGCCTTGGCCTTTCAAGTCGTTGTTTAAGCTTAGGGTAATTAATTACCTACATTTGTATTACCTAGAGATGTTATAGATATGTATACAATTCTTTAAAAAACATTAAAAAACTGCGAACGTCTCTTTGCTTGAATGTAGAATCAAACTTGCGACCAATCAAACGCCTTCTAGTGTGTGTATGTCTACAGCTTACACATAACGAATTTCAGAATTCTGAATATGCAAATATTTAGTGCATAATTGGTGCAATCTGAAAACCCAATTCAAAATTTAGGTGCCAAAGAGGTTTCTGAGATATGAGCTAATAGTGTATCTATTGCTCCAATGATAAATTGAACAGAAGCAAACTACCTCCCTACTACCTACTTACCGGCGCGCTGAGTAATTCCAGCGATTTATTCTGTTTATGTGAAATCGATAGTTTCACAGACGCGCTGTCTGCCGTCAAGTCGGGGGGAGTAAGTAGCGAAGTCATAATAATACGTAATCACCATTGTGCGATGATAACGTAAAAGTGAATTAAATAAATAAATATTCCGGACATATCACACACGGTCAACTGATCCCAAACTAGGCATAGCCTGTACTATGGGTACCAGAGACTGATATACATAATAGATATATATTTAACACCCAGACACAGAACAAACATCTGTGTTAGTCACAAATGTTTGTCCGACCTCTAGCGCAGAAGGCAGAGCTACTACCAACTGAGCTATGAGTCAGTTTCGCGTGAATGTTGATGTGCGGATTTATGGAGTAGGTAACTACTAGCTTGCGCCCGCGGCTTCGCTCGGGTGGTGGCTAGATAAAAAGTAGCCTAAAAGCTAAGTACCCATTCTAGGTAAAGAACTCTTATCTATTTCATTTTTCATCGAAATCGCCTGAGCCGTTAAGGTGTGATTGAACCACAAACATCCTCACAAACTTTCGCATTTATAATATTAGTATGATAGTAGTAGTACATAGTTATGTATACTATTATGGAGTCTTTACCTCATAGGTACATCAGGTAGCAACATTGCGATTTTGTTTAGGCGGTAATGCGATGAAGGTGTCAGTCACAGTAGTAGATGGCGTAAATCAAATTAGAAACTAGGTGAAGCTATGCCTGTTCGTAGAGGGCGAATGCTCGTCTGAGCCACAAGGAGTGCGGGTTCGATTCCCGCTGCGATACAAATGTTGGCATGTATTGCAAATATTTGTTCGTGGTCTGAGTGTTGTGGTACCATGGTACTCCTAGCTTCTGATACTACGACACAGGGAATACTATTGTGGGGTCAGGTTGGTATGTGACTGTTGGGTGTTATTTATAGTTAAAGTTAAAACAACGTTACCTATTGTTACTACATAATAAAAGCTGCTGGCACTAGATGAGGCCTGTTGCGCCAGAACGAATAAGTACTTAAGTAGGGAGGACTTTAGTGAGCACTAAGAACAAGAAAGCCATTCTGTAGAAATTGTAGACAGGATTGCAGTGGAATGATGTGCTTATGTAACGTATATAGTGTCTTATATTTAATATTCCCTTCTTTGGGTTATGATCGAGTCTGTAAGCCCCTTCGTCCACGGCGCGACTCAAAAGGAACGCGACTGAAACTGTAGTCACTTATGAGTAGCCTGACTGCGATAGCACTAGTATTTCAATGCACGTCCGTCCACGACGCTACTCAAAAGGAACGCGTTTGTAACTAGTCTCCTGGCGACTCGACATGCTGGTCGCCAGGCGACTGGTTTCGAGAAACTGTTGAAAAATGAACGAATAAAAAGTAATTATATGTGATTCTGACGTCTATGTGATTGGAGAAGTAATAATTTCATGTCATCGCTCGAATTATCACTAGTCATGTTAATTTATTTTTGTTTTCAAAACTTTGTTTACATAAAATCGTGTACTGAGTGACTGAGTTTCAGGAAATTCCAGTAGCGTCGTAGACGAGTCAGAGTTTCTAATCAGTCCGCAACTCTAGTTTCTAATGAGTTCCGTCACTTTTGCGTAGCGTCATGGACGAAGGGGCTAATTCTGTATATTTTTTTCAGTAACGAAAAGCGTTCACCTAGCGCTATCTGTTAGTCGGACAAAGTAAGTTTTAACTTAGCTACTAGACAAAAGATGGCGCTTTCTCGTGCAGTTTTTATTTTTTTTGACTGGGAGCACTTGGTTATGCTCAAAATGTCTGCTTATTCTCAGGTTCTGGAACAGAAAATGGCGGTAGATTAAATGTCAGAATTTGAAAAAAAATCATGGATTTGATTGTTTTGATTTGGCAAAATATTAAATAATACGGATACTTCAGCATTGTGTGTGCTTTCTTCATGCCTAATCAGATTAGATCATCAAGAACGAGAACGAACAACGAAAATGCCCTTTAGTAAAAGGAAACCTGCCCAAGAAAAACAAAAACCGACAAATGCTCCAGAAAAAGAAACAATTGATCTAACGCAAACGGGCACCGGGGAAACGGCTGAAATCACTGAACTTTCTGGATCTCCTGCTGCTGCAAGTTCATTAGGAAAACCTCGTAAGTATAATTAAATTGTAATGATGCTAACGGGCGATTTCTACAAACCGGCACAGCAAAGGCAACGGCTCGGTACCGATACTGCGTTTTTCCACTACGCCACCAATGAGGATATAAGATAATTATTGATTATTAATTATTGATAATTATTATTTATTTAATATTTTGACTGGCCTCATAGCTCAATTGGTAGTTACTCTGCCTTCTGCGCTAGAAGTCGCGGGTTCGATTCCCGCACTGGACAAACATTTGTGACTAACACAGATGTTTGTTCTGTGTCTGGTTGTTAAATATGTATCTATTATGTATATCAGTCTCTGGTACCCATAGTACAGGCTATGCCTAGTTTGGGATCAGTTGACCGTGTGTTATGTCTGGAATATTTATTTATTTATTATTATTAATTATAATTTTTTAAGTACCGGCCTGGCTTGATCTTCCCAGGCGGACTGCTCCAATATAGCGCGAGAATATCTTGCTGTGCCCTATATCTTCAGATTTATATAATTTCTGATTTCTAGGTGTAATGGTACAAATATTACAGGAGCCACAGAGTTAAGTGATGCCTTCAAAAAACGTCAGACATCAAGAAAAATGGTAGATGAACAGATGGGCTTTGCAACCAAATGGCCTGAATATGAGGTTGGTAGGTAGGTACTGTAATTTGTGCCATATTTTATAAACTACCACACAATAACAAAAATCAAATAGTTTCCAATACACAATCACACATACCTGTGAAGTCAACAACAGTTTGTCAACGAGCATGAGGAATTAAAACTTTTCAACAATCTTCATATCAAATCAAACATATTATTTAATTTTTAATGGCTGTTTTTGTAAGTTTATGTTACAATACTTATTGCGCGGATTTCTTGTGGGCGTAATCAACCAATGACTTTGTTCCAGGAAGGCCTGGATGAACTTCAAGTTGAGGGTGCCAAGATTGGTGCGTCACATGTCTGCAGGATACCTAAACCTGCGGAATGGGTTAAAAACCCCTGGCGGCAACCAAGTTGTAAGTTATCAAACAAGTTATCAACCAATTTGTAAGCTATCAACCAAGTTGTAAGTTACTTACCAAGTTGCTAGCTATGTCCATTATTTTACCTTTGTACTAAGCCCTCATTGCATCTGAATAGATCTTGCACTGATAAATTTAATGAAACGAAAGAAGAAATTTTTTATGGTTTAGATTTTACTTAAAATATATAAAATTGCAGGTGAAAAGGGAGCGAGTGAAGAGAATCTAAGCTTTACGGAAAACGAACAGTATGCTAAGATAACTAAGATTGCAGACTGCATGAAGGTAATATTATAAGATTTTTTGAAAAAATATGATGATGATGATGAATCTAAAACTGCGTTGTTGAACAAGAGTGTGCTATGTATGGCTGTTCGTGTGTACAATCATCTACCTAAACCTTTACTTGATACTTCAAGCCTTGTAGTATTCAAAGTGAGACTGAAAAAGTTTCTATTGGAAAGGGCTTACTATTCAACCCATGATTATTTTAATGTCATTTTTTGTAATAGCACTATTTTATTGTAATTTAAAGTTCTGACATACATACTTAATTTTTTTGTAAATATGTATATTGCATGCGTACAACGCTGAATATGGCTGCTCCTAATTTGTATTATATTATGTAACAACTGTACCTAACCCATATTACGCAATAAATTACTTTGATTTGATTTAATCATCAAGGGTTCGTATTCCGGTCGTGGACCAATAAACTTTCCATTCGGAATATTTATGCGCTCTATACTAGTGCTCTCAAATAAATATAAATTTAATAAATAAATATTCCGGACATATTCACACGATCAACTGATCCCAAACTAGGCATAACCTGTACTATGGGTAGGTACCAGAGACTGATATACATAATAGATATATATTTAACACCCAGACGCAGAACAAACATCTGTGTTAGTCACAAATGTTTGTCCAGTGCGGGAATCGAACCCGCGACCTCTAGCGCAGAAGGCAGAGTTACTACCAACTGAGCTATGAGGCCAGTCAAAATGGTGAAGGAAAATCGTGAGGAAATGAGCATGAACGTAAAACTTCGAAGACATGTGACATGTCCACGAAAGGAGACTCTAATGACCTAATGCAGGATGACCAAGAAATAATTAGTGCCGCGACAATCAAGCAAGCACTCCCAGGATTCCCTTTATCGTGGGTATCAGAAACTGAGTGCCGCAACACCCAGATCCGGAACAAATATTTAAAGATCATGGGAACATTTGGCCCACGGCGGGGATATGAGAGGTAGGGCACAGCGAGATTTTCTCGCTCTAAATTGGAGCAGCCCGCCTGGGGAGGTACCTCCGCCTTACAGAAGATCGCAGCCAAATAACATTATTTGTTTCAAATAGTGTTGTGTTCCTGCGGTGAGTAAGGTTGCCAGAGCTCTTTAGGGGGATTCGGCAGGCAACGCATTAGCAATGCTCCAGGTGTTGCTGATGTCAATAGGCGACGGTAACCACTTACCATCAGGTGGGCCGAAAGCCTGTTTGCCTCCGGATAACATAAAAAAAAAAATTACCCGCACCTACGACTAAGACGTTTCAAAGTGATCCTAGTGATTTTATTGAAATAAACGCCCTTTGACTTTGACTACAGGAAGTATCACAATTTTTCTTGCAGTACATGAACATAGAGGTCAATCCTCAGACCCTGAAGGCCCCGTACATGGAGACTCTGCGAGCTGAAGCCTCCGCCCTCGGTGTGAAGGTTGTAGAAGAACCCGCGCTATGCTACAGAGCTGTCGGCATGTCACGTACTATGCCGAGGGAGCTCGTCGGTGGTCAAGCTCAAGTAAATAACCGAATAATAACAATAAATTAAAACTAATAACAATTAAATCCTACTATAATATTATAAAAGCGAATGTTTGTGAGGATGTTTGAATATTTGTGGTTCAATCAAGCCGTAACAGCTCAACTGATTTCGGTGAAACTTGGAATGGCTAGAGGTCTTTAGCTAGAATTGCATATTAAAGGCTACTTTTTATCTAGGTACCACGTGAGCGAAGCCGCGGGCGAGAGCTAGTGAATAATAAATTAAAACTAATAATAATAAAATTAATAATACCTAAATAGCGATAAGGCCGCCCATTTGTTGTTTCTCCCTAGATTATTTTTCTTTATCTACAATAAGTTCGCCGTGGTGAAGAATAGGCCCCTCCATATCTACCTATCCGCGGATGTCGTAAGAGGCGACTAAAGGAAAAAAGCTAGGGGATGGGCAGCAGCGTCCCTCATTTTAACAACGATATGCATGCCCAGCGTGGTGAGTATGGGCAAATCCCCCCACATGATAGGAAGTCGCTCTGTCTGTGGGGGAGGCCATGTTCAGCAGTGGACGTCGTACGGCTGAAATGATGATGATGATCTACACTATTTACAGATGTTGCAACTGTCCCACACACGCAGAAACTCGATGCGGTTCCTGTACATCATACCAGCGTCTGATGCCGCGGAGTTGCTGCGGGGTAGGCAGCTGACCGGCCACATGGCGGCCAGGGGGCAAGTCCTCGCCGGGCAGATCACACTACTCGTGCTTGACTGTGACAAGTACTTCAAGTAAGTTCCAGTCAGTACACTGAGATAAAGAATCATTAAAAATATTTTTGAATTGATTTACATTTAATTTTGGTTGGAGGTAGGGCACAGCGAGATTTTCTCGTTCTGAATTGGAGCAGCCCGCCTGGGGAGGTACCTCCGCCTTACAGAAGATCGCAGCCAAATAACATTATTTGTTTCAAATAGTGTTGTGTTCCTGCGGTGAGTAAGGTTGCCAGAGCTCTTTAGGGGTGGGGGGTTCGGGGTCGGCAACGCGTGCGTGATGCCTCTGGTATTGCAATCGCTCATAGGCTACGGTAACCGCTTACCAACAGGTGGGCTGTATGCTTGTTTGCCACCTCAGTTGTATAAAAAAAAAAAAAACATTCATGCCTGGTCTGTACAATCCTACTAATATTATAAATGCGAAAGTTTGTGAGGATGTTTCGATGTTTGTGGTCCAATCACGCCCACACGGCCGAACGGATTTGGATGAAATTTGGCACAGAGATAGATTATAGTCTTGAATAGCATATAGGCTACTTTTTATCTTCATAGGTACCACGCGAGCAAAGCCGTGGGCGGAAGCTAGTTTTACTATAGTTATATAAGTGACAACCTCAGTGATGAGTTAGACGTAGAAAGAGAGCGAAGGGCGTTGGCTGTAAGAGGCAATATGTTGGTTCGTAGGTTCTATCGATGTTCTACAGAGGCTAAAATAACCCTGTATAAGTCCTACTGTCAGACACTATACACAAGCAGCCTATGGACCACATACACTCAAAAAGCGATGAACACCCTTCGTGTCCAGTATAATAATGCATTCAGGATGCTGCTGGGGCTTCCGCGGTTCTGCAGCGCATCCGGTATGTTCGCGGAAGCCCGCACGGACGGCTTCCATGCATGCATGCGGAAGAAAGTCGCTTCGTTGCTATGCAGGCTGCACGGGAGTCCCAACACCATCCTGAATGCACTATCCAATAAATGGCATAGCCCGTTTCTCAAACACTGTAATCAAATAATGATGGAATAGCAACATCATTGAGTGATTGCAGTGTTTGAAATTATTCCTAAATTTTAATTATTATAACTCTCATTAATACTACTAACATAGACTAAGAAAACTTTGTGACTAACATACTATGGACCTAAATTGTTGTCTGAAATAAATGAATTTTAATTTTTTTTTAATTTTTATTGGCCGTTTGTTAACAAAAAATCTTTATCTGATTTGGCTGGGGCTAATAATTTTAATTTTTTTTTTTTTTTTTTTTATACTACATAGGTGGCAAACAAGCTTACGGCCCACCTGATGGTAAGCAGTTACCGTAGCCTATGAGCGCTTGCAATACCAGAGGCATCACGCACGCGTTGCCGACCCCGAACCCCCTTCCCCCCTAAAGAGCTCTGGCAACCTTACTCACCGCAGGAACACAACACTCATCATCATCATCATCATCAGCCTGATGAAGTCCACTGCTGAACATAGGCCTCCCCTAAAGAGTTCCATGACGAACGGTCTTGAGCCTTTTCTATCCACCGACTTCCCGCAACCTTAACAATGTCGTCGGTCCATCGGGTGGGGGGCCTTCCAACACTGCGTCGTCCGGTAACACAACACTATTAAGACTTTATTATATAATAAAGTTATAACGGCTTCCGTTTTTCTATTTCACTGTACGGAACTCTATCAATGGCACATTTATTTTTGAAAACTGTTTTATCTTTATCTTTTGCGATTAGAATAATGTATTAACGTTTTTATTTCCAGAAAAGGCAAATCGGAGGCGGATCTGGAGTTAGCAATAATAGGTAACATGATTCTATAATAACCCAAATATTTTCCACTGAGACGGAATTTGAACCCGCATCCTTTTTTGGCCTGTTTTGGCTCACACAGACTAATTAGCACGTAATATTTAATAGATACATTTTTTTTTTTTTATACGAAATAGGCTAACGTTTGACCACAGTCTCACCTGATGTTAAGTAATGATGTGGTCTACGGTGTAGCACGTTTGCCTAGAAGAAACCTATTCACTCTGGTCTTGAAGACACCCAAATTATAGGTATTCGGAAACACAGACGCCGGCAACGAGTCAAAAAAAAGTCAAAAGTCAAAAGGCATTTATTTCAATAAAATCACTAGGATCACTTAGAAACGTCTTAGAAACAAGGTGAAGCTATGCCTGTTCCTCGCGACCAAGCCTAGAAGAATCAGGCAACAAACACGGCTTGGTGCCTATCATTTTTTTCGATGATCCTTTTTCACAAAATGGAATTTAAAGCTTCAGTGTGGTGCCGATCGAACTAGGTGAGGCTCAAGAGAAAAGTAATCTAATTATTATCCTTAATAAATAAGAGCTTATAAAAATGTGAAAAAAATGAAGACAAATGTGAGCTTCAACAAATGATCTAAGGGCAGCACACGCTACACTTGATGAAATATGTACCTAATGCTTATATAATTAAATAATACTTAAAATATGATGCAAGCAAAAACTGTAAAGACACTGCAAAATGGCATTTTAGCTGTCGAGGGGCAGAGCGACTTCAGGCCATGCGGTTTTATCATTTAAATAATCATTTAGTTTATAGTACGCTTTCTTAATAAGATTATTCTTTATGTACACTTTAAATCTTCTAATAGGAAGTTCCACTCTTTGCCGGCGTACACACATACATCTAGATGTTGTTGTTTGTTAGAATATGTGGCGAGCTACGCCGCCACTATCACTCCGTCGCCGCCTAATTCAATTACCTCTCAGTTGGCATAGCGACGAACAATGGAACGAATTGTTGATTCGGACGGATGACGGTCTGTCACACTACTTTTACTTTTACTCTGGTCGTGTGCTTTATCGTGTTTACTAAAATCTTCTATTTTCTGTAATTACTCATGTACATATTGTAAATATTATACTGCTGTAAATAACAACTCTGCACTCTCTCTCTAAACGTCCTGTAGGATCTCCACCAACCATAAATATAATTTTGTCCTATCTTTATCTTTATTGTTTTTTTGAGTCTTCTTTCTGCGGTATAAATTTATTCAATTCATTTCCTCATGCTCTAACCAACTAAGTTTGCTTGTCATGTCACTGTTTCTTTCGTGGTTCTGTATTATAGAAGGGGAGCCCAAGAAGGGATTTCGGGATTTCCTAAAGCGCGACAGATTAATATACACGGGGATACCTTGTAACCGGTTAAGTACCTCCACAAAACATGAGGCCCATATATAAGGCCGCCCGTGAAGGATACAGGATCAGATTAGTTAAAAAAAATTGACCATCAGAAATTCTCGAGCGCGTCAGATTAAGGTAGGGTGAGTTAATTACAAACTAAAAAGTGTATATTCCACTAATCTGACAATTTGAGAGTGACGTAAAAAAAGGGGAGGGCAACAAAGTTGTAAAAAAAAACGTCATCTCGACATTCTCGAGCGTAGCTAAATTTTTTTTTATTTTGAAGGAAATAATTCAAGAATAATGAAAAATATATAATCTGACGATTTCCGCAAGCCGAAATAACAAAAATTCGTCGATAAAGTACTATGCGCCAAATATCTTTGCGTCTACGAACTGCGTTTGTACTACTACTACTACTTACTTTTAATAATAGTATAGAATTAATATTGACCTATTCAAAACATCTATGCCCTGGAAATTACGCAACAGCATCGATAAAATGAATTTTTAGACTTAATACTTTTGTTTGCGATTGTACCTGCGCAACCTTGATTTTTTAACCAACTTCATAGGCGCAAAGATATTTGGCGCTTATCTAATCCGCCTTTGAGCTTGAAAAACCACGTCGATCGCCACCAAGCTGGTCAAAATCGGTTGATCCATTCAAAAGTTATTGCGGTTTGAAAATTCCAAAAATAGTGTTCTATGAAACTTCTATCAGACTTTCGAGCTGAGAGAGCTCAAATGCATAGAAATATTATTTCTTTGAACTCAGCGAGCTCAAAATATTACATAAATTCTATTTTGAGCTCATAAATGTCATAAGTACAATTTTAAGAGCCCAGGAATGGAATTAGCGGGAAGTTGCAGGGATGGCCTTTAAGGTGAACCGTTTTTCTAATTTTTTTTTGTCAGATCAAGCCAATCCCTCTAGATAATCGTCAGATTATGAGACAGTACGTTTAGAACATAAAGATGAACCATATATATCTTAATCTGACGCGCTTGAGTATTTCAAAATGGCGATTTTTTTTGCACATTATGGAAATGCCCGCCAGTTTGCGTCCCATCGAAATCGTCAGATTAGTGAATGAGAGCTTTTTTTTGGTGCACTTAACACTCCCTTAGAAAATCTGACGCGCTCGATTATTTTTTTTTTTTTCATTTTCAACCCTTAAATACAACCACCGCATCCTGCTAACGATCAGATTAACATACGTACATTATTAAAAATACGTAGGGCATTGATGCTATCAATATCTGACGCGCTCGAGGATGTCCATGCAACAGTTTTTTTTTACATATTTAAAAATCTATAGCCGCTTCCCCCACCGATGTAAAGGTATATATCATATAAAACATTTTTTTCTTCATATCATCTAAGCTTTGCATCCCAATAGATCTCTACGACGCTCGAGTAAATCCCCATTTAGCCTCGTGGGCTCCCCTACTATTAGGTCAGTGTCCAGGTTGAGGTATTGTGGCAGTGAGAAGGGTCTATGACCGTCTGAATTCCGAATTAAAAATTCATTGGAGCACGACTGGGATTGGAACCCACCACCTGTGGATCGGGAGGCGGGGCCACTCACTAAGCTACCGAGCCACATACCCGTGTGAATATCTTTTAGTGAGCCTCTAAGAGGCGCACTTTAGTCCTTTCACCGTACTGGTTCTTTCACCAACGGTCATTGACCCTTAAAAAAACTATTTGTTATTGATTTCAGATCTGCTGGTGACGTTGGAGATTGATACAGTGGTGGTGAAGAGTCCTGAGGAATTGGTTTCAATTATTCTCCAATTCACGAAGGCAGTCGCTGAGGAGCCAGCCAAGTAATCAGATTTCTTACAACGTGTTCAGTAACTTGTATACTATCACGAAAGAGGATTAAACAAAAAGAAAAAATACTAGCGAAAAAAAATCTATATTTTCATATTTTTTCCATATATTTTTCAAATCTGTTTTTGGTCATTTTATCATTCATAACTAAGTTGTTCCATACGAGAAGTTAAACAAGATTGTTATATAAAACAGCTAAATAATTGAGTTTGAATGGATTTGAACCCAAAATATATAACAGAATTATATATTACTAGCTTTCTCCCGCGGCTTCGCTGTTTGAATTTGGGAGGATGTTTGGATGTTTGTTGGTCAATCACGCCGTAACGGCTGAACCGTTTTCGCTGAATCTTGTAATAAAGTTATTTACCTAGAATAGCATATAGGTTACTTTTTACATAGGTACGACGCGTGCGAAGCCACGCGCGGAAGCCAGTAATAATAGTTTTAAGGACGCAATGCGAACTTAAATTTTTCGAATTGAAAAAAGCTTGCACGACCGGGCTCGAACCTATGGCCTTCGGATAACAAGTCAAGGAACCTCCCTCCCGCAAAAATTGGTAATTTGAATCAAAATAAAAAAAAAAAAAAAATTTTTTATTGTTCCAAACAAGGTGTTGTGTTACATGGTTTGGGAACTCTTCTTTTAAGTTGCAATAACCTGTGTTAGAAGAGTCCCCTCTTTTCTGTGGTCCGCATAGGAACACTCAAACAATGCCAATCAGTAGAACTAGAATTAAATATCTGTTGACAACAAAAAAATATAAAAAAGTCAAGAGAATCAAGAGTACCTTAAACCGACGAGCGTGTATGAGGAATGTGATGAGAGTGAATGAAGCAAAAGAGGTATGTCAGGATCGTAGCAAGTGGAAAGCCGTGGTCCCTGCCTACCCCTCTGGGAATTAGGCGTGATTTTATGTATGTATGTATTGCTGGAAAGACCTGGACTCGACTGGCAAAAGACAGACGGAAATGGAGCAGTACGGAGGAGGCCTACGCCCAATTTTGGGTGCCAAATTGAGCACACGAATTTTAATAAAATCATTTAATGTAACTTCTAGATACTGGAAATAAAGGTTTTATTATTATTAAGGCGATATGAAAATCAAAATAAACTGTCGAGTGGGCGGAGTGAAGAAAGTGACAGCGCTATGTACTGTAATTGAATGCGGAAAGAGATAGCAAGCGTTAGAAGACGCTCGCAAGTAATCGACACGTAAATACGAAAATATCGATTATCTTAAAAAAGTGTCTTGAATTTTAGGACAATCATAGACAATCTAACACAATATTTAAAAAAAAGTTCTTTATGAATGATAGTTTCTGAGTAGTTTCGAAAAAACTGTTGCAGAGGACCGAACTTTAATAAATAAATCTCTCGAGAAAAGTTTTACCAATCGCGTTTTTGTCTTGGATTTAGGTAAATAAAATGCTCAAGTTATCTTATCATAAAAATGAAAACTGTGCGTTTTGCGGCTATTGAGAAAAAACAGTTCAAAAATCATAAAAAACAATTTCACCTTCACCTTAATGTATGTGTTGCAGAATGGGCAAGCGCGCGGTGGACGAGCAGGCGGAGTTCTACATGCGAGGGGACAACAAGAACTGCGTCACCGTCGACACACAAGGTACATTTAAGGAGGAGGTAGGGCACAGCGAGATTTTCTCGTTCTAAATTGGAGAAATCCGCCTGGGAAGGTACCTCCGCCTAACAGAAGATCCCAGCCAAATAACATTATTTGTTTTCAAATAGTGTTGTGTTCTTGCGGTGAGTAAGGTTGCAAGAGGGGAGGGAGGTTCGGGGTCAGCAACGCGTGCGTGATGCTTCTGGTATTGCAAGCGCTCATAGCCTACAGTAACCTCTTGCCAACAGGTGTGCCGTATGCTTGTTTACCACCTTATGAATGAATGAATGAATGAATGAAAATTCTTTATTGTACACACACCTTAATAACTAATTACAATTGATTAAAGACTAAATAAATTTATATGTACAATGGGCCATAGTTGTATAAAAAAAAAATACAAACACTATGATGCATTAGTTTTGTAGGTTACCATCCACCACCTATTTCCATAACCTTAAACATAAAACTACGGTTGCTACGGAATAAAACACAAAAAATAGTTCCTTAAAGGTGATTCATAATGTATGCTGTCCTTAAAGAGTTACAAAAAAAAACATTTTTTTTCTAGATTGTTTTACCAACTTTTGCATTTATAATATAAGTGGGATAGGTTGGTGGCACATGAGCTTGCCAACTTACAGCTTGCCACTTACCAACAGGTGGGCTATTGGTAACTTTAATGCATTATTATATTAGACTGGCCTCATAGCTCAGTTAGTAGTAATTCTGCCTTCTGCGCTAGAGGTCGCGGGTTCGATTCCCGCACTGGACAAACATTTGTGTGATTAACACAGATGTTTGTTCTGTCTGGGTGTTAAATATATATGTGTTATGTAAGTATATCAGTCTCTGGTACCCATAGTACAGGCTATGCCTAGTTTGGGATCAGTTGACCGTGTGAATATAAATAAATAAATAAATAAATATTCCGGACATTATCACACACGGTCAACTGATCCCAAACTAGGCATAGCCTGTACTATGGGTACCAGAGACTGATATACATAATAGATATATATTTAACACCCAGAAACAGAACAAACATCTGTGTTAGTCACAAATGTTTGTCCAGTGCGGGAATCGAACCCGCGACCTCTAGCGCAGAAGGCAGAGTTACTACCAACTGAGCTATGAGGCCAGTCAATATGTCCGGAATATTTATTTATTTTATATTTCAGGGAATGGAGTCTCCCGCCTCTGGCAGCAAATGCTGAGTGTTCTCCCGCAGTCGAGCCTCGAGGTCTCCCGCGCCATCGCTGCCGAGTACAGCTCGCCGCGCCTCTTGGCTGAGGTTCGTGACGAGATCATCATAGAAAGAAAGAAAGAAAGAAAATTTGTTTATTTGACCCACAACGCAGGTACAGTAGGTACAATAGACAACGCAGTAGGTAAACATAAAATAAAGACGGTCAAGTGCGAGAACTCGCGCCCTGAGGGTTCAATACCATTGGTCATGGGTTTGAATCCCGGTCGTGCACCAGTGGTCATGATGAAAAAATAAGTGTAGGAATTGACAAACTTATATTTGCGGTCGCTCACGTAGTCATTGTATGACATTAACCGGAAATATAACTTTGTTTCCTAAAAAACTTCGAAATTCCTCAATTTCAGACTTTTCCCTTTAATTGTGTTACAAAAGCTCCTAGCATTCAAAATTTCAGAATTGTGAGGTAACTGGAAGTACCCTAGAGGTTTTTGATTTTAGCCATTTCCATAGAAAAATTATACATTCATTGCCATATCTTTTTAATGCATTAAGCTAGAGCTTTGATTTTTATACGGCACCTTAAGCCCACAGACCTTAATAGGTGGTATAAATGTCAAGTCGATACCTTTAGCCGTTTCTGAGAAAAAGGCTATTGACAGACGGACAGACAGACAGACAGACGGACAACATAGTGATCCTATAAGGGTTCCGTTATAAAGTGGCGATCACAACAGGCCAGTTGTGGCCGCAGTGACACAATAGCCGCAAAAAGTAAATAAATAAAAAAAGGGTTCCGTTTTTCCAAATGAGGTACGGAACCCTAAAAAAAGTAGGTAGGTAGGTGGTAGGCTATGTAGGTATGCGTTGTGTGGGGCAAATGGGTCCCGTCTCAGCATAAAGCTGCACCGAACATACGTACGGTGCGGTGCTGGTTTTCTGATCATCATCATGCCAGCCGTTGGAAGTCCACTGCTGACCAGCCAGGCTATTGTGTAAGCAAAATGGTAATGAAGATCGCAATTATAAGGATTGATTTTATCAATTTTAGCGACATCTGAAGTTTTTCAAACCTGAAAAGGAAGAAGCTAAGGTCTTGAAGTTGTCCCTTGTCAAGTTTGGAACGTTTTGAATGTTTAAATTGAATGCTAAGATTGTTAAAATTACCCTCAAAGTAACGATCTTCATTGCCATTTATCATCATCATCCACAGCCTGACTTCACCCACTGCAGGGTATAGGCCTCCCTTCCAGTTGCGGCCTGCGATGCTTGCGATGTCGTCTGCCCATCTCGCTGCTGGACGACCAACGTTCCGATATTTGCCATTACGCTTTCACAATTGCATCACCGATCGGACCCGGGGGCTATTGTAAGTAAGAATGCTAAGGCAGCCAAGAAATCAGAGCTATTGTTAAAATAGGGGACGCTGCTGCCCATCTCCTAGTTTTTTTCCCATAGTCACCTATTACGACATCCACCGGTAGGAGATATGAAGGGGCCTATTCTTCAGCCGGGGCCACCACACGGCATAAAATAATAGAGTAAAGATATAAAAATAAATATCAAAGAAATCATATATGGCCTTATAGAAATCTGTCTGCAGCCGGCTGCAAAAATGTGTATAAAAAGGGCGGAGGGCCTTTTTATACACATTAACCTCCCCAAACGGGTAAAATGATGATGATTTTTATGTTGATGTTGTGGCAGGCTCTCCGGGCGCCGGGCGGAGTGGCGCGGCTGGCCGGGCTCGGAGTGGCTCGGAGCGCGGCGCCGGGCGCGCGGCCGCGGCGCCTCGGCACCGAGTTCGCCAACAAGCTCAGGATCCTCTTCACCGAGGAGGACGGCGATCGTGTCGTCGAATAAAACACACAAGCAGGTTCTTAACATGCCGGCGAATAGAATAAGATGATTATTATGTATGTAGGTATAGGTAAACATGTGTGATCTCAAAGGCTGCGTTAGCAAAATCATGTTTGTATAAATAAATTAATAACACCCAAACTAAACTTTGAAACTAATTCTAAATCATGTACAAAAGCCTCCTCTAACATTTTCCACTGGGTTATTATTTTTATTTTTTTAATATTCCGGATATATTCACACAGTCAACTGATCCCAAACTAGGCATAGCCTGTACTATGGGTACCAGAGACTGATATACATAATAGATATAATTTAACACCCAGACACAGAACAAACATCTGTGTTCATCACACAAATGTTTGTCCAGTGCGGTAATCGAACCCGCGACCTTTAGCGCAGAAGGCAGAGTTACTACCAACGCCTCGCAAAGTGCTGTAGAACCTTTAGAATTCATTTAATAGTTATTTAAATGGCATCTTTGTGAATTCAAATTTGAGCTTTGCTATACATATGTGACGAATTTATAGGACCTCTCATTTTTTTCGTAGAAGTGGGGCCAATTTAATAAAAAATGTATACCATTCAATTTCTAATCGTGTTTGTTAAATATATTTGAACTTTTGTCTAATTAATGAATGTTGATAAAGGAATATGTAAATAGTGTGAATCTGAATCAAAACTACTGTCAAAGACATATTATCTTTGCGACTGTATACGAGGTGGACGCACAATCTTTCCGTGTTCAATTGGAGGTCTATAACTAAATACAATAAAATTATACAAACGATAAATAAATGTTTATTTCATACCTATTTGTAATCCTACTAATATTATAAATGTGGAAGTTTATATGAGGATGTTTGGATGTTTGTGGTTCAATCACGCCGTAACCGATTTCGATGAAACTTGGAATAGCTATTTAAAGTTCTTCATTTTTTGACCAATTGAATACCCTTTGAATAGCTTATAGGCTACTTTTTATAAGCACCACGCATGCGAAGCTGCAAGCGATAGCTAGTTATATTATAAAGTTTGTGGTTCAATTATGCCCAAACGGCTTGGAATAGCACATACATAGGCTACTATTATCTTAGCGATATAGAGCAAAGCCGCGGGCCGAAGCTAGTATATAAATAGCGAGATCTAGATAAAAATGTGGGTCCATATATATATATATACAAATGTACTCTGTGGTTCGTATAGTATTATGTTATCTGTGGTATTTATTTATATGATAACTAGCGCCATCTTGTATTGGGTAGCCGAAGTTTTGATCAATCTAACTTGAGTTTTTTTTTACAAGCGGCGACACTATGTTCTATGGAAAGAATTATGTTACTGACAGTGTCATCAAGTGTGACACTTCACTTGAAGTGTCTGTCATGTTAAACGAAATCTGTCAAAACATTGAATTTGAATCCTACTTCCTAACCTCTACTTTTATGTAACAAATTAGAAAATCTTAGTTATTTCACAATTTAAAGAAATAAATAAGCTATAAGATGACTGTGTATTTATCCAGAATTGCATTTGGCGCATTACGGAGCGCTACATCAAAATGTTTCACCTTGAATTCTTTATCGGAAACACTGGCGCCGAAATCAAAGTTATTCTCGCATAAAAATAATATTTACTCTTTAGCCAGTACAGCAGGTGTGAGGTATAGCTCTTGCGATGCTATTCAACCGACTGTGGCGTTAGATAACGCTGGGATGCCGTTGAAAAAGAAGATAATCCACAAGAAACCGACGCCGGCTGATTTGAGTCAGAAAGAGGGACATTATTTGACTTTCGCATTTGCTACGGCCAACGCGTATGATTTGAAGAGTCTGAAAGAAGCGCTGGTGCAGCAGAAGCTTTATGAGCCTGGAAAGTATGATCTACCAATTTCTTTTTTTACTCTTGTTACTAAACTGGGGCCCTACTATCACGTCCTATTTCCATCTAAATACGAGCGTTTCGCCACTGTTTACACGAATTTGAATCATAAATCTTTGAGAATGTCAACTTATGTCTGTGCCTAAACAACATCTCAATGGTACGGTAGCTGATGCAATTTCTTGGTAACTTAGTACATATAGCATTATGACACTACTATACTCCATATTTACCATCCATATTAAGAACTTTCTACTTTTTATCTGCGTACAGCATAAGCGAAGCCATAGATGGAAGCCAAGCTAAGCTAGAACTAAATAACATAGTTTATTTACATGTCAACTGTTTTACTGATGATTCACAGATTAAAATCAAATGAAGTGGGCGATGTAGTTGTGGCCAGTGCAGTATACTCAGTGGGGACGGAGCCTCGAGAGATCATCTTCTTCCGAGAAGGTGCTGTCGTCTTCTGGAACTGCACAGAGCTGGAGGCGAGCAATGTCCTGGATTTTATACAGCCGTTTGTATTTTTTTTACTTATTTACCAACAGTATGAACAGAAGAGGCGTAGCTTCACCTAGTTTCTAAGATGTTTCATTGTGATTCTAGTGATTTTATTGAACCTTTTGATTTGAATTGGGCGATGGTAGGCCCCTCTGATGGACCGACGACATTGTGAAAGTTGGGGGAAGTCGGTGGATGTAAAAGGCTCAAGACTTCTACAGGCTATGATGATGGTGATTTACCAACAGCTAAAAGTGTGTTTTTAAAAAAAAATATATTAAGTATTTATTACTTAGATAATTATAAATATGTAATAATTTATTATTTATATTTAAAAAAAAACGCCTTGGCTGTAAGAGACGAAAAGAGATGAAAAATGGGTTAAAAATATGATAACTGATATTTTTTTTATTGCAGATATGAAATAGAGAGTTACCCAAAAGAAGTTGTACAGAAGGAGAAAGAAGTAATGACTTATGTTTATCAAAACAATGCGTAAGTACCGACCCTTAACTAATTTTTGTATGCTTTTTTTTTGTATAATTTATCTTTTTTTTTTTTTTTTCATTTCTGGGTTAATCTGCGATCAGTCTTTCGACTATAAGCAAATGTGTTGTGTGTTGAAGTGTCGTTTGGCTTGTGCTCCACTCTTGGTGCACAGTGCCTTCCATTTAGATACTGCTAATGCCTCTGGTCTAGCGTTTGAATGTCCGCTCGCTTAAGCCGTTTTTGGTAGCTGGGTAGGAGCAGCTGGGCTGCTAGCTGGTTAGGGTGATGTGCTAGACGCTCTTTGTATTTCGCACATCACCCTAACCAGCTAGCAGCCCAGCTGGTCCTACCCAGCTACCAAAAACGGCTTAAACGAGCTGTTTAAGCCGTTTTTGTCCATGTTTTATCTGCAATCAGTTTTTTTTTACTATGAGCAAATGTTTTGATTTGGGTTTAGTGTCCGGCAGAGTAACTCTCCTGCACTCACTACAGTATGCACTATTTCTTAAATTTGTATGGAAATGGAATAATGAAAAACCTCTTAAGGTACTTTCAGTTACCTAACAATTCTGAAATTTGGAATGCTAAGAGCTTTTGTGACATACATAATACTCGAATGTTTTTACCCCTAAATGGGGTAATATCTATTCCAAGTTTCATGGAAATCGGTTGAGCCGTTTCTCCGTGGTTGAACCTCAAACATCCTCACAAATTTTCCAGTTCACTCCGCGATCATGGCGCATGTAACTGTGCCGAAATATCGTGGAACAAATAAACTCTCAAATCATGGTAAATATCCCGTTTTCAAAAATTATATTACAAAAATACGATTACCATTAAACTTAATTTAAAAAAACACAGTAATTTGGTGTGTTGGTTTCAGAAAATCATGCCACCTACAAGAATCCTCATTTATAATGGTGCCAGACAGAGACAACTCATTAGAGCGGTACACATTCAGGTAACTTTTAGTTTTAATACAACTAAATAAAATAAAATAAATGGGCATTTATTCACCAAGAATCCTACACACAGTTATAAAGATACAATTGGTAATTTACAAGTTTTGGTATGTATGTAGGTAGACAGGTGAAATGGTCGAGGGCTCAGCTACGCTGCTTTTCAGCCTCGCCATAAAATGTCTGCTATCGTCACAGCAGGTTTGATCCTCGGAAGCCATCAGCCGCTATCAGGCGATGAAGAGAAGGGCACAGATCATTATTATAACCTATGTAAGTAGGTAGGTAAGTATGGTATAACATCGAGCTAGCAGCAAATGGCATCCGACATCCAGGATAAAATAAATTTGTGTGAAACTATAGAACAATATTAGGTATAACGCAGCTAGGCATACTGTTCCTAACTACTGAAAACGGTTGCTGTTGCTATCGCATTGCTGATTCAAGGCGAAGAACTGGTCGAAAATTTTGGGTATTATTTAAATTTAATGTTATGTAATAGAAGTGTATAATCGCCTGCCCTGTAGACAGTCCAAATACATTTAAAACACTACTGAAATCAAACACTGGGTCGTGGAGAAAGCATCATAGAAATAAATAAAAAAAGGGTTTCCTTCATCATTTCAGCCGTACGACGTCCACTGCTGAACATGGCCTCCCCCACAGACAACAAATTCCTTATCATGTGGGGGGATTTGCCCATACTCACCACGCTGGGCATGCGGGTTGGCGAGCGCAGTTAGAGCTATCGTTGTTAAAATGAGGGACGCTGCTGCCAATCCCCTAGCTTTTTTCCCTTAGTCGCCTCTTACGACATCCGCGGATAGGTAGTAGGTTTTCCTTAATAAATAAGAATGTTCCTAAGTAGGTACCTACTCAATGACAAACTTAATTTAATTTAATATTATATAAGATTGACATTAATGATAAATTTATATATATTTTTTTGAATTTGTTACTTATTAGTTATTATGTAATTTGTAATATAATCAATATTGGCTTAAATGTTTGTATTTATAATGTTTGTATGACCGATGTCAGAATCTAGTGATCTGTACTCTAAACCTCACCATCTATCAATGTACCTAGGTTCACGAACAATAAATGAATTATGAATTATTTAATTATCAATGTTTTTTATTGACGTGTACTTTAAAAGGTTCCATAAAGATGTTTATTCTGTTTTATGATGTTTGCAGCCACGCGATGGTGCAGTCGGCGCGGCTGGGCGCTTGGGAGTGGCGGCTGGAGGCGCTGGCGGCGGCCGTGCGCCACCACACCTCCGCCATGGAGCGCGAGGGGGCGGCGCACCTCGACAAGAAACAAGTAAATATAAATAAATAGAAATATTCCGGACATATTCACACGGTCAACTGTTCCCAAACTAGGCATAGCCTGTACTATGGGTACCAGAGACTGATACACATAATAGATAAATATTTAACACCCAGACACAGAAAAAACATCTGTGTTTATCACACAAATGTTTGTCCAGTGCGGGATTCGAACCCGCGACCTCTAGCGCAGAAGGCAGAGTTACTACTAACTGAGCTATGAGGCCAGTCAGTGCTATATTCACTTTATTTTATTTTAATTTTATGTTATACGGAGGCAAACAGACTTACGGCTCACCTGATGGAAAGCGGTTACCGTCGCCTATTGACAATTTTTTTTAAATACGCCCACGACCTCAGGCTTCATCATCATGTGAATGTTGAGGCCATCCAGCTCCCCAACAACACGGACATAGGAGAAGACTCAAAAGAACAAAACCTTTCAAACTAGTATAGTGTTAAATAATAGTGTAATGTAGTGAAAGTGTAAACGAGTGCTACCTATCAAGAACACAAGAACAAAGTGTCTTCCCCTTAAATAGAGACAGTAAGAAAAGTGTTAGTGGACACATTCTTAGTTGTAGTTATTTTATGTCAATGTTAAATAACTTATTAGCCTACAGCATGGCTAGATTGTAATATTATTAGAGCACATTATTAAGTGTGAACTAATTATAAAAAAAAAACCTGGAGCATTGATATTGCGTTGCCTGTCCTGGAGAAATCTTTTTTTATTTTTCTTGAAGCTCTTCATGTTGTAGGTTAATGGGAAAACCTCGGAAGGAAGCTCACACTTATCTCATAACTTCTTAAGCCTTGTAAATATAAATATTCCGGATATATCACTAAGAAATTTATCTTATGACGAAACCGAGGAATTATTGAATAAGGTAATATAATTAAAGCAAATTATTTATGTCCTAGTCTAATACTTGCCCATGTATTTAAGTTAGCCCTAAATAGCATTTAAATTTAACTTATAGGCTACAGATTTTAAGTTAATTAATTTGAATATTCATAAGTACCAACTTTAGTTATTAATATTAGCCTTTTACCGCCTGAGACACAGGTTATCCTAGTTCAGGCATCGTTTCATTTGTTACCCTTAATTAGATATTAATTCTCTATGTTATTCGTAGCACTAAGGTAATGAATAAAGATTTATTTATTTATTTATCACACACGGTCAGCTGATCCCAAACTAGGCATAGCCTGTACAATGGCTAACAGTCAGTTCCTAGGACTAGTCTTGATCGCTAGATTCTGCCACTTGGGCGTACAAACATTTAAAATAACAGATCGCAGCCAAATAACATTATTTGGTTCAAATATGGTTGTGTTCCTGCGGTAAGTTTGCCAGAGCTCTTTAAGGGGATGGGGGGAGGCGTGTGATGCCTCTGGTATTGCAAGCGTTCATAGGCTACGGGAGGAGGGTTCGGGGACGGCAACGCGTGCGTGGTGCCTCTGGTGCGTTCAGGCTACGGTAACCACTTACGAACGAGGGCAGTAAGCTTGTTTGACACCTTTTTTATACAACTGAGGTGGCAAACAAGCATACGGCCCACCTGTTGGTAAGCGGTTACCGTAGCCGATGAGCGTTTGCAATACCAGAGCCATCACGCACGCGTTGCCGACCCCTCCCCCCTCCACCCTAAAGAGCTCTGGCAACCTTACTCACCGCAGGAACACATTATGTTATTTGTGTTCAGTTGGAACAAATAATGTTATTTAGCTGCGATCTTCCGTAAGGTGGAGGTACCTCCCAGGCGGGCTGCTCCAATTTAGAACGAGAAAATCTCGCTGTGCCCTACCTCCTCTACCTTACCGAACCTTAGTCTATCTAGTCTACTACTACTACTTACTGGTCTTAGGCTCGTATTCAGAGACACGACTCAAACTTAGATTTAATCACAGATCAGCTGAACTCTATTTAAGTACTGAATCTCTTCTCAAACATAACTTTTATTCAAGAACGGTACTTAAACTACTCTCAGCTGAATCGAGTCTCAAATCTGTACTCAAATGTTCTCGTTTACATTTTGATTTATTTATAATTTTCGATTCGTTTTACGCAGAAATTCAAACAGCCAGGGTGGAAATAGAACAGAACTATAAAGTGAAGTATAAATATGCATCAAAGTGCGTGTAACGGAACGAAAATGTCATTTGATTAATGTCTAATCAAATCTAAACTCAAGCACCGATTTCGTCTGATTGACGTTTCAGAATAATCATTTACTCAGGTGAACTGTGATCATTGAAGCTATACATAAATACTGTTCAAGAATTAGAATCTCGCCTCAAATCGAGATTTAAGTACAGATCAACGCCTGAGTCTTGTCTTTGAATACGAGCCTAAGTCTTAGTTAGTCTAACCTTAGTTGTACAAAAAAACACCTTCAAGTAAGCAAGTAACAAGTAATTTTGATTCCAGGTGGTGAGGAAGCTCGGTGAGCTGTTCTCGCTCCGGCACCGGCTGACGGTGGAGTCCGACCTGCTGGACACCCCCGACTTCTACTGGGAGGAGGAGCAGCTGGAACGGCTCTACTCCGCCACTGTGGCCTACTTCACCATACCCAGGCGCACTCGGGTCAGTCACTAGTGTTGTCGAAAAATCATCATCATCATCATCATCATCAGCCTGATGAAGTCCACTGCTGAACATAGGCCTCCCCCAAAGAGTGCCACGACGAACGGTCTTGAGCCTTCTCCATCCACCGACTTCCCGCAACCCTCACAATGTCGTCGGTCCATCGGGTGGGGGGCCTTCCAACACTGCGTCGTCCGGTTCGTCGCCACTCGAGAACCTTTGTTCCCCAACGGTTATCGAAAAATAATAAAAGAAAAGACTTTATTTGTAAATAAAAAAGATAGTAAATATTAACAAAATACACATGAAACAGTTGAGATATATAAAGACTGTAACAAACGATCTATAGATAGCTCAATTGATCCAGATCACTACCAGTCGGAAGCGTCCCCAAGACGCTGGCGGATGGCAATGCTGGATGGCAATGCTAATCCGTTGGGCCAAATAGGAGCCAGCTCTCAGATGCCCTGATATAAAGTGTTGTCTATACTAGCTGGATATGCCTCTGACTGCCCCCTGGACATGCTGAGAAGATCGTGTACTAGAATTAGTACACGATCTTCTCAGCATGTCCAGGGGGCATGAAGTGATTTGTATGTTACTGAATAGGAGTAGTAACATACAAATCACTTCAACAAAAATGTGGTAAAGTATAAAAAATAATAAATAGGCAAAAAATTTCAGTGAAAATATTTTTGCTAATGTCAAAATTATTCGCCAAAATATACCCGACGTATACCCCGTCAACAATGCAGCCCTCGCTTCATTATTTCATTTCATTTATTTAATTGAATAACAATTATTCAATCTTTTTTTTTTATTGGTGATGGTTAGGCGTTTGACCACCATCTCACTTTTGCAAGTGAGATGTGGCCTAAGATGGAGCACGATATACCAGAAGGAACTTATTCACTCTAGATTTGTAGACTCCTAGATTGTACTCATCCGGGAAAACAGACGCAGGCAGATCGTTCCACTCTTTGCCAGTGCTTATAATAAAGGTGGAGCAGAAATCGTATTTAAAATATAATATTAAAAAAAAAATAACAAACAAAACTGATCACGTCACAGGTACTAACAGAACGGCTGTCCCACTGCGTGGAGCTGCTGGAGCTGCTGTCCACGTGGGCGGCTGACCGGCACCACCTGCGCCTGGAGTGGATGATCATAACGCTCATCATGGCTGAAGTCTGCTTCGAGCTGCTGCACCTCGCTGATAGGTATAAAGTCATAGACTGATGTTAATTCATTATTCGTTACATTATCAATATTATCATCATCATTTCTTTGAAATTGCGTCGAAAAAGTATTAAATACTTATACAAAATAGTATATTTCGTATTTATCGCATAAATTACGTGAATTTCGCATTGATCGCTTCTATTTCGTAATAACGAGAATTACTTATCTCTAATTATTATACAATGTCATAGACTGATGTTAATTCATTATTCGTTACATTATCATAAAAAGTCATAGACTGATGACTGATGACATGACGTCCTACGACTGAAATGATTATAATGAATAAATATTAAATAAATTAAAATTATAATACTTAAATACATTTGAATTGGCACATCACTTGATAATCATACGTTGAATTCTTGAGACTTAACGCTTGACTAGTTACTAGATTGAGACTAGGCACTTGAATTGAGACTCGACACTTGAATTGAGACTAGGCACTTAAATTGAGACTCGACACTTGAATTGAGACTAGGCACTTGAATTGAGACTCGACACTTGAATTGAGACTAGGCACTTGAATTGAGACTAGGCACTTGAATTGAGACTCGACACTTGAATTGAGACTAGGCACTTGAATTGAGACTCGACACTTGAATTGAGACTAGGCACTTGAATTGAGACTAGGCACTTGAATTGAGACTCGACACTTGAATTGAGACTAGGCACTTGAATTGAGACTCGACACTTGAATTGAGACTAGGCACTTAAATTGAGACTCGACACTTGAATTGAGACTAGGCACTTGAATTGAGACTAGGCACTTGAATTGAGACTCGACACTTGAATTGAGACTAGGCACTTGAATTGAGACTAGGCACTTGAATTGAGACTCGACACTTGAATTGAGACTAGGCACTTGAATTGAGACTCGACACTTGAATTGAGACTAGGCACTTAAATTGAGACTCGACACTTGAATTGAGACTAGGCACTTGAATTGAGACTAGGCACTTGAATTGAGACTCGACACTTGAATTGAGACTAGGCACTTGAATTGAGACTAGGCACTTGAATTGAGACTCGACACTTGAATTGAGACTAGGCACTTGAATTGAGACTAGGCACTTGAATTGAGACCCGACACTTGAATTGAGACTAGGCACTTGAATTGAGACTCGACACTTGAATTGAGACTAGGCACTTGAATTGAGACTAGGCACTTGAATTGAGACTCGACACTTGAATTGAGACTAGGCACTTGAATTGAGACTAGGCACTTGAATTGAGACTCGACACTTGAATTGAGACTAGGCACTTGAATTGAGACTCGACACTTGAATTGAGACTAGGCACTTAAATTGAGACTCGACACTTGAATTGAGACTAGGCACTTGAATTGAGACTAGGCACTTGAATTGAGACTCGACACTTGAATTGAGACTAGGCACTTGAATTGAGACTAGGCACTTGAATTGAGACTCGACACTTGAATTGAGACTAGGCACTTAAATTGAGACTCGACACTTGAATTGAGACTAGGCACTTGAATTGAGACTAGGCACTTGAATTGAGACTCGACACTTGAATTGAGACTAGGCACTTGAATTGAGACTAGGCACTTGAATTGAGACTCGACACTTGAATTGAGACTAGGCACTTGAATTGAGACTCGACACTTGAATTGAGACTAGGCACTTAAATTGAGACTCGACACTTGAATTGAGACTAGGCACTTGAATTGAGACTAGGCACTTGAATTGAGACTCGACACTTGAATTGAGACTAGGCACTTGAATTGAGACTAGGCACTTGAATTGAGACTCGACACTTGAATTGAGACTAGGCACTTGAATTGAGACTAGGCACTTGAATTGAGACTCGACACTTGAATTGAGACTAGGCACTTGAATTGAGACTCGACACTTGAATTGAGACTAGGCACTTGAATTGAGACTAGGCACTTGAATTGAGACTCGACACTTGAATTGAGACTAGGCACTTGAATTGAGACTAGGCACTTGAATTGAGACTCGACACTTGAATTGAGACTAGGCACTTAAATTGAGACTCGACACTTGAATTGAGACTAGGCACTTAAATTGATGATACATGGTTTGATTCTTAGACGTTGAATTCTTGAGTCTTGACTAGACACTTGAATTGAGACTAGGCACTTAAATTGATGATACATGGTTTGATTCTTAGACGTTGAATTCTTGAGTCTTGACTAGACACTTGAATTGAGACTAGGCACTTGACTTGAGACTTGACTAGACACTTGAATTCAGACTAGGCACTTGACTTGAGACTTGACTAGACACTTGAATTGAGACTAGGCATTTTCAAGCCCGAACATACAGATCGAACTATATTACATTACGTTCTACTATTTCGAACGATTTTGCGTTTCATAACCTCATTTTTTACTAATTACTTTTATCAAAATTTTTAATTTTTTTTTAAAATTAATTTCAGATATCTTTCATAACTGGACTTTATGTTGAAGCTTTAATTTAATAATGACAAATCGGAATGATTGCAATATGAATTGGATCATAACTTAACGAGTTAGAGTTTAAAGTTAGTCAGTAAACCTAAGGGCCTAGGGGTTCGTGTCGATGGACGGAGAAGCGACGAAGCGACTGATTTGCTAATCAATTGAAACTCTACCTTATTTACATACTAGCTTCCTTCCGCGGCTTCGTTCGCGCTCGTGGTACCTACATAAAAAGTAGTCTATATGCTAAGTAAAGAACTTTATCTATTCCAAGTTTCAACGAAATCAATGGAGCCGTTACGGCGTGACTGAACAACAAACATCCAAACATCCTTAAAAACTTTCGCATTTATGAAATTAGTAGGATATATCGCACTCCGTTTGAACATGGCTTCAGTCGCCTCGCCGCCACTCCGTCGATCGGCGCTGACTCTTACCGTATTTAAAAACTTGTTTAATATGTTTACATCTATTAAATATTTGTCAACTATATATTCAGTAAGTACCTTCATATTTGTGTATGTATGTACCGTATGTACAGTCAACAAGTTTGATTTGTAGACAACTATAGAACCTTTTCAAACTAAATGGATCATTGACGTCATTTCCTCTTGTTGAGATATCTGTAATTCTTTATTACGCACAGAAACATTATACAGAATATGGTTATTTCAAATGTTATGTAAGGCGAGCTTAACCCTAACACGAATTTTCTTCCAGCAAACCTTTGGGACTAGAGAGAGGTGATAACATAAAAATGAAAAGAGTTTTATTTCCTATACACTATTACAGATAGAACAATATATTTACCTTATCTAAATTCTATTAAAATTGAAAGTTTCACTTAAAAAAAGTTTAAATTTTCGAAGTATAAATACAATATTTGTGGCGTACTAGGCGCTTGGTAGAGATCGCTCTTAGCGATAAGGCCGCCCATTGTATTGCCTTTTCTGTGTGGTAATCTCTAATGTGTTATCTATCTATCTATCTATCTTATCTACTGATCAAACTTAGTTGACTGTATATAGAGTTATTCAATTATAAATGTAAATACTTATATTATGTACTCGTATGTTATTATAATAAATAGTATAAATTCGTTTGTATAAAATAAATACTTATAGTAATGTTAATAAAAAGTTATAAATAAATTTACATATAATAAACCTATTTTATTTGTTTACATAAGATTTGACATATTTAATTATAAAAAAAATTATACATATACACAAGAATTATATCCCCTTAATTTCTAGTCACGTCACTGATTCTTTCTTGGTCATCCTGTATTAGGTCAGTGACCAGGTTGAGGTATGGTGGCCCTGAAAAGGGCCTATGACCGTCGCTGAAAGAATCAGTGTAGTGAAAGGATTAAAGTGCGCCTCTTAGTGGCTCTTTTCGTGAACGTGTCTTCGAATTTTTAGGTTCTAGGACATGCCGGTTTCCTCACGATGTTTTCCGTCACCGTTTGAGAGCGCCATTAGCGCACATACATTTTCCGAATGGTTTTTTTATACAACTAAGGTGGCAAACAATCTTGGCCCACCTGTTGGTAAGTATTTACCGTAGCCTATGAACGCTTGCAATACCAGAGGCATCACGCACGCATTGCCGACGCGCCCGCGCCCCCCTAAAGAGCTCTGGCAACCTTACTCATCGCAGGAACACAACAAATAGAAACAAATAATTTTATTTGGCTGCGATCTTCTGTAAAGCGGAGGTACCTCACCAGGCGAGCTGTTCTAATTTAGAGCGAGAAAATCTCGCTTAAACCCCTGGTTCATTACCGAGATTCGTACCCAGGCCCTGTGGATCGGAAGGCGCGGTCATCACTACCAGTGGTCTCCACCAGTGTGGTGAAAGGCTAACATTAAAGTTGTTTACAGGAACTGGATTCGACCGGAGCGCCGTGTATTCGACAGACGCAACATCACTTCGGATTTCGAAGACAACCTACTCCAAGACCTAGCTATTATTGATACGTAGTTGCTGTTAGCGACGATGGGCTTTCAACCTGTCATGTTAGGGAATGTTAACTAAATATAAATAAATAAATATTCCGGACATGTTGACACACGGTCAACTGATCCCAAACTAGGCATAGCCTGTACTATGGATACCAGAGACTGATATACATAATAGATATTTATTTAACACCCAGATACGGAACAAACATCTGTTTTAGTCAATGTTTGTCCAGTGCGGGGATCGAACCCGCGACCTCTAGCGCAGAAGGCAGCGTTACTACCAACTGAGCTATGATGTCAGTCTGCGCAACTTGCAAAGATAAGTGGCTATGTCGCGGGCGAGTGCCCGTCTGTGACCCGGGCTGCGGGTTCGATTCCCGCTGCGGGACAAATGTTTTCATGATCTGCAAATATATGTTCCAGGTTTTCTGGTACCATGGTACTCGTAGTTTCTGATACCCACGACATAGGGAATCCTAGTGTGGGGTCAGGACTATGTATGTGATAAAAAAATAGATGCTATTAGCTGCGATAGGCTTTCCACCTGTCAGGTTAAGGAATGTTAATTGTGCAACTTGAATAAGTGGGTATGTTTGGATTTAACATATAATTCTGATCTTAAAAGCGGCGATGGGCTTTCCATCGCAGAAAGAAGATACATGCTAGATATAATGGACTTGCCTCTGACCAGGGGCTGAATAACCGGAATATAAAGGTACCTTTTAATAACGATATGACGTCATACCGATAAATTCCGGTTTTCCCGAATATTTATCTACCGATAAATATAACGGTACCGGAAAATCTGGCTACGCAGTTCATTTCGGTTTATTTCCCTACCGGTACCTAAAACCGAAATAAATAAAGGTTTTCTTTGATGAAACGCCGCCACCCCGCCACCGCGGCGCGACTCCTAGAGAACTAGCCGCGGCTCAAAATTTCGGTACCGAAATCTACCGGTATGAAATAACGGTACCGTAATGCCCTACCGGTATAGCACAATGGTACCGAAATGTTTTAATGGTACCAGTACCTATAACCTCTACCGCTTTGAGTCCCTGCCTCTGACTACCTCCCAAAATGTGCTTACTGAGCATTTTTGTCCGAGGTGATATGATTATGAATAAAATCATTCATAATCTAATTATATTAAGTCATTTATTTATTTTTAAATACCAGGTTCCGCCCACTGCTTTACTCTCGAGGTACCAGGATAAAAAGTTGCCTATATGTTAAAAGCGGTGATGGGTTTGCAACCTGTCACGTATGGAATACTCACTACTGCAAAATGTGGACATGTGCCAATGTTTAGACGTGCCCGGAGTACCCACTTAGGCATTTAAGCATCTTTACAAACTTGGGTATTTATAATATTTGTGAGATTGTTATTTAATTAAGGTTCTACAAATTTAAGAAAAATATAAAATTAACAACAGCTCTCGCTTTTTTATTCTTATGACCGTCTTTTTTTCGCTAATATTTAAGAAATAGAAATAGAAAAATATTTATTTTGCGTCACAAATTAAACAAATGGAACAAATAAAATATTAGCTTAAAACCTAGACACAAAAACGGTCACCACTCAGCTGGTGCCGCATAGCACAGTGGAGCTGCGGCGCTGGTTTTCAGTGGTGCCACAGAGCAATGACGCGGCAACTGCGATACACTCGCATATAATGTTTTTATTTCCTAAACTACTAGGACCTTAGGACTCACCTTGTAGACCGTCTTTCATCATCACCATCTTCCTGCCCTTATCGTCGGCACAACATGTATCCTTCTTCCATTTCCCTCTATCAGTCGTCATCTCAACACTTACTCCTTTCTTCACCATATCCACTTTCACACAGTCCATCCATCTTTTCTTTGGCCTACCTCTACTCCTAGGTACATCCATCCACATAGTTCATAGTTATCTATTCCATAAAACAAGTCATTGTATGCGGAAATTATAAAATACATTTAATTTTTAAATACAATTTTTAGGAGGAGGTAGGGCACAGCGAGATTTTCTCGTTCTGAATTGGAGCAGCCCGCCTGGAGAGGTACTTCCTCCTTACAAATGATCGCAGCCAAATAACATTATTTGTTTCAAATAGTGTTGTGCTCCTGCGATGAGTAAGATTGCCAGAGCTCTTTAGGGGGGGAGGGGGTTCGGGGTCGGCAACGCGTGCGTGATGCCTCTGGTATTGCAAGCGCTCATAGGCTACGGTAGCCGCTTACCAACAGGTGGGCCGTATGCTTTTTTGCCACATCAGTAGTATAAAAAAAAATATACACATCCTACACTAATTAAACCACAATTACATCACTATTATACATTCATATCTAACACTCTTCTTGTCGCATGACATTCTTCCCTCCTCATGACATGCCCATACCAAGCTAACCGATTAGTCCTCAACTTTTCCGTCACTGGCGCCACTTTCAAACTTCTTGTAGACCGTCTTTGTGTTTTTTTAAACAATTGCCTACCCTACATGAGTTCCCTGTCCGGTCGTGTATGGCTCTTCCACGCAACAAAGGCAGGCATCCAATTTGATATTCAGGGCATCGCGTACAATAGCTATTGCCCGTATAAACGGGCACGCGACATTTCCTGCCTCACGACACCACGTCACCACGACATGCCACGAGCCATGTGTACCTATAATCCTACTAATATTATAAATGCGAAAGTTTGTGAGGATGTTTGGATGTTTGTTGCTCAATCACGCCCAAATGGATTTGGTTGAAATTTGGTACAGAGATAGAATATAGTCTGGAATAGCATATAGGCTACTTTTTATGCAGGTACCACGCGAGCGGTGGTCATCTACACATTTTAGGTCAAAAAACAGCTTCACTTAGAATATTTATATATATATTTTTTTATACAACAGAAGTGGCAAACATGCTTACGGCCCACCTGATGGAAAGCGGTTACCGTAGCCTATGAGCGCTTGCAATACCAGAGGCATCACGCACGCGTTGCCGACCCCGAACCCCCTTCCCCCTAAAGAACTCTAGCAACACTACTCACCGCAGGAACACAACACTATTTGAAACAAATAATGTTATTTGGCTGCGATCTTCTGTAAGGCGGAGGTACCTCCCAGGCGGGCTGCTCCAATTAAGAACGAGAAAATCTCGCTGTGACCTACCTCCTCCTGAATTAATTCGCATGGTAAATACCATCGAACACAGAACTTATGGGTAAATACTTTAAACATTTTTTTTTATAATTTGCAAATTATGGTGGCTGTGGAGTTCTTTGCTTTCCTTCAAACCGTAGCAAGTATTTTATAATCTGTAAGTATCAGTAGACTCTGTCCCCGTAGACCGCGTGATACAGACAGACTTATCGATCTATGATAAGTGTTCTAGTACATACCTAGTGTACTTTTGTTAGAGTGGGGATTTCCATTTTCACGCTGAAAGCTTTAGGGTGTTCACGAGTACCTAGGTATTTAGTACTTATTTGTACCTAGGTACCTACTATTAGAAGGCGCGGCGCGTAAGCTACAAAACGAGTCGATGCGTAGGTACTGAACCCTATTGCATTTTCTTAGGGTTAGGTATGCTGAAAAGCAGTGTTTTTAGACATTTCATTACGATCCGTTCACCGTATACTTACTAGTCTTAAAATGTAACAAACATACAATCAGAGTCTACTGTCATATAATAAAGAGTATGGATTAGGTACTTGAAGTTGTGCCTTACGCTGATTAAAACCTACACTACCTTTAATTTTTATACTTAGTTATACTTTTAGGACAAGCCTCATAGCTCAGTTGGTAGTAACTTTGCCTTCTGCGCTTAAGGTCGCGGGTTCGATTCCCGTACTGGACAAACATTTGTGTATTGAACACAGATGTTTGTTCTGTGTCTGGGTGTTCAATATTTATCTATTATGAATATCAGTCTCTGGTGCCCATAGTACAGGCAATGCCTAGTTTGGGATCAGTTGACCTTGTGTGCTATGTCCGGAATATTTATTTATTATTTATTTTTATAGTTTTTTGGCTGGATTGGCCACATAATAGGTTAAAGTAGGCTATAGGGCAAGTCATGCTTGTAACTCATAAACATTAAAATCTGTATTCAAGGATTAAAAGAAAATAAGAACGAGGTTATTGAGTCTTGCCAAAAAAACCTAGATTGAGCTCTAGATTTTTTTGGCAAGACTGCTAAGAATTTCTCTGACTAACATATTAACTTTACTGTAATCTAATGTGCCGCATCAAGACGAAAGTCTACAATCAGTGCGTGTTGCCAGTGATGACATATGGCACTGAGACTTGGTCGCTAACTATTGGCCTCATACACAAGCTCAAAGTCGCTCAACGGGCTATGGAGAGAGCTATGCTCGGAGTTTCGCTGCGTGATAGAATCCGAAATGAGGAAATTCGTAGAAGAACCAAGGTCACCGATATAGCTTTCAGAATTAGCAGGTTGAAGTGGCAGTGGGCCGGCCATATAGCTCGCAGAACCGATAACCGTTGGGGAATAAAGGTTCTCGAGTGGCGACCACGAACCGGACGACGCAGTGTTGGAAGGCCCCCCACCCGATGGACCGACGACATTGTGAGGGTTGCGGGAAGTCGGTGGATGGAGAAGGCTCAAGACCGTTCGTCGTGGCACTCTTTGGGGGAGGCCTATGTTCAGCAGTGGACTTCATCAGGCTGATGATGATGATGATGAATGTGCCGCATGCGGTGGTGGTCTATTTCTTCCCGTGGATGTGGTAAGAGGTGAATAAGGGAAGAAAGGTAGGGAACGGGCAGCAGCGTCCCCCATAGCGTCCATAAAGATAGCTCTAACTACGTTCGCCAACCCGCATGCCCAGCGTGGCGAGTATGGGCAAATCCCCCGAAATGTTTCGGGACATCTAAGGGGGCCCGTGTTCAGCAGTGGATACTACGGCTGAAATGATGATGATGATAAATAAATAACAGCCAACAGTCACATACATAGTCCTGATCCCCACACTAGGATTCCCTGTGTCGTGGGAACCATGGTATTACAACACACAGAACCGGAATAATTATAATAATAAATAAATATTTCGGACATATTCTCACGGTCAACTGATCCCAAACTAGGCATAGCCTGTACTATGGGTACCAGAGACTGATATACATAATAGATATATATTTAACACCCAGACACAGAACATCCCGCACTGGACAAACATTTGTGACTAACACAGATGTTTAGTCACAAATGTTTGTCCAGTGCGGGAATCGAACCCGCGACCTCTAGCGCAGAAGGCAGAGTTACTACCAACTGAGCTATGAGGCCAGTCAAGCAAATATGCAAATATTTATCCCGCGGGATTCGAACCCGCACCAATTGCGACTCAGACCCACCGAGGTCGTCATGATGAATTTGATGATTTAAAAAAAATAGGCACTGCTTTCTAAAATATAAAAATAACCATTAATCAAACCCTTATCTGCCATATTCCACAAAAACATCCCGACATTCGAGCCATTTTTCACCAAAAATCTCGTTTATTTATCCATCTTTCACCAAATTTTGGCGCACGACACCCCCTTGCCTTGTCCCATCACGCATGCGCGCCTCAGCCCTTGTCGCAGTACAACTAGCCAGTCAGCTGTCAAGGGTCGACTTGGCCGCTGTATTTTGGGTTATTTTAGACCCCGCCAGTGATTTCGGGTTAAATTATAAGATAAAAGTACCCAATTTTAGTGTTGTTTTTATGTGTTGGTGTTATCGCTGAAGTAATTTGGCTAGAAAAGTGTTAGTGATGTGGTTTTGCAGACGAATAGGTTAGGAATTAGGATTATATTCTTCTGCATCGGTAAGTGGATAGGTTATGTCTATTCATTGGGTTGAAAACCTATATTCAGCAAAATATATCAGGCAATCTTTTGTCTCAAAAAATAATCTTGAAGGGTCACCCCCTTAAAGATTTAATTCAATAGCTGTTGAAAGTTAGTGTTTAATAATTTTTGCAAAAACATCCCTAAATAGAGCAAATAAATTTATGAGGTACCTACTAGCTTTCATGTAAATGCGGACGAAGTCGCGGGTAAAAGCTAGTTGAACTATAATTGAAATACAATTAAAGCGGCGATGGGCTTGCAATCTATCACGTATGGAATATTCATTACTGTAAAATGTTTGCATGTGCCAAATGTTCGGAAATGCCTCTGACTACCCCCCTTAGACATTTTCAAGCATCTGATCGCCTATATATCGCCTATATATATTCCGGACATATTCACACGGTCAACTGATCCCAAACTAGGCATAGCCTGTACTATGGGTACCAGAGACTGATATACATAATAGATATAGGTATATTTAACACCCAGACACAGAACAAACATCTGTGTTAGTCACAAATGTTTGTCCAGTGCGGGAATCGAACCCGCGACCTCTAGCGCAGAAGGCAGAGTTACTACCAACTGAGCTATGAGGCCAGTCAAAATTTCTTATTTATTCTTGGAGATAAAAGTGAGCAATGAGCAAGGACAGCACTGGTGGAGTGGTGGTAGTTTTAGCCTTCCGCTCCATAGGTCGTGCGTTCGATTTCCAGTCGCGCACCAATGGATTTTCCATTCAAAATATTAATGTGCGCATACTCTCTCTCAAACGGTGAAGGAAAACATCGTGAAGAAACTGGCATGTCCTAGCTAGATCTAAAAATTCGAGGACATGTGCTCGAAAGGAGCTTAAAAGTCTGGCCTCATAGCTCAGTTGGTAGTAACTCTGCCTTCTGTGCTAAAGGTCGCGGGTTCAATTCCCGCCACTGGACAAACATTTGTTACTAACACAGATGTTTGTTCTGTGTCTGGGTGTTAAATATATATCTATTATGCATATCAGTCTCTGGTACCCATAGTACAGGCTATGCCTAGTTTGGGATCAGTTGACCGTGTGTGATATGTCAGGAATATTTAAAATAAATAATAAAAATTAAAAAAAAAGAGGCGCACTGTAATCCTTTCACTAAGTTCACTGATTCTTTCATCGACACGGTTTTTCAGGGCCACCATACCTCAACCTGGTCACTGACCTAATACAGGATGACCAAGAAAGAATCAGTGACACAACAAGCCAGCAAGGTGATAAAAGTCGTGAGCCCAAGTAGGTATTTCTATTTATCTTATTTGGCCCAGCGAATTAGCATTGCCATCCAGCGTGGCAATTCCGCCAGCGTCTTGGGAACGCTTCCGACTGGTAGTGATCTGGATCAGTTGAGCTATCTATAGATCGTTTGTAACGGTCTTTAGATGGCTCAACTGTTTCTTGTGTATTTTGTAAATATTAACTTGTATTAGTTTTAAGTTTCTTTCTGTAAATAAAGTTTATTCTTATTTGAACGTTAATTGAAAACGGTTTTAGAAAACAATAAAGTGTGAAGGTGTGATTTATTCGATCGGGTTCCGTGCATTATATACAAGTTTTTGTTAATAACTCACAAGTTTTTTAATGCTAAGTTGGTCCGCGGGCGGACCGGCACGTTCCATAACAAAGGATTGGGGTTCCTTGTCTACAGGATTCTTTCTAAAAGACCATCCTTAAACACTTTAAATGCTTCAAGGCTTGGTCGCGAGGAACAGGCGTAGCTTCACCTAGCTTCTCAGACGTTTCAAAGTGATCTTAGTGATTTTATTGATAAACGCCTTTGATTTTGACTTTAATACAAAACTAATACTTAGATAAAACGAACTGAACGACGCGACACAGCGCAGGAAAAACCGATTAGGTACATTTTGAAAGGAAAATATGCACTCTTTTATATAAATGTATATAAGTGTTTAAGGAGGTAGGGCACAGCGATGCTTTCTCGTTCTGAATTGGAGCAGCCCGCCTGGGAGGTACCCCCGCCTTACAGAAGATCGCAGCCAAATAACATTATTTGTTTCAAATAGTGTTGTGTTCCTGCGATGAGTAAGGTTGCCAGAGCTCTTTAGGGGGGAGGGGGTTCGGGGTCGGCATCGCGTTCGTTCAACGTGTTCTGGTATTGCATGCGCTCATAGGCTACGGTAACCGCTTACCAACAGGTGGGCCATATGCTTGTTTGCCACCTTAGTTGTATAAAAAAAATATAATAATAATGTCGTGCAGTGGACTTCTTCTGGTTGATGATGATAAGACACAATCAATTATATACGACATTTTAATTAATAATAATAAAAATATCGTAAATCAATGCATGCAAAGTATCGTAATTTGAATGCTGTTCTTGTGTATTTCGTAAAACAGTTGTAAATAATAACATTTATTAGTTGTTATTTAATTTCAGTAAATAAATGTAAATCAATCTGCATTAAATAAAAATCTTCTCAAACAGATTTCATTTTATTTTTCTACGGAACCCCTGCTTTTAATTCCGACTCTTCCTTACCGTCTGCGCAGGTAGTCGTATTTTGGCGCCCACCCACGCTCTAACCTTTATAGGGCCATTGTTAACACGACCAAACCGTATTAAACGTCCAAAAATGGTGAAAAAAAGGATTATTGATTTATTTTTCTATAATTTACGTTGTTAGTTAATATATTATGAGCCAACTTGTTACAGAAAAGAACTGATTGGATTTTGTTTGTTACTAGCTTCCGCCTTTTTTTTTTTTTTTTTTTTAAAGGTCTTTATTGAACATACGATTTGTACAGAAGTATTATATCTAAACACAGTTTAGTACGATACAGCTTATTTTTAAATAAATATAACTCGGCAGGCTTAGGCGCCTATAAGAGCTTTTTGAAAAAATTATAATATTTTGAATATTTGAACTTGGTAGATCATAAATTAATTGATAAAGACTTAGTAATCTCTAGGACTAAGCGGTGAATAAATATGAGCACTTTGTATAGCGCGCATTTTTAAAGTGATGAGTAATTTTTTTTTTTTTTTTTTTAAGCTTTCACCACCCTACAACATATTGCATAAGGCTCACTATAGTAACACATCTTGGTATGAAGCACCTTAAAGCCATTCGTTAACGTTCGTTAATTATTATTATCATTATTAAGCGAGCGAAGCCGCAGGCGGAAGCTGCGGCTACCTACATAAAAAGTAGCCTATATGCTATTCCAGACTATAATCTATCTCTGTACTGTTAAATCCCCCCCCCCATCTTTGCCCTCCCTTAGGCAACACTGAAAAACAGCGTCTGGTTTTCGGAATAGACACAAAGCTGAGTTGTTGCCTTTTCAACAAGCAGGCAAATTATCTTAGTCCTTTTTATTTGGTAGTAGGTAGGTACCTATTTGTTAATTTTATTTTTTATTTTTATTATGTTCTAATAACCTGTGTACCTATTTTAAAATATTATTTTTAGTCTGCGTTAAAAAAAAATATTTTCTTTCTTCTGTACCAAATTTCATCCAAATCCGTTCGGCCGTTTGGGCGTGATTAAACAAAAAACATCCTCACAAACTTTCGCATTTATAATATTAGTAGGATTTTTGTGTCTTAACCAGAACAAGCAGCAGAACTCGTTGACGAGTGCTCAGCTGAGATAGTTGTGGCAAAAAAATGCAAAAAGTCCCCGCGACCCTGCCAGGATTCGAACCTGGAATCTTCTGATCCGTAGTCAGACGCGTTATCCATTGCGCCACAGGGCCTGTGCCAGCGTGGCTGAAATTACCGAAATAACCGCTAGACCGTCTGCGTTCGATAGATTTTCATTTAGTTCTGATGTTGTGGAAAAGTGGCGGCCATTTTATTGAATTGAATTTTATAATGTGTTATGGTTGTATTTACTGATTGTAAAATAAACGTTTTTCTATTTTATTATATTCTTAGTCCAATTGTTTCCTTTAAAAACTTTCCTTGTCCAATTTTCAAGCGCCCAAAGTCTGCTTGTTCAGGGGTTAGGCAGAGCGATTATCTTTTAGCGTGACTTACTTGTCATTGACACGCTAGAAGAAGTGGTTACCACTTACCAACCAACAAGAGGGCCATCTGCCACTAAAAGTGAAAAAAAATCCTCACGTTTCAAGCTCACCTATTGACTGGACTAAGGCTACATTTCGTGACTCGCAGTCAGTAAACCTTGAAATGGAAAGTGGGGGGTTGGGCGGGCGGCGCCGGTGTGCTGCAGGGCGGGACACGCGACCGTCTGGTTTCCATAATGGCAGTCGATTCTCGGAACAATTTATTTCTAGCTGTAGGTACCTATTTAGGTGGCAGGAATTGGATTAGGGGGGATAGTAAAAAATATAACAGTACAGTCACATACATAGTCCTGACCCCACACTAGGATTCTCTGTGTCGTGGGTATCAGAAACTACGAGTACCATGGTACCACACTACAGATCCAGAAAAATAGGTATTTGCAGATCACGCAAACATTTGTCGCGCAGCGGGAATCGAGCCCGCAACCCTTGCGCCTCAGCCGGGACAGATTATCACATTTTATTTAAATAGGTACCTACATGTGTACCTAATTTTTACAATGCGCACGAAAGAAGCCTCTAAGAGGCGCACTTTAATCTTTTTATTAAACCGATTCTGTCACTGACCGACGATCATAGGCCATTTTCAGGGCCGCCTCAACCTGGTCAGTGACCTAATATAGGATAACCAAGAAAGAATCAGTGACACGACAACCTTCATTTACTTACACGTAGAAATTTAAAAACCTTTAGTTTGGGATTAGCTGTAAGTAATACAGATTGCCGTGGTGGCCCCGGCTGAAGAATAGGCCCCTCCATATCTATCCCCGCACTGGACAAACATTTGTGTGATGAACACAGATGTTTGTTCTGTGTCTGGGTGTTAAATATGTATCTATTATGTTTATCAGTCTCTGGTACCCATAGTACAGGCTATGCCTAGTTTGTGATCAGTTGACCCTGTGTGATATGTCCGGAATATTTATTATTATTTATTATTATTATTATTACCTATCCGCGGATGTCGTAAGAGGCGACTAAGGGAAAAAAGCTAGGGGATGGGCAGCAGCGTCCCTCATTTTAACAACGATAGCTCTAACTGCGCTCGCCAACCCGCATGCCCAGCGGGGTGAGTATGGGCAAATCCCCCCACATGATAAGGAATTTACACTTTCTGTGGGGAAGGCCATGTTCAGCAGTGAACGTCGAACGGCTGAAATGATGATGATGAATACAGATTCGTGAAGGTTCCTGGGCCAAAGCCCGCGATATGAAAGTGCCTTTATAATTGTTTTACTTAGCTAGGCGGTCTTTACGCTCAGAGAGAATTCATCCATGCATCTTACAAAGCAATTCGTAGGTATCAATCAATAAAGGCATTTAATCCAAACTGCATTCATAAGTGCATATCCGCTGCGCCCCTCTTTTCTAGTGATGTGACAGTGACGCCTTTATTATCGATATCGATAAAGGCCTTGACATTCAAAACGATAAATCGATAAGATAAAAAAGGCTAAAGAATATATTCGTAGAGATAATAACTGTTGAATTGGATATTCATGGTTTGTGTAGCAAATATTTTTCTGTGGTAACAGGTCATTTTGCTATCTTATCAGAAGAGGCGTTGCATTATTACTGTTTATTAATGATTGAACAAAAGCGTCGTAAAGTCTTCTGTGTTACTTTTGATAAAGTACTGCCGACAAAACAGTTTACATCTATCAATCTTTTTCAGACATTAGATCGGGCGTGTAGTTATGAAACTCGTTTAATCAATTATTGCCGTATTTCATTGCTTCATTAATTTATATTATTGATATTTAATTGATTTATAAATTCATAGTAGTTAAAGGAGCTATTCTATGCTTACTGAATCCTTTTGCCAGACTGATTTTTTTCTCCATCTGCACTAAAACCCTTTTCCCACCCACGATATATTGTTTTTGATCACGCTGTACGGATTGCCGTACAAAATTGCATACCAAAAGTTCTACCATTGGGTAGATCCAGTTGCTGTCTCACGATAATAAATATAATTGTTTTAATTTCAATTCTTTGTTGTCATTATTGTATTAGGTTAGTGGCCAAGTTATATGGTGCTCTGAAAAGGGCCTATGCCCGCCGCCAGTGAAAGAATCAGTGTAGTGAAATGATTAAAGTGCATCTCTTAGCGGTTCCTTTAGTGCACACATTTAAAAAAAGCTTTAGCGCAGTGTGTTTTATCGACCATCAACTTTATCGATAAAACTCCCATCAAATGCAACGGGAAACGCATAATTCATTTGAATTGGCCGCTACGGGTCAGCTATTGAACCATAGCACTGCAATGCATTTGCGTACTAACTGTTAGTTGAACTGGACTGTAGGGAAATAGCCTATTATCGAATCACAAGTACTTGGGGACTCACAAGTAGGTACTGGGCCCTGTAATGTTTCTTCTGTAGCACTTATTGTTATTCCTTCTTGTGCATGGGAAGAAAAATTACTGGTTTGAATAGCGTTGTTTAATGAAGAGTTCTTTATTAAGTTAATAGAATTCTAGTTAAAAAAGGTCTACAGCTGTTAAAATACTTAGGTTTGATATGAATCAGAGGCTAACCCTGGTCACAATATTTTAAAGCCGTGCGAAGGCCTCTGAAGAATGTTTTTGACTCAACGACTTCTATAGCATCGGCGATGAGCATTACATAATATATTATTTAATATTAAAATCAAAAGAGCTGACCGCTGTTGGTCCTCTTGATCATGTATCCCCGTCTTGACTCCTCTAAGCGTTTCTGTGAACCAAATTCTGATCATATTAGTGTTTTTTATGGGTATTCTTTAATATTATAATTATTTTTTACCTACTTTGTTAGGTTAGCTCTCAACCTTAGCCACGAGATGGCTAGATAACTATACCAGTGCCAACTTGATATGGGGATAGACTATAGGTGGGTCATCAAGGGTGTGGGGCATTGTCTTTCAGCTCGTCATTTCCTTGGCCTATGTGCTATTTGGCACGTACACACTGAATCGCCAAAATAACCGATAACACTAATCGTACAGCGTTTACAACTTATTTTTCGATGGTGAATTATCGCGATAACGCTGATTGGCAGAGGAAAACATAAGAATTGATGAGATTACCGACTTGAAATAAATCTAATAAAGAGTACTCGTAGTATTCTTATCCGGTGGAAGAAATCATGAGGAAACTGGCATATCCTAACTATAAGTAACTTTGAAGATATGTGACGTCATGTGTACGAATGGAGTCTCTGTGATTCGCACAATCCTTTAACCCCACCGGTTCTTTTTAACCAACAGTTACTGGCTTTGTCCAGGGCCACCAGAAGGACAATCTGGTCACTGCTCTATTGTGGATTGACAAAGAAAGAACCAGTAGGACAAGCAGAAAAATGCAAACATCGACCGTGACATTTCCTAATAAGTTCAAATAAATATAAACTATTTCAAGTATACTGGAGTTTTCTGAAGCGTTAAAAGTTAAAAAAATCCTCCTCAAAGCCCTTAAAAATTTAAAATAAACAAAATGAATAAGTTGCTCTGCACGTGCACATGATAAAATATCTTGTTCATCAGTGTGTAATGTTTTATTGGTTTTATGATATAACGTTACTGTGCCTGCTCGAAGGGATGCGGCTATATTAAGCCAAGTTCATTAACGCCGCTTTTATTAGAGCTAGGGATTGGAATTTATCGAGTAATTTTAAACATTATTATAAAGAAAAAATGTTTTCCAAACTTAACGCAACATTTTATAACAAAAATTGAAAGACTTTATCCTTTGTACTGTGTAGTAAATGAATTTGATGTGTTTTTTTATAAAACGTGATAAGTTTACTTCATCATATTTATCAAGATTCAGCTAGAGCAATTTATAAAGACTGACCTAGTTAATCTTTAACTTTTAAAAAGCAATTTGTTTTGGCATTTACAATATAATAAGTAAATTGCTATGTACTTTCTTGCATACCGACACGTTTATTAAAAAGTAGTTAATACAACGTCCTCTAAAGCAATTTATTAAGACCGGATCCGGAAACGATACAGGAAGAAAAGTGTTGAAACAATTTTAATCAATGTTAATTACATACGACTTGAGTGACACGGGCAAACGAAGCCAATATGATTTGTTGAGTTTGTCGCATTGGTGTGTAATTTACAAATCTTTAGTTTTTTCAAATTTTACACGATAACCCAACGACATTGTTTTTTAATTTAAAATTTTGGTATTTTTTTAATGATTGTAATCCTACTATACTAAATAAAACATTTGCATGCTTGTGTAGCAAAAACATGTGCGCCCGCTTACTGCATAAGAACAGCGATTATATTCAACTACCATGTTTTAGCAAATAAACTTATTTCATTTCATTTCATTTCAGTTCTACTAAAATCCAATCTGAAATAATATTAATAAATTCAAAGACAACAATGTCAACAATTCAAAATTTCCATAAAATATTTTTATCTTATGGTAAATAATTTGTAGTAATCCCGTTTTTTTTCTAATGGCGTATTTTATTAGGACTTTGGTCACGTTTATTGTAAAATTAAGTTTGCCTACATTTTGTGTTAGGTATCTATAAAAAGGATATTTGAAAATTATCCGTTTATCATGTACAAAGTTAGAGATGGGAATAGTGTCATAATCGTTATCAAATCGAGACACCTTCACTTTCACGTTCTTACAAACGTTGATAAACGTTTTATACATACGTAAATCCATTTAAGAATTTTATATGATAAAAAAAGGTTAAATCTATACGAGATAGCAAAATTACCTTAGGTGTGTAAGTAGGTAGTTATTGTTTTACAGCGTTATTTAAAGACAGCTATTATTTTTTCAATTAAGGCTCTTGTAAAGAAGCTTTATCATTTTAATTAATACAAAAAAAAGCTACAAATTGCTTAAAACCTTAAAAAAGAAGAATTTTAATCAAGATTCTTATCGAACCAATTTTGTCGTCAAGATTTAAATAAATCGATTGAAATTGATAAGGGAGCTACCTCGTACGAAAACGAGTCTTATTCAAGCTCATGATTTCAGTCGCATTTTAATAAATAAGTTACTTTTTAAGTTGGAAGTTTGACTTAATCTCTACAATCTACATACATATGAGTATATTTATCTTTTATAAGTATTTAATAAACTTGCAGCATATTTTACTGAATTAAAAAACTATATCTACTTACAGTTGGGATTGCCGTTTTAGCTAAGTGAGGTAGGCATGTGCCAAAGTGAATACTTGGACTCAGGAGTGCCTTAAGGACTTAGCATCTGGAGATCTGGAGAAGGGGAGGTTAATTTGAAACGAACGGGAGCTTCACTTTTTATTTTTATTAAGATCATAACAAACGTTTGTAACTTTGGCAATATAATTTGAATTCATTGTGTCATTTTGTGAACTAGTTATTGCGATGACATTTCATCATAGCTTAGATCGATCATAGCAAAGGGCGTTTGTAGTGACATTCCGATTGCGCATGCGCTGATGTTTCTATCGTATTTAATGACAGGTGGTTTTGGTACAGCCAGCGGCGATGAGTGGTTATAAAAATTAATTGAATTTGTCTATTAAATCAGATTATGTACCTACCTACCATTATGTAATTGCATAGGTCAGTATGTTTTCAAAACAATTTAATAAATTCCTATATCGTGCCCAAGTATGTATGTAATTGTGCACGAAATGAGTCTCTAAGAGGCGCACTTTAATCGTTTCACTACACTGATTATTTCACCGATGGTCATAGGCCCTTTTCAGGGCCACCTCACCTCAATCTGGTCACTGATCTGAATGAATCAGTGACACAACAAGCAAGCAAGAAAGTATGTTTTACGCACCTACCGTTATATTTATATAACCATCAAAAATTGAGATCTCTCGTTATATTAGCGTCCACGTTGCAAATAAACAAAAGTAAATAATAAAGTATGGAAAAATAAAACCCTTATTATCAAATCTTTAGAATAGGCCCCTCCATATCTCTATCTCCATATGTCGTAAGAGGCGACTAAGGGAAAAAAGCTAGGGGATGGGCAGCAGCGTCCCTCATTTTAACAACGATAGCTCTAACTGCGGTCGCCAACCCGCATGCCCAGCGTGGTGAGTATGGGCAAATCCCCCCACATGTTAAGTAATTTGCTCTGTCTGTGGGGGAGGCCATGTTCAGCAGTGAACGTCGTACGGCTGAAATGATGATGATGATTATCAAATAATCCATAATTGCATCCGCTCGCTACTAGCAGAAACGAGTCTAAAATAATATTTTTAAATAATAATATTCATATTTCATCGATAACTTTCTCCGTAGCACATCCCTATACCAATATTGACTCGGGATGCGGGCGTCTCGACGTAGATGAATCACAAGCTAAGTTAACTGTGTGCATCTGGCTTTATCTGGATTGTGTGGCGTCTCCGCGGAAGTATGATGTAAACAAAACCATAAAGGAACCCCAGCAGCAATAGTGGGGTGGTGTTGGTAGCCCCGCCTTCCGATCCACAGGTCGTGTCTTCGAATCCAGTTTGTGCACAAATAAATTTTACATTCGGAAAATTTATGTGCGCTATACTAGCAAGTGCTATCATCATCATCATTTCAGCCGTACGACGTCCACTGCTGCACATGGCCTCCCCCACAGAGCAAATTTCATATCATGTGGGGGGATTTGCCCATACTCACCACGCTGGGCATGCGGGTTGGCGAGCGCAGTTAGAGCTATCGTTGTTAAAATAAGGGAACGCTGCTGCCCATCCCCTAGCTTTTTTTCCCTTAGTCGCCTCTTACGACATCCGCGTATAGGTAGATATGGAGGGGCCTATTCTTCAGCCGGGGCCACCACGGCCAAGTGGTGAGACAGCAAGTGCTATACTAGTTAGAAACCGGCGTGTTCTAGAACCTAAAAATTCGAGGACATGTGACATGTGCACGAAAGGAGCCTCTAAGGGGCGCACTTTAATCCTTTCACTACACTGATTATTTCACCGACCGTCATAGGCCCTTTTCAGGGCCACCATACCTCAACGTACTTAAAACTTTAATTAAAACATCATTGCTTGCGTATACTCAGTAGGTGGTCTCTATATAAGCACATGTCCAAGATTATTTATTATTCTACTTTGTACTTGAAATAGAGCACATTCCTTTAACATACACAAGCTAAACTTAACCTTATTGCTAAAGGATAAGATCGTGTTTCAGTGCTGATTGGAACGGAAATCTGGTTCTTTGTGGTTCCGTAGAGGAAATGGCGCAAATAGATGCAGTCATAAAGTTAAGGTAAACAGTCCTGTTTTGGTCCTCCGGGGGGGTTTGTAACTAGTTAGGGCGGATTCCACTGATCGCGATTAGTTCAAGCTAAACTCAGTTTCTCGTTAAACTGAGTTCAGAGCTCGAGTTTGCATTTCACCAAACAAAGTGAACGAAGTTCAAGCTAAACGGAGTTTAACTTCTGAGTACTATTGGAGTGGTAGTGGCCCCGCCTTCCAATCGTACATAATATTATGTTCGGTGCAGCTTTATGCTGAGACGGGACCCATTTGCCTCACACAACGCATACTACTTAGCCTACCACTTAGCCACCTACCTACCTACCTTTTTATGTTTTCCTACTGCGTTGTGTATTACCTACATATACAGTATTTTTCTATGTACCCACCTACCTACTGCACCTACCTGCATTGTGGGTCAAATAAACAAATTTTCTTTCTTTCTTTCTTTCAATCCACAGGTCGAGGGTTCGAACCCGGTCGTGCATCAATGGATTTTCCATTCGGAAAATGTATGTGAGCTATAATTACTTGTGCTTTCAAACGGTGAAGGAAAACATCGTGTGGAAACCGGCATATCCTAGAACCTAAAAATTCGAAGACATGACATATCGACTGGCCTCATAGCTCAGTTGGTAGTAACTCTGCCTTCTGCGCTAGAGGTCGCGGGTTAGATTCCCGCACTGGACAAACATTTGTGACTAACACAGATGTTTGTTCTGTGTCTGGGTGTTAAATATATATCTATTATGTATATCAGTCTCTGGTACCCATAGTACAGGCTATGCCTAGTTTGGGATCAGTTGACCGTGTGTGATATGTCCGGAATATTTATATTTATATGAAATGTGCACGAAAGTAGCCTCTAAGAGGCGCACTTTAATCCTTTCACTAGGGACTCCTTGAGGGAACTTTTTAAAGAAATTAACATTTTAACTGTAACTTCACAATATATTTACGAAAACTTATTGTACACACATAAGCACATGGCTAGCTTTAAGAAAAAAAGTGATGTGCATAGTATTAACACAAGAAACAAAAATAAATTGTGCATTCCAAAATTTAGATTACAAAAAGTAAATGGGTCTTTTATGGGGAATATGGTAAGATTTTATAATAAACTTCCGGTAAACGCGACGCAACTTCCTATTAGAAGATTTAAAGTGTACATAAAGAATAATCTTATTAAGAAAGCGTACTATAAACTAAATGATTATTTAAATGATAAAACCGCATGGCCTGAAGTCGCTCTGCCCCTCGACAGCTAAAATGCCATTTTGCAGTGTCTTTACAGTTTTTGCTTGCATCATATTTTAAGTATTATTTAATTATATAAGCATTAGGTACATATTTCATCAAGTGTAGCGTGTGCTGCCCTTAGATCATTTGTTGAAGCTCACATTTGTCTTCATTTTTTTCACATTTTTATAAGCTCTTATTTACTAAGGATTATAATTAGATTACTTTTCTCTTGAGCCTCACCTAGTTCGATCGGCACCACACTGAAGCTTTAAATTCCATTTTGTGAAAAAGGATCATCGAAAAAAATGATAGGCACCAAGCCGTGTTTGTTGCCTGATTCTTCTAGGCTTGGTCGCGAGGAACAGGCATAGCTTCACCTAGTTTCTAAGACGTTTCTAAGTGATCCTAGTGATTTTATTGAAATAAATGCCTTTTGACTTTGACTTTGACTTTGACTACACTGATTCTTTCACTGGTTAGTATTTTGGCAAATTATAAATTGTTTTCGGCCCGGTTCGTCGCCATTCGAGAACCTTTATTCCCCAACGTTTGTCAGTTCTGCCAGCTATATGGCCTGCCCACTGCTACTTCAAATTGCTAATTCTGAGAGCTATGTCGGTTGGTTCTTCTACGGATTTCCTCATTTCGGATCGACAACACTCTTTTGCTTCATTGAGTAATCTCTCATCACCTGTTTATTTTGCTTCATAAAATAGTTATAAAACTACATAATTTCGTCAGACAAGCCATTCATGAACATAAAAGCTAAAAACATAAACACAACCATAAACAGAGTTCCGTATGAGGATATAGGGTTCTGCCTTTTCGGAGCTTTTAAAGCATACAATTTTAGGGTTGTCTAAACTTCAAACTTCAAAATTCAAACTCCAAATTCATTTATTCAGAACAAAGTACACAGGGAAACATGTGACAGATTGAACGATGCCTAAAGATAGACTCCAAAAATTATAAGAACTGAGTATCAGCCTCAACGCCCTCCTCATTGACACAACATAGTTCTGTATGTTTATGAGATGAAGTAACATAATTATGTTGTCTAAAAATTAATTAGTTTTTTTTAATTCTATCTAAAAAGTTTTTAGTGAAAACTGCTCTATATACATACTTCTTTAGTTTTGTTAGATTTGTACACCCAATGGAACTGACGATGCTAAGAAGCTTCGCTAGATCCAACAGTGATAGGTACTTGCAGCCGAGTTATATGTATTAAGTAAGTAAGTACCTAATCACTAGGACCGTCAATTGAACTGTCCAATTTACTAGTGATATAATTAAATAACTGCCAAAATGATTAAAATTCACATTTTCCTCGCAATTTTCTACCTTCGTCAATTTGACTAAAATTTCAGTGAAATCTGCTCTACCTTTTTATTAGATTCACCTAAAGATGACTAGAGGTATGAATTTATTAAACCCTCGTCAATCTTCCTCCATTGGGAAATTATAACATTTTGATCATAAAGTCATCTGCAATGTCTTCTACTCAGAAACGTGGGTTTGGTGAATTTGGCTTGCGCTATTTTGATATCTAGATACATTTTTAACGATACGCACATGATGGAATATAAAAAATCTATTATTTTAGTGCCTTTGACCTACGCACGGCTCGTAATTGGTCTTTGATAATATGTAAACAGTAGGAAGGAATAGTTTTGGTACGGAACTCGGCTTGGGCCGTTGCCAGAGGTTTATTGAGAAGGGCATCACCCTGAAGGGGTCGAAACGCATGAACGGGACGTCGTCATCGACCCCGTCGACGGGGTGGGTGTGTGGACTGTATGTTCTGTTTTAAGGGGATGATTACTTCATCTGGATCTCCAAGAACAGGTCCTGGTCTACGATAGGATCGAGTAAAACAAACAACACACTTTCGCATTTATAAAATTAGTTAGGATTGGTGTGACAGCCCTGCCCCAGTGTCGTATTACGTAACGTACACGCCACAGATGGCGCTATTTCGGTGCATTAGATGCAGGCTGCATGTCACTTCTCGGAATCTTTATCTATACATAACGATATTCATACTCACTGACTAACTGACTTCACGAAATCTCAAAAACTAAAGGGCCTAGAAACTTGAAAAGAGACGTTTCATCAATATATGGAGCCTGGGCCTGCACTGTGTACACTACTCTAAAATATGGCTTAGCAATAAAGTAAACGTATTTAATTGGTTATTTTATTTAAATTGACTTCGTTCTAAGGTACATTAAGATTTTCTTCGACAAAGAGAGCAACACACAGCGCTACAAAAATATGGCGGATGGACGTGCGTGAAATGTCAATTTGACAACCTATATTTATCTGACAAAACAAAAACATCAAATGACATGAAACCAACATGGCGGCCTTCAAATAGTGTTCTCATAGTAAAAACTTACCAGAAGAACTATTCTTGTACCATCGCATTTGTCTTCAAATTAATTAAAATATATTTTTCTTGTAATCTCCTATTTTTTCCTAATTTTTCTATGTAGTGTACATGGACCAGGCCCAGAATGAAATGGCTCCTTTGGCATGGATGTTCCTCATGCGACATAGACACTTGCTAAGAATGTATTTTGCAAATATAACCCCTAATAGGGTGTAATGGGTATGGACGGTTGTATGAAATTCTTATGATTTAGTCTTGATTGCTTATCGCCTCACTGATTCCTTTTTGGTCATCCTATGTTAAGTCAGTGAGCTGGTTGAGGTATGGTGGTCCTCAAAAGGGCCTATGACCGTCAGTGAAAGAATCAGTGTAGTGAAAGGATTAGAGGCTCAATTTATACACTGTAACATGTCTTCAAATTTTTAAGATCTAAGACATACCTACCAGTTTATGTGTGTCCTCACGATCGATGTGTTCCTTCACAGAAACTCTCCGAATGAAAATTTGTGCATGACCGGTATTCAAACCCACGACCAGTGGATCGAAAAGTGGGGCCACTACAACAACTCCACCAGTGCTCCGCTAGTATTTAGAAGAAGTCTTTCTCTGTAGGTACTCCTTACTTTAATGTTTTTGTTCTCCGTATTATTTATTTCCATGATTGGCCATGACAGGGGGCGGGACCTTGGACGCTTCACGGTGACAATGAAAGGGCGGGTCACGGAAATGATTTTAACAGCTGAGTGAAGGGGCTTGAACCTGATGAATGATGCATGACGTATTGGGCAGTGGAGTCTTCCGTTTCTTAGCGTGGGTTTGAATTTCGGCCTCGCACTGTTTTAATTCCATTATTTATTACATACTAACATCCGCCCGCGGCTTCGCTAACGTGGTAACTACATTTTTTTTTTATACAACAGAGGTGGCAAACTATCTTACGGCCCACCTGATGGTAAGCGGTTACCGTAGCCTATGAGCGCTTGCAATACCAGAGGCATCACGCACGCGTTGCCGACCCCGAACCCCCTTCCCCTCTAAAGAGCTCTGGCAACCTTACTCACCGCAGGAACACAACACTATTTGAAACAAATAATGTTATTTGGCTGCGATCTTCTGTAAGGCGGAGGTACCTCCCAGGCGGGCTGCTCCAATTCAGAACGAGAAAATCTCGCTGTGCCCTACCTCCGCTTGTAGCCTATATGCTATTCCAGACTCTGTACCAAATTTCATCCAAATCCGTTCGGCCGTTTAGCGTGATTGAACCACAAACATCCAAACATCTTCACAAACTTTCTTATTCATAATAATTAGGATAGGATAGTAGGATATGATTAGAGGTTTTGTACTTAATTTGTTTTTTGATGATGTATTTTTACGAAGAATACTTGATGGAAAATGCCCTAACGTAATTTTCCAAGTTATGAAATAGGTAATTAACATAATTAGCGACAATATTCAGATTAGATCTGAATATTAAAGCCCAGTTTCCTGGGAGAAGCGCCTCAAGAATAAAGATGAACAGGTGGACGCAAGGTGTGATTGAGTAATGATCTAATAAATTACATTTTAGACGACGACCTAGGTGCCGTAGCAGTTTCGATTCCCGCTGCGGGACAAATTTGCATGATAGATAGATAGATAGATAGATAGATAAATCATTTATTCGACACACACAAATACAGCACAGACAGAGATAAAAACAATCGGAAGAAACAACAGTAGGTTACAATCACTATAGACAAACAGCTTAGGCACTTAGTAGGTAGGTAGGCTAACAGTGAACTTAAAAACAAAAAAGAAAAAACATTAATAAACTACACATTAACAGAAAAGAAAAAACAGAAAAGAAAGCAGGCGCCTAACCCACCTATAAAGTGGGTGCCAACTGGTAATACCTACTTATGGCGAGAAATGTCTACGCTGCAGTGGCATGGGTCAAAAAGGTCCTATCTCAGCTTATTGCTGCTCCGCCAAGGCGTAGCAGCGCTGGTTTTCAGATAGGACCTGTGGAGTAAGACCTCACGATCGCAGGGACATTACCTACCCTAGACTCTCACTAGAGTGAGAAGGGTGTCACTCCGGTACTAGTAACGCGCAAGTGTGTTTTTAGATAATTAATATAGCATAAATAAATAACAGGTAATAAAATAATATTTAAAAGGATATGATAGATTGATGATTTGATATGATTAGATACATAATGAAATGATAAAAATAAATGTAAAGTAATTAAATGTAGGTAAATATGTGCAAATGAAATAAAATTAAGTAATAAAATAGAAAAAATGATCATAATTTAAAACTCGTAAACTCGTAAATATCTACAAAAACTATTATCTGCGGGAGCTACGTTTCCACAGTGTGTCATAAAACCATAGATTATGGAGTCGCGGAAACTAGCGGTCACTAATATCTGTGCGCCCGAAATCAACAGTGTCCTTATATTTAGGGTATTTTCCCTTAAATTTAGGATTTTTATAGTTTGCGACAGATCTTTGGACAATATTTTATTTTACAAATTTTATTTTGATTTATCAATTTATGTCTACACAAGTTTGAAATTTTGTTCTTTGCACCTTTTAGGGGAAAAGCGTACAATAATCTTGATTTTAGGGTATTTCCACTTCGTCAGAAAATCAAATTCCAGGGTTGGCAACACTGGCGCCCGACTGGCGCGGGGCTAAAGGAAAAACAAGGATGGAATGGAAAGTGCATTGTAGTAGCATGATCTGAATATTAGTTCCGGGTCTGGGTGTTGTGGTGCCATGGTACTCGTAGTTTCTGATACCCACGACTCTACTGTGGGCTCAGTTTGCGCCCGCGGCTTTGCTCGCGTTGTACCTAAATAAAAAGTAGCCTATATATGCTATCCTAGGTTAAGAACTTTATCTATTCCAAGTTTCAACGAAATCGGTTTAGCCGTAATTATATCCATGACGAAAACCAGTATGTTTCCTACACAAGTCATCATCATCATCATCATTTCAGCCGTACGACGTCCACTGCTGAACATGGCCTCCCCCACAGACAGAGTGAATTCCTTATCATATGGGGGGATTTGCCCATACTCACCACGCTGGGCATGCGGGTTGGCGAGCGCAGTTAGAGCTATCGTTGTTAAAATAGGAGACGCTGCTGCCCATCCCCTAGCTTTTTTCCCTTAGTCGCCTCTTACGACATCCGCGGATATGAGATATGGAGGGGCCTATTCTTCAGCCGGGGCCACCACGGCCTACATCCTACACAAGTGCAATTGTTTAATTGTCCGTTCAATTAACACTAACAATTAGCTGAGCGAAGTCCATCCCTTCTCAGTTCCTGAGGACCCTACCATGGGTTTTCAGCATCTTATTTAAATACAACGAGATTCATAATATATATGCTATCACGAAAGGGGTTTATAAATAAATAAATTAAAATAAAAATTGTTTATTTCATGTTTTAAAAACACATAAGTACAAAATTTAAGTGGAACAACATAATTCAAAATACACAATAAAAATCAAAAGTCAAAATCAGAAAATAAATGTCAAAAATATTCATAAAAAAAATAAAAAATAAAAATATATATATATATTTTAGGACACACAGACAGACGGACAAAAACACGCGGACAGGAGGGACCATCAGTGGCCAGAGCAGCGCCCCTCAAAACACCCCAATGGCAATAGAAATTCATTCTTCTCATTCAGTCATTTTTCTTCGAAAAAACACTATCCAAAAATTCGCTGTGATTATGCTGAAATTAGTTCAATCTCTTCAATTCAGCTGTTTTAGGCAATCTTGATGTCGCACTTCTCGTACGTTAAAATAATAACAAAACAGCTAATTTGAAAGGGTTCGTGAAAAAATCTGAAAAAAACCCGCTAATATTATTTTCGTATAGAGAATAAGCCTTTCAGAAGCTTTGGGAAAGCAGAAAGGACTGTAAGCAGGCGAAAGTCATGCTCCCGGGCCCACAAGAAGTCCACCAACACCATAATAAAGATGAAACGCGAGGACCTGCGAATGTTGGTGGGCATCATCACAGGTCACTTTGAATTAAACCATCACCTGTACAAGACAGGGGCTACTGACAGCGGATTATGTCGGGGCTGCCTACAGGGAGACGAAACAGTAGAGCACGTAATTTTGCACTGTACAGCCACGGAAGAGGCCAGGACCACATCGGGTCTGCGGGCCGTGCTCGGAAGCGGCTCCCAGACACCGCCGCATACAGGGATATTGAGAGAATGTTACCAACGACCCAAAGTCCTGCTTCGCTATTTTAAGGAGCTGGGCTGGCTGGGGTAGTGTTAGCATAGGGGGACAATGCACAAAACACCCCACAGCGGGAAGTCAGTGCAGGTCTAACCACCCCCAATTAGAATTAGAAGCTTCGGAATGTTATACATATTATACAACACCTTGTATCATCATCATCATTCCAGCCGTTGGAATTCCACTGCTGAACATCGGACTCCCACAGATTCCTATCATGTGGGAAAGGATACGTTTTTAGATGGAGTAGGCTTGTCCAGCACCTGTAGGTACCATCCTCTCTGCCTAATCAACCTTATCCACAGGAAAGTAGAATTACCCACACGTAGACAGCCGACACTTTTCTATACTACCATTTACACCCTGTACTTTGCTCTTTGGTGTTTTGTGGTAGGAAATAGTTGTAACCCAGATATAAGGTGTAAGAGGAATGCGTTTCGTAAATCTATTTCACAATTAAAACTGTCAGGGCTCGTGGCAGCACTGTTTGTTACAATTGACCCCAGATTGGTACCGTCAACTGCGAAATAATGTTCATTCCCGATAATTATGTATATTCATAGGCCACTCGGACTAAAGAACCTGTGGTGCAATTGCGTAAGCGTAATGGCAATGAAGTTCGTAACTTCGACGGTAATTTTAAAAATCTTAGCCACATTCAAAACGTTCCAAACTTGACAAGGGAAAACTTCAAGACCTTAGCTCCTTTTCATGTTTGAAAAACTTCAGATGTCGCTAAAATTGATAAAATCATCCTCAAAATTGCGATCTTCATTACCATTTCGCTTACGCAATAGCCTGGCTGCTTACTAGTTTTACTAGAGTCTAGGTGGAGTGGTAGTAGTGTCCTGCCTTCCGATCCAAATATCGCGGGTTTGAACCTCGGTCCCCCAATGGATCTGCCATACGGAAAGTTCATGTTGGCTATGCTAGCGCTCCCAAACGGTGAAAGAATTAATCGTGAGGAAACCAGCATGTCGTGTTGGTTATGCACCAATTAGTTTTTCTATGCGAAAAATGTAAGTGCGCATTAAGGCGCTATGAGAATCATAATAAACTGTTGAGTGGGCGGAGTATATAAAGTGACAGCGCTACGTACTATAATTGAATGCGGAAAGAGATAGCAGGCGTTAGAAGGCGCTCGAAAGTAATCGACGTAAGCGACATATAAGAAAATATCGATTATCTTAAAAACTAAGTATTTAAAAAAAAGTGTCTTGGATTTAGGTACCCAATGCTATTGTCTAACACAATATTTAAAAAAAAGTTATTTATGATTAATAGTTTCTGAGTATTTTCGAAAAAACTGTTGCAGAGGACCGAACTTTAAAAGATAAATCTATCGAGAAAAGTTTTACCAATCGCGTTTCTGTCTTGGATATAGGTAAATAAAATGCTCAAGTTATCTTTGTCATAAAAATCAAAACTGTGCGTTTTGCGGTTATTGAGAAAAAACAATTCAAAAATCATAAAATAATTTAACCCTCCCCTTAACGTGCTTTAATTGATGAAGGAAAACACCGTGAGGAAACCAATAAGTATTCTTAACGAGGCGATGGTCTTGCGACCTGTCACAGAAAAATGTAAGCATTTGCCGAATTTTCGGACATGCCTCTTACCGCCCCTCGTAGACATCTTCAAGGATGCGATTGCGTGACCCTATTTCATTTTTCCTTTTTTTTAGACGTCTGTATTCGTCGTGCGGACTCTACGCACAAACGAACTTTTTACCTGAACGTTGATACTGAAGCTGACTGTACAAGCAGTAACTTGATACACCGACTAGCCGTGTCAGTGGTCACTGAATTTATAGTTATTAGATGGACACGGTCACACAATTTATCGTTATTTGGCTGGTACACGTGGAGTTGTTGAAATTGATTTGTGATTGCCGAGATGTTTTCATTCAGGGATCTGTTATTACATACATAAAATCACGCCTGTTCTTGGAGTTTTTTTTTTTTTTTTTTTATTGGAGATGGTTAGGCGTTTGACCACCAACTCACTTTTGCAAGTGAGATGTGGCCTAAGATGGAGCACGCTTTACCAGAAGGAACTTGTTCACTCTAGATTTGAAGACTCCTATATTGTACTCATCCGGGAAAACAGACGCTGGCAGATCGTTCCACTCTTTGCCAGTGCTTATAATAAAGGTGGAGCAGAAACGTTTGGTTCGACACTGTTGTATGTCGACCAGGTAAGGGTGGTAATTACCTGTTTTGTTTTGTTTTAAAAGGTCTTTATTAAACATACGATTTGTACAGAAGTATTATATCTAAACACAGTTTAGTACGATACAGCTTATTTTTAAATAAATATAACTCGGCAGGCTTAGGCGCCTATAAGAGCTTTTTGAAAAAATAATAATATTTTGAATATTTGAACTTGGTAGATCATAAATTAATTGATAAAGACTTAGTAATCTCTAGGACTAAGCGGTGAATAAATATGAGCACTTTGTATAGCGCGCATTTTTAAAGTGATAAAGTGATAATTACCTGTGCGTCTGCTTGTCTGGTAGTAATAATAGTAATAGTAGTAGTTGTAATAGTTTTCGTTTAATTACCTAAGTTTTTAAATTAACTAACTGATATATTTGGTTTTTGTTTTATTTCTATTGTCGTTGGTGGTTATTTATAAGTTATTGATATTAGTATTAATTATAATTGTCTTGCAATTGCAACAGATGCATAGGTACGAATTTGTTTTAGTTCAATTATTTTGTAAATTTATTTTATAATTATATTGCTTAAAGCTAATATATCTCAACCACTTCTGAACCAATTAGCTTACGCACTGGTCCCTTATCTATGTTATGTTTTTTCGCAATGTATATATATTTATTGAGTGCTGAGAACATAATAAATACAAGTGCTTTGGTTTATCTTGTGGCCTATGGTGCTCGGTGCAGGGTACCGTCACCAGATTCAGTACCTACAGATACTAAAATGATACATATCAAGACTACCTAGTTATTTGGGCGATCATGTGGATAATTCATGTGGATTTCACTGGCCTCATAGCTCAGATTCCCGCACAGGACAAACATTTGTGTGATGAATACAGATGTTTGTTCTGTGTCTGGGTGTTAAATATTTATCTATTATGTATATCAGTCTCTGGTACCCATAGTACAGGCTATGCCTAGTTTGGGATCAGTTGACCGTGTGTGATATGTCCGGAATATTCAGGAATATTCCAGAATATTCCGGAATTCGTTCACAATTGGCGGAGATACATTAGATACATAAAATGGTAATCAAAAAACCACCTTAAGAATCTCCTCCATTTTTTGAAGTCGGTTTATCAAGGTAGGTACTTATTATTCCGATATTTCGAGCCTCATCATCTCATTTTCATGATAAGAAAGAAAGAAGAAAGAAAGAAAGAAAGAAAATTTGTTTATTTGACCCACAACGCAGGTAGGTACAGTAGGTAGGTAGGTACATAGAAAAATACTTTATAGGTAGGTAATACACAACGCAGTAGTGTAATGAAACGAGGATAACACTTGACAACACCACTTTATTTATTCCGAACTTGTGGAATATTCTAGATTCGATTACAACTTTTAGTGCTATACTAGAACACTGGTTACACGACAATGCTCACTGCTCGGCTTCCAGAAAAAGAATGCCAGTCCATTCCAACTTTTGCTTACTAGTATAGTATTATGTTATCTGTGCTTAAAGGTTACCTCCGGTCGGTTATAAAAAACCGAACCAAATGTCGTGGTTTGACCGTTCGTGATTGGCTACCCACAACTTCCCAATCACGCACAGAACAGAATTGCCAGCTTACAAATATTTTAAATTCCAAATGCTATGTTACCATTATAAGAAATAAATATTTTACTATTACTTTTTAATTATAAATATCAAATCACGACAGTAGGAAAACATAAAAAAGAAGGTAGGTAGGTGGCTAAGTGGTAGGCTAAGTAGTATGCGTTGTGTGAGGCAAATGGGTCCCGTCTCAGCATAAAGCTGCACCGAACATAGTATTATGTACGGTGTGGCGCTGGTTTTCTGATAGAAGCCTACCTATACACAAACCGTGATTTTTCTGCTATCCATACAATAAATAGCTACCAATCAATGACGTCATCACTCCGATAAGGCTATGATACAGACCATACTCCCATATTCCATACAATTCCATACAACAAGTGCTGTGACGCGGATAGCTTTCATTGATATTCATGGGGGATACCAAACTTATCAATAACACATGAATATGCATAGCCTTGTTGGCCTAGTGGGAGGTAACTCGACTTTCGATCCGTAGGTCGGAAGTTCAAATTGCCAGCCGTGCCATTGGATGTTCAATTGCAATTTAAGAAAAGTCATAAGTTTATTTATTTCAAAATGTTTCTGTATTATAAAATTATGTTCAAGTATTCTTTATTCCTTATTCTTTATTGTACACAAGAAAACACAGATTACAGCAATAAAAAAGAAAGGTATGTACAAAGGCGAGCTTAACCCTAAAAAGAGTTTTCTTCCAGCAAACCTTTGAGGCTAGAGAGAAGTGATTATAGAGGGAGGTTCGTGTACCTAAACAAATATGGATAATAGTAAATAACATTCATTACAAAAATACTATTACCTATAAAACACCTAAAAATGAAGATAAACATACATACATTATAATATTTATAATACTACTACAATAAATAACTACCTGTAAAAATATATAGTTAACTAAATATATATGCATTAATATAATATAATACAGAATTTACAAGGAAAGGTAGTGCTCTTTTACTTTTCTCTTGAAGACATTGACAGATGGACTATCACGAATATTCAGAAAATAATTGATTTAGGATAATAGGAAAAGAGACGTTTCATCAATATACGGAGCCTGGGCCTGCACTGTGTACACTACTCTAAAATATGGCTAAGCAATAAAGTAAACGTATATAATTGGTTTTTTTATTTAAATTGACTTCGTTCTAAGGTACATTAAGATTTTCTTCGACAAAGAGAGCAACACACAGCGCTACAAAAATATGGCGGATGGACGTGCGTGAAATGTCATTTTAACAACCTACATTTATCTGACAAAACAAAATCATCAAATCAAACAACATGTCATGAAAAATATGTCAATGTCATGTCAAATGCCAATTATAAATCAACATGGCGGCCTTCAAATAGTGTCAACATAGTAAAAAACTTACCAGAAGAACTATTCTTGTACCATCGCATTTATCTTCATATTAATGAAATTGTATTTTTCTTGTAATCTCCTATTTTTTCCTAATTTTTCTATGTAGTGTACATGGACCAGGCCCAGAATGAAATGGCTCCTTTAATTTAATTATAAATCAATAACACCCAACAGTAACATACGTAGTCCTGAGCCCACACTAGGATTCCCCGTGTCGTGGGTATCAGATACTAGGTAAAGTACCACAGCACCCAGACCCGGAGCAAACATATGCAGATCATGCAAACATTTGTCCCGCAGCGGGAATCGAACCCGCACCCCTTGCAGACAGGCACTCGCCCGCTATGTTTATGATCTGTAAATATTTTTTCTGGGTTTGGGTGTTTAGGGTGCTGTGGTGTCTACCATGGTACTCGTAGTTTCTGATACCCACGACACAGGGAATCCTAGTGTGGGGTCAGGACTATGGATGTATAATGACCATAAATCTCTATCATCCATTCTGTTACCAAGTGTTGTACGTCCTGATTGAGGAGTGCGGGGCAAAGACCTCGTTAAGTGGCAGTCTTCACTGTGTTGATTTGACGATGCAATTAAAGGTTTACCTTAAGATCTTTATTAATTCTCTAAAGATTACAAATCGCTCACGAGAAATAAAATAATTATAATAAAGTTTTAAAATATTGTTTGTAACGAGCAAACCATAACAGATGCGGGTACATTTAAAATTGAATTAAATAAATAAAATAAATAAATATTACGGACATATTCACACGGTCAACTGATCCCAAACTAGGCATAGCCTGTACTATGGGTACCAGACTGAGTAGTACATAATAAATAAATATTTAACGCCCAGACACAGAACAAACATCTGTGTTAATCACATAAATGTTTGTCCAGTGCGGGGATCGAACCCGCGACCTCTAGCGCAGAAAGCAGAGTTACTACTAATTGAGCTATGAGGCCAGTCAAAATTATGTTATACTAGCTTCAGCCCGCGGCTGCTATTCTAGGTAAAGAACTCCATCTATTCCAAGTATCAACGAAATCGGTTGAGCCGTTACGGCGTGATTGAACAACAAACAGCCAAACTACCCAAAAAATTTCGCATATAGAATATTAGTAGTAGAGCCTCTAAGAGGCTACACTGTTTCTTTCACTATTTTCAGGGCCACCATACTTCAACCTGGTCACTGACCTAATACAAGACCAAGAAAGAATCAGTGACACGACAAGCAAGCTAGCCATTAAACATTTAAATATATTGAAATAAATGTGTTTTTGTGATAATAAACATGTAGTTTGTAATGGATTCCACACATTAATACATTAAGATTGCACGTGCTGCCACAGATTATAAATAAATGCTGGTACACTCAACCAAATAATTAGGTACCTAGTTTTATCACCATCATCATTTCAGCTGTAGCGTCAAAGGTACGCTTTACTAGTTACCGTGAAGCTTTGTATATGATAAAACCATCCACGAAGCGATGGGGTGTCTAAGGTATAATCATCATCATCATCATCAACAACCTGTAGAAGTCCCATAGGCCTCCCCCAAAGAGTTCCACGACGAACGGTCTTGAGCCCTTTCCATCCACCGACTTCCCGCAACCCATACAATGTCATCTGTCCATCGGGTGGGGGGCCTTCCAACACTGCGTCGCCCGGTTTGTGGTCGCCATTCGAGAACTTTTACTCCCCAACGGCGATCGGCTCTGCGAGGTTTATGGCCTGCCCACTGCCACTTCAACTGGCTTATTCTGAGGTATAATAATGTTTTTTTTTTTTTTTTTAAGAACTTCGTTTGACCTCGGTCTCACCAGGTATTTCCGAACATATTTCTCGATATAAATATGCTCGTATTCCCCTCCCTCAAAGTTGAGATCTAGAGTGAGGGTAAACCTATTCGGTCGACTGTACTACTTTACAAATGATTCTTGTAGACACTCAGTTCATATGGTTTGATTAATGAATTGTTCTAGGATGTGTTTTTTTTTTTTTTTTTTTTTTTTTATACCTCTGAGGTGGCAATCAAGCGTACAGCCCACCTGTTGGTAAGCGGTTACCGTAGCCTATGAGCGCTTGCAATACCTGGCAACCTTACTCATCGCAGGAACACAACACTATTTGAAACAAATAATGTTATTTGGCTGCGATCTTCTGTAAGGCGGAGGTACCTCACCAGGCGAGCTGCTCCAATTCAGAACGAGAAAATCTCGCTGTGCCCTACCTCCTCCTAAAAGAATACACTTATCTTTAACGGTCAAAAAAAAAAAAACTTTAATTGGATCGAAATAAAACAATTAATAATTACTAAAGGGAACCCGTTTAGTTTACCTACCCTTTGATTCAATTTTACAAGTTTGACAATCTTGCATAACTAAGAAAATAAATGGGGGACGGCGTGCGTGATGCCTCTGGTATTGCAAGCGCTCATAGGCTACGGTAACCGCTTACCAACACGTGGGCCGTAGGTATGCTTATTTGCCACCTCAGTTGTATAAAAGAAATAATGAAATTTGACTGTAATTTCTGTAAGTCAATGACAGTTTGAATCTTAACTGTTTGATGTCAGTGTGAGTAGAGTGAAAAGTGACGACTAAGAATACCAGGGTCTTTTAACTACCTATCGCTTAAAACACTTTAAGTCTGCTGGTATGTAAAAGTGTAGTGTAAATCAAACCCACATGCACTTTTTATGGCCCCCGGCCATAGCCTTATATGTAAAGATACGCTTTTTGCAAGCTATTAACTGAAAAAAATTGATTAACCGTTTAATTAGCATTATTTTTTTGCGGATTTTAATAATCAGTACTTGTAAGTCTCATATACAAAAATTCTTAAATGTTTGTTTATATGTAGGGGGTAATATCTGGAACTACTGTCCTTATAAGTTTGTTATATATATGTTCTGTATGTATTTATTTATTAAGTATATTTAAAATAATATATGTATTTTATAGTATTGCATGTTTTGGTTTCTTTTATTTATTTATTTATTTTGTAAACAATATCTTTTATTTGTATATTTCCCTTTTCATTGTTGTGCACATGTACCCACTACTTTTATCAGCTCTCTCTAGCCTGGAAGAAAACTCTTTGTAGGGTTAAGCTCGCTTTTGTACATGCCTGTATTTTTATGTTTTATATCTGTATGTTTTCTGTGTACAATAAAGAATTAAAGAATTTAAGAACTACTGAACGGGTGCTAAAAAATAACACTAATAAAAAGCTACACAATGTCTGTTTCTTTTATTTATTTAGTCCTTGGGTTTACCACAGAATCATCATCATCATCATTTCAACCGTGCGACGTCCACTGCTGAACATGGCCTCCCCCACAGACAGAGCTTATTCTTTATCATGTGGGGGGATTTGCCCATACTCACCACGCTGGGCATGCGGGTTGGCGAGCGCAGTTAGAGCTATTGTTGTTAAAATGAGGGACGCTGCTGCCCATCCCCTAGCTTTTTTCCCTTAGTCGCCTCTTACGACATCCACGGATAGGTAGATATGGAGGGGCCTATTCTTCAGCCGGGGCCACCACGGCCAATACCACAGAATAATTAATAGTATTTACCGAGCTTTAGTGTTTATTTGTCGGAGAAAATCCATTTCAAAATAGAGACGGTCAAGCGCGATTAGGACTTGCGCCCTGAGGCTTCCGTACGAAGCACAGGGTCGGAAAATCAAGATTTCAAGTGTAGGCTTCTCTTCTTCTTGTCGTGTCACTGGTTTTTTCTTGGTCATCCTGTCTTTGATCAGTGACCAGGTTGAGGTATGGTGGCCCTGAAAAGGGCCTATGACCGTCGATGAAAGAATTAGTGTATTGAAATGATTAAAGTGCGCCTCTTAGAGGTTCCTTTCGTGCACATGTCACATGTCTTCGAATTTTTTAGGTTCTAGGACATGCCGGTTTCCTCACGATGTTTTCCTTCACCGTTTGAGAGCACTAGCATAGCGCACATAAATTTTCCGAATGGAAAATCCATTGGTGCACGACAGGTTTCGAACTCACGACCTGTGGATCGGAAGGCGGGGCCACTACCACCCCTCCACCAGTGCTCTCGTGTAAGCAGTGTAGGCAGTAGTGTAGGCAGCGCAGTGACATGAGTCAAGGTATGAACATGCCTACTTGAACACGCGGACTAAGTATCGGGCGGGCCAGCTAGTTTACATATAAAAAAAGGTAAGGTTGGTTATTATCAAATTGTTCTCATCTCCATCACGGAGCTCTTTCAAAGCGGACCGGAATGTCGCCCACGAGCTCGGAAAGTGACACAGTTTGGCAAAATATAGAAAGCAAAGTAGGGAGGTAAGTTCGTTTTCAGTAGTAAGCTCATGAAAACAGGCTTAGTTACAAATAAACTAGCCAGAAAATGGTTAGTTCTTTAGATCAGGGCATTCACTAAAAGCCAGACTTCAAATTTTTTTTAGGCTTTTCGAATTTTTTTGCGACTAGAAAAGATAATTGAAATATACCTTACTACTAAATACGTTAATTTTTGCTTTTTAAGCTTTTTGATTTATCTGTTAAACTGTTTCAAATTCATCAATTTATATTTTTTTAAATCGTGGGCGAAAAATCTGCGACAAATACAGCTTTGGTTTTGTTGGTTGGTAATCAGATTTTAGATAATAAAAAATAAAACAGAAACAGAAAAACACAAAAACATAGGCATAGGCGTGATACATAGGCACATGTGTGTATGTCACGAGGTGTGAATGTGGCTTCTCCTACAAATCTTCAGACTCTCAAGAATCTGGGAGATGAAGGAGTTACCCTTGTGCGATGGTGTGTCTCTGAAAGTTCGTAGAGTAGATACGGGATTCCCTCAAAACTCCAGTCTCTTGAGAGTCTGGGTGATGAAAGAATAACCAGTAGTGTGTGCGTGTGTGTGTGTATGTGTGTGTTTGTGTATTTATGGGTGTGTGATTAGATAGTCACTAACTCCAGCGTTTAAAGGATGTTTCTACATTATGTTTCTGTCTCAAGAAGACGAAGACGAAGATGTACGGACCTCGGCTTGGGCCGTTGGCAAAGGGAGGTTTTTTAAGGAGGCCTTCACCCTGAAGGGACGTAAACGCAGGGACGGGACGTCGTTATCGACCCTGCCGGCGGGGTGTGTGATCGCCAAGAATATGTCTTGGTTTAAGGAGATTTTTCTCATCGTTAGCTGAGCTACGAAACGGTAGTCCGGAACGTAAAATGATTAGGTTTTTAATTTTTTTACCTACTTTTTGCACCTACACTGTGTTTATCAAGTGGGTGCTGTATAAATGTTGCGTAGAACACTTGTATAAGGCAATGGTCTGTTTACATTGTTGTAATGCCACAAATTGAGAGGCCTTGATTCGCTAAATGTATGAAAAGAGGTAACAGTTGTATTATTATAGGAATTGACTATGGTTTTGTAGTGATATTTTTAAGGTTTTTTTTTTACCAAAAAGCATAAACCGCACACGACAACGCTCGCGACGAGATTGCGCGTTCAGTTGGGAAAACATCGGCTGAATCTTTTTAAAGTAAGTAAAGTAAAGTGTCATTTATTGCTTGAAATACATGTAGGTACAGGTGTTTATAAGTCTATAATTATGTGAGTCAATGTATTCCTACCGATTTTTCGATGTGCAATAATAATATATAATAATAATTAAAATAAACTTGATTAAATAAAAAACAAAAATTAAACATGAAACTAATTGGATAAAAAACAACTTAAAAATAGCGAATGTCAAGCCAAAAAATCTTTGTCAGTTAAGAAATCATTTATAGAATAATAACATTTATTTGAAAGAATCATTTTTAACTTTTCAAAATTATACAGAGATTACCCTCTACATACACAAATAAACAAAAACAAAAACAAAAACCTATCAGGGCGTCTGATCGAAGCGACGCGTGACCCGAGAGCTGGCACCTATTTGGCCCAACGGATTGGCATTGCCATCCAGCGTGGCAATTCCGCCAGCGTCTTGGGGACGCTTCCATTTTCGTTGACTGGCCTCATAGCTCAGTTAGTAGTAACTCTGCCTTCTGCGCTTGAGGTCGCGGGTTCGATCCCCGCACTGGACAAACATTTGTGTGATAAACACAGATGTTTGTTCTGTGTCTGGGTGTTAAATATTTATCTATTATATATATATATCAGTCTCTGGTACCCATAGTACAGGCTATGCCTAGTTTGGGATCAGTTGACCGTGTGAATATGTCCGGAATATTTATTATTTATTTATTATTATTATTTTTTTATACAACAGAGGTGGCAAACAAGCTTACGGCCCACCTGATGGTAATCGGTTACCGTAGCCTATGAGCGCTTGCAATACCAGAGGCATCACGCACGCGTTGCCAACCCCGAACCCCTTCCCCCCTAAAGAGCTCTGGCAACCTTACTCATCGCAGGAACACAACACTATTTGAAACAAATAATGTTATTCGGCTGCGATCTTCTGTAAGGCGGAGGTACCTCTCCAGGCGGGCTGCTCCGATTCAAAACGAGAAAATCTCGCTGAGCCCTACCTCCTCCTGATCTGGATCAGTTGAGCTATCTATAGATCGTTTGTAACGGTCTCTTTAGATAGCTCAGCTGTTTCTTTTGTGTTTTGTAAATATTAACTTGTATTAGTTTTAAGTTTCTTTCTGTAAATGAAGCTCTGTTATTTTGTGAAAAAAATATAAAATCCTCTAGGTAAAGTATAGAATATAGGTAAGTAAAAAAAGGCAAATATCCGACATTTCGCTATAAAAATCACGGTTTCTTTAGGAAATAATCAACCAATCGAATTTACGACCTAATTGTTTCTTTATAGAGCCTATTTTTAGGGTCCCAATTAAAATTAGTCATTCGTTGTTTTTTGCAGGTTTTTGCGCACAAACAGTGCCTTAGTGGGAGTTTATTGTAGCCATATTTGAGCAGAGAGTTGTTAAATAAATTATTTTGTTGGGATCATATTTTAAAGTATCAAGACTACTTTGGAAGGTTGTAATTGTTTACGATAGGTACTGTCTGAATTTGGTAATAAGTACGATTAAAAAAAAAAACTACTAAGGTGGCAGCCGTAGCCTATGAACGCTTGCAATACCAGCATGCAAGACGCACGCGTTGCCATGAGGTTGAGAGTCTTAGTAAAAATGGGATCATTATAATGATTGCCACTTTTTTCACCGACTTTAACGGTCATAGGCCCTTTTCAGGGCCACCGTACCTCAACCTGGTCACTGACCTTATACAGGCCAAGAAAGAATCAGTGACACAACAAGAAGCAGACTAGGATTCCATGTGTCGTGGGTATCAGAAACTACGAGTACCATGGTACCACAACACCCGGACCCGGAACAAATATATGCAGATCATGCAAACATTTGTCCCGCAGCGGGAATCTAACATTTTTCTTAGGCTCATAATTGCCAACTAGACCCCGCTGATTATCTCTAAAGGGGATAGTCAGGGGTAAGTCCGACAAAACCTTACCAGTCGCATTATGAAGGCGTGTTTACATCACACAGAAGATCGCAGCCAAATAACATTATTTGTTTCAAATAGTGTTGTGTTCCTGCGGTGAGTAAGGTTGCCAGAGCTCTTTAGGGGGGAAGGGGGTTCGGGGTCGGCAAGGCGTGCGTGATGCCTCTGGTATTGCAAGCGCTCATAGGCTACGGTAACCGCTTACCATCAGGTGGGCCGTAAGCTTGTTTGCCACCTCTGTTTTATAAAAAAAAAAAAACTCGTGAGATCTAGGAAGTGAATGACACATCGCACAGTCAGCGGCCCAAATACGGCACGTTTGGACGTTTGCCGTATAGGGCGCGCCCTGCGACCCTACGGGTCACGACTTATTTGGCGACGTTGGGCGACATTGAACTTCATGTCGACTGGTAATTTGACGACCTCGGTAGTGAAGCGGGCGAATGCCCTACTGAGACGCAAGGGTTGTGTATTCTTTTTTTAAATTTCAATAAAACTACTAGGATCACTTTGAAACGTCTCAGAAAAGATGCTAGGTGCTAGGTGCCTGTTCCTCGTGATAGAGTCTATGAAAATGTCTAAGAATTAGGCAACATTTCAAAGTGATCCTAGTGATTTTATTGAAAGAAACGCCTTTTATTTTTATTTATTTATTGGGACACACATTACACATTAAATGCATACAATATAATACTTATTATCAAAGTAGTTTTGATCTGGTTTGAATCACGCACTCGTTGCCATGCCGTGGAACCCTCAAAAAGGAAAAATAAAGTATGCGATAACCCCCGTTTGTATTTAGTGTTAGACAATCAGCTCGTTCACCGGGGAACCGGGAACCGCAAATCTAAAAATTCCTGTACACGGTTTTTTCCGAGACTACGCATCAAATTTTCCGTCGAAAATGAAATAAAATCTAAATATATATTGATGACCACAAATGGATTGATTCATTCAAGAATTCTGCTATGCCTAATACTTGGAAACACAATCCTCCTGTTGTTCGGACCGTTAAGGAATTCTGAGCTACTTATATTTACTCTCATTCATAAGTTGTGGTCAAAGTCCTACTAATATTATAAATGCGAAAGTTTGTGAGAATGTTTGGATGTTTGTGGTTCAATCACGCCGTAACAGCACAACCAATTTCGATGACAGTTGGAATAGACAGGGCTCTTTGCCTAGAATAGCATATAGGCAAATTTTTATCTTTGTACCACACGAGAGAAGCCACGGGTGCAAGCTAGTATATGGATGGATATAGGCTGTCACAGTATCTATGCTTCGGCAAAGTGTCATGCAGTAAGGTCGCGCCTTGACCCGATAAGCGTGCCTGGAGCATGACTCGCTAATTCGAGACAGATGCGTGACATTATCTGACAAATTCTGACAACTATAAAGGTAATTTTGCGGGAAAATTATTTGGGGCAAACAAGCATACGGCCCACCTTTTGGTAAGTGATTGCCGTAGCCTACAAACGCTTGCATTACTAGAGGCACCACGCACGGGTTACCAACCACAGGTTCGTGTACAGGACCACTAAATACAAAATAATCATAATCAAAATATCCCTTCAATTGTTTAGTCAAAAAGATTCAACAGATTTTATAAATATTTGCTTTATTGCTCGGGTACCGACAAGCAGATGCCAGTCCATTGATCCATTGATATTAGCAATGAATGATCCGTTCACGTGAACAGCTCACTGGCGCCAGCGCAGCTCCGACACAGTGCAAAATAAGCAGTCAAAGTCAAAGTCAAAGGTTTTTATTTCAATAAAATCACTAGGATCACTTTGAAACGTCTTAGAAACTAGGTGAAGCTATGCCTGTTCCTCGCGACCAAGCCTAGAAGAATCAGGCAACAAACACGGCTTGGGGCCTTTCATTTTTTTCGATGATCCTTGTTTCTTATGTTTTTTTTTATTATATATATATTTTTTAATTGTTTTTGTACAAAATTGAATTTAGAGCCAGTGTGGTGCCGGTCGAACTAGGTGAGGCTCTAAAGAAAAATAATAATGATTCCTAATAAATAAGAGCTTATACAATTTTAGATCTAAATCTAGTTGAATTCGTATGGTAATTTATTTTAAGTAAGTTTAACATCTTTATTAATAATAGTAGAGTAGATCAACTGAACTGTCCCGAGCTGTTCTGATTTTTAACCCTAATTTTGAACGTAAGAACAAAACCAGAGCAATACCGCAGTTTGAAACGAGAATAAGATGATGGCTTAAACAATTGCGCCGTATGCTAAAATAAAAAAATATAAAAGTCGTTTTGATTAATTAATAGGGCCCTGACACACGCACAGACAGACAGAAAAAGTTATCTCTTTTTCGATCATTAGATACGGAAGCCTAAAAATCTAAAATAAATTATTTTTTTGCCACATCTAAATCGTTTCTAGTTTGTTTTTTAACCTATGGAAATTAAGTAAATAAGGCCTAACATGTATGCCCTAATGTATTCTGAAGACTGCGACAGTTGGAACATTTTTAATACTGACTACCTCCTGCGTTTTCAAAACAACACGCGACCCCTCGCGTTTTGTTTTGAAACCTACCTACAACTTTTCACCAACTCATTCCCCCGAATGAGTTGTTGAAAAGTTGTAGGTAGGTAACTAGATGAAAGGGCTATTCCACATATCAGGTTTAGTACCTCCTAGACCGGGCCATCCGGGTCCTCCCCAAAATAAAACCATTGTTTGTCCCGGACGGCCCGGAGTCTGGACATGTGAGAATAGCCCCAAAGTTATGTTATGTTTAACAATAATGATGTTTTTTTTTTTAATTCCCCTTGCGGGCAGGCTTTGGCTTCTTAGGCGTTACTAGCAGTCTTACGCATTCGTTCTTGTGTTTTTACACTGTGTCAACCACATTGACCCGCGTTGACACACTGTGTAACGGTATGGGATCAACAGGACTATTTATAGTTCACTGATTAGCCTAGAATTCATGTGAATCCACTTGGCATCCGATGGAATTCAGGGCAAATTTTGCGTAGACCTGTTTCCATATAAAATGCGTGCGATGGTGGTATAGTCAGTCTAGTCGTTCGTAATAGATCGCTTTAGAGATGTTCAAACGGCGAAAAATAGCTCCATTTCTACTCGTGGATGTCGTAAGAGGCGATTAGGAGAAACAAAGCTAGGGGATGGGCCGCAGCGTTCCCTATCAACAACAAGAGCTTTTTCTGCGCTCCAACTAGCATGCCCCGCTTGGCAGGTATGGGCACATCCCCCCAAATTATTGTTTCTGGTAAACTGTTCAGCAGTGGACGTCCTACGGCTGAAATGATGATACAAACAAAACCAAAATACATTAACAAAACTAAAAAATGGATCTGAAACGCCGTAATATCACATAACGTTATCACTTTGAACCCGTCTCCCGTTGCATCCGGCTGCGTCAACTGATGTGGGACATTGTGGCCCATCTGGGGCATGTAATGGACCTATTCAATTTATTGGGGACAGCGTTCAATGAATATTCTTTGATTTATACACTAGGGAATAGGGAGAACGAAATTAAAAGTAAACCAATCGATTTTTGTTATAATAGTAGATTATGCAACAAGGGCTTAAAGTAGTGTATTATGTCGCGGGCACTATATTGAACGCGGGTTCAAGATCGCCCAAGACAAATACACATTTAAGCCCGCGATGCATACTCTACTTTTTATACTTTCTGCGAGGCAATTGAAAACAATGACTGTTAAGTAGAAAGAAATGATTTTTCTGGAAGTAAGTTTCCAACTATACCAGAGGCTTCAGATTGTATGCATTCTGGAGTCGAATCAAAATCACTGTCGTCGTCACTTGACATTTTTTAGAAGTTTATTCGAATCGAAACTGAATATCGGTGTAGATAGAACAGCACAGCAGTTTGAGCGCTTGGCGCCTTTTTTTCTTTTTTTGTAGTCTTATTCTGTAGTGGTCAGTCGTAAAAAGTTTTCATGTTTTTCTTTTTTTTCATTTGTAGGCAGTGCATAGAAAATGATAACATACAGCCTTATTAGAATAAAATCTCATTGCACCCAAACATTTTTGAAACCAACCTCGATCAAGCACTACAACATGGGTTGCATTCCAAATTCAAATCACATTATGTCCCATGGGAAATAATTAAATTCAGTACCACATTATGACCCGGCTAGACCGTAGGGCTGTAATGACTTACTTTAGGAAAGGTTTGCATGACACATAATATGCCATTGACGAGCAGGTAGTATAAAAAATAATTTTAAATAATATCCTGGTTGGAGGAAACTCAAGTTTATAGCTATGTACTTTACTACTATAGGGCTATAGGACTAGCTTCGGCCCTAGGCTTTATTCGCGTGGTATTCGGTTCTTTAACTATGCAAAAAATCAAGTCTTTCCCTTACTTAGTTGCTGCGTGAAATATTAACTAAACTCTCAACCCAGAAACAAACATACTTTCGCATTTATTGACCGAACGAGCGAAGCGAGCGTAGATCTCACAAACATCTTGGATGAATCGGCGGTGTATGTTTGTATGTTTATTTGTTAGAGCTTAACTTTCGAACCGTTAATCCGATCTGCATGGAATTTAGTAGATAGGTCAACAGATTGTACTATCAAGATTTTCTGTTAAGACGATACAAAAATCATTATAAATTCTCGAGTGGGCGGAGTAAAGAAAGTGACAGCGCTATGTACTATAATTGAATGCGGAAAGAGATAGCAAGCGTTAGAAGGCGCTCGAAAGTAATCGACGTAAGCGACATATGAGAAAATATCGATTGTGTTAAAAACTATCTATATTTTTTTATGTGTCTTGGATTTAGGTACCTACTCAATGCTATTGCCTAACACAATATTTAAAAAAAAGTTATTTTTGTTAGATAGTCTCAGAGTATTTTCAAAAAAACTGTTGCAGAGGACCCAACTTTAAAAAATAAATCTATCGAGAAAAGTTTTACCAATCGCGTTTCTGTCTTGGATTTACGTAATTAAAATGCTCAAGTTATCTTTGTCATAAAAATCAAAACTGTGCGTTTTGCGGTTATTGAGAAAAAACAATTCAAAAATCATAAAAAAATTAAACCCATCTTAATAATTTGAGATAAATCGGCTGAGGGTTGTTAGATATAGGGGTCCAAAAGGGGGTTTTTAAAAAGAAAGTTTTACAAATCATATTTATTTATCATCATATCTCATAGGGTGGTATCATATTTTCATACATTCCAAAATGATTTTTATTGTTATTCGAGGCCACACCATTTTTGAGATACAAGGAAAATAGTAAAATTTAAAACAACCAATGTAACGTAAGTTCCCATTTAAAGTGTAAATGACTTCGTAGTTCGGGTGACATTGGATATTTGTTAGAAAATGCTAAAAATGTGATTTTCTAAGTTTATCATCATTGTGTCACAACGATCATCGAAGCAAGGGGCGAAACACTAGTTTTGAACGATGTTTTTATCCCACCCTAAAGATTGTACGCAACATGAGATCAATGTTTATTTTAAATAAAAAACCTAAACAAGGATCCTTTCATTTTTATTCCCGATTCTAATTGGGTCACACATGTTGGGGTTATCGCGTTTAGAGTCAACGACCAATGCACAGCCTAGGGGAAGATTGAATGGAACGAGCTACAATTTGGACGTTTGACTATTTTATATTAATCTTAATTGCACAAAAACATATTATGATGTTATTTTTTATTTATTTATGATTTAAATAATTAAAAAAAAACAATTAAATTATTCAAATTTGCTTAAAGCGTTATTCGGTTGAGCCGTTACGGCGTGATTGAACAACAAACATCCAAACATCCTCATAAACTTTCGCATTTATAATATTAGTAGGTATGTGAAAGTTTGTGAGGATGTTTGTGGTTCAATTACGCCCAAATGGCCGAACGGATTTGGATGAATTTCACACAGAGATAGATTATAGTCTTGAATAGTATATTAGGCTATCTTCATATTTATTTATTACACAAAAGGAGTACAAGCGAATGTAAGTAAATGTCTTAAAAACTATGTTATGTTTGTATGAAACCTATGTTTTTTTTATACAACTGAGGTGGCAAACTAGCATACGGCCCTCCTGTTGGTAAGCGGTTACCGTAGCCTATGAACGATTGCTATACCAGAGGCATCACGCACGCGTTGCCGACCCCGAACCCCCCCACCCCTAAAGAGTTCTGGCAACCTTACTCACCGCAGGAACACAACACTATTTGAAACAAATAGTAGAATAGAATAGAATAGAAAAACTTTTATTTTGTTACCAATACAAACAGACTTAACATAACACGATACAAAAAATGCAATTCAACATGGTAACAAAAATGGCCACCACTCAGCAATATGTAATGTTATTTGGCTGCGATCTTCTGTCTATGTTGGTCATAGGTACCACGCAAGCAAAGCCGCGGTTGGAAGCTAGTAGAAAGATATAATTCTATCGCATCCTGGTAAACGCAGAGCACAAATAAGCGAGGGTGGTCCACCTAAGGGAGCAAAGTTAATTCGGTGGGTGTAACAGTTATTTTTACGATGCTGTTAACGCGTAGTTCCCCTAGCCTGTACGACTCATTATTTTTATGCTATAATTTTAACTTTTCAATTTCCATGGGGAATTTGACGACCTCGGTGGCGCGCAACGTGCTATGGAGAGAGCTATGCTCGGAGTTTCACTACGTGATAAGATCCGAAATGAGGTAATCCGTAGAAGAACCAAGGTCACCGACATAGCGCTCAGAATTAGCAAGTTGAAGTGGCAGTGGCAACCTATAACCGTTGGGGAGTAAAGGTTCTCGAATGGCGACCACGAACCGGGCGACGCAGTGTTGGAAGGCCCCGAACCCGATGGACCGATGACACTGTAAAGGTTGCGGGAAGTTGGAGGATGGAAAAGGCTCAAGACAGTTCATCGTGGAAATCTTTTGGGGGAGGCCTATGTCCAGCAGTGGACTTCTAAAGGTTGTTGATGATGATGGTGGCGTAGCGGGTGAGTTCCCAAATTTGTAATTTTTATGATTTGTATTGATGGGACAAATTTGTATGATCTGCAAATGTTTATACCGGGTCTGGGTGTTGTGGTACCATGGTACTCGTAGTTTCTGATACGGCACAGGGAATCCTAGTGTGGGGTCAAGACTATGTATGTGACTGTTGGGTGTTATATTTATATTAAATGCGAATATAAAAACTGAATTAAGAAGTATGAAGTTTCTGTATTGCCCGCCAGCTAATACTAGCTTAGATATTCTGTGAAGGTACTAAATACTTGAAAGTATTACTTCGACCGCGCGAGTCCACTGCGCAAGTCCACTGCGCAAGTCCGCCGCGTACCCAAAGTCGTACGTACGGTCGGGTTGCGACTGCGCGGCGCGTCGCGTCCTAGGGTGCGCGGTGGACATGCGCGCCGCACCCGAGTATTTTTAATACGTCTAAGTATCGTCTAAGTCGTATATCTTAATTTTATTTCATTTGCACACATTAACCTACATTTAATTACTTTACATTTATTTTTTATCATTTCATTATGTATCTAATCATATCAAATCATCAATCTATCATATCCTTTTAAATATTATTTTATTACCTGTTATTTATTTATTTATACTATATTAATTATCTAAAAACACACTTGCGCGTTACTAGTACCGGAGTGACACCCTTCCCGCTCTAGTGAGAGTCTAGGGTAGGTAATGTCCCTGCGATCGTGAGGTCTTACTCCACAGGTCCTATCTGAAAACCAGCGCTGCTACGCCTCGGCGGAGCAGCAATAAGCTGAGATAGGACCATTTTGACCCATGCCACTGCAGCGTAGACATTTCTCACCATAAGTAGGTATCACCAGTTGGCACCCACTTGATAGGTGGGTAGGCGCCTGCTTTTCTGTTAATGTGTAGTTTATTAAGTTTTTATCTCTGTCTGTGCTGTATTTGTGTGTGTCGAATAAATGATTTATCTATCTATCTTATCTATCTATCGTGAAGTCGTACCAGTTACGTATAGTTTGATGCGAGAACCTGGTTTAAAAACCTGGTTGCGTAAATACGAACCACCTCTAATTTGTTCCCTGATATTTCGGCACAGTTACATGCGCCATGATCGCGGAGTAAACAATTATTTCGGCGCATGTAACTGTCCCGAAATATCGGGGAACAAATAAACTAAACGTACTAAATAACGTAATAAATAAATGTTTTTAGTGAAAATTCGTAACCATAGTTTCAATAATTATAAACCTAGATATTCTGTGGCATGACATCATTAACATAAGTATACTTGAATTATAGCACCGATGATTCCATACGATGATGTTATAAAGTCTTGCAAAAAATACTACCTTTTGTGTTGGGGTCAAAAAGGCCGTGTAATCAATATTCACAATAGATTTAGTGGATCCTGACTGATTTATGCCTTTATTAAATTAAATTTGTAGTTTTTAGAGTTCAGTACCTCGTTTGGAAAAAAACAGAACCCTTACCTATTGGATCACTTTTTAATTTTTAATGTTATACGGAGGCAAACAGGCTTACGGCCCTCCTGATGGTAAGTGGTTACCGTCGCCTATTGACATCAGCAACACCTGGAGCATTGCTAATGCGTTGCCTGCCGAACCCCTCCCCCCCTGAAGAGCTCCTCTAACTTTGTTGTACGTCTGTCAATAAAGAATTAGTTAGACTATCTTTGAACGGGTGGTTAAGTTTTAGGTGGACACCTGCTTACTGTGTAGTCAGAGGCAAGTTTAAAGCCACTATTCACGTTTCCTTTGGCTGTTAGCATTCATACGTGACTGTCCTTAAAACCCTTCAAGTCATACAACATCAAGCGTTTCTTAACGCCCTTCAAGCCCAACTTCCAAGACTTTGTGCCCCAAAAAGGACAACGCCAAGTGTCCCAGTAAATCACAATTTTATTATTTAGCATTAAAAGAGTTGCGGCCTAGACCTCGTTGTAGAAAGCTAACGTGGGTGGTGCTCGCCCTGCTCGGACATGTCATAAAACAACAATGTGATTATTTCTGCAAAGCAATGGTTATGATAACCTTAATTCAAGATTCATATGTAAGTTATCCGAAAAGGAGCTTATTTATACCTTACTAGCTTCTGCCCGCGGCTTCGCTCATGTGGTACCTGCACAAAAAGTATCCTATATGCTATTCTAGGTATAGAACTTTACCTAATCCAAGTTTCAACGAAATTGGTTGAGCCGTTACGGCGTGATTGAACAACAAACATCCAAAAATCCTCATAAACTTTATTTATTTATTTAATCTTTATTGCACACAAAAAACAATGTACAAAAGGTGGGCTTAATGCCAAGGCATTATCTACCAGCCAGCCTGATTGGGTAGAAACAGGAGGTTTGCGTGCGACAGATTGTTTAACTTAACTAAAAACTATACTATATATAACCATAGACCATAGAAAATGTTCACGAGTTAATCGTTTAAATGAATCTTTGGGAATCAACTTTTTTGATATTATACGGAAGTTTATTACAAAGTCTTACTGCTACAACGGAGAAGGAGTTGCCACGAAAACAAGTGCTATGCTCAACTTTCTTCTTTAAACTTTCGCATTTATAATTTTATACCCTTACCTGGTCGATATACCACAGTGTCGAACCAAACGTTTCTGCTAAGTGCTGGCAAAGAGGAATGATCTGCCTGTATCTGTTTTCCCGAAAGAGTACAATTTGGAAGTCTTCAAATCTAGAGTCAATTAGTTCTTTCTGGGAAATTGTGCTCCATCTTAGACCAAATTTCACTTGCAAAAGTGAGATGGTCATCATCAATTTTAACAAAATATTTTTTAAGTAGGTAAGTACGCGTAACTAAGTAAGCTAAGTTTACTTAAAAAATGTCGCTAAAATCGCCACCTTCTTGCAAGAATTACTCATCCTATTGTAACGAAACTATCGGAACACAACCTTGGTATTGCAAGACTATAGGTACTCATATTTATTCCAACTCATACTGACGTCTTACTGACGTTATTTTTATCGTAATGCCGTCAAACAGGATTGAGTTAGATTCAAAATCGCTTAAGCAATGACTAAGGATACCCGTGTTAGTTTGTTTGAACAACAGTTTCGGCAAAACAAGGCTTTCTTCAAACAATTTAAACCATTTAAGTTTGGCATACATAGATTAACCTGAATACCTACCGAGCTGTTTTGAAAGTTGACTAAATCTTAGTACCTTTGTTGTGAGAACTCGCTAAAATCGAAGATATTAGCGGTTATAAGCTAATGTTCACCAACAATTAACCGGTTGTTTATGCAACGTGATCCGGAACTAGTATGGTAACGCGAAAGGGGATCTTCCCTGTATCTTTAGGGGAGTGGAATTTGGCAGTAACCCTCACACCAGAGACAGAGAGAAATGTTTGCATGATCTGCAAATATTTGTTCCGTCACGTCACGGGGAATCCTAGTGTGGGGTTAGGGACTATGTATGTGACTGTTGGGTGTTATTTATTGCACGTTCTACGGTTTCTAAGTGAGTAACTTATGGACTCGGGCCTCAGGCGCGAACTATCCGCTTATTGTGTTGGTGAACGCCGACGTAGTTAGGAAGTGGAATGTGAAACAAAAGCAACTGTTTCTGTAATTAGCATCTGTTGACAGTGTTTGTTTCAGCAGTTATTGAAAATTGACTTCCGGACTATCAAGAAATTAACAAGTATTTTGGACATTTTTGAGTTTTTTTACCTTCTGTGTTTTTAAAGTATATTTTTTATTCTATTCAAAAGACGAAAGGATCATTTTCAAATAAATTTAAGATGACATATCGCACACCCTATGCACCGTATAACACGGCCTAAAATTATATCTGCGTCCATATATCAACAATTACCTAGCTCTGAACCACTGGTTGCAAAGATAATAACTTATGCGTTTCTTGTTATATAAGGGGACTGGCGTTGACTGTACAAAGTTATGCATATCTACCGTAGAGTCCTGGCAGCAAGCCAACACGTCTTCATCGTGAATGGGTTAAGCTAATTAGTAACATAATTATGTGAGTTACGTAGGGTTATAAAAGTTTTTATGTGTTGTTAGCTGTCGTAATTTCTACTGCTAAAGATAGGACATTGTTATCACAAATGGTTTGAAGTGGTTGTGCTGATTAAATGCAACATGTCATTGATATGCATTATGAAAAGCGGGGGTGACAAAAATGATCCCTGCGGGACACCAGCGCTAATAGGCTTCGACCTCACTGACTGACAGGCCTCATAGCTCAGTTGGTAGTAACTCTGCCTTCTGCGCTAGAGGCCGCGGGTTCGATTCCCGCACTGGACAAACATTTGTGACTAACACAGATGTTTGTTCTGTGTCTGGGTGTTAAATATATATCTATTATGAATATCAGTCTCTGGTACCCATAGTCCAGGTTATGCCTAGTTTGGGATCAGTTGATCGTGTGAATATGTCCGGAATATTTATTTATTTAAATCTAAGTAGGATCCATTAACGACAGCCTTCATAGTTCGCCCAGATAAAAAGCAACCCATTTACATAGCTCTCGGGAAGGCCGTACATTGGCCGTACACTATGAAAAAGAACCAAAAAAATATACAATCATTCGACATTCATCAGATTTTGATGCCCTTTAGCATACTTGAAAACTAGATTAAACCCTTTAATTTGGCATATGTCTCAATCGTGGCTGCCGTTGGGCCAGTTTTGCCCACTGTTGTTTTTTTTTTTGCGTTTATTTCAATAAAATCACTAGGATCACTTTGAATTAAGAGCCTCTATGAGGTGCACTTTAATCCTTTCACTACACTGATTCTTTCACCGACGGTCATAGGTCCTTTTCAGGGCCACCATACCTTAACCTGGTCGCTGACCTAATACAGGATGACCAAGCAAGAATCAGTGTCACGACAAGAAAAAGAATAAGAGCTTATAAAAATGTGAAAAAAAATACAAATTTGCAGCTTTAAGAAATGATCTAAGGGCAGCACATGATGTACACGCAGAAATTTGCAGCTTCAAGAAATGATCTAAGGGCAGCACATGTTGTACACGCAGAAATTTGCAGCTTCAAGAAATGATCTAAGGGCAGCACATGTTGCACACGCAGAAATTTGCAGCTTCAAGAAATGATCTAAGGGCAGCACATGTTGCACACGCAGAAATTTGCAGCTTCAAGAAATGATCTAAGGGCAGCACATGTTGTACACGCAGAAATTTGCAGCTTCAAGAAATGATCTAAGGGCAGCACATGTTGCACACGCAGAAATTTGCAGCTTCAAGAAATGATCTAAGGGCAGCACATGTTGTACACGCAGAAATTTGCAGCTTCAAGAAATGATCTAAGGGCAGCACATGTTGCACACGCAGAAATTTGCAGCTTCAAGAAATGATCTAAGGGCAGCACATGTTGCACACGCAGAAATTTGCAGCTTCAAGAAATGATCTAAGGGCAGCACATGTTGCACACGCAGAAATTTGCAGCTTCAAGAAATGATCTAAGGGCAGCACATGTTGTACACGCAGAAATTTGCAGCTTCAAGAAATGATCTAAGGGCAGCACATGTTGCACACGCAGAAATTTGCAGCTTCAAGAAATGATCTAAGGGCAGCACATGTTGCACACGCAGAAATTTGCAGCTTCAAGAAATGATCTAAGGGCAGCACATGTTGTACACGCAGAAATTTGCAGCTTCAAGAAATGATCTAAGGGCAGCACATGTTGCACACGCAGAAATTTGCAGCTTCAAGAAATGATCTAAGGGCAGCACATGTTGTACATGCAGAAATTTGCAGCTTCAAGAAATGATCTAAGGGCAGCACATGTTGTACACGCAGAAATTTGCAGCTTCAAGAAATGATCTAAGGGCAGCACATGTTGCACACGCAGAAATTTGCAGCTTCAAGAAATGATCTAAGGGCAGCACATGTTGTACACGCAGAAATTTGCAGCTTCAAGAAATGATCTAAGGGCAGCACATGTTGTACACGCAGAAATTTGCAGCTTCAAGAAATGATCTAAGGGCAGCACATGTTGTACACGCAGAAATTTGCAGCTTCAAGAAATGATCTAAGGGCAGCACATGTTGCACACGCAGAAATTTGCAGCTTCAAGAAATGATCTAAGGGCAGCACATGTTGTACACGCAGAAATTTGCAGCTTCAAGAAATGATCTAAGGGCAGCACATGTTGTACACGCAGAAATTTGCAGCTTCAAGAAATGATCTAAGGGCAGCACATGTTGCACACGCAGAAATTTGCAGCTTCAAGAAATGATCTAAGGGCAGCACATGTTGTACACGCAGAAATTTGCAGCTTCAAGAAATGATCTAAGGGCAGCACATGTTGTACACGCAGCTGACACTGTCTGAATCATCTAGAATAGATGTAATTGGGCCTTACTATTATAGTAACTAGCTGTGTTCTCAACTTACTATTATAGTAACTAGCTAAGTTCTCAACTTACTATTATAGTAACTAGCTGTGTTCTCAACTTACTATTATAGTAACTAGCTGTGTTCTCAACTTACTATTATAGTAACTAGCTGTGTTCTCAACTTACTATTATAGTAACTAGCTGTGTTCTCAACTTACTATTATAGTAACTAGCTGTGTTTTCAACTTTTCACCACCTTTCCCGAAAAGCTATGTAAGCGTGCTCCACTTATGAATGTCAGCGGGCATGAATCACGGCTCACGGAAGATATTTGCAGTTGCGACACCTCGTATTTCACCGGCCGACCACTACCATCAGTCGACCTGAAAGAAAAGACTACATTTTTTACTAAATTCATTTATTTATCATATTATTTATAATACAGACATAGTGAGAAGACTCAAAAGGACTAAGCCTTTTGAGTTAGTGTAGTGTAAAATAAAAAATAGTGAAATGTAGTGTACGTGATAGTGACTACTTATAAAGAACACAATAACAAAGTGTCTTCCCCTTAAATAGAAACTGTAAGAAAAGTGCTATTGGACACATTCTTAGTTATAATTTACTTTATAAAACTAAGTCAAAGTCAAATTACTCATTAGCCTACTTGGCTAGATTGTAATAATATGTAGAGTATAATAAATATTGTACTCTGGGAATAACAAAAAAAAAAAAAAATATTTATCTCCATATAATTATACACAATGCACTTAGAAATACAATAAAAACCAAAATTTACATGTACTCTAGTACTCGTAACTTAACATGTGTAGGTTTCAAAATTATTTATAGTAAGTACCTAAGAATAATAATTAAAATCACATCAATTCCCTTATTATTATAGGTTTTCCTAATCTGGGTACTAAAAATATAAATAAAATAGTCCGTACACGTCCTCTTTAAGTACTATAAATAACGATAATCATTTTATTCATTTCAGAATATTTCACACTGAATAAATAAATAAATAAATATTCCGGACACATCACACATTGTCAACTGATCACAAACTAGGCATAGCCTGTACTATGGGTACCAGAGACTGATATACATAATAGATATATATTTAACACCCAGACACAGAACAAACGTGTGTGTTAGTCACAAATGTTTGTCCAGTGCGGGAATCGAACCCGCGACCTCTAGCGCAGAAGGCAGAGTTACAACCAACTGAGCTATGAGGCCAGTCAGAATGAATCAAGAGACAGACATTAACATAATTATGCTTTTGCAGTGTAATTTTTCTAGACTGTCTATAAAAACATTGGCGTATTTCATTAGTACCTAGAAATTCTCGTAAAGGCGCCGCCCGCCCAGTATTTCCGCGGCGCCGCCCGCCCGCGATTACTCACAAGCTAAGCGGAGTATTACGAACGAATATCTACAACATGAAGAGCTTTAAGAAAAATACAAAAAGATTTCGTTCTGAATTGGAGCAGCCCGCCTGGGGAGGTACCTCCGCCTTACAAAAGATCGCAGCCAAATAACATTATTTGTTTCAAATAGTGTTGTGTTCCTGCGATGAGTAAGGTTGCCAGAGCTCTTTAGGGGGGGAGGGGGTTCGGGGTCGGCAACGCGTGCGTGATGCCTCTGGTATTGCAAGCGCTCATAGGCTACGGTAACCGCTTACCAACAGGTGGGCCGTATGCTTGTTTGCCACTTCAGTAGTATAAAAAAAAAAAAAAATCTTCAGGGCAGGCAACGCATTAGCAATGCTCCAGGTGTTGCAGATGTCAATAGGCGACGGTAACCGCTTACCATCAGGTGGGCCGTAAGTCTGTTTGCCTCCGGATAACATAAAAAAAAATCGATCACTGCAGCAAATGCATTCTAAGCGAACATTATATCAAGATTGTTTTTCAATCACTTCACCTAGAAATATTTAAAATGCAAAAGTTGGTTTGGTTTGGATGTCTGTGGTTCAATCACGCCGTAACGGCTCAACCGATTTAGATGAAACGTGGAACGGATAGAGTTCCGCCTTACAGAGGATCGCAGCCAAATAACATTATTTGTTTCAAATATTGTTGTGTTCCTGCGGTGAGTAAGGTTGCCAGAGCTCTTTAGGGGGGAGGGGTTCGGCAGGCAACGCATTAGCAATGCCCCAGGTGTTGCTGATGTCAATAAGCGACGGTAACCACTTACCATCAGGAGGGCCGTAAGCCTGTTTGCCTCCGTATAACATAAAAAAAAGTTCTTTACACAGTTAAACAGAGTTCAATACTAGAGTTCATATAAGTTAAAATTGTGTTTTTTTTAATAATATTATGACTGATTACGTCCTATAGGAAATGGCTAAATAAATTAATTTGAACTGATGTCCCATACTTTTTTACCTTTGATAATGAAATCCCTGTTTCGACCCACATAATCTTCTTCAATGAAATATTTTTTATCATTGATTGAATTCAGCTTCCTTTTATCATCGCACCTCTCGCCATAGGCAGGGGATCCATCCTCACACCCTGGAGCCGGGTTGGTCGCGCACCGTGCGGTTTCAGAGGAACTTCCTCCCGCGAACACTCAGCTTGTGGAATGATCTCCCTGCTGAGGTTTTCCCTAAGGACTACAGTATGGGGTTCTTCAAAAAGGGCGTTTTGAACTTTTTAAGGGGTCGGCAACGCGTGCGTGATGCCTCTGGTATTGCAAGCGTACATAGGCTACGGTAATCACTTACTAACAGGTGGGCCGTATGCTTGTTTGCTACCTTAGTTGTATAAAAAAAAAGCAATTAAAAATTATAAACCGATTACACCTATTTATTTATTTATACTTTCGCACTTAAACTTAGTGTAAGGAGGACTTAATGCTAAAGCATTTTCTACCAGTCATCCTGGGCGTGCAAAAAAGATGGTGAGGCGTGACAATTAAACTAAACTTAGAAATAACTTACCTACTTAAATAGTTTACATAGTTAAAGTGATATATATATACCTACGTACGCACAAGTACCCTCGTAGGTATCTAAAAGTGGGAGAAAAAAAAAGAAAACAATAATACCGACAAAAGTGATAACCTTTAAAAAAAACAAAAAAAACACCTACATTATTGGTACCTACATTATGTTAGATTACATGATAAAGTTATTAATTTAAACATATAAAGGATCAGTTATTCGATTGCTATAAATAGACATACTAAAAGATGAACAATAAATTGATTGTAAACTCCTTGTCATCGGCTAATCAGATTATTCTTATCTGAGAACATATTTTTCGGACTGGTATTAAATAATGTGTTAATTTATTTTTGTAATTAGTTACCTACCAACTAGGATAATATCAAGGTTTTTAGGTTTAAAGAACTTTATTCTCATACAAACACAGGGTTTACTTAAAATGAGATACATATTGAGCGAATATATCTAAGTTTTACAATATTCTAGCCTCTGGTACCTAACCTAAATAAGATATCAGGACGTCTGATCGAAGCGACGCGTGACCCGAGAGCTGGCTCTTATTTGGCCCAGCGCATTAGCATTGCCATCCAGCGTGGCAAGCAAATATTAGATAGGTAAGCATTGAAAGAATTTTTAGTTACGTTTACCTAGTATGTAGTTTAAAAAGCAAAGCCTTATTTATTATAGATGTCTATTCTAGATTAGGTATGTATACAGTGTCAGGTCAGGTCAGGAACTATTTACGCTCTTACAGGACGCTGCTGTAGTGCCTGGGACATGTTTAGATGAGCAGGTGATGGAGCAGGCCCCCAATTCTACTAATTCAATGATATGAAAACGATAATCGCATGTTAATGATCGCACCATTATCATTCGGTTACGATTGTCGACACCTTCGTTTCATTGATTTCATTGGTTCATTTGGTTCACAATGACTGCCATTGATATACGACTGTGATAGCAGAATACCAAAAGTGTCAAAAGTGGCCATTTTTCCATTGTCATTTCGAAACCATTGAATTAGTAGAATTAATAATAATAATTAAAACACTTGCCGAATTTTACGTAAGTTTTTATCCATTAACCAATAGAAATAGTCAACGATTTTTCGTTTGGCCAAAAGCCCGCGAAAAAACGTAAACTCCTCGCCGTGCGAGAGACAAAAAATACAAAAAAACTTATATAATAATAATTATTCATTTATTTCAGACTATAGTAAAGTAATACTTTTATTTACAGAAAGAAACTTAAAACTAATACAAGTTAATATTTACAAAATACACAAGAAACAGTTGAGCCATCTAAAGACCGTTACAAACGAGCTCAACTGATCCAGATCACTACCAGTCGGAAGCGTCCCCAAGACGCTGGCGGAATTGCCACGCTGGATGGCAATGCTAATTCGCTGGGCCAAATAAGAGCCAGCTCTCGGGTCACGCGTCGATAGTAAAGTTACAGGTCTTATTTAACTTATTCTACAGTCCATAGCCCCAGGCTTGCCCAACACCCACAACCATCCTCTCAGCCTAATCGGCCTTATCCACAAGAAAGACAGAGTCAACATGTCTCGAGCTGACTAAGCGGCGGGTTTCCTTAGGATGTTTTCCTTCACCGTTTTGAGCACGTGTTAATTCGCAGATAACGGCCGATTCGAAACTACGACCTTCAGATCGAGAGTCGAGATATCTATTCATTACACAAATGTTTGACTAGTGCGGGAATCGAACCCGCGACCCCTAGCGCAGAAGGGAGAGTTACTACCAACTGGGTATGAGGCTAGTCAATTAGTAGAGCTAGAAAATCGTATTATTAATCAAATTTACACAAACAGATGCGGTTAAACTTATTTTTTTGATACTACCTACGTATTTAGATAGGTAATTTTTATTATATAGATAAGTCAGTCATATGACATCACCGCTAGTTGGGTAAAACTGGTAGCTCTATTGCCCGTTTTTCTTCGACTCTCCACTTCACACGTAACCAGTGTTTTCTAATCGATTACAATGGAGGAGATATTAAATGTTACGGTATAACTGCCTAGGTGATACGAGTTAAGGCATAAGAGACACATTTCTATCTAAACAATTAAAATAATTATATAATCAGCTTTGCAGATGTTCTGCCTATGAATGAATCACAAAACCCTTGTAGGCGGGTAAAAAGTGAAGTTGAAATATTTTTTTTTCTTTATGACCGTCTTACTTGTCTTAAGTTACTATTGACCAGCTTCCGAAGCTTGGCTCTACAAAAGACCGAGTGATAAAATTAAAGAAGAATATCTGTTTTTTTTTTAAATTTTATTTATACAAAATAAGCTTACGTTTGACCACAATCTCACCTGATGTTAAGTGACGATGTGGTCTACGTTGTAGCACGTTTGCCTAGAAGAAACCTATTCACTCTACTCTTGAAAACAACCAAATTATAGGTATTCGGAAACACAGACGCCGGCAACGAGTTCCACTCTTTGGCCGTCCGCATTATAAAGGTACAAACAAAGCGCTTGGTGCGGCAAGGTGGTATATCAACCATGAACGGATGTCGGGTCTCCGTACGTCTGGTTGTCCGATGATGGAATGGGGATGGGGGGACTAAATCAAAGAGTTCAATCGCACACTCTCCGAAATGTATCCTATAAAATACCGATAGGCTGGCTACTCTGCGACGATGCTCGAGGCTCAGAAGCTTAGACTGCAGCAGACTGACTTAGAAGCAGAAGCTTAGGCACCAAGCCGTGTTTGTTGCCTGATTCTTCTAGGCTTGGTCGCGAGGAACAGGCATAGCTTCACCTAGTTTCTAAGACGTTTCAAAGTGATCCTAGTGATTTTATTGAAATAAATGCCTTTTGACTTTGACTTTGACTTGAGACTCAACTAAAGCATCATTACCTATGAGCCTTTTTGCTGTTTAGTAAAAGAATTAATCACGCCTCGCGATATGTCAACACACATTTTATTTTATTTATTATTTATCGTGCTGGCTTGGATCAAAGTACTCTGACTTTAGATCCGAAGGCCATGGGTTTGGATCCCAGTCGCATTCTTTTGGGATTTTTGTACTCGAAAAATTATGGGCTATAGAAAATATCGTAAAAAAACCAGTTAGTACTCTCAAAAGCAGAATGCTTACTACTGCAAAATGTGTGCACTTGCCAAACATACATTTTGGAGGTGCCTCTGACTACCCCTCTAGACATTTTAGAGGATCAGAGTGCCTGTGAGAAACCACGTCTCTGGCCCGTATGACATACAAACAATACAAATGTTTTATTACTTTAACTTAAGTAACATTGTTTTAAGTATAAAAATACCTGTATTAGGAGATATTGCACATGTCATCACTGATTTTTTTTATTTTTTATACTACTGAGGTTGCAAACAGGCATACGGCCCACCTGTTGGTAAGCGGTTACCGTAGCCTATGAGCGCTTGCAATACCAGAGGCATCACGCACGCGTTGCCGACCCCGAACCCCCTGAAGAGCTCTGGCAACCTTACTCACCGCAGGAACACAACACTATTCGAAACAAATAATGTTATTTGGCTGCGATCTTCTGTAAGGTCTTCTGTAAGGAGGTACCTCGCCAGGCGGGCTGCTCCAATTCAGAACGAGAAAATCTCACTGTGCCCTACCTCCTCCTGATAAGTCGATAACACAAATTGATCAAATACTGTCTTCTTGAGGCATTGAGATTTGCACGCACGCGATGTCCAGTCGAGTTATTAGAGCAACATCGGAACTCCTTTAAACTTAAATGTATGATGAAATTAAATAAAGATGTTTATAACTTGCGCCACATTTTCGTTTGACAAAGATGTGAAAGTACCATGTTATTGTTTCCACACTGTTATTACTGTAGTTGTGTGGTGGAAAATAGGTGTGAAAATAATAGGTCACGATTGATAATAAACTTACAGTTATGAATAATAAGTAACTTATTTATTATCTACTAGCTGACACTAGCAGCTTTGCTCGCGTGGTACCTGAATAAAATGCAGCTATTTCAAGAAGCCATGTTGGCCTAGTGGTAGGTTCCCCGACTTTCAATCCAAAGGTCTTGCCATTATTCGTTAACTTTTAACTGCTTTGAAATACACTATATTGGGCTAAAACTTAAGACATTCATATTTTATGTCTTTATATTTTACCTTCGTCTGGAAATTTTGAAAAATGACGAAAAATTTATTTTATCATTTTATTTGAGTTATTACATGTAAAATTTCAAGGATCTACAACTGAAAGTTTCAAAATTAAAGAGCATTTTTGTTTTTCAAACTACATTTTTATAAACGTACAAATGTTCAAAATTCGTTTCTTAGTGCATATCTACGTAAATACGCTCTCCAAATATCTAGTCAGCGATTGTTTATTGTCTCATAAAGAATAAAATTCACTTACCTACACTTACAGGAGAAACATAATCTAACATACACACTTTTTGTTCGGGCTTATCGTACACTAACATAAAATGAAAAGTAAAATAAACAGCATTCGTAAACAACAAAAAAAACCATAAAATATGTTGCCTAATGTTGCCTATATTATGTCAATCAGTCGGTAAGGAACTTGATTTTTATGTATATTAATATAGTGACATTGATTGCAAACTATTCATAGGCTTTTCAAACGTTAATAACCTAGTGAATTATTTAGTAAAAAAAAAAGATTTTAAGTGAAAATATTGCATAAAATAAAATTAAAGTGTTTTTGAATTACTATCTTCTAATAAGAACAACTGACTGGAAATAACGCATGCAGTTACAAACTTCAAAAAAAGCGGGAATTTCAAGGACAATATGCAGTATACAGTTCTGACAGAAGCGACCGCTTCGCAAAAGCAATTAAGATAAATCTCGTAACTGCAAGGATTTCGGCTGTTTTGCGGACGGTACCGTGTGCAGGCGCAGGCACGCGTCCTGAGTGTCGCGGAGACCGACAGTTCGAACGCGACGCTCGCATCGCGCACACGACTGTACCGATAGTGCTCACTCGCTCGCTCGCCCGCTATCGATAACGATACAACGCGAAGCCGCGATCAGTGTAGTGTTTTTTTTTCCTAAAAAAGGATTTAGTGGTGTGACCAATCGGACAGGCCAGCATCTTTTTATACGAAGGTAATTGCAATTTTTGATTGATCTTGTCGGAAATAATATTAGCTTGACATTCATGAAACTTGCCGCTAAAATTGTTGTTTTAAGTTTTTATGTAAACACCTGTATTAAAGGTCATATCGATACTATTTGTGTGAATAATAACATTTATTTATCGTATTCCGGTTTCGCTGCAGTGGCCGTCGTGAGTAACAAATTTATCATTTTGTTAACAATTTTGTCGTCAACAGATATCGGTAATCGGATTATTATAAATATATACGACGTTTGGGGAAACTGTGCGGACTTTGCTTGTGATAAAAATACTGTACAATCAATAGAGTCGGCAACACACGCTAAATTTGTAAAGTTGCGTTTTAACTGTTATCGCATATTTGATGATAACGGTGAATACCTGGATATGATTAAACTGATATTTTCAAAGTGATTATTGTAAGCTATTGAAAAAATAATATTAAGCAATATTTGATAGAAAAACAATTGTTTTTGTCACGAAACTGAAATTTATCCTTTCATCTAATAACGTGAAAAACAGTCCATGTCGTGTAATTACTAGAGACTTTAAAGACAAAACCAAAATAATGAATTTTAATGCATATTTTTTCCATTGGTAGAAAGGAACAATTAAATATGGCAGATAAAATTATGTACTAGCCACAACATAAGTGTTGCTTTCACTTTATTATCAAGAAAATAATAATAAAATTAAAAAAACTTCAGATTTTATTATTGGACTGTTGATAGGTAATTTGTATGGTGTCAGCGTCAGTTCAATTCCATTTTTGTGAACTTTGAAATGATTCACTATCCCGCTAAAGTCTATAATTAAATATGTTATTCATAATTATTGTATTAATCATTTTATTCCAGACACTGTAGGTAAATCAATAAATAGGTAACTAGTAAGAACAAAGTTTTAATAACTCACGGCATGATTGCTGAAGTTGCATTGAATTGAAATTGAAAAAGGGCTGGCTTGAGGGCTTACTTTTTCTTCCGAAACCGTTTACATAAATAAAACTTGTTAACACTTATTACTTAACTATTTGGACTACAACAAAGATGAACGTGAACCATGAACAAGTATTCTAACGTTGCGTATATAAATAGTTTTAATATTTGTTATAATTGCAAAAGTTACAGGAACTATTAAGAACTATTATAAAGAATTGTTATGTGAAAAAACCCTAAAAAGACTACAAAATATCAGTCCAGTAAAGCTCGTTTAATAATTCCTAAACTCTAAGCTCAAGTTGGTATGCCGACGGGTCGCGGCTATTTTTGGCTAAGCCGACGATGTCTGCTGGTTTTTAAGTAACCTTCCTGTGGGCAGCTGCGGGAGACTCATTCTTGTTATTTTATTATGTGTTTCATTCAAAACCTCAAATATTTACTATTCTTTATGATCGTGAGTACTTTAAGCAGACATTTATTTGTTTTTATGTAAACTTTATTATATCTAAAATATTTTTTTTGTATCATTTTGTTACCCAATCATCCATACATCTTCACAAACTTTCGCATTTATAATATTTGACAATTTAATCGATTTTTTTGTAGATATCGGGGTTTCATAAACATAAGATACATTTGTAGAGCTTAGTTAAGTATTTTAATATAAGAAATAAAATAAAATAAGAAGAGTGTTTGATATGAATGTGGATGAATGTAGGAGTAGAGGTAGGCCAAAGAAAAGTTGGATGGACTGTGTGAAAGTGGATATGGTGAAGAAAGGAGTGAGTGTTGAGATGACGACTGATAGAGGGAAATGGAAGAAGAATACATGTTGTGCCGACCCCACATGATGTGGGATAAAGGCAGGAAGATGATGATGAGTTAAGTATTATAATATTCAATATAAAAATAATGCAAATTTACTTAAAGCTTATCAAGTTCAAGAAAGAAATATCACCTGTAGTTTCAGATAATTTATCTCCAATTAGTTATGTAAAAGAAATTCCGAGAAAATTGCCCGAACGATCGAGATCGACTAAATTCATAGAAACGGTGAAACCGTTAGTGAAATTAGCATACGGTTATAAAAATTAAAAATGACTGATTAAAATAATATGCCATAACCACAAATGAGCGACGCAGTGTTGAAAGGCACCCGATGGAGCGACGATATTGTTAAAGTTGCGGAAAGTTGGTTGATGGAAAAGGTTCCAGACCGTTTGTCATCGACCTCTTTAGGGGAGGCTTATGACCAGCCGTGGACTTCCACAGGCTAATGATAATGATGATGTTTTTTTACAAGATTATTGTACATTATTCCCTTTTTCTGGTAGTCTCACTTTATATCAATAACTATCATGCAAAGTACTTTACAATCGCGAAAGAATAGATAAGGTTAAATCTATACTGTTAATTTTATGTTTGGGTATGCAGAAAGCTATTGTTTATTATTTCATCAGACTTTATGTTTTTATCGCTTAAGTTTTATGAAACAAACGAATTATTTGATGCAACTGCATGCAGTAACTTTTGTTTTAAAGCAAAAAAAAAAAAACAGATAAAAATCTAATTTTGAAACAGTGACATGATTCCAATATTAGGTGGACAATGGTTAATAATGGATGAATTTCATTGAAAATACTCTATGCAAAAATTTGTTGTTTTGGTGTTAAATTAGTTCAAACTCAATTTCAGTGTTCAAATCCAGCTGTTTTAGGTACAATATTGATGTCAAACTTCTCGTATGTTTAATAATTAGTTAAAAAGATGGTAAAAATACAAAAGGCATTTGATTTGAAAAAGTACGGTGAATATTATTAGGAAAGCAAACAAAATGTAGAGTTTTTCAGTCGGTTAAAACTGGGACAAATCGGACTTTACGATACCAATATAAATACCAGTTTCGTCCCATTTAAAACACTTCTTATTAAAAGCCAGCTTTAAAAATGGGACAAAACAGGAACTTGCATTTTGTGGCAATAATTTTTGCAAAATTATATAATATATATATATTTTTTTTATTGCGTAAAGAATGTAGATAACTTAGCAAGCAGTAGATAATTTATCAGAATGTCACCGGCCGCGAGAGGTCGCGTTACTTCCGGTGCGCAAGGCCGCACGATCTCATAAGGGTAGGTATTTCGTAATGATGAACTGGCAGACGATACCTACCAGAATCATTCTGGTATTTTCCAATCCTTCTATGGCGAAGTGTAAAAATTAATAATGGGACCATACCGAAACCGTGACCGTGTCTTCAATTGTGACACGCAATTTGATGCAAACTCGTAGCGCATACATTTCTTCTGGCCTACATCGATCCTACTTAGCATTATAAATTAATAAAGTTTGTGAGGATGTTTGTGTTCAATCACGCCCAAACGGCCGAGAGGATTTGTATGAAATTTGATACAAACATAGATTATAGTCTGGAATAACATATAGGCTACTTTTTATGTAGGTATCATGCGAGAAAAGCAGCGGGCGGAAGCTGGTGTGTAAGAAAAAAAATATGTTTTTTTTTATACTGAAACATACTATTGCATATAAAAGTGAAACTTAAGTTCTTCTACTTAAAAAACTTTATTAAATGTTAAAAAAGTACTTGCCTTTAAAAGATACATTATTTCTCCTTTTCTGCTGAAAATAACAAGCTTAGAAAATGTAAAGTGTATGGAACTTAAAAATAAACAAGAGTTTCTTCGTGGGTGATGCGCTGTAAACAGATTAGCCTACTAACTGCGTACAGACATCAAAATAAATAAAACTTTCAAATCTTATTGTTGTAAAAAAAAAAGGTAATCGGCTCAAGACTGTCTGTGATCCTTATTTATTACACAATAGTTAGAGTTGTAAAAAACAATAACAAAAAATACATGACATTCTTGATCACAGTTATTTTTTACACACTTACGCCGTGTTCATACGAGGTGCGATATGTCATCTAAAACGAATTTCAAAATGTTCCCTATCTCTACTGGATAAAGTCAATTTTGACTTTTAAGGGGCGTGTGATACCGTACGCCCTCATTTTTTTTCCCTTCAGGACGATGAACGATAAGAAACATAAATTTTCCATATTAATGAATTATTTCAAAAATATATTATACCTTTTTTAATCTAATGGCGAAGCGTAACCTGCTAACGCTACTAGAGGTGACAACGGAAGTAACCCGAGCGTAGCGTTACGCAACCGCGCGAACAAGCCATTGTCTTGCTGACAGTACCTCACAGCTCATAGCGTGCGCGATTGTACTACCTGGGTAACTTAATTTACTTACATTTTTCAAAAAGCCGTATTGGCCTAGTGGGGTTACCCTGACTTTCGATTTCGTGGGTTCGAACCTGGTCGGGCACCAACGAGTCTTTCTGGTAGAAAAATTTACTACTGCAAAATATTGGGGTGTGCCAAATTTTCGGACGTGCCTCTGACTACCCCCGTTAGACATCTAGTATTCTTAATGTCGAACTTGTCGCGCGTTTTATAATTACTTAAAAAGACCAAAAAAAGTAAATTTGTAAAAAAATCGGGAAAAAATTGAATATTTTTTTTCTCTGTTCATTATTTTTCTTTTTGTTGATAGAATAAACCTCATTCGGGATTCTATATATATTATGAACCATCTTATAATCATTAATTTGACAATATTTTTTATAGTTTTCTCCCAATTGCGGGTTCGATTCCCGCACTGGACAAACATTTGTGACTAACACAGATGTTTGTTCTGTGTCTGGGTGTTAATTATATATCTATTATGTATATCAGTCTCTGGTACCCATAGTACAGGCTATGCCTAGTTTGGGATCAGTTGACCGTGTGTGATATGTCCGGAATATTTATTTTAATTATAAACGTGGTAAAGCTTTGCCCTGATCCTTGCAACGCACCCAACACTGCATCACCCGGTGGCCGCCATTCGAGAACCTTTATTCTCTAACGGTTGTCGGTTCTGCAAGCTATATGACCTGCCAATTGCCAGTTCAACTTGCTAATTCTGAGAGCTATGTCGGTCTTCTTCTTCTTCTTGTCATTGATTCTTTCTTGGTCATGCCGTATTAGGTCAGTGACCTGGATGAGGTATTTTTATTTTTATCATTACTTTGAAACTGGACTAATAGCTCAGTTGGTAGTAACTCTGCCTTCTGCGCTAGAGGTCGCGGGTTCGATTCCCGCACTGGACAAACATTTATGTGATTAACACAGATGTTTGTTCTGTGTCTGGGTGTTAAATATTTATTTATTATGTACTACTCAGTCTGGTACCCATAGTACAGGCTATGCCTAGTTTGGGTTCAGTTGACCGTGTGAATATGTCCGGAATATTTATTTATTATTTTATTTTATTTATTGTATCATAAAGTCAAAGTCAAAGTCAAAGGATCACTTTGAAACGTCTTAGAAACGTCTTAGAAACTAGGTGAAGCTATGCCTGCCTATTAAGCCGTAAGCCTGCCCTGCCCATAAGGGGGCAAAATAATATTATTACGGCGAGGGCGCTTTTTTGAATCCAGAGCGAAGTGAGGGGGGATTCTTTACTAGAATCCTGAACCTTCGTTCAGGATTCAAAGTACGTCGCCCGAGCCAAATAGTAGATTATGCAACAAGGGCTTAAAGTAGTGTTTTATGTCAAGGGCGCTATATTGAACCCCGAGAAAGAGGGATTCTATGGTTAACTCATGAGCGGAGCGAGGGAGTTAAGGCAAGAATCCTGAGTACGAGGGGTTCAAGATCGCCCAAGACAAATACACATTTAAGCCCTAAAAGTTTCTTATAGAAAACACCACCTTTGGGTGCACTTATTACTTTTCTTTTGAGCCTCACCTAGTTCGATCGGCACCACACTGAAGCTTTAAATTCCATTTTGTGAAAAAGGATCATCGAAAAAAATGATAGGCACGCGCGCCGTGTTTGTTGCCTGATTCTTCTAGGCTTGGTCGCGAGGAACAGGCATAGCTTCACCTAGTTTCTAAGACGTTTCAAAGTGATCCTAGTGATTTTATTGAAATAAATGCCTTTTGACTTTGACTTTGACTTAAAGGCGAACCAAGTCGTCCTTTTCGAATAGATGGGATGAAAACTCTTTAATATGACACCCTTTTCATGTATCTGTATAACTTTTTTTCGACCCCTTTATATTAGCAACCTCTAGGCCGATTTCCAGTTAATCTTGATAGTATACCTGTTGACCTACTAAATTCCATACAGATCGGACTGACGACACGGTTTGAAACTTATGCTCAAACAAATCTTCTTCTTCCTGCCCTTGTCCCCCATTATGTGGGGTCGGCACCACACGTTTTCTTCTTCCACTCTCTTCTGTTAGCCGTAATCTCCGCACTCACTTCTTTCTTACTCATGTCATCTTTAATACAGTCCATCCATTTGCATTATGCTCTAATAAAATAAACATACAATTATGCAACGCCGATTCGCCCAAGTTGCTTGAGAGATCTTCGCTCGTTCGATCAAGAAGCTTTTTGTCGTAAAAGAAAGAAAGAAAGAAAATACATTTATTTTGGATACACAAGCACAGCACAAACTAATAGAAAAGACACTACAGATTACAACACAAAACAAAAGTAGGTAGGAAGTAACAAAACTAAGGTATTCATTAGTCGGTGCCGAGGTGCATGCGTGAGCCAAAAAAGGTTCCATCTCAGCATTGATGAACCCTTTACGGCGACCTCACGATCGCAGTGTGCTTCTTGCTCGCATTCTTCAGTCGATGTCGGTAGTCGTATGTAACAGCTTTACAGTTGCTCCAAAGATGACCAACAAACATTTTTATTGTTATGTAGTTTGAAATTACAAGAGAATTGTAAAGCACGATGCCATAACTCACTGGGTTTTGCATTGAAGCGGGTCATTTACCTGCCACGGTCGCTCGGTCAGCCATAGTGCTCGTAGGGCTGTCCCTATGGTACTAAGTACTTATACAAGGTGATTCATAACATACCATCCCGAAAGGGGGTTATTGTATCAACGAAAAGAAGTAATATTAGCGAAAAATATTTTCATTTTATTTTTGTCAATTTTTTTTCCCCAATCTTTCTTAAATGAGCTGATTTTGGTATTTTTATCATCTTTAGAACTAATAATTAAACGCACAAGAAGTTCGGAATCAAAGATTGCTACTTAACACAGCTGATTCATTGAGTTTGACCTGATTTGACCCCAAAACAACTGATTTTCGCATTATGAATAATGTCGAATTTCCAGAAGTCGTGGAACAAACTTATTGCCAATTGGATGTAGAATAAGCACCTTTCGGGATGGAATACATATTATGAATAACCTTGTACCTACCAAAATAACTCAAAAATACCGAGGGAAGTTTGTTTATTCCTTCAATCAAGATTTAACAGTAGAAATAGCGCTACTAATAACATCAAAATATATTTTATTGGCTACTCTACACTCTACAGTAGACCAAATGTTTTCTAGGCTCATAACTGTGATTCATGAATAAAGTATATTCTTTGATTGGATTAGATTTTTGAGTTCTGCATGATTATAAAACAATCAACACAGCTGATCCCGTTAAAACTGTTTCTAAAGAGTTCTGTTATAAATGCTCATTACTATAATTGCTGCCTTGACCGCACATGCATTGACAATGACATAATTGCAGATTAGAATACCGTTCATGCGATATCACCATTATGCACGCTTCGACAACCCTAGTAACGAGACGGTTCAGTAGTCGTTGCTTTCGTTGTTCATTCGTGTAATAAACCCTATAATGGAATAATTATTTAACTACAAAACTAGGTTTTTTTTCTTTTTTTTTATGTTATACGGAGGCAAACAGGCTTACGGCCCACCTGATGGTAAGTGGTTACCGTCGCCTATTGACATCAGCAATACCTGGAGCATTGCTAATGCGTTGCCTGCCGAACCCCTCCCCCCCTAAAGAGCTCTGGCAACCTTACTCACCGCAGGAACACAACACTATTTGAAACAAATAATGTTATTTGTTAGCTATCAGTACTTTTAAACTAAGCCTTTTTTTTATAAACGTGATTTTTTACGTAGTAATGGCGATGGTACTATAAGTTTTGATATCGGAAATAGTAATGTTTTACGTATATGTATAGTGATCGAAAAAATTTATAAAAAGAGTTTTTTTTCACTCTTTCTGGTTCTTCTGCTGTTCTTTATTTAAATTTAAATTTTTATTGGTGTACAATAAAGTAATTTCATTCATTCATTCTTTCGTACTAAATTTTGGGCATATTTAATTATATGTATATTTTTTATATGTATGTTAGTCATTAAGGTATTTATCTATGGGCCAACATTTTTGTTTTACAATTATTTGATGCCTGAAATAAATGACTTTATTATTATTATATTAATTGAGAGGAATTAATTAATGCAAGATTTGCTTGGCCTTTTGATTTTATTCAAGCAGACATTTTAATTAAATCACACACACTAGAGTTTTTTGGTCAGTTTGATTGGAGCCACGTGAACAAAACGTGTCAACAATCGTAAACAAAACAAAAAAAAATTTTTTCCATACAACGCAGAGAATAAAAAAAATACTCTACTAATGACTACATATTTCCCACGATTACAATATCAGCTGGGCTCAAATGTGTTCATGTGCCATATGACATAGATAACTTTTATATATCCTACTAATATTATTAATGCTAAAGTTTTTGAGTATATTTTTATGTTTGTGGTTCAATAACTTGGGATAGACACGGAACAAGACAAACTGCGCTCGCCAACCCGTATGCCCAGCGTGGTGAGTATGGGCAAATCCCCCCATATGATAAGGAATTCGCTCTGTCTGTGGGGGAGGCCATGTTCAGCAGTGGACGTCGTACGGCTGAAATGATGATGATGATGAACTTGGGATAGATCGAGTTCTTTACATAGTAGCATATAGGCTACTTTTTATGTTGTTGGTACGCCAGCGGAGCCGCGAGCGTAAACTAGTATTCCATATGGATGGACCGTTCGTCGTGGCACTCTTTGGGGGAGGATTATGACTTCTACAGACTGCTGATGATGATGAGGTGTCAACTTGCATGGTTTACGCACGTAGATTTTTTTTAATTCAATTGAGTTGGCAAACAAGCATCCGGCCCACCTGGTTGTAAGCGGTTACCGTAGGCTATGAGCGCTTGCAATACCAGAGGCATCACATACGCGTCGCCGACCTCGAAGTCGAATCCCCTCACCCCTAAAGAGCTCTGGCAACCTTACTCACCGCAGGAACACAACACTATTTGAAACATATAATGTTATTGGACGTGGTGGCCCCGGCTGAAGAATAGGCCCCTCCATATCTACCTATCCGCGGATGTGGCGAGTATGGGCAAATCCCTCACATGATAAGGAATTTGCTCTGTCTGTGCGGGAGGCCATGTTCAGCAGTGGACGTCGAACGGCTGAAATGATGATGATGATGAATAATATTTAGGCTGCGATCTTCTATAAGGCGGGGGTACCTCCCCAGGCGAGAGAACGAGTAAATCTCGTTGTGCCTCCTCCGAAAATTTATAGACAGGCATGGTTAATTGAGCAAATCAGTTTGTAACGTCTCCGTAACACGCGATGATGAGCTGAGCTAGCGATGCGTCATTTTATTGTTTTTTAGCAAAGTCAATGTTTTCTGCGGTATTTTATAATCACTGTAGTCTCGCGATTATGACAAGTAGACTGCTGTAATGGCGGGAAATTCCGATGAATGCATAGCGGAAATGATTTATGACAGTTCCATAGGAAGGAGTTTTTAATTCAAATTCTTCTAGGCAGTGGTGCAATTGTGAGGCGTGATGAGGTATATAATATACAGGGCGTCCCAAACTTATGGGACATGAAGGGGAAGTACCTTAAATATCGTAGATAGGGTATTTTGCTGAAAGAAGACTTTATGTTACTTTTAAAAGTTAGTAATTCTGCATTCATAGATTTTCTAAAAAATATTTGCTTCGTCTGGGAATCGAACCGACTTAAATGTCAAAAAAAAAATCATCCTACTTCTATGATGCCAATCGAAAGAATAGCTAAAAAATAATAACTTTGCTTAAGTAACATAGTATTTTAAAAGAAAGGAACAACGTAAAATGATTGAGTCAAATTTTTCAAACACGTTTTATTTAGGATTTTTTAGGATATGTAAAGAGAATACCATAATGTTTAGGTCCACTTAACCACCTGATGGTAAGTGGTTACCGTCGCCTATTGACATCAGCAATACCTGGAGCATTGCTAATGCGTTGCCTGCCGAACCCCTCCCCCCCTAAAGAGCTCTGGCAACCTTACTCACCGCAGGAACACAACACTATTTGAAACAAATAATGTTATTTGTTAGCTATCAGTACTTTTAAACTAAGCCTTTTTTTTATAAACGTGATTTTTTACGTAGTAATGGCGATGGTACTATAAGTTTTGATATCGGAAATAGTAATGTTTTACGTATATGTATAGTGATCGAAAAAATTTATAAAAAGAGTTTTTTTTCACTCTTTCTGGTTCTTCTGCTGTTCTTTATTTAAATTTAAATTTTTATTGGTGTACAATAAAGTAATTTCATTCATTCATTCTTTCGTACTAAATTTTGGGCATATTTAATTATATGTATATTTTTTATATGTATGTTAGTCATTAAGGTATTTATCTATGGGCCAACATTTTTGTTTTACAATTATTTGATGCCTGAAATAAATGACTTTATTATTATTATATTAATTGAGAGGAATTAATTAATGCAAGATTTGCTTGGCCTTTTGATTTTATTCAAGCAGACATTTTAATTAAATCACACACACTAGAGTTTTTTGGTCAGTTTGATTGGAGCCACGTGAACAAAACGTGTCAACAATCGTAAACAAAACAAAAAAAAATTTTTTCCATACAACGCAGAGAATAAAAAAAATACTCTACTAATGACTACATATTTCCCACGATTACAATATCAGCTGGGCTCAAATGTGTTCATGTGCCATATGACATAGATAACTTTTATATATCCTACTAATATTATTAATGCTAAAGTTTTTGAGTATATTTTTATGTTTGTGGTTCAATAACTTGGGATAGACACGGAACAAGACAAACTGCGCTCGCCAACCCGTATGCCCAGCGTGGTGAGTATGGGCAAATCCCCCCATATGATAAGGAATTCGCTCTGTCTGTGGGGGAGGCCATGTTCAGCAGTGGACGTCGTACGGCTGAAATGATGATGATGATGAACTTGGGATAGATCGAGTTCTTTACATAGTAGCATATAGGCTACTTTTTATGTTGTTGGTACGCCAGCGGAGCCGCGAGCGTAAACTAGTATTCCATATGGATGGACCGTTCGTCGTGGCACTCTTTGGGGGAGGATTATGACTTCTACAGACTGCTGATGATGATGAGGTGTCAACTTGCATGGTTTACGCACGTAGATTTTTTTTAATTCAATTGAGTTGGCAAACAAGCATCCGGCCCACCTGGTTGTAAGCGGTTACCGTAGGCTATGAGCGCTTGCAATACCAGAGGCATCACATACGCGTCGCCGACCTCGAAGTCGAATCCCCTCACCCCTAAAGAGCTCTGGCAACCTTACTCACCGCAGGAACACAACACTATTTGAAACATATAATGTTATTGGACGTGGTGGCCCCGGCTGAAGAATAGGCCCCTCCATATCTACCTATCCGCGGATGTGGCGAGTATGGGCAAATCCCTCACATGATAAGGAATTTGCTCTGTCTGTGCGGGAGGCCATGTTCAGCAGTGGACGTCGAACGGCTGAAATGATGATGATGATGAATAATATTTAGGCTGCGATCTTCTATAAGGCGGGGGTACCTCCCCAGGCGAGAGAACGAGTAAATCTCGTTGTGCCTCCTCCGAAAATTTATAGACAGGCATGGTTAATTGAGCAAATCAGTTTGTAACGTCTCCGTAACACGCGATGATGAGCTGAGCTAGCGATGCGTCATTTTATTGTTTTTTAGCAAAGTCAATGTTTTCTGCGGTATTTTATAATCACTGTAGTCTCGCGATTATGACAAGTAGACTGCTGTAATGGCGGGAAATTCCGATGAATGCATAGCGGAAATGATTTATGACAGTTCCATAGGAAGGAGTTTTTAATTCAAATTCTTCTAGGCAGTGGTGCAATTGTGAGGCGTGATGAGGTATATAATATACAGGGCGTCCCAAACTTATGGGACATGAAGGGGAAGTACCTTAAATATCGTAGATAGGGTATTTTGCTGAAAGAAGACTTTATGTTACTTTTAAAAGTTAGTAATTCTGCATTCATAGATTTTCTAAAAAATATTTGCTTCGTCTGGGAATCGAACCGACTTAAATGTCAAAAAAAAAATCATCCTACTTCTATGATGCCAATCGAAAGAATAGCTAAAAAATAATAACTTTGCTTAAGTAACATAGTATTTTTTAAAAAAGGAACAACATGAAATTAATTATTTTAATCAAATTAAAAACATACATGACAGTGCCGTAGTCAATTAAGTAAGTATTTTTGTAAATTAATTAATTAAATGCTCAAAATGTGATTCCTCTTGTCTTACGCAAATCGCCAATCTTTTAATGATTCCGCTGCCTGTTGATTTTCTTATCATTTTATGGTGAACACTCACTGTTCTTTTTAAAAATATTAAAGTATGCATTCAAACAAACGCTCTCATAAACTGTTCCATTTTCAAATTTAACAACAACATTGGTGTCGATTCTGTTGTTTTAGGATTCCTAACATAAATTTTAAGATTTCTTAATTTTCTAAGTTAAGTGGACCTAAACATTATGGTATTCTCTTTACATATCCTAAAAAATCCTAAATAAAACGTGTTTGAAAAATTTGACTCAATCATTTTACGTTGTTCCTTTCTTTTAAAATACTATGTTACTTAAGCAAAGTTATTATTTTTTAGCTATTCTTTCGATTGGCATCATAGAAGTAGGTGATGTTTTTTTGACATTTAAGTCGGTTCGATTCCCAGACGAAGCAAGTATTTTTTAGAAAATCTATGAATGCAGTATTACTAACTTTTAAAAGTAACATAAAGTCTTCTTTCAGCAAAATACCCTAACTACGATATTTAAGGTACTTCCCCTTCATGTCCCATAAGTTTGGGACGCCCTGTATATACGTAAATAATTTTGGAGGTGGTAGGGCACAGCGAGACTTTCTCGTTCTCAATTGGAGCAGCCCTCCAGCCAGAGGTACCTCCGCCTTACAGAAGATCGCAGCCAAATAAATATTATTTGTTTCAAATAGTGTTGTGTTCCTGCGGTGAGTAAGGTTGCCAGAGCTCCTTAGGGGGGGGGAGGGGATTCGGGGTCGGCAACGCGTGCGTGATACCTCTGGTATTGCAAACGCTTATAGGCTACGGTAACCGCTTACCAACAGGTGGACTGTATGCTTGTTTGCCACCTTAGTTATATAAAAAAAAAAGAAATGGCAATGAAGATCGTAACTTTGAGGGTAAGTTTAACAAGCTCAGCAATATTCAAAACTTTCCAAACTTGACAAGGGACAACTTCAAGACCTTTGCTTCTTCCTTTCTTGTTTGAAAAACTTTAGATGTAGCTTAAATTTATAAAATCATCTTTAAAATTGCGATTTTCATTACCATTTTGCTTACACAATAGCCTGGCTGGTTGCAAGGAACAGGCGTAGCTTCACCTAGTTCCTAAGAGGTTTCAAAGTGATCCTAGTGATTTTTATCTTACTAATATTGCGAATGCGAACGTTTGTATAGATGGAAGGATGGATGGATGTTTGTTACTCAATCACGTCAGAGCTGCTGAACGGATCAAATTAAAATTTGGCACAGCGATAGATTATAGTCTGGAATAGCATATAGGCGACCACACGGGCCTTTTCTTCAGGCGGGGCTACCAAGGCTAATTATCGCAAAAATACGAATAAAAAATCCATCTGCACTGATGGATTTTTTATTCGTATTTTTGCGATCAAACCGCTACTCAAACCCACGACCTTCGGATTGAAAATCGAGGTACATTACTAGGCCAACACGACTTGACTAAAAGTTCCACTATAAAACCTAGTAACGTTACTGTTTATGGTACTGCCTCTAATGGGCAGAGGTTACGTTTGGTACTTCCGTCCGGTGACTCATGTTCTGCTCACGACAGTCCACGGTTGTTGGTCTGGCACATTGAATGAATGAATGAAAGATTTACTTTCCTTAAGACTACTACACATAAAATAACATAAAAATATAAATTAACGTACTAAATGATAGTGATATTGTGCGCAGCAGAGCTCGTGGAAAATATGCTCTTCGCTCAGCATTGTGCTGGATACACACTGATGTGTGCACCCAGCGCTGGTTTTCAGCGGAGACCATAATAGTCACGTCACGACCTTCTAGAGGTGCCTAAAAATAACAGTTAAGACTTATAATAATTATGCTACAAAAGATACTTAATTCATTGATAGCTAAGGGGCTACCAATATTAGGATCTATCTTTATTGATCCGCATTTTGAAAGCAGATGAACGCAGAAAGCTAATTCAGATGAATCAACTGACTCTTCAAGATCATAATCAACTTTGAAAAATCATTGTCATTATTGATCCAAAGGTCGTTAGGTTGAATCTCGGTCGTGCACTAATTTTCCATTCAAAGAATGGCTAAATTTTTTATTTAAATTTACTATTTTTAATATATTTATTAACTAGTTAAGATTGTTATTTTATTAAATAAAGAACTTTTATAATTGAATTGATTAGAAAAGTGTATGTGCGCTGTACCCTCTAGTATAGTGCACACTATCACACGGTGAAGGAAATCATCGTGAGGAAACCGGCATGTCCTAGAACCTTAAAATTCAAAGTCAAAGTCAAAGTCAAAGTCAAAAGGCATTTATTTCAATAAAATCACTAGGATCACTTTGAAACGTCTTAGAAACTAGGTGAAGCTATGCCTGTTCCTCGCGACCAAGCCTAGAAGAATCAGGCAACAAACACGGCTTGGTGCCTATCATTTTTTTCGATGATCCTTTTTCACAAAATGGAATTTAAAGCTTCAGTGTGGTGCCGATCGAACTAGGTGAGGCTCAAGAGAAAAGTAATCTAATTATAAGAGAAAAGACATGTGACATATGCACGAAAGGATTTCCTACGAGGGGAGCTTTAATTCTTTTACCAATAGTCATAAGCCCTTTTCAGGCCCGCCATTTCTCCTCCTAATGCATTCCTGTAAGACCATGAAAGAACCAGTGACGCACGTATTATTAAAATTTATATTTCTTGGAGAATATCACGGACATAATTTTATAATTACCTACACAGTTTGCTTCACGCGCACTTAAAAAAACAAAGTAGGAAACGTTTCTAGAATGTGCCATTGTAAGAGTCGGAAACTGTTATTAGAGTCAGCCAGGAACAGAAAGTTACAGTTATCCTTCGAAAAGTCGGATTAAAGTAATACAGTAAGCGTTACGTTGATATCGTCGTCAAAAGTAACTTAGCAACGCGCTTTATTTTCAAAATTAGCATAGCACATAGGTACTGTCTGTATACGGGGTCATTTTTAAAATGCGCAAACCCTGCAATTCGTTTGTTCAGAATCGAAAATAAACTCGAATATACGAGAAAATGGTTTTTTTTTACAAAATAAATAAGTTACATTATCATAATTACTGACGTTTTACAAAAACCCTGTGTATTAAATTTATATCTTATAATGTTTATACAATGTTTTGAGCACTGATTGTATTGGTGGTATTTAGGCTTATGTAAATTCGTCTGGACTCTGGAGGACAATCTACATTTATTAGACTTTTGTCCGCACAATATTAGAACTACTGGGTTTGGCCGGTTTGTGGTTTTGTCATAGATGTACGCATTTAGTATTTGGTATCGCAAGCAAGTTCTATAGGTAGATACACACTAGGTACACACTATACATCACACACTCCACAAAAACACATACGACACCGCTCCGGTACACTACACACACACACACACACACACATGCACATGCGATTAGGTAAATCATATTTTTTTAATTTCGTAATTAGTATAGGTAGTAGTTATAATTAGTTTTTTTTTGTTCTTACTGTATTTTTATATATATTTTCTTACACTATAGTTAACCTAGGTACGTAGCATACTCGCACAATGTTACTTTTAAGCGAGTGGAATACAAAATGTGGATTCAAATTGGTTTAAGTACGACATATATACATCTAGCCTATATTATACGATAAGTAAACTGTGAATCCTAGATTACTGAAATAAATAAATATAATACCTACCGTTACTTATAATTGTTTTTGAAAAACTGGGTTGCTCATCTACTTCTGTTAATGTACCATCAAATATTATGATTGCTCTAACTAGATAAACAAGAGTTAAGATAAGACATGACAGGTGGATCCAGATTATGCGGTCGACGACCTAGGTTCAAACAAGTTCAGATGACTTTTTTGAACTTTGAACTTATTAAAATTGGTTCAGCTCGGAATTTGGATTAATTGTGACTTCGTAGACGAATTGTAGACATGATCTACTTTCACATAGGTAAATAAATGGGTTTAATGTTTTATTGTACTTTTAGTACATCATCATCTTCATGACCATATCTTGGACCTTTTCCATTCCTGTCGATCTTGTGCCCGTCACATCCAGTCATGTCCTCCATGGCATCTAACTTCATCCACCCAGCAATTAGAAGGTCGGCCTCGTCCCCGGGTATATCTACTTTTAGTATGAAAATGAGGAAATCCGTAGAAGAACCAAGGTCACCGGAATAGCTCTCAGAATTAGCAAGTTGAACTAGCAGTGGGCAGGCCATATAGCTCGCAGAATCGAAATCGGTTCTCGAATGGCGACTACGAACCGAGCGCCCACCGGAAGGCCGGAAGGCTTTTTGCCATCTAAGTAATTTTGAATATCATCGATTCTATTAGTCAGTCTCAATACATTTTATCAGCTAAACCTGAAGGTTACAGTAGCCATGTGTATGTTGGTTAGGTTCTGAGTACAAATTAGCCGTATTACTCAAACAAACACCAAAATTAAATATGAGTTTGCATGACAAAACCAATTGAGGTATAGTCTAGACATCATCACTTAGCAAATTATTCTGACACCTAACTGACAGGAGTGGCATGACATTAATTGAAAGCAATAACAAATCTGTTGTTAAGCTAATTTTGACAAAACTGTTGTTCAAGGCGTTCATATTTTTATTGAAATGCAAAGGGTACAGAATTATTTTTAACATTGTATTCCGTAAGTAACCGTTACCAGCTGAGCATCTTGCCTAACATAAATACTACTACTAAATCTGTTAAAAATTATCTAAACAACTTGCTGCAGAAGTGCGTAGCTTGTAGTAAAATCTGATAAACATAAGGCTAGATATTTAGAGACCTAACGCACTTATTTCGTTCTGAACTACATATTATACCTCGGTGGCGTAGCAGGCTAGTGCCCGTCTGAGACGCAAGGGGTCTGGGTTCGTTTTGACGACACAGGGACTCCTAGTGTGGGGTCAGGACTATGTATGTTGTATGTATACCTAACTGTTAGGTGTTTATTTTATAACTAATACATTTTATTCTCTCTTGTTACAGACCCAGTAATGTCCTGGTAGTCACACCAAACTCAAAGATGGCGTCGGTCGGCGCAGTGTTGCTTGAGACGAGGCCTTTCCGGCCGTTCAAGTCTTCGGAAGAATACCTCTATGCAATGAAAGAGGATCTTGCAGAATGGCTGACAGTTCTGTACCCAGAGTTGAGGATTACCGCTGATAACTTTTTGGACAGGCTGGATACCGGCGTTGCACTTTGTCGGGTAAGTTTTTTTTTGCCTTTTTAATAATAATAATATCTTTATTTCAGGCTACTTGACACATTACACAAAAATGTGTAACATGCCATGGCCCATATTAATAAATACCTTACAGACTAACATACATATAATATTAAACTTAAATAACTACACCACATCTAGAGTCAGGGACTTTCTTGATCGTGTGCGCCTCCCTGTAGCGACGGTAGACCACTCCAGCTGACCAGAAGTCGGGCGCGAGGAACACCTCTTTGTACTTGGCAGCTACCTGGAGCACGTAGGACTTGAAGTTAGTCGTCCTTCTCGACTCCAGGCGTTTCAGGCCACGTACAAGGACTTCCGGAGCGGGTCTGATCCGAAGACGGCCTCTTTCCTCCACATACTGGAGAACACTCTCCCCGGTAGTACTAGGATCCAATCAATAATAATGACTCTTTGGATTTGACGATTGAAATTCCTGCCTATTTAGACAGCCTAAGTTGTAGAGCTACTTTTGAAGATAACTCAAATCCCCGGTCTTTATTTGTTTCATAATATTTTGTTGTATGTATATGTGGTTTAAAAACAGGAAAGTCTGAACAAATATGACATTAAATTTCCCTATGGATCATACTTACGCATATAATACCAATTTCGTCATCATTTTGTAGTAGGTACCTAATAGTTAGAATTTAACAAGGAAAGATTGATTGAAAAAAAAGGCACCTTAGTACTAATTGCCTACAACAAATCCCAGAACTGTCATCGCCAACTTTTGACTTTTTTCTAACATTTGTAAAAGAGACGTTTCATAAATATATGGAGCCTGGGCCTGCACTGTGTACACTACTCTAAAATATGGCTAAGCAATAAAGTAAACGTATTTAATCGGTCATTTTATTTAAATTGACTTCGTTCTAAGGTACATTAAGATTTTCTTCGACAAAGAGAGCAACACACCGCGCTACAAAAATATGGCGGATGGACGTGCGTGAAATGTCATTTTGACAACCTACATTTATATGACAAAACAAAAACATCAAATCAAACAACATGACATGAAAAATATGTCAATGTCATGTCAAACGCCAATTATAAACCAACATGGCGGTCTTCAAATAGTGTTCACATAGTAAAAAACTTACCAGAAGAACTATTCTTGTACCATCGCATTTGTCTTAAAATTAATGAAATTGTATTTTTCTTGTAATCTCCTATTTTTTCCAAATTTTTCTATGTAGTGTACATGGACCAGGCCCAGAATGAAATGGCTCCATTAATAATTTCCTTAGTTAAGCAGATTTTACGATGGAACAAAACAACAAGTAAGATTTTACACTTTCTTGCTGAATTGAGGTATCTTTAGATCGTTTGCAACGGGTTTCGGATAGCTCAACTGTTTCTTGAGTATTTTATAAAAAATACTCGTTTTTTTCTGCAAATAAATGAACCAGAAATAGGCTTAAGGCTTAGTTAAAGGGGAGTAGTCAGAGGCACATCCAAACATTTGGTTCATGCCCACTTATTGCACAGCATTGTTAGCATTTCATACGCAAATAAATAACTTGAAAGCACTATGATTAGAACGAGGGAACGATTACGCCCCACGACTATAATCAGCTATCTAAACAAGGTTTAAATAACTCTCAACTCGAGACCTATAATAGTGATCTCTTAATAAGGAATCGAAGGTTTCAAATCGTGGTTCTGAACCGGCACCTGCGCTGGCGCCTCCGCCCGCGCGTCTATAAGACCTGGGTTGTGCATACGCGGAGCGGAGCGAGTAGCGTGCTCGCTCAACCTCAACCACCAGTGCAATTTCCCGTACATAACATATAGACCTCGGTGGCGTAGTGGGCGAGTGCCCGTCTGAGACGCTGTGGTTTCGATTCCCGCTGTGGACAAATGTCTGCATGATCTGCAAGAATTTGTTCCCGGTCTGGGTGTTATGTACCATGGTACTCGTAGATTCTGATACCCACGACACAGGGAATCCTAGAGTAGGGACTATGTATGTGACTATTGGGCGTTATTTATCTATTTATTTACATTGCAATCTGTACCTGTATAATAAGTTATCACTTCGTTATCATTAAAAAAGTGCTACAGAATGGGACAATTTGTAACAGTCCTGTGTAACATCAAAACTTTGGTTTACAAAGAAGAAACTGATATTATTAGGCCGGCCGTAATATAACAAAGTGGCGTAAAATGTTGAATTTTTGGCAGTTTCCTAGAAACCCAGGACAGTGTACGTCATTGTTGGTACACTTATACACGCGTTGTTAAAAGTTCCCGCTAATCGCTCTGCTTATGCTCAGCCCGAGGCCCTAGCAATTATGGATAACTATCGAACGACAAGGTCGATCGTCTATCGATAATGGCGATGTGCGTTTGCGCAACACTATTGTACAGAATGTGTGGATAAATCTCTTTTCAATGTCGGTAAATAACAGTCTCTGATTTTTGAAGTGGGTTTAAAGTAGAATATGTTATGTATTTTTGACATGTGACATATTATACAGGTGTCCTTTCTTCAACAAACAAAACACAAAAACTACTTCGATGCGCATGAGTAGATATTTTCTGCTTTACTCCTTCTAATTATTTATAGCTAGCTTGCGCGCCAGGCTTCGCTCGCGATACCTTAATAAAAAATTGCCAATATGCTTTTCTAGGTAAACATTATCTATTCCATGTTTCATCGAAATCGTTAGAGCATTTACGGCGTTATTGAACTACAAACATCCTCACAAACTTTTGCATTTATAATATTAGTAGGATAGTAGGATATCTAGTCCGGCCTTCCCGTATGCTGACGTCAGTCATGTATCGTCAGTTAGTAGGATTCCAAAGAGTAACATTGAGTCTGTATGTTGCCTGGGTAGGTGCGTATTAAAATATTATATTCTTTTCTGCAAATTGCAAGCGCTCATAGGCTACGGCTACGGTAACGCTTACCATCAGGTAGACCGTAAGATTGTTTGCCACCTCTGTTGTATAAAAAAAAAATTGTCTATGCCTGTAAAGTAAACTTGTGCTTATGGGACGAATAAATATTTTTTCTTTCTTTTCTTTCTTTCTTTCTTTCGAGTTTAGAAAAGGATGAGGAATTACTTGATTGCTTGTCAACGATTCTGGTAACTTAAGCAAGTCTTATATACATATTTTGCTAACTATCCCTATGTTTATTTGGGTCGGAAGATTCAACAAAGATAGGTCCAACAAAGAGGGCAACTAGCAAGTCGAAGTGGCAATGAGTAGGCCATATAACTCGTAGAACCGACATCAGTTGCCGACTAAAGGTTCTCAAATGCCGACGCAGTTTTTTTTTTATACATCTAAGGTAGCAAACAAGCATACGGCCCACCTGTTGGTAAGTGGTTACCGTAGCCTATGTACGCTTGCAATACCAGAGGCATCACGCACGCGTTGCCGACCCCTTAAAAAGTTCAAAACGCCCTTTTTGAAGGACCCCATACTGTAGTCCTTAGGGAAAACCTCAGCAGGGAGATCATTCCACAACCTGAATCATCATCATGAAATCATTCGCAGTGTTGGAAGGCCGATCTCGAAGGATCGACGACATTGAGAAGGTTGCGGGAAGTCAGTAAAAGGCAAGACCGTTCGTCACGGCACTCTTTGGGGAGGCCTATGTCCAGCGGACGTCTACAGGCTGACGATGATGATGATTTATCGCTGTCATAATTTGCATCTCAACAAGATAATATATTTTGCACTGAGCCAGTAATTTACCCGATAACGTTTACCTAGACTGAATGCAATCAATAACATGCAATAATGCATAAACATTGTGTTTATCGACGGCGCCATTTTGTTAGATCCATAAATCACTAGAATTAACAAAGAATTCGTAATGATTTTGTAGGGACTGTACACTATCCTAATTCCTACTAATATTATAAATGCGAAAGTTAGTGCGGATGTTTGGATGTTTGTGGATCAATCACGTCGTAACGGCTCAACCGATTTCAACGAAACTTCAAATACATAGATAATAAATAATAAATAAATAAATATTCCGGACATATCACACACGGTCAACTGATCCCAAACTAGGTATATCCTGTACTATGGGTACCTACCAGAGACTGATATACATAATAGATATATATTTAACACCCAGACACAGAACAAACATCTGTGTTCATCACACAAATGATTGTCCAGTGCGGGGATCGAACCCGCGACCTCTAGCGCAGAAGGCAGACTACCAACTGAGCTATGAGGCCAGTCAGATATTTACCTAGAATAGCATATAGGACTTTTTATCATACGCGGGCAGAAGCTAGTAATCAATACATTCTGAATTGAATAATATGTACCTATACAAAGTGATTCATAACATGTATTCCATTCCGAAAGGGGGCTATTCTATCAACAAAAAGAAATAATACTAGCAAAATAAAACATCAATTTTTTCATTTTTTTTTTAATATTTCAAATTAGCTGTTTTTGGTATTTTTATCATCTTTAAAACTATTACCTAAACGTACAAGAAGTTCGTAATCATGATTGCTATCTAAAACAGCTGATTCTTTGAATTTTACCTGATTTGACCACAAAACAGCTGATTTTCGCATAGAGTTTTATCAATGAAAAATGTCGAATTTCGAAAAGTCATAGAACAAACTTTATTGCCAATTGGTTGTAGAATAAGCCCCTTTCGGAATGGAATACATATTATGAATCACCTTGTATACAATACATATTATGTATACAAGGTACAATACTTGTATTCGTATCAATCCAACTGCATGAGATACGCTTTGGCAAACGACTATTCAGCTATCTTCAACTGTATCAGTCACGTGAATGAAGATGATAGGCACGAGCTGCGCACTAGCATATGAATGAATGAGTAAACGAGTGAATGATTATTTGCATGAATAAAGGTAGTTTCAGTAGTTTAATGACTTCCTCGGTGGCGTATTGCCCGCCTGGAGCAAGGGGTGCGATGTTCGATTCCCGTTGCAGCAACAAATATTGCATAAATAAATAAATAAATATTCCGGAAATATTCACACGTTCAACTGATCCCAAACTAGGCATAGCCTGTACTATGGGTAGCAGAGACTGTTATATATATAATAGATAAGTATTTAACACCCAGACACAGAACAAACATCGAACCCGCGACCTATAGCGCAGAAGGCAGAGTTACTACTAACTGAGCTATGAGGCCAGTCTGCAAATATTTGTTCAGGTTCTGGGTGTTGTGGTTCCATGGTTCTCGAAGTTTCTGATGCCAGGACGCAGGGAGCCCTAGTGTGGGGTCAGGACTATGTATGTGACTGTTAGTCGTTATTTATTTATGTGCTCAGATTATAATTCTTCAAGAACATTGCGTCGAAGTCCTACTTCGAGAGTTTGAGTAATTATTACTGCTGATAAGCGCAGAATTGATTATAGCATTAATTGCAAGGGCTGATAAGGAAATTGTACGCTTTGAAATTCAATCAACATCATCAACATCATCATCATCATCATTTCAGCCGTTCGACGTCCACTGCTGAACATGGCCTCCCCCACAGACAGAGCAAATTCCTTACAATGTGGGGGCATTTGCCCAAACTCACCACGCTGGGCATGCGGGTTGGCGAGCGCAGTTAGAGCTATCGTTGTTAAAATGAGGGACGCTGCTGCCCATCCCCTAGCTTTTTTCCCTTAGTCGCCTCTTACGACATCCGCGGATAGGTAGATATGTAGGGGCCTATTCTTCAGCCGGGGCCACCACGGCCTCCATCATGACATTCAATCAACAAAGCACGATCAAATCGTAGATCCTACTAATATTATAAATGCGAAAGTTTGTGAGGATGTTAAGATGTATGGATGTTTGGATGTTTGTTGTTCAATCACGTCGTAACGGCTCAACCGATTTCATTGAAACTTGGAATATATAAAGTTCTATACCTAGAATAGCATACAGGTTACATGTAGGTACCACGCGAGCGAAACCGCGTGTGGTAGCTAGCCATCTATAAAAACGTTTTAGAAACTCTGTAGACACTCAAATAGGCAATTTTCTGTCTCATTCTTACACAAGTGTCTAGAAAAAAACGAACCCAAAAAGCTAAATATAGGAATATTGATAAAATATAACATTCGATTTAGTTTTCATTCATTTATTTATTTTTCACTTATATTTTAATCCATAAATTAAAAAGGTACCCATTTTGAGCGATGTAACAGCATAAAAAAGGAGTAATGATGATGATGGCTAAAGTATATTTTCATGTATCTTTTAGGGTATTATGTTATGGGCCTCAGGCCTTATTAGTACAAAACGTTTTCAGAAACATCCTATAGTACTCAATCATCGTAATATACGTTTGAGAAAAGGAAAAGTTATCAAAAACGCTTCCACGAAGGATAGGCCAATTATATTTGCATTAATTTCCGAAATACTGTCCAAATGGGCTTTTAATTTTATGTTATTAGCGAAATGGTAGAGTCAGCGTAGAGTTCCTACGAAAAATAACTGTATTTTTTTATATTTCGTTGGTTATTTCTGTTTATTGACCAAAAAGTTTTTATTATATGCCTACGTAAACCTTCAACCTTCAACCTTCTTTCTCAAATATTCTGAATGTTGCTACACAAGCTAGTCAGGATGATATAATATATGTGATCTGGATCAATTGACCTATCTATATTTCGTTTGTAACGGTCGCGCAGTCTTTAGATAGCTCAACTGTTTCTTGTGTATTTTGTAAATATTACCTTGTACTAGTTTTAATTTTCTTTCTGTAAATAAAGTTTTATTATAATACCAAGTCAGTGTTTAAAAAATAAATGGCAGAGGCTTCGCTCGTGTGGTGCATAGATTTGAATTGTGATGTTGCACCACCTAATTTGAATGTACCTATTGTAACTTGTTATACCTATGCAATTTTAGTTTATTTATAGATAGATAGATAGATAGGGAGTTTTACTACGTGATAAGATCCGAAATGAGGAAATCCGTAGAAGAACTAAGGTCACCGACGTAGCTCTCAGAATTAGCAAGTTGAAGTGGCAGTGGGCAGGCCATATAGCTCGCAGAACCGACAACCGTTGGGGAGTAAAGGTTCTCGAATGGCGACCACGAACCGGGCGACGCAGTGTTGGAAGGCCCCCCACCCGATGGACCGACGACATTGTGAAGATTGCGTGAAGTCGGTGGATGGAGAAGGCTCAAGACCGTTCGTCATGGCACTCTTTGGGGGAGGCCTATGTCCAGCAGTGGACTTCTACATGCTGATGATGATGAGATAGATAACACTTTATTGATCACCACACGGAAATAATACATAAAATCACAATTACAAATTTACACGGCAATACAATGGGCGGCCTTATCGCTAAGAGCGATCTCTGCCAGGCAACCTTAGGATGGACTGGACTGACTCTAATCTTTAGAGAAGGGGCAAGATGGTGTATCTTAAATTATGAAGAAATTTATTTATTTAACAAGGAGGTAGACGCTCCAATACGTCATATATATGCCTAAAACTGAAATTGGGACATACCTCTGATTTGCCAATAACGCCTAACCCACCTTGGCTTCACCGTAGTCGGGTAATATTATACTTTTTGGAGCATCTAGCTAGATACTTCAAAGTACACTCATTTGTTAACACTTGAGTTTCTTATAGTCAACCGGAACTCAAAGAACGTACGGGCAGACTGATAAAAATATATATGAGTAACGTTTCGGCGAAATTTTCAGTTGAAGTGATTCAGTTACTTTAGTTATTTGTTGATGTATTATTCATAAGCTTTTGGGATTATAGTAGAGATAGTGAATACAATTAATTTCACCGATACAAAAATACGTGAAAATTCCTGTTACTCAAAATGGAATTAATGGATAGGGTTATTTCAAAAATCCCTATTGACTTTTTTAGTAGGAGGTAGGGCACAGCGAGATTTTCTCGTTCTGAATTGGAGCAGCCTGCCTGGTGAGGTACCTCCGCCTTACAGAAGATCGCAGCCAAATAACATTATTTGTTTCAAATAGTGTTGTGTTCCTGCGGTGAGTAAGGTTGCCAGAGCTCTTTAGGGGGGAAGGGGGTTCGGGGTCGGCAACACGTGCGTGATGCCTCTGGTATTGCAAGCGCTCATAGGCTACGGTAACCGCTTACCATCAGGTGGGCGGTAAGCTTGTTTGCCACCTCTGTCGTATAAAAAAAAAAAAATGGAAAAATCTTCAAATTCCCATTGTATGCTTTCGTGTCACTGGTTTTTCTTGGTTATCCTGCATTTAGGTCAGATAAGCAGGTTGAGGTGCACATGTCTAAATTTTCGGGTCCTATTACATTTCAGTTCCTATAATCCATTCCATTGATGCACAACCGGGATTCGAACCCACGACCTTTGGATCGGACGGCAGCATCACTCCATCATTGCTCCTCCCATTACCGGCCTATAGGTTAAAACGGCTAATTTACTTAAATTTACTTTATAAGTAGGTATACTATGTAACTTTTTTGATATATTTAATTATTGCGGGCTATATTGTGAACCATCCATCCGGAATAGAGAATACCTTTCACCAATTTCATAACAAATAAAATACAAGTACTTATGTACTTAACTCCTGCAAAATACCTCACTATGTAAATTGGCTATTTCTCACTTCGCAATGTACAGAATTCGTCGCACCTCACGCATCTCGCCACTTCACCGGCCTTGGGTTTCGCAACGCTTGCTTTGGCAATTCCACACTTTTGTATGAAATAAGCCACTAAGATGCGCACTGCATTAATTCTTTAAAACGTTAAAAAAAACATCCGTCTACGATCTATTACGCAGTTTTATCATAACCAATTGTATCAGAAACTCTATTTAGCGTTTGTGTTGTGATATCGAGCTTGCGCATCGATGTCAAAACTCGTTGATTGCCATCACAGATTCATAGATTCACATTCCACGCTTGAAACGAATTAATCACGTGACCAGATCATTATCATTGACTGGATTCATAGCTCAGTTGGTAGTAACTCTGCCTTCTGCGCTAGAGGTCGCGGGTTCGATTCCCGCACTGGACAAACATTTGTGACTAACACAGATGTTTGTTGTGTCTGGGTGTTAAATATGTATCTATTATGTATATCAGTCTCTGGTACCCATAGTACAGGCTATGCCTAGTTTGGGATCAGTTGACCGTGTGTGATATGTCCGGAATATTTATTTATTTATTATTACCATAAAAAACTTCGTTTATGGTAAAAATTAGCCGCATTTAACTTACGAAGAAAAGATTAATGACATATAAGCGTCACTGTAAAAAGCGTCCATATTTAATAAACCCTTTATTTAATACCCTAATTTAATAAGCTTTTTTGTAACTTTTAATTGGTCAGTCTAGATTGGATAATCTCTAGGGTGGTAAGTTTTTCGGACTAGGCGAGTCACTGATTGTAATATTGTTGTAATAATTATAATTATTATCAATAAGTTATTCGCAATATTTCGCAAACGTTCAATCAAGATTAGCCCAGTTCAGCATGTCAGGTAACTTTTGACATTTGACTAACCGTCCTGTCAGCTCATACGATTAGCAAATGACTAGTAAAAGCAATTGATTTGCAATTGGTAGCTATTAATTTAAATCATAAACCTTTCGTCACATTTCTTTGGACAGACCGACAGTGTGATAGTATCGTAATGTTTTATCAAGACAATTTTGTTTACGACCTCGGTGGTGTAGCGGGCGAGTGCCCGTCTGAGACGCAAGGGCTGCGGGTTTGATTCCCGTTGCAGAGCAAATGTTTGCATGATCTTCAAATATTTGTTCCGGGTCTGACGGTGCTGACTTTGACATAACTAGGATTAGGACGCAATTTCATTGTATCAAATTAAAATTATTCCGAAAATTAATAATTTGCGATGACAAATATTTATTTATTTGACATTGCAATTAGTACTTTACACGTAGGTAAAAACGTTGTACGTTACTAAAAACTCATTAATTTTACAATAACATTATTTATTATCCATTAAAGTTTCACTTTTAATGACTCATCATCATTTATTTATTTATAAAATAGGATCGCCAACAGCACATGTATCAAACATTCAACAATATTAAGCTATGTAGACTAAGGACTGATACAATAGCCAATAACAGGCGAACACAGCATTGGTAGGGACAATTTTAACCTATAAAGAGTTTACAAACTTTAAAATAGAAAATAAGGTTATGGAGATTAATCTTACAGCTAGGATAATCTCGTTACAATAAACTAAATTTATACAAGATAAACTGTGTACTTAAAGACTATCTGTAGAAGTGTTGTAACATTTTAAAAGATCAAAGTTATTCTAACCTAGGTACCTAGGTAAAGCTAAGTAAATTTTAACTAACATCATCATCAGCCCACATTAGTCCACTGCTGGACATAGGCCTCCCCCAATACACGCCACTGAGCCCGGTTTTCGGCCCTTGTCATCCACTTACTGCCCGCCGCCTTTCGTAGGTCATCGTTCCACCTAGCCGGGGGGCGCCCCACACTACGTTTGCCTAGACGTGGTCTCCACTCAAGAACTCGTTTACCCCAACGGTTGTCGGTTCTTCGGTATATATTGCCAGCCCACTGTCACTTCAGCTTGCTAATTCTCTGGGCTATGTCGATGACTTTGGTTCTCTGACTAGACAACTATAAACGTCATAAACTACTAACTACTAACTAATGTTTTTAACAGTCGACACTACTCTTATTCCATTTCCCACTATCAGTCGTCATCTGAGCACTCACTTTTCTCTTTCCCATATAAGAAAGAAAAGAAAGAAAGATTTTTATTTTCCTTAAGAACTACTACACATAAAATAAAATAAAATAGAAGAAATTAAATGCTAAATGATAGAAGATATTGTGCGCAGCAGAGCTCTTGGAAAACAGGGCCTCCGCTCAGCATTGTGCTGGATACACACTGATGTGTGCACCCAGCGCTGGTTTTTAGCGGAGACCATAGCAGTAACGTCACGACCTTCTAGAGGTGACTAAAAATAACACAACAGTTAGGACATACATAATTCTCAGAAAATAGGCGGCAGAAAACAAATTACGTGGCAGAAAATAAAATGGGAAAGATTGTGAGGAAGTTAGATGCTTGGATGTTTGTTATTCAATCATGCCGTAACGACTTTACTGATTACGTTGAAACTGTAATATCTACTTCCACTCAGTTCATCCATCTATTCTTTGGCCTAGATCTACTCCTTCATATCTAACACTCTTCTATCGTCATCAAAAAACACGCATTTGAAACAATGTAGGTAAACATCAAATAGGTACTTGAACTTAATCAATTGGAAAGGGGCCGATAAAATTATCGATAAAATACTTGAGATTATTGCAATATTACCTTTATTTACTTCATTATGTAGTTAGCGGACTCATAATTTACTTTCCAACTTATTGTACTTTGATGTAGCATAATGAAGCATAAAAAAGCTTTTGAGTACTTGACCCTAATTATACTTTATAAGTTCTGTGTGAATTTTGTTACATAATTCAGCTCTACTTTTGAATTGTTTATCATTACTCAATTGTCGGCATTTTAATCTTTTCTGTTACTCAGATAAGATACGAAATCGTATTCATAAACAAGACATTGTTGCTTAAAATATGACGATATTACATTAACATTATATCCATCATCATCAGCCTGAAGCAGTCCACTGCTGGATAAAGGCCTCCTCCAAACAGCCACGACGTACGATCATCAGCATCTTATGACTATAGACTACTATGACTTAAGTTTATTAGAATATTGGTACCATGGTAATCGCACCTGTTGTCCGCCATCTTCCTTTTGATTTAATCGTAGGTTGGTTTCCTCGATACAGGCTTAGCCTAGTGAGGAAACCACTAGATACTTCCACCATAACCAAATAGTTGTCTGCAAAGTACCTCAAAACTGTAGCATTAATTAAGATAAAGTCACTCTGTATATTTTTGCAGTAAATAAATATTTTTTCATTTTAATTTTTTTCATCTCGCAACCTTTTAAATGTAATCCTCCTAATAATATTAATAATATTATAATATTAATCTGGGTCAGTTGAGCTATCTATAGATCGTTTGTAACGGTCTTTAGATAGCTCAGCTGTTTCTTGTGTATTTTGTAATTATTAACTTGTATTAGTTTTAAGTTTCTTTCTGTAAATAAATTTATCCTACTAATGTTTAGATGTGAAAACTTTTTGAACTAGGTACAGTCAGCTGCACTCATATGTACACACTCACTAGCTTTCACATTTATTAATATCTACTACGTCATAAAACTACAAAGTCAAGTGCACACGAATATTGTTTTAAAATTATGTAGTCACTTATGTACCTGTCCAATTGCGGTAGGTAAACAATTTTCCAAAATGATGTACATACAATTTGTAGGTAGATATTTGTACCACCGATTTTAAAAAGCTCTTTGGAACTACTTAGCATAGTTACAGTAAAATTATTTCTCACTATAAAAACATTATAAGCGAGGTTAAGAATATGGCATTCTCTACGAAAAGTCAAATTCATTGACCCCACTCACCCACAGACATCAAAACAATCGTTTATCGATGCAGGCCGGGTCGATACGTTATCTATCCGTGCCTATCGGTTCTCACGATGCAAATAAAGTGGTGCCGTTACGTTGGCAGCATTGTTTGTTTGTGTGTCATCTGTACCAACCTTTCGTTATGAGATTTTGAAGCTCATTTCACAAAATTCTTGAGATCCATTTTAAATCAGTGACTTCGGTGGCATAGCGGACGAGTGCCCGTCTGACACGCAATGGTTGCGATTCCAATTCCCGCTACTACGATATTTTTGTTCCGAGTCTGAGTGTGTGTATGTCTGTACCATGGTGGTTTTTGGAGGAGGTAGTGCACAGCGAGATTTTCTCGCTCTAAATTTCAGTAGCCCGCCTGAGGAGGTACCTCCGCCTTACAGATGATCGCAGCCAAATAACATTATTTGTTTCAAATAGTGTTGTGTTCCTGCGGTGAGTAAGGTTGCCAGAGCTCTTTAGGGGGGGAGGGGTTCGGCAGGCAACGCATTAGCAATGCTCCAGGTGTTGCTGATGTCAATAGGTGACGGTAACTACTTATCATCAGGTGGGCCGTAAAATGTTACTCTTATTTATTATTTATAATTTTCATTTCATTTTGACTTGTTTAATGGTATGGATGAAATTGATAAACTGGTATTTTTTGTGCAGCTCCGTCACTAGGGCGCCCATTTATTTTTTAAATACAAAATAGGCTAACATTTGACCACAATCTCACCTGATGTTAAGTGACGATGTTGTCTACGGTGTAGCAAGTTTGCCTAGAAGAAACCTATTCACTCTGCTCTGAAAGACACCCGAACTATAGGTATTCGGAAACAGACGCCGGCAATGAGTCTCATACGAACATATTTAATCCACTGACATACCTAATACACTATTCCTAACACAGACAATAAAGAAGCCATAACACGTAATACTTACAACCCAGAACGAACTTTAAATTCCTTGTAGTACCAAAAAAGTATTACAAAATGTGTCTGACTACAGTCGGCAACAAAAGCCTGTTAAATGAATTTTGATTTGTGTTGTAATTTTATCCCAATGTAACTTGTAACATGTGTCCCAATGTTCATGATAGGTATTTTTCTGGCCTAGGCTGGTCATTATCCTTTATCTAGTAATAAAAAAAACAGTTAAGTCCCTACAACCTTACCGTGGTGGCCCCGACTGAAGAATAGGCCTTTCCGTTACTACTCGTGCATGTCGTAAGAGGCAACTCAGGGAAAAAGCTAGGGGAAGTGCAGCAGTGTCCTTTATCAGCAATAGCTTTATCTTGCCAGCCCTCAACCAGCGTGGCGAATATGGGCAAATCCCCAAAATGATTGTTAGGGTGCAGGCCATAAAGGTCGACCGCACTGGAAACCTATGGGGGAGGCCTATGTTCAGCAGTGGACGTCCTACGTCTGAAATTATGATTATGACTTACAATTAATGTTTGTTACAGCGATATATTTTGACCAAGTAAGAACAAAAAACGTTTTTTTAGCTACATCTTTTGACAGCTACATTTTGTCATGACTGTACCAAAAATTCGCAGAACTAATCCTATATTCAAGCTTCATGGTGAACTATCTGCCAAGTCTCTACGTGAGAAGAATAGCCTTCTGCAGAATTGTTTAGGCAAATTGTTATGGTGTGAAAACGCCATGGAAATTGCATACAATATTAGGAATGTGTTCACAGTAACCGCTCACTCACACTTTGAATCGCAATGATCACATAAACAAGTGTAGCCATAGATCACCATGACATGATCGGAACCATTATTTACGGTTTAAGATCATTTATTTCTCAAAAGATTTAAATCTAAAATCACTTACTGAGAAACCTTATTATTATTATATTATTATATGTAAACGTATTCCTAAATCCTAACTTAAACTTAACTTACTATAGACATAAATATCCTTTTAATTTCTTTACTTACTTAATTCTAACAATTATGTACAACGGAAGAGCGAGACCCTCTTACACAGGTATATCTATACTTAAAAGAGGGTCCCAAACCCATGAAATGTAACCTAGATTAAGTTTACTGAAATAAAAATATTTGTATTTGTATATTTGTATTTACATCGCTAGACTTTCATTGTTATATCGACTTCGGCGTGTGTTTCTTAATTCGTAATTATTCTTGTTACGCTACCATCTGGTGGCGACAGGGATCGACTGGATTTTTTATGACACCTACTCATAAAAAAACCAGTCGCATTTTTATTAGTACTTAGTCGTTAGTTAAATAGTTATTTAGATTATTTTAGTATATTTAGGATTATCCCCTAAAATTCTTGTTACTAGTTAAAAAAAAAAAGTATTTACACTTTAAAATACAGTGAGCGCTACAAAGTAAAATTTTCTAATTAATAGGTTAGAATACAATCAAATTAATACATAAAAAGTTACTAAAAATATGGCAAAAAAATAAAAGATGTTGATGATGTAAACCATTATTTATGAACCATTATTATTATTCAAAAGATTTATTGCAGATTCTAGATAAACTCGAGAAGAATACAGAAGATTAAATGAATAAAAATAATAAACCACATTCAAACTTCAATATTCATTTATTCATTGAAATAGCATTGATCATTTTTAAAATAATTGAATTTACGCCAGTTCTTCGTTACCAATACTAAGAAGGTACAGGCAAGAAGCCACAGCGGGCGTTTTTTATAACGAGCCCTTTACTTACCTAGTCATAGGCCCTTTTCAGGGTCACCATACCCTAATATGGTCAATGACCTAATACAGGACCAAGAAAGAATCCGTGACACGATAAGCAAGCAAGGAATAATTGAGTTGGAGCATACTCAGTCCCAAGCTTTATTGTCAACTATAATAGGTACGTTGTACGTATTGAATATGAACAAGGAAGGTAAAAATTGTGACAATTGATTCACGAAACCGAACGTTGTCACACTTGAATTATTCATAAAATATGTTATTCAACATCATTGATTCATCACGAGCCTTCATTTCAGTTTTCTTGGCACCTATCATGTTTAAAATAATGGCTGCCAAAAAACCGGTTCAATCGTCTAAGTAGTATTAAGTTTGTATAAAAAACTATCGATATTGTTGGTAGTGATTCGTCCCCGCACTAGTTCTTCATGTCAATGTCATTTTGACAAATTTTTTTTACTGCATTTGAATAGTTTGGGTATAGTCATGTCCTAGAACAAATTCGAAGACATGCGACATTTGCACGAAAGTAGCCTCTAAGAGGCGCACTTTAATCCTTTCACCAAACTGGTCATAGGCCCTTCTCAGGGCCACCGTATCTGAACCTGGTCACCGGCCTAATGCAGGATGACCAGCAAAGAATCAGTGACGCGACAGGAAAAAGTGTTTCGTCCCGCACTAGTTCTTCATGTCAATGTCATTTTGACAAGTTTTTTACTGCATTTTAAAAGATTGGGAATAGTCAAGATAATTAATTTAATTGTTCCGATTAAACTATAAATCATTAAATCAAAAGCATTAATTGACATTTAAATAATCAGAAGCACGAAATTATGGTAATCGTTGGTTATGTATGAATTTATGGTGCAATGTCAAAGAAGTTACATGTACCTACAGTCGGCAGCAAAAGTCTTTATCTAGTTTTCATATAATAACTACGCAAAAGTTAAACAGATGACAAACAAGACAGATGAAAAAAAGTTCAGAACTAAATGTGCTCCAACCGGATTCTATTATTATTATAAATGCGAAAGTTTTTGAGGATGTTTGTTTGGATGTTTGTGGTTCAATCACGCCCAAAGGGCCGAACGGATTTGGATGAATTTGGCACAGAGATAGGTTATAGTCTGGAATAGCTACATTTTATCTTCATATGTACCACGCGAGCGAAGCCGCGCGTGGAAGTTAGTTATTAATAAAGTTGTAAAAATGATAAATTCTACTAGATCTAACACGATCCAAAACGAACTCTATTTCATTGAATATTGAAGTTTTAACTTCTTTTGATTAAATAGAAATACCTGGGTTTCAGCGACACTTAAAAATAAGTATATGCTAATAATCCCCCTACAGGGGAAACGCTGCAGCAATCCAAAGTCAAAAGGTGTTAATTTCAATAAAATCACTAGGATCACTTTTAAAAGTCTAAGAAGCTATGTGTGAAGCTATGCCTTGAGCCGAGGAATCTCCCGAAGATTTTCATCAGGCGATATGCGGGTGGACGCTGTAGCTCAGCATTATCGTATCTAGGGGAGGCTTACCAGTTCAAATCCCGTCTGAATCATAATGATCATTCATCATCATCATCATCAGCCTGATGAAGTCTACTGCTGAACATAGGCCTCCCCCAAAGAGTTCCATGACGAACGGTCTTGAGCCTTTTCCATCCATCCATGTAATGATCATTACAAAAGCAAAACTATTTAAGGTTTTTCAAATCTAAGGACGTAGATTATAAGCGAGACTGAATTGCAAAAAGTTGAAGGCAAGTAATTAAGTGGGTGACTGTACCTTCATGAACTCAGATAATCATACCTCTAGGACAGTTTCAATGGCAAAACAGAGCAGGCCATTTTTGACATTTGACATTTAAGAGGGAGTGTCCGATGTCTTTGAACTTTACGGATTTGTACGTCAAATTGAGCGGTCACTGAGCTTATCACCTTCAAAAGTTGAAATATAAATAGTTTTTCAATAAAATGGCCGTGACGCGAGGTTTTAATAAAATAACATAAATAAATAATAATAAATAACATCCAACAGTCACATACATAGTCCTCACCTGACCCCACACTAGGATTTGCTGCGTCGTAGGCATCAGACCAGGAATAAATATTTTCAGATCATGTAAACATTTCTCCCGCAGCGGGAATCGAACCCGTACCCCTTGCGTCTCAGACGGGCACTCGCTTGCTGCGCCACCAAGGTTATCATATATACCACTAGCTTCCCACCGTGGCTTCTCTCGTGTGGCACCTACATAAAAAGTAGCCTATATGCTATTCTAGGTAAAGAACTCTATATTTTACAAGTTTCAACGAAATCAGTTGAGCCGTTGCGGCGTTATTGAACAATAAACATCCAAACATCCTCACAAACTTTCGCATTTATAATTTTAGTACGATATTTAAAAAAAAAAAGAAGATAGAGGTGAGTGAAAGAGATAAACATGTTGTGCCGACCCCACATGAAGTGGGATAAGGGCAAGCAGATGACGTCAAAGTCTAAAGTCATATATGTACCATGACTTATGACAAGCTTTTATGTGACCGTTTATTTTATAAAATCCCATCTGTCAAATAAAATAAAGTGCGAACGAAGCAATTACAGAGTTAACGAGAGTTTAATAGGCTGACTAGTCAGTGTTCGCCATTTCGCGCCTTGCCGTGACCGCATCTGTCAGTGTCAGATTTGACAGTGACAGTTGCTTGTTCCCGCCTTTACTTGACATTATTATTTCGGATTGAGAAACTGTTTTTACGAGTCGATCTGTATAGGTAGGTATTTGTGAATTAATTTCAATATTTTCAATATGCTAATGCAGAGAAGCAACATTGATTGAGGGACAATATTAACTCTTCCTCTAGCGGCGACGGGTTTATAAACTGGCACGTACGGAATACTCAATTCTGAAAAATGTGGGCATGTGCCAAATGTTCGGACATGCCTCTGACAACCACGAATAATCCACGATACAGTTACGCTTACGATACTATAGTAAAAGTCAAATATTAGCCAATGACATTGGCGATGCTTGAAATATATTTTTTTTTTAGCTGATTGGCTATATTAATTTGCTATGGTATCTCAAGCGTAACGCTACCGTCAATTATTCATGCTCGAGGCAATGTATCGATGAGTAATACAAACAAAAGCCTATTAAAGCCAACATCCGATGCCCATACACGTCCCATACAATTACATCCAAATAAACCGTTGAATTGAACCTCATCCACCTCTCCACATCACTAGTATAACTAACTAATTTAAAATGAACTTTATCACGGTGACTTTACATTCAATATTGTAGATACACCTCTACTCTAGGTTAATATTGTTTTGTCAAACAGATTTAAGCTGTAACTTGTTGTACATAAGTTTCAAAATGGCTCGCACATACACAGATGCGATTATAGTACAGTCGTAGTGAGAACTCAGTCGCCCCATCCATCAAGACCTTGTAGAATAAATAGTTATCCAATTATGAACCCTAATGACTGCGATATAAGGGTGTAATTGTCGAGTTATTTTTATGTAGGGTCTAATTGACGGTTGAAACGGTTATGGGCATCATTCACATCACTATTCGATAATGAGACGAAAGTGTTTTCATACTGTGAGTTGTGACAGGCATTTTTAAATAAGGACTTTGGAGAGTTCTTGTAACTGTCGCTTCTGTAAGTTTATTTTCTATGGTCAATAGTATACAGATGTACAGTCAGAATCAGAAGTTAAGTACTACGATTTAAGTTATGCGCCTTGACAATCTTAGTTTTATCTTTTATCCGCGACTTAGTCCGCATTTATATGAAAAATAATACCTCATAATTTGAATCCCCTACTTTTACTTTAGGGATGTTGAATCACGTATTTTTTTATTTCTTACCAAAAGCCTAAATACGAAAGGAGCCATTTCATTCTGGGCCTGGTCCATGTACACTACATAGAAAAATTAGGAAAAAATAGGAGATTACAAGAAAAATACAATTTCATTAATTTGAAGACAAATGCGATGGTACAAGAATAGTTCTTCTGGTAAGTTTTTTACTATGTGAACACTATTTGAAGGCCGCCATTTTGGTTTATAATTGGCGTTTGACATGACATTGACATATTTTTCATGTCATGTTGTTTGATTTGATGTTTTTGTTTTGTTAGATAAATGTAGGTTGTCAAAATGACATTTCACGCACGTCCATCCGCCATATTTTTGTAGCACTGTGTGTTGCTCTCTTTGTCGAAGAAAATCTTAATGTACCTTAGAACGAAGTCAATTTATATAAAATAATCAATTAAATACGTTTACTTTATTGCTTAGTCATATTTTAGAGTAGTGTACACAGTGCAGGCCCAGGCTCCATATACTGATGAAACGTCTCTTTTCAAATCCCCAACTTGAGGAATTATGGATATAAACATTTACGACCCCTATTTCACCCCGTTCAAAATTTTCCGTTCCGAAAAACCGTTCAGTAGTGTTGTAAGTTTATCGTGTTCAGACAGACAGACGCGGCGGGCGGATTTTGTTTTATGATACGAGTATGTAGTGATCTTGTGATGAGTCACGACACCTTAAGAAACTATTTAATTGATTCAACAAAAAAGATGCGTGAATCATGTCAGTTAATTTTAATATTTATTGTTTTTACGATTATTCTGACATCTGACGCGATCTGAAGTCATTTTCACCCGACTGCTGAGATGAAGGTTAATATTTTTCTGGTATGTGTAATGTACAGTCAGCATCATTACGAAAAACATGACTACACTGATTCTTTCACCGACGTCATGAGCCCTTTTCAGGGCAAACATACCCTAACATGGTCACTGACTCAATGCTAAAAACGAATCAGAGATAAAAAAAAAAGACTTTTTTGGAAATTAGTTTTTTATAACAGTGAATTTTGACTAATTTTGATGCGGATTTTTTAAATATTCCAAATTGAAATAGTTATTATCAAACATTGTGAAATAGTAAAGAGAGTAACTCCCCCGTACTTCGCATTTTTTTAGGCGTTGGCTTAAGTTGACAGCCTCAAAGAGGCTTAAGATTAGAAATAAAGAAAAATTGTTTGTTCCAAGAAAAATACTCGTGAAAACCTATAACCATGGTCTCTGCCTTAAGCTTGCGATGTATAACAAACTACCCTTAGAAGTAACCCGGCTTCCCTTTAATCAGTTTAAAATAAAAATTAAATCATTTTTTGAAATTCATCCATTTTACCATGTGGTGGAATATTTAAATGTTTCATTTTCTGATTTGCATGTGGAGTAGAAACTATAAATTACCTTTTCAAATCTAAAATCTTTGTAAAATTATATGAACGTAACTTGTAAAGAACTGTAATTACTGTAAACCTGACATGCCTATGTTATATGTTATAACGAAATGGTCAATAAATGAATTGAATTGAATTGATTCAAATTTGTATAAAACAGCACAGTGTGCAGCAGCACAGGCACAGGTCCTGCAAAATCTCTCCATTATTATTCAGTGCTAAATGCGTCCATCTACTAAATATATCATCATTATAACAAAATAAACCTTAAAATCTTTATAATAAAGCTTAAACTTTCACAGCAGAATATTTTTAATGGCTACTTCCATGTTGGGAAGTTCCGGAAAGTGTCCAGTTTATTTTGACCTATTGACTTGTAGAAATAGTTTAGGATGAAGGGCCAGGGTATGGTGGTTGTGGCACGTGCGTAAGCAGGATGTGTTTGACGAGACAAGAATACTTAGGCAAAGATTATCTCTCAGGCATAGATGGAGCAACTAGGTTGGGGTTAATGCCTACCTTTGTTATTATTGTCGATTATGCAATAACATAAACTAAGACTAATTTGACTGTAGAAAGAAATGCAATAAAAATTTAACTTTCCTTTTCTTATAGTTCGCCTTTGTACTATTTTTATGTGCAATAAAGAATTTTCTATCTATCTATCTATCTACATCTTTGAGATTTGAGGACCTGAAGATCTGAGAATGTCTAATAAGTTAGAGAAAAAAAAAGTTTTTTTAAATAAAGTGCGCGATATAGCTTATGGTACAATCTATTATGATTATTTATGATAATTACATGCTATATGTCATGACAGTAACTTTCCCGTTGTTGAGCAACCATAGACAAAACATAAAACAGGAAGATCTTTACTTATCAACGAGGGGTCAAATATCATATCTGAACTCGTTAATCTTTGACCTAAGTTAAACCACAGCGTATAATAGTTACAGCTAGTAAACTTTGGTAAGCGTGAGGCAATTATAATAGGAGCACTAGTATTCAATTGTCGTGTCTCTTTGTGATCCTGCATTAAGCAAACCAGCGCTGGGTGCACACTTCAGTGTGTATCCAGCACAATGCTGAGCGAAGGCCAAGTTTTCCTTGAGCTCTGCAGTGCACAACATTTTAACCGTGTGTTCTTTTAGTTGTTAAATTTATTGTGTAGTTTAGGTCTTGGAAAATAAAAAAACTTCATTCATTCATTCATTCAAGCAGAATGGAGGTTTTTGCGGAGAAGAAATATATTTGACTGGCCTGATAGCTCAGTTAGTAGTAACTCTGCCTTCTGCGCTAGAGGTCGCGTGTTCGATCCCCGCACTGGACAAACATTTGTGTGATAAACACAGATGTTTGTTCTGTGTCTGGGTGTTAAATATTTATCTATTATATATATCAGTCTCTGGTACCCATAGTACAGGCTATGCCTAGTTTGGGATCAGTTGACAGTGTGAATAAGTCCGTTTTAAAAAAAAAAACAAAAAAAAAAATGCGATTACATTAAAAACCCGTAAGTAGCTATAAGGAAACAAACTTGTGGATGCAGTTAATATCATACAGTTTACTACGCGAGGGCCGCATAAAATAAGTTTGTTACTTCGTTTTGGGATCTCGATTTTCCGACCCCGTGTACGGCTCTGAGTTCTACTCGCACGTAACTTCAAATCATGGCACATAAGCATAATCAAGTGATCTAGCCATAACCTTCATAAGCTGTGGTGATAGTTTGACATGACATAACAGCGTGCATTGTTTTAAGGCTATTGTTAACCAACACACTAACCGGCCGTTCGACAGTAACCTTACTAATTGTTATGATACATGTTTTCGTACATAATCTGTCATCATAACCGACGTTTACGTTATATGTTTGTGTTTACGAACGTAGGCTTTAATGCACAGCGGACGTCTTTCTACGCTTTTGGAATGACAATCAGCTGTTAAACTCTTTATCAATGGTTAATTCGTGAGATAGTTATACACCTTGTCTAACTCTGGCTGTTCGCTCGAACTGAGATCTCGCGATGTGCTGCGATGATAGTTGAGGCACAATCGAGATAAACTTAGAAAATATCTCTAACATATATTTAACCAGCTGGTGCCCGCGACTTCGTCAGCGCAGGATTAGTATTTCGAGTAGTAGTCATATTTTGGACAATTCACACAATATCTTTATAAATTGTAGCCTATGTGTTATTCTGATGTATAAGCTATATTATTGTTAAGTTTCATTAAAATCCATTCAGTAGTTCTTACGTGAAAGAGTAACAAACATCCATCCATCCATCCTGACTGGCCTCATGGCTCAGTTGGTACTCTGCCTTCTGCGCTAGAGGTTGCGGGTTCGATCCCCTCACTGGACAAACATTTATGTGATTAACACAGATGTTTGTTCTGTGTCTGGGTGTTAAATCAGTCTCTGGTTCCCATAGTACAGGCTATGCCTAGTTTGGGATCAGTTGACCGTGTGTGATATTTCCGGAATATTTATTTATTTATTTATTTATCCATACTTACAAACTTTCGCGTTTATAATATTATAGTAGGATAGGATAGGATTTTTATACAACTAAGGTGGCAATGAAGCATACGGCCCACCTGTTGGTAAGTGGTTACCGCATCCTATGAACGCTTGCAATACCAGATTTAGAGCGAGAAAACCTCGCTGTGCCCTACCTCCTCCTAAATAATCCTAATTTCTCCTCAAAACTCACCTTAGAGGAATCCAAGCAAAGGCCGTGACTGCAAATAGGGCTTAGCCATAAGAACCTAAGCTTACCATATCTAGAAGTTGCTACTTTCAAATCTCAAGTGAAATAAAGAAAGTGATTACCCGCGTTTGGGCATCGATACAGCCCGGGGCGTATGCTTTGTCCACAGTACAGTGCTTTCATCTTCAGTCTTCAACTAACCGGTGCTTTCTAAGTTTTTCAACCTTTAGCGCGGTCATCGATGGGTGACCGCAAGTGGCAGTCGCTGTTCGTGCGTCGACACAGCGTAAACAACGAAGAAGATAAAGAGACAAAAAAATTAGTATTTTTCTAGCTTTTCGGTTCGAGAGTTCAAGTTTATTTAATACTTTATATTCTTTATATATATATAAAAGTGCGCCATTCGAGGCTCTCTACAGTTGTTGGACATCGGAAAGATTTTCGATCGGAAACATCAACTTTTCTCAAACCAGTTAAGCTATTCTGTAAAAAATCGAGCTCGAACTCACCCAAGTGACAGAACTCACCTAGAACCTGGCGACGCAGTGTTGGAAGGTTGCGGGAAGTCGGTGGATATATAAAAGAAGATGTGGCTCTACTAGCCAACGACGTCGGGGCCATGGATGAATGCGCAAGCGTACCCACAGCTCCGACCAAAGTCGCGAAAATGGACCCCGTTGGGTTTTAGTCGGTAAGAGTCCGACATAATCCTTCCATTGCTCCCGCAACGGGAGGATATCCATGAGGATTTCCCAAGTCGGTGGATGGAGAAGGCTCAAGAGCGTTCGTTGTGGAACACTTTGGGGAATGCCTTTGTCCAGCAGTGGACTTCAACAGGCTGATGATGACGATGACAGAACTCACTGCGAAAGTCACGTCAGTGAAGCGGAATATATTACTAGTTTTTGTAGGCGTCCTTTTCAAGACTTAAAAGGACTTAAAAGGACGCCTACAAACGGTAAGCTAGTAACTTTTAAAGGTCAGAAAGTGAGAAGTGAGATCACTGACATCTTAGAATAGGGGAAAAGCTGACGTTTCCGAGCGAAAATCTTCCCGATATTTTAAAATTCTGCAGGGCAACAGAGGAAGACGCAAGTTGAAGATGAAAGCACGCAAGTGTGTACAGTGCCTATAGAAGTTTATGTCATGACAGGCATGTTTGGCCGCCATCTTAGAGGTTATAGAGCATTGTCTCGGCACAAAGGACTAGAAACTGCTTTCTAGAAGTTAACGGCACCCGACTCACTAAATGGTTCATTATGCTGAACCGATTGCGGCGCAGCTTGCCTATATCAGCTACGTTCAGCGCGATCATCAAATAAGTGACCGCGAGAGGCTTTAACAACTGAGCATTTCTGTGCTTGAATCTCGTTTCGAGCTATGAACTAATATTCTTCACGACACTGAAGCTCTACATTCCATCATCATCATCATTTGCCTGCCCTTATCCCACTTCATGTGGGGTCGGCACAACATATTTTTCTTTTCCACTCCCATCTATCAGCCATCATATAAGTATTCACTCCTTTCTTACTCATGTCGTCTTTAACACAATCTATCTATCTTTTCTTTGGTCTACCTCTTCCCTATATCCTTCTAATTAAGCTCTACATTCCATTTTGTAAAAAACAATCATCGAAATAAATGATAGGCACGCGCGCCGTGTTTGTTGCCTGATTCACCTAGTTTCTAATACGTTTCAAAGCTATCCTAGTGATTTCATTGAAATAAACGCCTTTTGACTTATGACAGGTTGCAAGCCCATCGCCGCCTTAAGAATACTTACTATCCTCACGATGTTTTCCATCACCGTTTTAAGCACGTGTTAGAGCGCACTTCAATTTTTCTAACAGATAAACTTATTGCTGCACCACCGGGCTCGAACACACGATCGGATTGAAAGTCGGGGAACATGCCACTAGGCCAACATTGCTTTTTAGGTTGCATAATTCTAAAAAGACGATAAAAGTCAATGAATCACCAAAATTCACGTTACAGTGAACAAATTGCAGCAGTCACACCATTTTACCTCTAAGATACCATCAGAACGTCTAACAAAACTCACTAATTACATGATTTAGTGAATTCTTTCCATTGTGTCCGAAATTCTCATTTTTCTCACAAATAATTGGTATTTAATTGCTTTAAATTCAATTTGTGTAATCATTTGCAATTAGTTCTATCGAAAATAACCTTGCATTTTGCATCACCTAATTATATTGCGAAATATATGATTGTCGGGGAAGTTAAACATAATTTTCCAAGTGCTTGTCTTGTCACTGATTCTTTCTTGGTCATCCTTGGGTTCCTGTATCCAATCCTATGGCCAGTGATCAGTTTGAGGTATGGTGGTCCTGAAAAGGCTATTGATACTAGGTTCATAGTTTTTTTATTTATATTAAAAACTCTTTCGAATAAAACACAAAACAGTTTTGAACCTAATGAATTTATTTTTCAGACTTGGAACGTCAAAAACTTATGATTCGAAAAGTTTCAACTCGTTTCGATAAAACTAATTATTAAAAAAAAACTCACTTCCGAATTTGTGGTTAAAGAACATTATTCTCAAAAAGAAATCTACTGATTGATTCGAAAATGGAATCCTCTTTTATTATTTAATTTTTAAAAGAAAAGGATCTATTCAATTATCGAACGTTATCGGAAACACATTCGGAATTCCTTCCACGCAACTCCACTGAGGATAGCGCGAGTGAAATGGAATCCCGGTCTCGGAACGCACGCGATTGAGGTACTAGATTCGCTTTGCCAAGCACGTGTCGTCGCATTAAACTTATGTGCGCAAAGTCATAGGCAAACAGGTGATCTAATTATATAAAACTCTTACGTTACTGACTGACTTCATCATTTTCATCATTTCAGCCGTACGACGTCCACTGCTGAGCGTGGCCTCCCCCACAGACAGAGCGAATTCCTTATCATGTGGGGGGATTTGCCCATACTCACCACGCTGGGCATTCGGGTTGGAGAGCGCAGTTAGAGCAATCGTTGTTAAAATAGGAGACGCTGCTGCCTATCCCCTAGCTTTTTTCCCTTAGTCGCCTCTTACTACATCCGCGGATAGGTAGATATGGAGGGGCCTATTCTTCAGCCGGGGCCACCACGGGCCACCACTGACTGACTTACTGACTGACAATTGCAATATTACATTATTAAAAAAAATCTTGGCAACATTGATTTTAGGAAACTATTAGAAATTGTAGGCTCAGCTAGTTTTCGAATATTTTTGGCTACGGGCTCTTAATCTAAGTATGCGATGACAACACAAAGAATAATCTCTCACAATCAGCGGATGCGTTGCTGAAGGCTGTGCCGTTTTCGATGCTGTTTCTTAACTAAAATTGCATCAACCTTAAAACGACCTCGCTTCAAATTATCTTATTATTTTGGCAAACATTTTGATAATCAGTGTTTAATAGTCTGCAAAAGTTGGCCTTAACTAAACGGGTCCCGTATATTATATAAAACTAAAAATTGGGGACAATCCCAATGGTCTGGATCAATTGAGGTAGGTATCTATAGATCTCTTTTATTTCTTTTTTAAATTTCTTTTTTAATTTTGATTAGGTAGGACATTATGTTATTTGTATTTATTTTTGTTATTTGACAAAAATGGATTGACGATTTTTTCTATTTACTTTTTATTAGGCTTGACATTATGTAATTTGGATTTATTAATTGAAGATTTATGTTTGTTGTTTCTTAACTAGTAGGTATTATGCTATGAATTGAATTGAAAAATTAATCTTATAAAATGTTTGATATGTATAATAATAATAATTTAAAGGATAATGGTACACTGTTGCATTCGGTGCTCCTGTAAAAATAGTGTAACTTTTCGTAAATAAATAAATAAAAAATAAAATAAAATAAAATCATTTGTAACGGTTTTTAGATAGCTCTACCGTTTCTTGTGTATTTTGAAAATATTAACTATTACAAAAGTTTTATTTTTTATTCTGTAAATAAATGTATCTTTTAAACATCAATTTAATTGTTCGTTCAGCTTTGTTCGTTAATTTTATCTAAGGAACCCTAACAAAAACGCGTTTAGCGAATCTTATTTATCAAAACCGCAAAACGTGGTTAATGAGCCGTTATTCTTTAATTTACTTTAATTATAATTAAGTGCATCAAAATATTTCAAAATAATGTACCTACTTATTATCAACCTTGACACGAAAACGTTTTGTTTATTTTTAATAATGTTGCTAGAAGAAGAAATATGTATTTCATAAATGCCCCAGAACAATTTAAAGCTGAGTTCAAACGGCGATATGTCATCAAAAGTTTAATTATCATCTAAATGATCCTTACTTACTTGGCTTAGCGGGCGAGTGCCCGTCTGAGACGCAAGGGGGATGCGGGCTCGATTCCCGCTGCGGGACAAATGTTTGCATGATCTGCAAATATACTGTTCCTCGTCTGGGTGTTGTGTTACCATGATACTCGTAGTTTCTGATACCCATGACACAGGAGATCCTAATGTTACCTACGCTTTTTAGGGTTCCTAGTACTGTTTTATACCTCTACCCCAAAAAAATCAAAAGAGAAGATATTTCTTTGGAGGAGGTAGGGCACAGCGAGATTTTCTCGCTCTACATAGGAGCAACCCGCCTGGGGAGGTACCTCCGCCTTACAGACGATCGCAGCCAATAACATTATTTGTTATAGTGTTGTGTTCCTGCGGTGATAAGGTTGCCTGAGCTCTTTAGGGGGGAGGGGTTCGGCAGGCAACATATTAGCAATTGTCCAGGTGTTGCTGATGTCAATAGGCGACGGTAACCACTTACCATCTGGTGGGCCGTAAGCCTGTTTGCCTCCGTATAACATAAAAAAAAATACTTTGAAGTTTTAATTATGTTTACTAAAACACGCGTTGTCTGAACAAGACTTAATTGATTTCTGTCATCAGTTAATGAATGATTAATGGAATAGAAGTCTGATGATTTAATGACAGTGATTGAACTTTTTGTGTCGGTTTGTAGATTTTTGTTGATTAATGATGGAAGTTTCAATAGAGACAAATAAAATAGACTGGTGTTTTGATGTCTTTTATTTATGACTAGCTTCCGCCGTGGTATCTACAAAAAAGTAGCCTATAATTATGTTATTCCAGACAATAATCAAAGTCAAAGTCAAAAGGCATTTATTTCAGTAAAATCACTAGGATCACTTTGAAACGTCTTAGAAACTAGGTGAAGCTATGCATGTTCCTCGCGACCAAGCCTACAAGAATCAGGCAACAAACACTACTAACACTAATCATAACATAACACTAATCTATCTCTATACCAAATTTCATCCAAATCTGTTCGGCTGTTTGGGCGTGATTGAACTACGAACATCCTCACAAACTTTTGCATTTATAATATTAGTAGGATAGTAGGATGTTTTTTGATAAAAACTCTGTGTTTGACTGTTTACATAGAAAGTGTGTTACACAACCTTTATCTTCTTCTTTCAAACTGAGGTGAACACTAGTGGTTGCCCGCGGCTTCGCTCGCTTTGTAAATAGACAGATAAATAAATAAATAAATAAATATTCCGGACATATCACACACGGTCAACTGATCCCAAACTAGGCATAGCCTGTATGAATGCCTATGGGTACCAGAGACTGATATACATAATAGATTAATATTTAACACCCAGACACAGAGCAAACATCTGTGTTCATCACACAAACGTTTGTCCAGTGCGGGGACCCGCGACCTCTAGCGCAGAAGTCAGAGTTACTACCAACTGAGCTATGAGGCCAGTCAAATAGATAGATAGATAGATAGAAAACTCTTTATTGTACACCACAAGGACATCTTACAAATTACACACAAGTACATACATTCAATATTAAAAGCGAAGTACCTACAATGGGCGGTCTTATCTGACCTGACCTGGCTTTGTACCTGACCAGATAAAAAAGAAAGAAAGAAAGATAGATAGATAGATAAAAAAATTATTTGGCACTACAGACACACACAATTAACATAGATAAACAATTTTAAACTAAAGTACATACATTAGGTAGGAATACATAATCAATAGAGCAATTTTTTTAAAAAAAGTAGGTATCTTAGAGTAGGCAAGTTTGCGTGTGCTGCAGTACGACAAATAGGCTATGGCAGAAAGAAAGAAAGAAAGAAAGAAAATGTATTTATTTGACCCACAACGCAGTAAGTAGGTAGGGAGGTAGGTAGATACAAAGAAAAAAAAATACTTAATCTTAAGTAATGCAAAAACACACATAAGAAAACAAAAACATGTAGGTAGGTGAGGCGGTAGGTAGGGGTTGTGTGGGGCAAATGGGTCCCGTCTCAGCATAAAGCTGCACCAAACATAATATGTACGGTGCGGCGCTGTAAAAAGTATCTTATGTCCTTCCTCATGGTAAAAGCTATGTCCACAGCAAATTTAATTAAAATCAGTTCAGCGGTTCAGCCGTGAAAACTTATCTGAATAACTTTCGCATTTATGAAATTAGTTTGAATTTAAAAAGTTATATCTAACAAATAATTACTGGAAATAAATATTATTCCCAAAAGTTCAATAGCGTCATTGCTCCCGGCTAGAAACATAATCAAAAAGAATCCATCCATTTCACACGAATAAATTGCTGTTGAATAACATCGCCGCGAGCGAATGATAATATCGTATGTTAATCGATTAACGACGAATCGAATCGAGTTAGGCGCGCTTCAAACGGTGCGATTTTAAACCAGCTACAGAAAGGGATCGTATTTTTCTAATAAAAACTGTTTCTTCATCATCATTATTAGCCTAATGAAGTCCACTGCTGAATATAGACAAAGGCCAAAGAGTGTCACGACGAACGGTCTTGAGCCTTCTCCATCCACGCAGTCGGAGTCAGTGGCGGATTTGCAGTCTTGGCCGCTCTAGGCCCCAGGTCTCTCAGCAACCATAGACAGATACATAATGAATTGAGGTACTTTATTGCAAACTTTATCTAAATCATCATCATCATCATCAACATCATCCTGTAGAAGTCCACTGCTGGACATAGGCCTCCCCCAAAGAGTTCCACGACGGTCTTTAGCCTTATCCATCCATCTACTTCCCGCAACCTGCTATCTTCAGTGATTTTTTTGGTCACGATTAGCCGCTCCTAATATCTGGCCGCCCTAGGCCCGGGCCTACCGTGCCTTAGGGCAAATCCGCCACTGGTCGGAGTCCATCGCCAAGGACTGAACAGAAAGTGAACACGGGCGAGGCAACACAAGTCAAATCTTCCTGATGAAGTCCTGTGATGTGTCGAATTCTTAAGTTTTATGGTGTGGATTGTGGTTGTGCCTAAATGAGGCGCACTTTAATCCTTTCACTACACTGATTCTTAAAAAAAATTAAAAAATTTTGTCATTGATAATTACTTAATAGCCTACAGCATGGCTAGATTGTTATTGTTGGCTATTAGAGCACATTATTATGTGTAAACTAATTATAAAAAAAAACTGATTCTTTACGGTCATAGGCCCTTTTCGGGGCCACCATACCTCAACCTGGTCACTGACCAAAGACAGACCAAGAAAGAATCAGTGACACGACAAGGAGAAGAAGAAGGTTGTGCCTACTGCACGTAAGTACACTTTGCATGGCTTTTTATTGCGGGTGGTGTGGGAGGTGCACGCATTTTGCATTTTGTTGAGCATATGGGGAATAGTACTACACATTTGTTTGTCTATGTGATATCTTGAACGTCAGTTTACGATTAGTTTCTGACCTCATAGGCCTCATAGCTCATATTCATATTCATATTCATTTATTTCACCCTTAGCGTTACATTGCATAACATAGGTATGTCCAATTACAGTTATTTTCATAAATTATCATGCAGATTATTAATTAAGTATTATTATTAGTAGTAACAGTAACTGTTGGTAGTAACTCTGCCTTCTGCGCTAGAGGTCGCGGGTTCGATTCCCGCACTGGACAAACATTTGTGACTAACACAGATGTTTGTTCTGTGTCTGGGTGTTAAATATATATCTATTATGTATATCAGTCTCTGGTACCCATAGTACAGGTTATGCCTAGTTTGGGATCAGTTGATCGTGTGAATATGTCCGGAATATTAAAATATTAAGTTTCGTGTGTTGTGCGCCTTAGCTCTTCACTTTCGCTGCTAATTGGCCGATAAATAGTAATTATGAGTAAATGCTGATAGAAAGCACTCGAATTATCCCACGGTCGTGTGCTTCTGTATGTCGTTGCAACCTACCAGTAGAGTAATAGGTACGATGTATTAGAGAGTACGTACAAGTTAAATAAATAACTCAATTATTCAGCAGTTTTAGGTAGTAATGTTGACGTTTAAATACAACGGGCTATGGAGAGAGCTATGCTAGGAGTTTCACTAAGTGATAAGATCCGAAATGAGGAAATCCGTAGAAGAACCAAGGTCACCGACATAGCTCTCAGAATTAGCAAGTTGCAGTGGGCAGGCCATATAGCTCGCAGAACCGATAACCATAATTTGGATTGAAACAAATAATGTTATTTGGCTGCGATCTTCTGTAAGGCGGAGGTACCTCCCCAGTCGGCTGCTCCAATTAATTCTTCTTACAACATCAACTAGGTAGTCTATGTACCTATTCATGAGTTACGTGAAACTGTAGATACGTCCCATACACGCAAAAGCAAGAAAGTTAATTGATACTTTTTACACAATTTCCCTGTACAAACTGTTCTGTAATCAGTGGTTCGAGCAATATTTACGCCCAATTAATCTTCACATCTTCATTTTACGTTCGTTACGTTTGTCATTGCGAAAATGTGCCTAAAAGCGCCTGAATATGTATGTATCTTTTTGATTGAGACAACCGACTTCCTAGTTTCGATACCGACAAGCTATTTTTTATTATTCGGGTGTTTATCTTGTCCAAATCCATCCAAGTCAAACTATCATCATCTACATCAGCCTGTAGAAGTCCTGTGCTGGACATAGGCCTCCCCCAAAGAGTTCCATGACGAACGGTCTTTAGCCTTCTCCATCCACCGACTTCCCGCAACCTTCACAATGTCGTCGGTCCATCGGGTGGGGGGCCTTCCAACACTGCGTCACCCGGTTCGCGGTCGCATTCGAGAACCTTTACTCCCCAACGGTTGTCGGTTCTGCGAGCTATATGGCCTGCCCACTGCCACTTCAACTTGCTAATTCTGAGAACAGAATGAAATTTACGTTGCTATTGAACAATGTTTTTAAAAGAAAGCGTATTTTATGGTTGCCTAACCACCCCTTACTCCACAGTTCCTTAAAATTGATCTTAATTTCAAATATACTTTACCGGATTTCCTAAATTCTACTCTTAGTGTGTGTAGCAAGTGTTACGTTTGACATGGAATGACTCCATAGTTCTTCTACGGATTTCCTTATTTCGTGTTGTCCTTTAATATCGGCAAACACTAAACCACTGTTGTGTTCCTACTAAAAACCCAAAAAAGTTGACACAAAATAAACAATTCTATAAGTCTTAATATTAAACTGTGACGGGATGATTTTAAACAATGTTAAAATTTAACTAGGGTTAATTGTTAAACTCTGGTTAAAATTATTGAATGGTACAGAGTCAGGGGCAACATAATTTCGCATTTTATTTGAACTCAACAAAATAACAGACCAATTTCATATAGTGTAATTATTAAGTTCACTATTTGCCCTATCAAAATATAGTAATTAGGACCTAAAAGATGATTGTCAGTAATCAATTTGCTCCTAATCTTGCCCAATTACGCCAGATGTGGGATGATGTAGGGTAGCCATGTTTAAAAAAAATATATAATTATAGAGCCCCGCAGCTAATGGAAACCGCCTCATCCTATCCGTCACAAAAAGGTCGCAAGTTCAAATCCTGGCTTTAATATTTGTTTGCACAGTTAAAAAGGCTGATATCGATTAGAAGTACGGGTTCAATTACCGCGGCGGGACAACTGTTTGCTTGATCTATGAATATTTCTGGGTGTTGTATTATGGTACTCGTAGTTTCTGGTAGGTACCCACTACTACTAGGAATCCTTGTGTGGGGTCAGACAGCTTTAAATTGGAGCAACCCGCCTGGGGAGGTACCTCCGCCTTACAGAAGATCGCAGCCAAATAACATTATTTGTTTCAAATAATGTTGTGTTCCTGCGGTGAGCAAGGTTACCAGAGCTCTTTAGTGGGGGAGGGGTTCAGCAGGCAACGCATTTTTTTTTTTTTGAATTTTTATTTCAATAAAATCACTAGGATCACTTTGAAACGTCTTAGAAACTAGGTGAAGCTATGCCTGTTCCTCGCGACCAAGCCTAGAAGAATCAGGCAACAAACACGGCTTGGTGCCTATCATTAGCAATGCTCCAGGTGTTGCTGATGTCAATAGGCGACGGTAACCACTTAGCATCAGGTGGGCCGTAAGCCTGTTTGCCTCCGTATAACATAAAAAAAAGATAGGCGGGTCAGTTATTTCTAGTTTAATTAAAAGCTTTTTCCGCGTCTTGTGAAACCGAACCGAAATTGCCTATATGTTTTCCTTGAGCTCTGATTTTAACCGTGTGTTCTTTTAGTTGTTAAATTTATTGTGTAGTTTATGTCTAGGAAAATAAAAAAACTTCATTCATTCATATGCTATTCCAGACCCTAATCTACCTCTGTACCAAATTTCATCCGAATCCGTGCGGCCGTTTAGCCGTGATTGAACCACAAACATCCAAACATCCTCACAAACTTTCGCATTTATAATATTAGTAGGATACCAGGAGTGTTTTACTTACGAGGAGTATTTTACTCTGTAGAGGATTTTTTGACGTTTAAAATGTTAAATTTCTGTTTTTATTTTCTTATATATTTTTTTTTTTTTTTTTAATATTCCTGACAGATCACACACGGTCAACTGATCCCAAACTAGGCATAGCCTGTACTATGGGTACCAGCGACTGATATACATAATAGATATATATTAAACACCCAGACACAGAACAAACATCTGTGTTAGTCACAAATGTTTTGTCCAGTGCGGGAATCGAACCCGCTACCTCTAGCGCAGAAGGCAGAGTTACTACCAACTGAGCTATGAGGCCTGTCGCTATATTTATATTTATACTATATATATATTTATACTTATATTTATTTTCAATTGACATTTAATTTAAATTCTTTTTATTATTATTAATGCATGACAATTTTTATTTTTTATTTTTCATGTACTATTGTATTCTAGTTTTAAGTTATTTCAAATAAGATTATAAAAATTGTTAATGAATAAATAAATGAAATAAATGAAAATGATTCAGCCTAACTAGTTTGGATAGGTACAAGTAGGTACTTACTTCCCACGCAGACGTGACCGGTGGCGCCCACGGTGCGACCTTGCACATGCCTTGTTCATAACTTGCTCAAATCATATTACTATCGATAAGTAGGTACGTGCCAACCTATTGTGTGAGAGCTTTTACTACAATGACGAGGAAGGTCAAATTTTTGCATGACTGTCATTTGCTGATCGAATGGTTGTGGTTTCAAATCCTATCGAGCGTCACTAAATTTTTGCATTATTTTTTGTAATTAAAGAAGAATACAAGGTGATTTAACATGTAAACCATCACGAAATAGGGTTATTCTATCAACTAAAATAACTATTAGAATTTTTTCCAAACTTTCTCAAATTAGCTGTTTTTGTCATTTTTAACTTAAAACTAATTAGTAAAAAAAGTTCAGCATCAAGATTGCTACCTAAAATAGCTGATTCATTGAGTTTGAACTGATTTGACCCCAAATCCGATCCGAAATGAGGAAATCCGTAGAAGAACCAAGGTTACCGACATAGCTTTCAGAATTAGCAGGTTGAAGTGGCAGTGGGCCGGCCATATAGCTCGCAGAACCGACAACCGTTGGGGAACAAAGGTTCTCGAGTGGCGACCACGAACCGGACGACGCAGTGTTGGAAGGCCCCCCACCCGATGGACCGACGACATTGTTAAGGTTGCGGGAAGTCGGTGGATGGAAAAGGCTCAAGACCGTTCGTCATGGAACTCTTTGGGGGAGGCCTATGTTCAGCAGTGGACTTCATCAGGCTGATGATGATGACCCCAAATCAGCAAAAATTGCTTTATTAGGGTCAAATCAGTACAGAGTTCTAGAGTTTTTTCAATGAAATTCGAATTTGACCAAATCGGTGACGTTTTGGAAAAAAGGCCAGGTCATGAGTACCCTAAACCGACGAGCATGTATGAGGAATGTGATGAGAGTGAATGAAGCAAAAGAGGTATGTCAGGATCGTAGCAAGTGGAAAACCGTGGTCTCTGCCTACCCCTCTGGGAAACAGGCGTGATTTTATGTATGTATGTATGTAAATTCGAATTTCCAAAATTAATTTCCATAAATAAATAATCTAATTTCCATATATAATTTCCATATATAGAATAAAATTTATAGCTAATTGGGTATAAAGTAAGCCCCTTTCGGGATAGCATACATATTATGAATGACCTTGTACAGAAGTAGATACTCCCAAAGTAAGTAATTGAAGGGCGATCTTCTTCCTGATAGAGAGGACTGAATGATATGACCTCAACTCGATTCCAAATCGATTAGAGATATCGATCTGTTTCGATTGCGACTAAGCGAGTGAATTGGTTGTTTCATGAAAGGAGCCATTTCATTCTGGGCCTGGTCCATGTACACTACATAGAAAAATTAGGAAAGAGTAGGAGATTACAAGAAAAATACAATTTCATTAATTTGAAGACAAATGCGATGGTACAAGAATAGTTCTTCTGGTAAGTTTCTTACTATGTGAACACTATTTGAAGGCCGCCATGTTGGTTTATGATTGGCGTTTGACATGACATTGACATATTTTTCATGTTATGTTGTTTGATCTGATGTTTTTGTTTTGTCAGATAAATGTAGGTTGTCAAAATGACATTGCACGCACGTCCATCCGCCATATTTTTTTGTAGCGCTGTGTGTTGCTCTCTTTGTCGAAGAAAATCTTAATGTACCTTAGAACGAAGTCAATTTAAATAAAATAACCAATTAAATACGTTTACTTTATTGCTTAGCCATATTTTAGAGTAGTGTACACCGTGCAGGCCCAGGCTCCATATATTGATGAAATGTCTCTTTTAAGCCAACATTCCCAAACTAAAATCAAACAGCATCGAGACTTTTCATATTGACTTTTGGAAAATCGTTTTCTCGCGCTACGCGGTACCTATATCAAACCCGCGCCTCATGCGTCTCAGCTCGGCGAACGCCCGCCACGCCACCGAGGTCTCCAAAGCAAAAGACATAGTAGAGCAGCATGACGTAGACTATGAGGCACACTACACTGATTATTTCACCGACGAGGGTCATAGGCCCTTTTCAAGGCCACCATACCTCAACCTCGGGGGGGTTCGGGGTCGGCAACGCGTGCGTGATGCCTCTGGTATTGCAAGCGCTCAAAGGCTTCGGTAACCGCTTACCAACAAGTGGGCCGTATGCTTGTTTGCCACCTAAGTAGTACATAAAAAAAAAAACAATCTGGTCAGAGACACAAAATGACCAAGAAAGAATCAGTGATACGATAAGCAAGCAAGCAAGCATGAGGGAGGCACTTAAATTAATTAAGATCAAGGATGACACGGTTAGCAATTCGACATTTTGAATAGCAAAAATCAATAGGTGTTTTTCTCCTGGACAAACAATTTGTAGGTACTGCAAAATCAAATGCCGGTAAAAGTGCTCTAAGTTCTTGATAGCAAAGCAAGGGATCGGCATGATTTGCATAGTGGTTGTTTCTAGGGGTCAGATAACCATCATCATCTGCCTGCCCTAATCCCACTTCATGTGGGGTCGGCACATCATGTTTTTCTCTTCCACTCCCCAGTATCAGCCGTCATATCAGTATTCACTCCTTTCTTACTCATGTCATCTTTCACACAATCTATCTTTCTTTTCTTTGGTCTACCTCTTCCCTTATATCCTTCCACATTCATATTTAACACTCTTCTAGTCACATCGCATTCTTCCCTCCGTATGTGATGCCCATACCATGCTAACTTTTGTTATTAAGGGGAGATAATGACATAGACTAATTTTATGACAAATTGATCACATTTTGATCAGGCCTCATCAGGGTCATACACCTCAAAATTTCCACGCAAACGAAGTCGCTGGCAACAGGTAGTCTTGGAGTAAAACTCAATGTTACTTTAAGCATATCTTTATTGTCACTCTTACTAGTGTCTTATTAATCATCAATTAATAACAACCGTTCCTCCTTTATAGAACGGATTTGAGATTTGTGAAGTAGAAGTTCCTGTACCCTCCCTCATTTCTATTTTGTAGAAAGGTGCGTTGGGTAGGCGATAATATGTGTCTCCGACCCAGATGCCAACAGTAAGAGGCGTGAATTCCTCACCCTGCGGAGGGATGTCATAAATGTTGGGAATTTTTCCCTCCACACATCGATTTGGCGATTTCACTGACGACGCGCAAGCAGATGCTAGTCCATTGCTTCTGCCAACTTGTACCCCTGTGGAAGCAAAAATTAAAAAATATTCATCATACGAGAAGAGCGCTAGTTATGAATGTGGATGGATGAGATAAGAGTAGAGAAAGGCCAACGAAAAGATGAACTGACTGTACTAAAGATGACATCAGTAAGAAAGAAGTTAGTGCGGAGATGACGGCTAACAGAAGAGGGTGGAAGAACACATATTGTGCCGACCCCACATAAAGTGGGACAAGGGCAGTAAGAAGAAAAATCATCTAATCCGTTTTCAATTTTAAATATTGCACGTATTGGAATCATTTGTTATTATAATTAACACTACAACTTACATGAGGTGCCCAGAATGGCCGCCATGAGAACGAGTAACGTTTTGCTGATCATCTTTACGCGGTGGGTCGATAGCAACTGTAATATTTGTGCAAAGCGTCGATATTTATAGGAGAGTCTTATGGGGCAAGTAGCAAACCATGCATATACTTAGGGAAACGGAAATTCCCATCCAACGGTTTGGTAATTAAAATAAACAAAGATGACTCATTGCCTGTTGCTACCTACAACACGCCTTATATACCTACGGGACCAATCACCGGGATAGAGACGGTTATGTGCGAGAACTCGCGCCCAGAGGGTTCCGTACAATTACACGGGGATAGAAAATAAAAATTCCAAGTGTAGAAATTGACAAGCTTATACTTGCGGTCGCTCACTAGTTCATTGTATCATATTGACCGCAATAATAAAATTTTAGGGGCTTTTCACAAAAGCTCTTAGCATTCCAAATTTCAGAATTGTGAGTAACTGGAAGTAGCCTAGAAGTTTTTCATATTTGCCATTTCAATATATTAATTGCCATATAATTTTAATGCATTGACCTAGAAACTTGATTTTTATATAGCACTATAAGCTGATACCTGAAAGGTTTTGACAGACAGCCAGCCAAACAGACAGCCGGACAACAAAGTGATCCTATAAGGGTTCCGTTTTTTCCAAATGAGGTACGGAAACCTAAAAAGAACTTGTACGGGTAAAACCAAGGGAAGTGTGACGTAACTTTACCAATTTCAGAGGTACTTCGATCAATACCTACCAAAGGTGCTCATTCAGGAAAACCCGCCACGTCCAACTCACGTGGCCTGGTAACGTGATTCTAGTTACATCTTGGTTAGCCATTTGAAAACAAACTGATAGGAGACATTATCAAGATTTGACGGTTACTCCGGAACTGACGAATTTTCCTATTCTACTAATATTGGATGTTTGTAACGCAGTAACGGCTTAACCGATTCCGATGAAACTTGGAATAGTTAGGCTCGTATTCAGAGACAAGACTCAAGCATTGATCTGTACTTAAATCTCGATTTGAGTCGAGATTCTAATTCTTGAACAGTATTTATGTATAGCTTCAATGATCACAGTTCACCTGAGTAAATGCTTATTCTGAAACGTCAATCAGACGAAATCGGTGCTTGAGTTTAGATTTGATTAGACATTAATCAAATGACATTTTCGTTCCGTTACATGTACTTTGATGCATATTTACTTATACTTATACTTCACTATATAGTTCTGTTCTATTTCCACCCTGGCTGTTTGAATTTCTGCGTAAAACGAATCGAAAATTATAAATAAATCAAAATGTAAACAAGAACATTTGAGTACAGATTTGAAACTCGATTCAGCTGAGAGTAGTTTAAGTACCGTTCGTGAATAAATGTTATGTTTGAGAAGAGATTCAGTACTTAAATAGAGTTCAGCTGATCTGTGATTAAATCTAAGTTTGAGTCGTGTCTCTGAATACGAGCCATAGAGTTCTTTACCTAGAATAGCATATCGGCTACTTGTTATCTATGTACCACACGAGCGACGTCGCGGGCGCAGCTAGTCAACAATAAAAATCTTGTATTTAGTTGATTCGCTCGATTCAAAGTCAAAGTCCAAAGGCGTTTATTTTAATAAAATCACTAGGATCACTTTGAAACCTATTAGAAACTAAGCCACCACTCTGGGCAAGCGGGTGGGCGGGCACAGTTAGAGCTATCTTTGTGAAAATAGGGGACGCTGCTGCCCATCCCCTAGCTTTTCTCCCTCAGTCGCCTCTTACGACATCCGCGGGTAGTTAGGAAGGGGCCTTATTTTCAGCCGGGGCCTCCATGGCAAAACTGGTTACCGCTTTTATCTCAGGAAACTTTTGACAGTCTACAGTCTAGAGTCTAGAGGAGGAAGGGCACAGCGAGATTTTCTCGTTCTGAATTGGAGCAGCCCGCCTGGGGAGGTACCTCCGCCTTACAGAAGATCGCAGCCAAATAACATTATTTGTTTTCAAATAGTGTTGTGTTCCTGCGATGAGTAAGGTTGCCAGAGCTCTTTAGGGGGAGGCGGGTTCGGGGTCGGCAACGGGTGCGTGATGCCTCTGGTATTGCAAGCGCTCATAGGCTACGGTAACCGCTTACCAACAGGTGGGCTGTATGCCTGATTGCCACCTCAGTAGTATAAAAAAAAAAAAAAAAAAAAACAGTACAGACTAGAAATTTATTTAATGGATGAGTCATCTTATTTAATTATGTAGGTACAGAACCAACTGTCTACGAGCAGACTGTGTAAATACTTCATTGTGTAGAATCAAATTAATTGCACTACTGTCTTCTATAACCTTAATTGTCTTCAAACTCTGGATTACTTTCATATTGTTGTTGTTTTCAAGAAAAAGTGGAACGACTAATGAATTGAACCTCAAATTTTTCATGAGCCATCCTAATAATATTATAAACTAGCTTCCAACCGCGGTTTCGCTTGCGTGGTACCTATGAAGATAAAAAGTAGCCTATATGCTATAATCTATCTTTGAATCCGTTGGGTCGTTTAGGGGTGATTTTATTTTTTTTATTTATTATTTAGGAACAACAAACAACTACATTATGATCAGTTGAGCTATCTATAGATCGTTTGTAACGGTCTTTAGATGGCTCAACTGTTTCTTGTGTATTTTTTTAATATTAACTTGTATTAGTTTTAAGTTTCTTTCTGTAAATAAAGTTCTTTATTAATATAAAAAAAAAACTACATTATATATGTTAGATATAGTGAGTAGTAGGTACATTATTTATTATTAATAATGTAGTCCACAACGTTATCCACAACTTAGTATATAAGAGTAACAGAAAAGGCCAGCTAGAGGGCCCGTCATAAAAAAAACATTTTTATTATCTGCTGTGACAAAAGAAATAGATGACGGGAATCCTATGCTGAGAAAGCTTATAATGATAAAAGAAAAAGAAGTTATCAGGATTACTTATGAAGAGTTAAGAGAAAATAAATATAATAATTAAGTTTGCAACCAATCAGATAAAGATAAAGATAAATTTATTTGCTTGAACATAATGTAGGTTAGGCATGCAAAATTACAAATAAATGAATGTCAAAAATCGTATAACTAAAATTTAAAATAGATGAATGTCAAAATCGTATTAATAAGAAAAAAAAATAACAAATTAAAAATTAACAATGATTACAGTGCGTCCTCTAAAAATTCATTAATATCATAATAGCACTTACTCACTAATATTTCTTTAAATTTAGATCTAAATAAATTGTCCCTCAGAACTTTATCAGAACGTATTTAATTCATGATGATCTTAATTGCGAAGTTCATTATTGAGTAATGTCTTAAATAAACATGCTAACATCTAAACATCCAAACATCCTCACAAACTTTCGCATTTATAATATTAGCTGCCGGCTGAGCCGCAAGGGCTGCGGGTTCGATTCCCGCTGCGGGTTAAATGTTTGCATGATCTGCAAATATTTGTTCCGGCTCTGGGTGTTGTGGTACAGCTACTCGTAGGACAGGGCATGTATGTGACTGTTGATCGTTGGATAATTCTAGCGTGATTTTAAATAATTTATCTATTTTTTTATGGAATAAATTAAGATGGATGATACCGAACGTGGGGGTGGTGGCCCCGGCTAAAGAATAGGCCCCTCCATAGCTCTATCCGCGGATGTCGTAAGAGGCGACTAAGGGATAATCGCGAAGACCTAAGGCTGATGGTGGGCATCATCACGGGCCACTGTGATCTCAACCACCATCTCCTTAAGATTGGAGCTACAGACAGCGGCCTCTGTCGCGGCTGTCTTCAGCACGAAGAAACAGTGGATCACGTTGTACTACACAGCACTGCCACAAATGAAGCTAGGCTCAAAACAGGAATGCAGGAGGTGATCCGATCCTGCTCCTCTTCATCCACAGCATCAACGGGGATTCTCGAACAATGTTGCCACCAACCCAGGGTCCTTCTCCGTTACTTTAAGGAGTTGGGCTGGCTGGGGTGAGGTCAGCAGGGGGACAATGCACAATACACCCCAACGCGGGACGTCAGTGCAGATCTTATTCCCCCATTTAGAATTAGAATTAGAATTAGGCGACTAAGGGAAAAAAGCTAGGGGATGGGCAGCAGCGTCCCTCATTTTAACAACGATAGCTCTAACTGCGCTCGCCAACCCGCATGCCCAGCGTGGTGAGTATGGGCAAATCCCCCCACATGATAAGGAATTTGCTCTGTCTGTGGCCATGTTCAGCAGTGGACATCGAACGGCTGAAATGATGATGATGATGATACCGAACGCGGTTCAGATATTTATTTAACCATTTCGTTACATAGCATGTCAAATTAACTCATCTTAATAATTATCATAACAAATTGCATAAACTTAATACTAATTAACAAATTACAATGACAAGCACATGGGTAAGTCATATTTTACAAGAAGCACCTACTGCAGCAGGTACTACGCGTGCAAACCAGAAAGACGGTTGCCGTGTGCATGTTAAAAGGCACACAAATATTTATCTATTCTTCTTCAGAATAATCCTATAGCAAGAATTATATTATGTATCTCTTTGGGTCGTTGTCTTATTAAATTATATTATTTTGGTCAGCGTGGGCTGGTAACTCAACAAAATATAATTAGAACTTATATGGAACGAATAACAAGTCTGGGTTAAAGAATAACGTAGGTCAATAGCTCTTCACTCCATAACTATGAAGTAAATCGTTGAGTCGATTATACCGTGTTCAAAAGGCGAATAATATAGCTTGCAGAACCGATAACCGTTATTAAATTTAAATCGGCCAAGGGGTTGCTAAGACACAGGGGTCTAAAACGGGGTTTTTAAAAAAAGCTACACAACTGTTATGGGGTTTCATATGAAATAAATTTTATTCAAACATTACAAACTAAACGATTTTATTATTTATGAAAATTGCTTAGTTTATGACCGACTGTGAAAGAATCAGTGTAGTGAAAGGATAAAAATGAGCCGCTAGAGGCTCTTTTCGAGCACAATGTACAGGCCTCATAGCTCAGTTGGTAGTAACTCTGCTTTCTGCGCTAGAGGTCGCGGGTTCGATTCCCGCACTGGACAAACATTTGTGACTAACACAGATGTTTGTTCTGTGTCTGGGTGTTAAATATATATCTATTATGTATATCAGTCTCTGGTACCCATAGTACAGGCTATGCCTAGTTTGGGATCAGTTGACCTTGTGAATATGTCCGGAATATTTATTATTAACAATCCTAGTACTAAATATTAAACGAGTATTAAATCGTACAAAAGACATAAACGCGCTATGTCGTAACATCCAGTACTATTGGACACGGCAATGTCTCAGGCTTCCTGCGTTTGTCTGTCTTCGTGTCGTGTCGTGTCGGTGAGCATGTAGGTCGCGGCAAGGCCCAAGGGGCTCGGTGGGTGGTGGTATGCCCGTGACATCCATCCTTCACGTGCATAAACCCAGGTTTTTTTTATATACAACTAAGTGGTTACCGAAGCCTATGAACGCTTGCAATACCAGATGCTGATGATGACGATGGAGTGTATTTTTTCACTCCCCTCTTACTGAAATTAGACTGATAATATTTTAATTGCAATCGCTTGAAATCGCTTTATAACAGTCAGATTCGATTCATTTCTTGATTTTTTTAGGCAAGTAGCTTAACCTTTCTAATTCGTTTCGATTGCGATTATTATCAGTATACTTAAATAATAAGGGGGTTGTATAAGGGGGGGTATATATAGGTCTTCTACTAATTTCTTTATTATACCAATAATTACAAGCGTAACTGAGCCAGGCCTAAATTCCGTGCTACTTTCGCCCACACAAAGTCTGTGCATTTTGCGTAATTTTCGCCGTACCTACTTTACAATCTGGTCCTAGGCCTAAGCCTATAACATAGATGAATAATATAACTATGCGTACAGAAGCGCAATGCAAAATTGCCCATGGAGTCGTACATTGCACATCGTACATTGCAGCGTGCGAAAGGTGTGAAAGTCAAAGTTAAAGTTTAATTTCAATAAAATAACTCTTAGAAACTAGGTGAAGCTACGCCTGTTCCTCGCAACAAACCCTAGAAGAATCAGGCAACAAACACAGAACGCGTTCCTCTTATTAATTAGATTCTTTTATAGAATAGAATAAAATATTATTTTTTTGACACACATAAAAGTGCATAGACCAAGCAATAACCCTAGATAGGTCATAGGATCGGACGGTCTCTGAGTGGTTGTGCGCTAAAAAGGTCCCGACTCAGCTCTTTTCACAAATGGGACGCTGACTACTCAACAATACTCATTTTTTATCCATGCCTAGGAGTTTCACTTCTAGCACCTTCTATGTTATTAAATCTAGTTCTGGCCCTAATTTACGCTCTAGAAAAACCGGAATCGAGTCAGGAATTAGGAAACTTTATCAGATTATTTGTTAGATTGTTGGCAAATTACAGACAGTGAATGAAAGTGCCCACTAAACTAAGTAGTCAGAAACGTGGGCGGGTTGGAATTTACGGATCTCCGAAGCTATGCAATGTTCAGCGCCGTTAATATTTCGGTGAGTGACCACCTAATGTTAAGCAATGTTCATGATGGTCAACATTTGGATAGAACATAATATAAGTAAAAAAATACACATATATAAATTAGGTACACAAGGTAATTTGAAAGGGACTTCGCGAGATCTCAGAACTACCACTAGTGTACCACTAGTATACAACTTACTAGTGGTAGTACTTTACACCGAATTGGCTATAATGTTTATTCTACGACTTTTGGAAATTGGACATTTTTTTTGAAAAGACAGCGGTTGAAAATATTGTTTTTTTTTTGTTGATAGAATGCAACAAAAATAAAGAATAATTAGCCCTCTTTCATTATACATGGTATAAATCACTTTGTATTATTATTATTACTATCACCTCATAGCTCAGTTGGTAGTAACTCTGCCTTCTGCACTACAGGTCGCGGGTTCGATTCCCGCACTGGACAAACATTTGTGACTAACACAGATGTTTGTTCTGTGGGTGTTAAAATATTATGTATATCAGTCTCTGGTACCCATATTACAGGCTATGCCTAGTTTGGGATCAGTTGACCGTGTGTGATATGTCCAAAATATTTATTTATTATTTATTATACGATAAATAAACATATTTTTCAAGATAAACGTATACTATTGTTTTCCCTCATAATAAACTTAACAAGGTACTCCCACTTAGCGTAAACTCCATGTAAGGGTATGGTCCCATTGCGGCGTGGGAACGTTTGGCTCCAATTATAGCGGGGCGCGATTATCTCAGACAAACGAACCGCTTGTAGGGTGACTATGAGGAAGTAAAAGCCTACTTAGGTGCTAGATGTTTATGGTTTGATTGAGTATTACTTCGAATATTAATATCTTCTGTGCGAATAATAAAATTAGATAACAAACGAAAATATTTCAGTAGATTTTGCATAAAAAACATTTCTTATTTGCAACGGAGGACATACCGAGGCAGAGTGCTACAAAAACCAAATATATATTCAAGTAAGTAGCTACATACTGGGTATTCAATTATCTTTAATAGGTGAAAATAAAATAAGTGGGATTGGATCCCGCATCTTTACCTGTTTTCGTTATACAAACTTTATGTTATACAAACAACTTTGCTGTTTCTACTGTAATCATGATCAGCAGTCAAACTTCATCCACTCCTGGGTCTGCCTTTGGCTCCTGTTACTCGCCAATATATTAAGCCAGCCTCATCCAAGTGCTGAATGATGATGGAAAAATAATTGAAAAGTCACTAAAACCAATGGGAAAATACTTTGTATATATTTTTATAAAAATGATGGTCACCCTCAACACGTATATCACGATGCACCCGGCGGCGATCGCAAAGTGATTGCAGCAAAACGGTATGGATGGCAAAAACGATACACACTTGTTCTGTTCTTGTCACTGAGAGATCGTCACTGTCACTGTCGGGTCATTGATTCTTTTTTGGTCATCCAGCATAAGGTCAGTGACCGTCGTCGGTGAAAGAATCAGTGTACAAAAAAACACACCAATATACTAACTTATCTAATAGAAAAAAATAAGATAGGCTCACACTTTTTGTTACCAACCATGGAATCCATCCTCTCAGTTCTTCAGGTGGGCAGAGGCACGTCCATAGTACTTTGGAATAGTAAGTATTCCTACGTAACAAGTTGCAAGCCAACGCCGCTTACAAGAATACCTACTAACTGGTTTTCTCACGGTGTTTTCCTTCACCGTTTCAAGCACGTGTTATTTACATTTGGTTGAGAAAAAAATATTTCTTATTAAATCATAGAATTCAGATAGCGATAGTAGGTCAACAAGTTCATAGGTCAATGAACATACAAACATTTAACCGCTAACGTATCGTAATTTCGACTCATCTTTCAGCTGCGATGGTGGTGTAATGGTCAGCATAGTTGCCTTCCAAGCAGTTGATCCGGGTTCGATTCCCGGCCATCGCACATTTTTGCTGCTGTTTTTATTTTTTATTAGTATTTTCTTCTGTCAAATTTTTAGTATATTTTTCTATATTTTTTTATATTTTTAGTATATTATTTCGTATATTTTTTTTTTTTGTAAACTTTAGTGTTTATCCTGAATTGACTTCATACCGTACCATAAATTTTGCGAGTTTGTTTAGGCGGTGACATAATTTGACAGTCACAAAGATTTAAGGTGTAAAATAGTGCTGACACGCTCGCATTTGAATGGCAATAAGACGTCACTATCATTTTCCCCAGTCGGGTAAAATCCGGGGTCAACATCCCGTCCTCATACAATCACTTCTCAAACAATAGCATAATTACAAATGTTTAGTTTGGACAATTCCACAATTAGTAGCTGAATTGCCCGCTGGGTGCAGAGACGTACTCAGGATTGATTAGGGGCCAGAAAAATCCTACGGGAAAAGTTATACCTACTTGGCAAATAATGCCAGTTGTACAGGGTCGGAGTAAAAATGACGTTGGGGCAAATAATAAAGGTAGGTACTTCAATTATGGTTTCTGAACAAATAACTTAAGGATTTGATTAATTTTAAATAGAATAAATTTAAAGTGTCCGGAACTCCGGACCAAAATAATAGTGATTCATCATCATCATCATTTCAGCCGTTCGACGTCCACTGCTGAACATGGCCTCCCCCGAGGCAGATGTGGGGATTTGCCCATACTCACCACGCTGGGCATGCGGGTTGGCGAGCGCAGTTAGAGCTATCGTTGTTAAAATTTAAAAATTTTAATTTTTTTTGTTTTGTCATCGTTTAATAGTGATTAAAAAACTATAATTAGCATTCATTTTATTTTTTTGCCTATCTTTATTAGTCAGTTTTATAAAAAAATGAGATAATAAATAGCTAGCCTTATAGGTACAATACATCGCACAGTATTCTTAATCTATCTTTCAAGTTCAGCGATGACTCACAAACGCATCATTATCTTGCGGAATTTCAACATGCCACAAAAGTCGAACAAGGTCGTCAAGGCCGACAAAAGCACGTGAACATTGACGAAAATTTAGATGCAATAATACACACGTGACGGGGAAGCAAGGATCGTCCATATAAGGGCTCGTTCGCGCCGCCCCGTGCCAATGAAGGCCGCGCGCCGCACAAGGCCACACTTGAAGGGGGGGTGACTGACTCATAATAAAAATTCACACTATCAACGATTTACGACTTTGATATCCCTAAATGGTATAAATACGGAAGAAAAAACATTTAATTCGGCATTTTGGGGTTCATTAATGCTGATCGATGGCACCGGTGATAAATTGTAAATTTATTTTTAATGGCGCTGTTATCGTGTTTTATTCATGTGCACAAATCGAATTTAATAAAGTACCTACGGCTGTCAATTATTGAATTGGACACGGTTATAGTTCAGGGTGAAATGGAGGAGTTTTTATGGGGATAATTGAACGCATGCTGCGCAACGATCGGTTACTTCTGCAAGACCTTTATTAAATTAAAGGCAATAATGTACTTAATTAGTTTCCTGTTCTTTAAATTGAGTTAAAAATAGTCACCTGACTCCGTAAAAATTACCACTAGGTATCTGCCCCACAATAATATATTTTTAACAAAAATAAAAAGATCATTGAGTGATAGTGAGGTGTGGGCAACAGCAGACGCAAGAGTTACGGGTTTGAAACCCGCAGCGGATCATTTTTTTGAATAATTTTCGAATACCTACATGTGCGAGTTACCATGTTACCATGGTACTCGTAGTTTCCTAGTATAGGCTGTGGGGTCAGAACTAAGTACTATGTGTTTCTTATAAATTGGCCTTTTACATATCAAATACCCAAGCATTATAGACATTTTAAAGCCAGCTCAACATTTAGATAGGCCAATGATCTCATACTTGCAATTCGTAGCTTAATTTGCACTTAATAGTAGTAACCTATTGATGGAGTCTATCATCTCAAGTCGTCTCCAGATTCTTAACACAAATTAAAAATTATAGGTACTATGTATTGTGTAGGTATTGACAGGCCTCATAGCTCAGTTGGTAGTAACTCTGCCTTCTGCGCTAGAGGTAGCGGGTTCGATTCCCGCACTGGACAAACATTTGTGACTAACACAGATGTTTGTTCTGTGTCTGGGTGTTTAATATATATCTATTATGTATATCAGTCGCTGGTACCCATAGTACAGGCTATGCCTCGTTTGGGATCAGTTGACCGTGTGTGATCTGTCCGGAATATTTTTTTATTTTTTTTTATTTTATGTAATTTTCCATAAAATTCAATTATCTATGATCTTTATGACATAAAGCCTTGCCAAGCCTGCCCGTGCCTTGTATGATCATGACATTGCCTTGGAATGATCAAGATAGTTGATCGTTAGCTGATCGCCGCCGTATTAGGTGATTCGTACTCCTGAATCATGTTTCGATTTTTACGGAAGGTACCTGTGTAAACCTGTCTGTCTTATGTAAGTCATATTTTATGTTCAAATAATAATAGATATGTAAAATGTGTGTATTTTTGGTGTAAATTGTAATATGAATTGGGTTTAAGTGCAGTAAATATATAAGTCATTTTTTTTTTATACAACTGAGGTTGCAAACAAGCATACGGCCCACCTGTTGGTAAGCGGTTACCGTAGCCTATGAGCGCTTGCAATACCAGAGGCATCACGCACGCGTTGCCGACCCCGAACCCCCCTCCCCCTAAAGAGCTCTGGCAACCTTACTCACCGCAGGAACACAACACTATTTGAAACAAATAATGTTATTTGGCTGCGATCTTCTGTAAGGCGGAGGTACCTCCCCAGGCGGGCTGCTCCAATAAATAATAATACATAATGAATCAATGCTGAAATATACCCTAATTTTTTGCAGATTTTCAGTTAATATCTGTAGATCTAGGTCTACAGACTTTGTTTTTATAATTTATAGATTACCCAATAACACACCTATGTTATGACATGTATAGGCCTGTTTTTTGCCAACAAATAAATAATAAATTATGCATATAGGTACTTTATTTACAGAAATAAACTTTGAACTAATACAAGTTAATATTTACAAAATAAACAAGATAGAAAGAAGAAAGAAAGAAAATACATTTATTTTGGACACACAAGCACAGCACAAACTAATAAAATAAAAAATAAAGACACAAGGTACAGGTTACAATACAAAAGGTAGAGAGGAAACAAAACAAAAGTAGGTAGGAAGTAACAAAACTAGGGTATTCGTTAGTCCGTGCCGATGCATGAGTGAGCCAAAAAGGGTTCCATCTCAGCATTGATGCCGCACACGAAGTGTAGCGGCGCTGGTTTTCAGAAGGAACCCTTTACGGCGACCTCACGATCGCAGTGTGCTTTGAAAAGAAACATTTGAGCCATCTAAAGACCGTTACAAACGATCTATAAATAGCTCAACTGATCCAGATCACTACCAGTCGGAAGCGTCCTTAAGACGCTGGCGGAATTGCCACGCTGGATGGCAATGCTAATTAGCTGGGCCAAATAATACCCAGCTCTCGGGTCACGCGTCGCTTCGATCAGACGCCCTGATATCTTTATGAAAACCCGGAGGGCCCCGTTTCCCCACGGATGCATTGTATAAATCAATAATTTATCTGAAAGATGGTTTTTGCAACCAACAAAGAACCCACCAGCAGCAGCCTCACTAAATCTGCAATAAAGGACTTGTTGATGACACTTGTGCATGTCAACGTAATCTTGATACTTATCTCACTGAAAGATGGGTCAATTAAACTTTAAATGCAACGTCCCTTTGCTTATTGAGCTGTCTGACACCAAATCGAATTTTAATTAAAACCATGGATTAAAATTTACTTTACAATACCTTCGGAGATTAATTTATCTTGTAGAATTGTTATTGGGAACCAGGCCAAGAGTAAGAATTCTATAAGCAGACTCTATAGAAGCTTCATTCAGGTCTCTCTCTCTCTTACTGATATAAATTAATTATTTCATCGTATCACTAGTTCTTTTATAAACACACTGATTTATATGAGCGTCTGTGGATGGTAAAACACCTGCTCATTTTCTTTCTTTAGTCAGTTCACTGTTTCTTTTTTATCGGACATCCTTAGGTCAGGCGGCGCAGTAGAATTGATCAAATAATTTAGACAGATACACGAAGATTCAGGAAAAAAGCCATGTTAAAAATATTGATGAATATTAATAATACGGATGGATACAAGAGTAAGGCCTAAGAAAAGAGATGGATGCACTGAGAGAGATGAAAAGTGTAAGGTGTGAGAACGTGGTGGCGATCCCGCTGATGGAATATGAGACGAAATATGGGTGGGAGATCAGGATGATGAATAGTTGTTTACAAACAAAACTGTGGCTGTTACCGAGTTAAGTTCCTGATTTTAAAGAAAACTTGAATTATAATGTTCAGCTATTACATCAGTGCATCAGACAATGGAAAATCAAACGCGATAGCCTAGTTGAAGATAGATGGATGATGAATAGTAGTTTTCAAACAAAACTGTGGCTGTTATCGAGTAAAGTTCCTGATTTTAAAGAAAACTTGAATTATAATGTTCAGCTATTACATCAGTGCATCAGACAATGGAAAATCAAACGCGATAGCCTAGATAAAGATAGATGGATGATGAATAGTAGTTTTCAAACAAAACTGTGGCTGTTATCGAGTAAAGTTCCTGATTTTAAAGAAAACTTGAATTATAATGTTCAGCTATTACATCAGTGCATCAGACAATGGAAAATCAAACGCGATAGCCTAGATAAAGATAGATCTCTGAATTTGTCTCACTTGACATTACCTAACCAACTCGTTCACTACAATGTAATTCATAAGCTACGATTCAAAGGATCCACATAAATTGCAGTCACTGACAATGGCGAAGCTTTGAGTCAGACATGTTTATCAATAATCAAGATTTAGATTAATCGACTACCTATCCCATTGTGGTGGTATTGCCGGCATTAAGACTAATGACTGGCGACTCTGACTAGACTAATGGCCGGGTGCTTTGGGAATTTATCTTGAGGAAGTCATGTTTTATGCATTAGGTTGGCAAATCTGCACTAATAATGTGATATTGTTTCAAGGTGAGTTGAGATTGTCCTGTTTACAGATATTTTAAGTCCGTTTTGGTATCCTTTAAAACTAGAAGTTACGAAAACCGTTGTTAGATCAGTTCCTTTCTGAAGTCACGATAGAGACGCTAAAGACACATTAAACGAGTCTTTTCCTTTACTTGCCGTGTTATTGCCGTGGTCCTTTTTTGATCATCCTGCATGTCAATCCTTTCTGGATCAGGTCGTCAGTACACAAATCCTTTTGACTGTTAGTAAATCCAGCGATATTTCGAGATGACCGAAGGTCTACGCTACTATGATTTATCAGCAAACTATCCTAATATTCATAAATACTAAATTATTACTCATTTAAAATGATTCGATTGACTATATTTAATACATTGATCATCACGTCGAATGAACGAAAGCGAGATCGGTTGCAGTAACCTTGAACCGGCAACCGATCGGCCGAGATCTTTCCGGTTTTCGCGACCGCCAATAACGGTTATCGAACTTATTTCAATTATCTGTTCCGTTTTGAAGGGCAGGGTTGTCGGGGAGATTACACACACTTCGCCATCTTACACTGAAGGTAATGAATGCAATGGAATTGCTACCTATTATAAAAATATAATTATGTACCTACGGTTCATGTCTAGTGATTACAAGTAGCTGAGTAAAAATTTAGACTAATGATTTTAGTTATCAATCAGAAATCCTACCTATAATATTATAAATGCAAAAGTTTGTGAAGATGTTTGAATGTTTGTTGTTCAATCACGCCCAAACGGCACAGAGATAGATTATAGTATGGAATAGCATACAGGTTACTTTTTGTGCAGGTACCACAAGCCACACAGGCGAGCGAAGCCGAGGGCGGAAGCTAGTATGAAGCTCTATTAATAAAGTGAATGCTTGCATGTTAAATAATTAGGTACATAGATAATACAGCTGTCTAATTCTAATTCTAATCGGGGGTGGTTAGACCTGCACTGACTTCCCGCTGTGGGGTGTTTTGTGCATTGTCCCCCTTTTTTTTTTTTTTTTTTTTTTTAACGTGGGGAAATCCTCATGGATCCCTCCCTTTGCGGGGGCAAAAGAAAGGGTATGTCGGACTCTTACCGACTAAAACCACCACGTTGGCCAGCCTCCATGCATGTCAAGGGGCTCCGGGATCTCCAATGGAACGCACCGGTGCCCCTCTCGCATTTTGCCTGTTGTGTGGAGCACAATCCCGGGAATGGCACCCATAGCCACGCCCAGAACCCGCGCACAAAGTGCGCGGAGCTCACGGCGGCACTTGCCTGGAGTGCCGCCGCCATCCCGAATCCGCTAACGAGCAGCCGGAACCCCGCTCCGACCACCCACGGACCCGAAAAGTCCCCTGTCACTCGGCAGGGGCTACCGCTCGCACCCCTCACGGGGCAGGCGGTGCGCAGCTGTCGATACCAACAACCCGCAGCACCGCCACCTTCCCAGAGCGGGATCGGCCTCGCTCCGATCCCACTCAGCAGCCTCCGGACCATACACAAGGTAGCTAGGCGAGTCAATCATGCGGCTACACGATCGAGTCGCTGTTGCCACCTAAATGTTGTCGGGATAGAGAGTTGCGGAGGCGGTGGTCCCACCACCACCCCATCACTCTCGGTGTTACGCCGCATTATTTTTTACAGAGGTTTTCTTCCTCTCCTCCTTCCCAGAGTGGGATCGGACTCACACCGATCCCACTGAACGGCCTCCGGACCATACACAAGGTAGCTAGGCGAGTCAATCATGCTTATTCACGATCGAGTCGCTTTTGCCACCTAAATGTTGTCGGGATAGAGAGTTGCGGAGGCGGTGGTCCCACCACCACCCCATCACTCTCGGTGTTACGCCGTTGTTATTTTTTACAGAGGTTTTCTTCCTCTCCTCCTTCCCTGAGCGGCCTCAGTCCTGACCATACATGCCGAACGGTAGCGAGGTGAGTCGACCATGTCGTGTGTAGCCATGATAATGGCACATGGTCGAGTCCCCCTCGCCACCAACATGTTGCCGGGATTGAGAGTTGCGGGGGAAATGGTACATAGTAAACTACATAACCACAACCCCATCACTCTCGGTGGTACGCCGCGGGTAATTTTTTAGAGAGGTTTTCTTCCTCGCGGCCCGGGCGGCTAAGCCAAGACCCTCAGTCCACGAGTCACGAGTGACCACGTGGGTTCCGAGCTCCCATCCCTGCTCCATCCACTGCGCCCTTTGCTCAGTCAAAGGGACGCGCGGAGAAGCTAACCCCCCCTAAACCCCCCCAGTGTTTGGTCCGCGCCAGTGTGCCGACAACCCCCGCTTGGAGGCTGTCGGCACACCGGAACCCCCTATCCGCCACCCGGGGACGCGCCACGTCGGAGTTCACCTCTCCGCCCACTGGGACACCCCAGCAGGTCCGTGGGTGCATTGTCCCCCTATGCTAACCCTACCCCAGCCAGCCCAGCTCCTTAAAATAGCGAAGCAGGACTTTGGGTCGTTGGTAACATTCTCTCAGTATCCCTGTATGCAGCGGTGTCTGGGAGCCGCTTCCGATCACGGCCCGCAGACCCGATGTGGTCCTGGCCTCTCTACAGCTGTCTAGTGATAGTGACAATTTCCATCAATCTTTAATTTTGACCATGATGTCATCCTGCATTGCAAAAAACACATCGCTAGTTTTAAGTCGATTCAAAAGCCGTGTCCAATTCAATGCAAGTTGATGTGACAATTTACGACACTCGATAAATTTATCTCCTTTTTTTGACGTTTAAGAACATGGGTCGTATTATGACGAGTATCAATGAGATTTTATGATGCTGCGATGTCAAAAGTCACTCGTTTCTTTTTAAATCATTTCTGTTTGTTTTGTAGTTAACGTGAACATAAATTGCGATGCAATTATCATCATTTTGTTTATAAGCGTATCATTTATCTGATAAAGCACATACTCACGGTGTCATTTAACAATAGCTACATAATTGTTTTCACTCGAGACGGCACTGGCCATCCACACTTACGATTAAAAAACAAAAGTAGATATAACAAAATAATAAAAAAAAAAGAAGTTATTCCAAGAGATAATAACTCTTTCAGTTTTAGAAATATTTACATAGAGTTATTCCCACCTTGGAGTTATTTCCTACACAATAGTAAAAAAGCCATCAATATCGGACCAGCCTTTACAGAGTAATCAGTAGAAGTAAACTTTTTTTGAAGTCGGTTATTAATATTACCGCAAATAAAATTACACGTTTAGAAATTAAATTTACCACGTACACTGGCGCTAGAGTCAATGAATCATCGGAGCTGAGATAAGTACGATTGAATGGTCCCACGCGTGGGATTAGCGTGAAAGAACCGTGGGAGTCGCATTGTCATGCGCGAGTCATAAGATGTGTGGAAATTGGCCTTTTTGTATAGAAATCATAAATAATTTAAAAGTTTTAGCAGGTACCTGTTAAAGGTCACAGCCAGACTTGGTCGCTAACTATTGGCCACTTACTTACTCAAAGTTGCGCGACGGGCTATGAAGAGAGCTATACCCGGAGTTTCATTGCTTTTAAGAATCCGAAATGAAATGAGGAAATCCGTAGAAGAACATAGCTCTCATAATTAGCTAGTTGAACTGGAAGTGGGCAGGCCATATAACTCGCAGAATCGACAGCCATTGGCGAACAAAGGTTCTCGAATGGCGACCACAAACCGGGCGACGAAATGTTGGAAGGCCCGATGGACCGATGATATTGTTAAAGTAGTGGCAAGCCGAGGTTTTCCCGCTAACCTACAACATGAAGAGCTTTAAGAAAAATACAAAAAGATTTTCCAGGGCAGGCAACGCATTAGCAATGCTCCAGGTGTTGCAGATGTCAATAGGCGACGGTAACCGCTTACCATCAGGTGGGCCGTAAGTCTGTTTGCCTTCATATAACATTAAAAAAAAGTCTGTAGATGGAAAAGGCTTAACGAACGAACGAAAAAGGAACGTTAGTCATGGAACTCTTTAGGGGAAGCATATGTGCAGCATCGGACTTCAACGGGATGATGATGGTGATGATAATGATGAGCAGGTACCTACGTCTGTGTATTTTATGTTAAGGGTCAGGGGTTATAATAATAATTAGAAAACGTAATAAAATAGCGATTTTATTGTTTTTCGTAAAATCGTAATAGCCTTTATTATTTGGTCCGCAAAATGTCACGGCTACTGACTAGTCCGTGGTTCCATTAAAACAATGCGATGTAATTCCAAAAACAATAAAAACCCTGAATGAACTTGACCCGAAACGAATGATCAATAATTTGGCTTCCACATTAAAATTATTGAATCTACAACCGATCATTGCTTGTAATAAGTAGCCGCGGATAAGTATTTTGCTTCGAACTGTATACTTACGTTATTTTATGGTTGGTTTTTATCTGAAAAACCAATAACTAAACATAAATATAGCTTTATTGAGTCATTAATTTTAAGTGATAATATTAATTAAATAATGTTATTAGAAATATAAACCGTAAAACCAATCCTGGAAAATTTGCTTAGAAAAAAAAATAAAAAAATAATAAATTGTTTAATTAATTAGTAGTTAAACCAATCCTGGAAAATTTGCTTAGATACAGCCCTGTTAATTTGCCCCCGGTGGAACTTTTCTGACTCGGCTTGTATTTGAGGGAACTTAAATAAAATTTTAATGCGATCACATTGATTATGCAGATCTTTATAATTATATCCATTATCAATAAGTTTTTAAGTTTTCTTTCGACACAATATTTTCAATTTAAATTTCTTTGGCAAAAAAAATTGAAAATAATATACAATAAGAAAATTGTCGGTTTAGCTAGTGTCAAGCCAAAATATACGGAACCAATTAATGGGCATGCAATGTTTGTGACGTGTTTATTATATGGGCTGTACCTACTGTACAGTACAAACAACATAGTCATAATTCTGTCTGAAAAATATTCCGCATAATTAAGAATTTCGGAGCCACGGAGAATAAACTTTATAATTTTTTTCTTTATATTTGCAGGAGCCATAATCAATACACTCAGTAAAATTACTGCTTGTAGTTATTACAAGAGCTAAAGTTAAATCCATACAATTACAGGTACATTATTTTTTATTGTAAAGCCAGTTTTTGTATTTGTTGAGATTGTTGGTTTAAAAATTGTATGGAATCTCGAGTGAAGGACTAAGTCAGAAAATACTTTAAGTTCATGCCTAGCTTTCGTCCTATGCTGCGACATGGCGATGTGATTTGATATCATTAGATGCATCATAGAGAGATAAGTTTAAAATTAAACCAGAAACCAAATTCAAAGAAGAATTTTCATATATTATATCTTTAAATAATTTCATCATACAATAAAATAGTGGTAAATTGACATTTAAACGCGAAATTTTAAAGATGCATAATGAGGACTAATTGAGTGTTCATTGAACACTCTTAAGCCTTCATTAGGTTGAAACAACCTAACATGTAGCCGTTTGTAAAGTCTATTGCTATATTCATATTCACATCCATTACACACATGCACACTCAAGCACCACACTAACACACTCACTCTCTTACAGACACACTTATTCACACATATACACACACCACATATATGCACACATATACACATACACATATATATAATATTAGTTTTGTGTCAAATCAGTGACGGTCGTAATTAGTAAATGTATTAGCTAAAAAAAAATCCTTTATTGGCTTTAAGTAAAGTGAATTAGTTAAGTTGTACCATATTATCTAAGAGCTGTGGATTTTGTTTCATTAATAAAATAAAAAATAAATAAAATAAAAGACTTTTAGAATAAATCGAAAAATATTATTATAAGTCTGGGTACTATGGTATTCTTAGTTTCCGATAGCCACGACACAAGGAGTTCTAGGATCGTGGTATATTTAATTGTCGTGAGTGGAAGTTTGAGGGGATTTCTAAAATAAGCCCCTCACGTGATATAATACATTTATGAATCACCTTGTATGTTCCTATGTGTGTGACTGTTGGGTGTTTATTCATCGTCTTTGAAGAGAAGGTGAATGATTAATTTTTCGCTATGCAAACTTATTCTTACACCTCGCGGCAAAAATTATAAATAATTGCAATATTTCCATATCCATAACGATCAAACCAGCTATTATCGGACTAAAAGGTGCTAAGCTAATAACTACATAATCACTGTGAAGTTATAAAATTTGCATAGCATTTATGAATGATGAAACCAGCAATATTGTAGGAATAGGTATCGATGCTATAGATTACTGAAATGGTCTTGGATGAAGCAATCATCGTCAGATCCAGTTTTGTGAATGCTAATTTCTGGGGACAGTTATTAGACTCCCCAAAGGCTTTCTATGCATTATAACTATTTTTTTGTGATAAATTAATTAATTCCTTAGTTTATCTTGGAAAACTTGACTAGAATTATATAATTCTCAATAAAAGTTTTTAATTTAATGAGTAAAACGTCCTATAATAACAAAACGAACTTATTTTAAAACATGAAAAAACAATATTTCCTCAAGATAATAACTTCCCCAAAGATCGTTTAAAATTACAGGTATTCAAGTCACTAGCCCCTTTCCATCATCCTTAATCCGACTCTGTCTACTTTTCGCATCAATGTAGCGATAATATGATGACACAGTCAAGCATTTACAAAGTTCAGAGTTGAGACTTGCACTGGCGTTTCACAGGGTGCGGTCATTGCGTCCTCTTCTATTCCTCATATACACATTACTCTAAGATCAAAAGCACACAGATTGTTAAACGGCAGTTAGTCTAGCCATATCCATTTCATATAAATTACCTGATCTTCGGTGGATCAGCAATAAAAAAAAAACAATGGAAATAACCCGAAACCGCAAATGGTTACAAATACCGTGTTAACGTTTTTTCTTGAAATCTTTGCTGTCAAATCATTTATCTGAACATATTCTTGTCTTGTTGTTTGTCCATCGATCAATGATAAACTGATAAAAGGGACTAGGTCATTCCATATTTACATAGTAAAGTCATCCATACTTTTCATAACCTAAATATTTACTGATAACTGTATCCGCTCTATAAGGTTTACAGATAAATATGTTAAATAATGGTTTCATTTAAAACCAAACTTGCAGTCGATTACTCATGATAGAGACGGCCGTGGTGGCCCCGGCTAAAGAAAAGCTAGGGGATGGGCAGCAGCGTCCCTCATTTTAACAACGATAGCTCTAACTGCGCTCGCCAATCCGCATGCCCAGTGTGGTGAGTATGGGCAAATCCCCCCATATGATAGGAATTCGCTGTCTGTGGGGGAGGCCATGTTCAGCAGTGGACGTCGTACGGCTGAAATGATGATAGAGACGCCAATGTTACTTCTGAGAGCACTATTGTCGTGGTGGTGCTGACCCCGCCTTTCAATCCAAAGGTCGTGGGCTACACTGGTTCTTTTACCAAAGGTCATTGATCCTTTTCAGGGCCACACACATGAACCTCCACACTGATCTTGATGCAGGATGACCAAGAAAGAGCCAGTGCCACGACCAGTCAACAATAATACTTCAATAGCTCGACCGTGTAGGTATCAAACCTAACAAAACCATATCTTGTTTCAGCATGCCAATGCAGTCCGCGACTCCGCGCGCCTCATCCTCGACACCCCCCAACCAGAATCCGAAGATGCTCTCCTCCTGGCCAGGGCTCTCCGCACCAGACCCCCCGTGAACATGCTACCAGCAGCCAAAGCTGGGACTTTCTTCGCAAGAGACAATTTATCCAACTTCATCGACTGGTGCCGCAAAGCATTGGGCATCCTCGAGTGCCTTCTCTTCGAAACGGATGATTTATGCTTACGGAAGAACGAAAAGCATGTAGTGCTATGCCTTCTCGAAGTGGCCAGAAAAGGGGCGGTTCTGGGAATGCCAGCTCCGCTGCTAGTGCAGATGGAAAGACAGATTGAGAGAGAGTTAGCAGGAGAAGAGCTGCGCCCTGATGATTCAGCTCTAGGCCTCGTGCCGTCAGCGCCGCAGCCGCAGCTGGTGACGAATGACCTGAGGAGTCTGGATGAGAGAGTCCGGGACCTGGTGGAGAGGTGTTCCTGCCCTACGCAGTTCCCAATGGTCAGGGTTTCTGAGGGGAAGTACAGGATCGGGGATACGAGGCTGCTGATCTTTGTCAGGGTGAGTACTTTTGTTACCCGCCAATAGAAGTCCACTGCTGGACATAGGTCTCCCCCAGAGTTCCATGACGAACGGTCTTGAGCCCTTTCCATCCACTGACTTCCCGCAACTTTCGTCGGTCCATCGGGTGGAGGGCTTTTCAACACTGCAAACCAATTGGTATTTCGTAATACCAAAGTTATGTTACGAACCTTGATGCCTACCTCAACAGTACGGTAAGCAGCAGTAATTCTGTATGCCAAATGGAGATGAAGTCCGCAATGTTGAGGATGATTTTATCAAAAGGAAAAAGTAAGGATCGAGAAGTTTCACCTTTTAGGAAGTTTCACCGTTTAATGATTCTCAAAGTAGAACTTCACTGCCATTTCGTTTACATAATAGTACCGCAGTAGGCTCTAGCGGGAAATCTTCCCTTTGATCAAAACTCCAAGTAAGTTGGCGTCGGTACTCAATTGAAGTATATCCGCCGATAATGATTTATCCATTGTAATGAGTCATGAATGTAAAGCGTGTAAAATCATTACATTAGCATATAGAATTCATCTTATAAATCATGGTGCGACTCGGCGCCGCCGGAGGTACAGTCGCCGCCAATTTTGAGACCTATTTCAACGAGTTGTTTTGTATTTTGGAAAGGTATCATCGTTATGAAAATAATGTCAGTCTAATATCAGTTTTAAGGCTGAGAGGTGTGATACGGAGATCAAATTCAATCAAACAAACAATGTGTTTTCAGCGATTTTTGAGATAATTGTCCTTCATAATTCCTACCGTTGGTAGTTCACAGCTGATCATTGGCCTACCCACAGATTTCAAAGTGACTTCCTTTCATCTTGTAGTGTATGCCTTACACCACGCTGGTTCCTAGCAGGACAACTCCCTCGCTGTTATCTTATCACATAACCATATATATCTCCCAGTGACTTCCCGCGCGCCTGCTCGTGCCGGCTTGACCACAGACTGACTCCCAGAGAGTATGTTTCCATCTCTCCATCTCAGGTGTCATCTGTTATCTGTCACTGTCAGTTGTCCCCCGGAGACAGCATAAGTTAAGGTATCCTTAAATACTAGTCACTACACATCTGAAGGGAATTTTCGCCCGCACCACACTGGGCACGGTTGGTGAGCGCAGTTACTGCTATTGGTGACAAATAGGGGGCGCTGCCGTCCTTAGCTGAAAGTACCCAGGTACCTAGGTATTTTCGCTTTGAAATCTGTGGGTAGGCCGATGTTCAGCAGTGGACTACCAACGGCAGGAATGATGAAGGACAATAATCTCTCTGCCTTTATTATTTTTACACTAGTTATGTTCCCGACTGTACCTCAATAATTAACGCCTATACCGATCGGAGGTGAGCAGGAAATGCCTCGTGTTTATTAACGCGGCTTTGTTTACGTTCAATAATATGTACCTACTTTTTTTTTTTTTTTATACAACAGAGGTTGCAAACAAGCTTACGGCCCACCCGATGGTAAGCGGTTACCGTAGCCTATGAGCGCTTGCAATACCAGAGGCATCACGCACGTGTTGCCGACCCCGAACCCCCTTCCCCCCCTAAAGAGCTCTGGCAACCTTACTCACCGCAGGAACACAACACTATTTGAAACAAATAATGTTATTTGGCTGCGATCTTCTGTAAGGCGGAGGTACCTCCCCAGGCGAGCTGCTCCAATTCAGAACGAGAACTTTTATTAAAGTAATCATTTTGATTTCAACCCATGAAAGAGCCGCTACAAAATTTTGTAAAAACAACCTCCCCAAATCCAGCACATGGCGCCAACCCAAGATAGACTCTCTCAAAATAGCCATTTACAACCTGCCAAAACAATTTACAACTAAAGGTCATTGAAATAACGTTCTGATTCCTTTAAAGTCGAACGCTGTATGAATCATTCCACCATCCCATGTTTGGTCACATCGTATCGATATTGCGAAGGAAACTTAGAATCGACTTTATATCATAACCAGAATTTACCGATCTCCCATTCAACCGAAATCATTCTAAACCATGGCTAATTTTATTCTGGTCGATGGTCCCATGACAAATGAAGGTAGAGCTCTCATCTTGAACGGGTAAAAGGTGATTGGGGGTCTTGTTAAACTGTCAGTTTGCAGTCCTTATTAAGGGTAGCAAGGCTTTACTAAAGTTAGAATCGAGGTCAATGATGGAATTGTATGGAACCTTCAAAGACATTCCCATGGCTAGACTATCTTTATTTGGAGAGATGTTATTAATTGCTTGCTTGCTTGTCACTGATCCTTTCTTGGTCATCCTGCATTAGGTCAGTGACCAGGTTTAGATATGGTAGATATCTCTCCATAGCCCGTTACGCAACTTTGAGCTTGTGTATGAGGCCAATAGTTAGCGATCAAGTCTGAGTGCCATCAGGTGTGGATCATGGCCAAACTGAAATAAAATATTTTTTTCTGATTTTTAAATAGATACAACAAGATCACATCGCCGGTGGCTCTACTGATAAATAAAGTAACATTAAATTTCTTTTTCCAGATCCTCCGCTCCCACGTGATGGTCCGCGTCGGCGGGGGCTGGGACACATTAGCTCACTACCTCGACAAGCACGACCCTTGCCGCTGCCGCGCCCAGCACCGCACCTCCCTCTCTGCTCGCTTAGCTCGCCCGAAAGCCGACCTCGCCGGCGCCACCGTCACTTACGAACGGCCCGACCAGACCAGACACGACACACCGTCCAGACACGAAATTGGAGCTGGTAGACATGAAATGGGACATAACAGACACGATAGACATGAAATAGGACCTGGTAGACATGACATAAGCCACAAGCACGATACAGGCCCTACATCTCTCCCATACATCAAAACAGAGAAGACTCCAGAATCAATTAGATCCGACAGGTTTGAACCAACATCTCTACCTTACAACGACATGAAGCAATACCACTCCAACAACAGACTAGATGCCCCAACAAGTCTGCCGTACCTAGGAGAAGTTGACAGAGCTCCTTCTCCGAACCGCAGGATCAGAAACCAGAGTCCTGCCCGCAAGTCCTCCTCCCCCGATAGAAGGGCAAAGATTGTGGTGTCGAACCACCTGGTGCCAGCTCCTCATGGTATCAGAAACAGGAGTCCAAGACCAGTATCGCCCGCGCCGCAAGTTGAAAGTGCGTCAGATAACGGTTCCGAGGTATCTGATGAAGGGTACAGGTCTCTGGGAGTGGTGGCTGGATCTACTCAAGGATCTCCGTGCACAAAAACGACTAACAGATACTCGCTGCAAAGCCAGAACTCGATTGAAGACGCAGAATTTAGCGGTAAGTCTTACTTCATGCAAATAAAAGCCATTCATTAATTCATTAATTCATACATTCATTCATTCTTGACCTTAAATTGGATTTCAACTAAAATCTCTAGGGCACTAGGCTTCCTCGGATCTATACAGGGCGTCCCAAACTTATGGGACATGAAGGGGAAGTACCTTAAATATCGTAGATAGGGTATTTTGCTGGAAGAAGACTTTATGTTACTTTTAAAAGTTAGTAATTCTGCATTCATAGATTTTCTAAAAAATACTTGCTTCGTCTGGGAATCGAACCGACTTAAATGTCAAAAAAAAAATCATCCTACTTCTATGATGCCCATCGAAAGAATAGCTAAAAAATAATAACTTTGCTTAAGTAACATAGTATTTTAAAAGAAAGGAACAACGTAAAATGATTGAGTCAAATTTTTCAAACACGTTTTATTTAGGATTTTTTAGGATATGTAAAGAGAATACCATAATGTTTAGGTCCACTTAACTTAGAAAATTAAGAAATCTTAATATTTATGTTAGGAATCCTAAAACAACAGAATCGACACCAATGTTGTTGTTAAATTTGAAAATGGAACAGTTTATGAGAGCGTTCGTTTGAATGCATACTTTAATATTTTTAAAAAGAACTAATATTTTTAAATGTTGTTCTTAAATTTGAAAATGGAACAGTGTGTGCGAGCGTTTGTTTTTGGATTGATCTGTTTAGTCTTAATAATTCACATACACAAGTTTTGTGTTAATTTATTGCGAACATGGCATATCAAGTAAGTTTTGATCTAATGGAAGTTCTTCTTGAATCTTTCATGTTGTTCCTTTTTTTAAAAATACTATGTTACTTAAGCAAAGTTATTATTTTTTAGCTATTCTTTCGATTGGCATCATAGAAGTAGGATGATTTTTTTTTTTACATTTAAGTCGGTTCGATTCCCAGACGAAGCAAGTATTTTATAGAAAATCTATGAATGCAGAATTACTAACTTTTAAAAGTAACATAAAGTCTTCTTTCAGCAAAATACCCTATCTACGATATTTAAGGTACTTCCCCTTCATGTCCCATAAGTTTGGGACGCCCTGTATACTCGGATTCTTAAGCATTATAACGGGAGTAGTCAAAGGCAAGTTCATACATACTCATTTAGAAAAATGTCACTCATGACGATTAAATACGTAGATAGCCTCAGATAGCCTTTTCATCCCTTATTAGACTATTATTAACTTAGCTACTCCTAAAAGCACATTATTATGTAAACAGTTTTAATTCAAAGCAAACATGGGAAGTAAAAAAAATATTTTTACAAACAGAATATTTTTCATCTCAGCCAGCTTCGTATCTGTGTCAAGTTTCATTGAGGCTTTGGAGGCAGCTTCACAAAAGTGAGAAAAATATGAAAGACTTCGCGGAAATAACTATGCGCTAGCACCACTTTGGAATTTTCACAACACTAGCGAATAGATGTTCTACCCCACTAGTCCCAAGATAAAATTTAGATTTTGTGTAGAGGTGTGTCATTCGACACAAAATAAGCTATTTAACTGGAAACTTTTGACAGGAAACTTTTTTAAGGAGGAGGTAGGGCACAGCGAGATTTTCTCGTTCTGAATTGGAGCAGCCCGCCTTGGGAGGTACCTCCGCCTTACAGAAGATCGCAGCCAAATAACATTATTTGTTTCAAATAGTGTTGTGTTCCTGCGGTGAGTAAGGTTACCAGAGCTCTTTAGGGGGGAAGGGGGTTCGGGGTCGGCAACGCGTGCGTGATGCCTCTGGTATTGCAAGCGCTCATAGGCTACGGTAACCGCTTACCAACAGGTGGGCCGTATGCTTGATTGCCACCTCTGTTGTATAAAAAATAAAATAAAAGGAAGTTTCAATGAAGATAGAAAGAAAAGAAAGAAAGTAGAAAGAAAATACATTTGTTTAGGTCACACACAAGAACAACACAAACTAATAAGAAAAAATACAGACACTAGAAGGTTTATAGATTAGATACTCGTAGTTTCAGTCGGTTCTGTAGTCAGTGAAAAAAATACCTGCACCTCACTAGGAATGTAGGGTTATAATAGTAGATTATGCAACAAGGGCTTAAAGTAGTGTATTATGTCAAGGGCGCTATATTGAACCCCGAGAACGATTAACTTATTTGTTAACTCCTGAGCGGAGCGAGGGAGTTAACAAATAAGAGGGAGGGAGGGGCACAGCAGTTTGAGCGCTTGGCGCCTTTTTTCTTTTTTTATAGTCTCTTCTGTAGTGGTCAGTTCGACATTCGAATAAATCCTTCTTCGTGCGCGGGTGAAAATGAATTTCGTAAAAAGTTTTCATGTTTTTCTTATTTTTCTTATTTTTAATTTGTATGCAGTGCAAAGAAAATTTTAACATACAGCCTAATTAGAATAAAATTTCATTGCACCCAAACATTTTTGAAACCAACCTCGATCAAGCACGACTACATGGGTTGCATTCCAAATTCAAATCACATTATGTCCCATGGGAAATAATGAAATTCAGTACAACATTATGACCCGGTTAGACCGCAGGGCTGTAATGACTTACTTTAGGAAAGTTTTGCATGACACATAAAATGCCTTTGACGAGCAGGTAGTATAAAAATACCTTAATGACAACCTTTAGGGTATAAAGGATGTGGATATCCTTGGAATCACGACCGCGTACCGAGTGACGCAGTGTTGGAAGCCCCCTCTCCGATGGACCGACGACATTGTGAAAGTTGCGGAAAGTCTGAGCATGGGAAAGGCTCAAGATCTTTCGTCATGGAACTCTTTGGCTCCTATGTCCAGCAGTGGACCAGGATGATGATGAAACTTATACTTGCGCATCGACTAAGAATACATTCGCCATTGCAGAAGCAATTTGCACAGTTGCAATACAAACAGTCAGGCATGTCGACAGCGGTACTTGTGGATAGTTTGTACGCAAATATTTAAAGCACGCAGTTGAGCTAAGTTCAAAATATTCAATTACTGTGGTAATGCAAAACGAGTCTCGATATGAGTTATGCTAATAAAAATGGTGAAATTGATATTACCATTCGATCCAGATAGTTAATTGATTCAGGCGTGACTTTGCCTAAGCCCATTCTAAGATAAAAAATAGACAAACAAATATCAAGTACTCTATTCCTTATATATATATGTATATAATATCTTTATTTCAGGCTACTTGACACATTACACAAAAATGCGTAACATGCCATGGCCCATATTAATAAATACCTTACAGACTAACATACATATAATATTAAACTTAAATAACTACACCACATCTAGAGTCAGGGACTTTCTTGATCGTGTGCGCCTCCCTGTAGCGACGGTAGACCACTCCAGCTGACCAGAAGTCGGGCGCGAGGAACACCTCTTTGTACTTGGCAGCTACCTGGAGCACGTAGGACTTGAAACTTATAAGCTCAACAAATGTAGACGCGTGCACCTCCCACACTGCCAGCAATAAAACGCCATAGAAGGCGAACTTACGTGCAGAAGGCACAACAACAATCCACACAAGCAAACTTACCAAGGATTCGACAAGTGTTTCGCTTCTACGAAGCATCATCAGGAAGAATTGACTTACTCTGCACCGGATGCTTTTTATTGCGGGCGGAGTGGGAGGTCCTCGCGTCTGCATTTTGTTGAGCTTATGAGGAACAGATAAGCGAAATAGCCCGCTGTGCGCACTAGTTCTTTCTCCAACGATAATTGTCCCTTTCCATGGCCATCATTCGTAATCTGCTCACTAACCATGGTCAAAATAGAACCAGTGTTAAACAAGCAAGTGCCCGTGTGGGACCCACACGGTGATGCTTGCTCTGTGAGCACATAGAGGTATAGTCACCCTCTTTTTATAATCAGTCACTAAATTTATCGGCTCGATAGCTCTCGCCTTATCCTTTTCAAAGAAACAGGCAGACACACATTTTTCTATAAAGTTAATGAAAGATTATGGATAAGTTCGCTTAAAACAAAGAGCTCTATTATTACAAACAGAGTAGATTACATAATACATACTGGGCATATCTGAATCTGCAATGCAAACAGTCAGCCGGACACCTGCCCTTATTAGTAGATGCAGGAATGTACTAATGCTAAAGCAAACAAAGGTGTTTCGAATGGCAAATGTCTAAGTAATATAAACACTGAGTGAGGACAGATTTTTTTTCTCAAAATAGTGACGGGCCTATAACTTTCGCGTGTTGTATAAACCTGCTTAAGTGCGTATTTATAAGTAAGATTATGGCTTGATCTTTAGAAATCACCTTAGGAAATCAAGCTAAGGTCAAGCTTACGGCCCACCTGTTGGTAAGCGGTTACCGTAGCCTATGAGCGCTTGCAAAACCAGAGGCATCACGTTGCCGACCCCGCTAAAAAGCTCTGGCAACCACACTCACCGCAGGAACACAACACTATATGAAACAAATAATACTTATTATTTGGCTGCGATCTTTTGTAAGCCGGAGGTACCTCTCCAGGCGGGCTGCTTTAACTTAGAACGAGGAAATCTCGGTGTGCCATACCTCCTCCAAAAATTTTGTTTCCGTTCTGTTTCCGTGAAAATAATGTCAGCGTGATTGGAGATAAAAAATATTAATGACTAAGCGTATTCTAAGTCGTAACTCAAGTCTTACACAGTCTAAGCAAAAATTACAGTAAAAGCTATGTCAGTAATAGACAGACTTAGCGAGACTAAATCTGTCTTTTCTGCCGTCTATCGTCATCATTCTCATTAATGATTGATGCATTGCCGAAAAATTGAGTGAACTGAAAATTGGTTGAGTGACGAGATGACGACTTAGAATACCAAGGTTAGTCGTTGATATGTTTTTACTATTCCCTCACTGAGCCGCCTGAAATTAATTTGAAAAAATGATCCTGTTTCTTATTGAAATTGTTCCTCAGGACTATTAAATACTTGTCGATTCTTTTACTGACTGTTTCCTCAAGACTATTTAATATTAAACGAACCTAAGAAGTTGAATGGTGGATGGTGAAAACGGTCATGACATACGTAATTCCTCCTTTGACATGGTCCGGCAGTTTTGGCAGTATGGTCCCATTGTGTGCCTTATACAACTTTTTGGGCACTAGATCTGAGTCGATGACCTGATTTTGTTTTGCGTCATGATCAATTTAATTGTTTAACGTCCCCAGGTAATCTAAACCCTTTCACCACGCTGGTTCCTTTACTAACTAACAAAACATGTACATGTTTTTATGTAGGTAGTCAAGCACGTACCTAAAGAACCTTACTAATATTTATATGATTATAAATGTGAAAGTATGTGAGGATTTTGAAAGAAAGAAAGAAAGAAAATACATTTATTAAGGACAAACACAAAGACAGCACAAACTAATAAAAAAAAATACAGACACTACAAGGCATAAAGAGGTAAGGACAAACAAAAGTAGATAGGTAGTAGGTAGTGACAGAACTAGGGTATTTATTAGTCCGTGCTGAGGTGCATGCGTGTGCCAAAAAGGTCCCATCTCAGCATTCATGCCGCACACGCAAAACCAAAGGCAAAACCTCGAAATGTTCAGAACGCGTGCGAAGGGCCATGCTCGAGCGCACAATACTCGTGGTGCTGGTAAACTACTTTTTATCTTGAACAATATTGCCGTCCGCTTATTCAATGTATGCTATAATTTTTATACTAACTACCCTCACTAAAATTATGTATGTTAACTCTTCCATAATAATTACGATGATAGGTAGATACTTACTGATACCTATATACCTGTATCTTAACAATTGTTAGTACTGCATGCTCACCGTTTTTTATAATAACTAAGTTATAATTGTTAACTTCTCATGAAGTGAAATGTAATTTCTTTTGAGAATAAAGTTCTTTAACCACAACTAGCCACAGTAGCCCACAGACTGACTAAATCAGAACGGCTCACACACGTACTACTGCTGTGTATAACCGCCTGCCGGAGCATATAACATCGGCACCTAGTCTGACATCATTTAATATTAAATTAAAATTATGGCTCGTCGAGATGTCGTTCTATAAAGTCGAAGACTAAATTTTAACTAAATTGTTTTAATTTTATAATTTATGTCCTAATTTATTTTAATTAAAATATTAAATACTCTCCAGGCGGGCTGCTCCAATTCAGAACGAGAAAATCTCGCTGTGCCCTACCTCCTCCTAAATTAATTGACGGTCATAGGTCCTTTTCAGGGCCACCATACCTCCACCTGATCACTGACCTAATACAGGATGACCAAGAAAGAATCAGTGACATGACAAGAATAAGAAGTGTTCATGAAATAAATAGTCACTTGACTCTAGACGATAAACCATTTTGCAAATTTAATAAATTCCTAAACTTCATTTAACTTCACGACAGAACCACATGTGGGTGGGCAGATTAGTACCGTGTGACAAACTGGATATCCTTATAGGGCGCGGAATGTGTTTAGCACGCTTTGCGGGATATGCTTATATTATATTATATTATACAGGTCGTTATTATCAATATAATGGTTATAGATTGAATCGATCATCGAAAGAAATAATAGGCCGTGTTTGTTGCCTGATTCTTCTAGGCTTGGTCGCGAGGAACAAGCATAGCTTCACCTAGTTTCTAAGACGTTTCAAAGTGATCCTATTTATTTTATTGAAATAAACGCCTTTTGACTTTGACTTTGAAAAAATAACCTTGTGGACCCAGTAAGTGTAACCACACCAGTCAGATGAAACAGTCGAAGTCGATCGACAGGTGCTACCACAACCGATCGTCCATCGATCGATGGTAGAGTGGAATTGTCGCTCTAGGCCCTAGGCCATGTGCCGCCTCTTTCTCAGCTCCCATTTTACTAGGTACATAATGAATTTACTTTATTGCCAACTTTATATAAATCGAAATCAGAAACGACGAAATCTGTTCGAAGCTGCATGTCTACTGTAGCAAGTAGTAATAAGTCTATGGAGCAGCCCTTTAAATAATAAGGTACTTTGCATTTGATTTATTTCTTGCTATCATCTGTGAATTTTTTTGTCACGATTTGCCGCCCCTAATATCTGGCCGCCCTAGCCCCGGGCCTACTGGGCCTTAGGGAAAATCCGCCACTGATTGTCAACGTCGAATGTTTCGCCGGCCGCTGATCGATGATGTGGTAACATCCTTAAAGGTCAAACCTCAACCTCAACTTTCAATCCGACAAACAAACACACAAACTTCTAACCCAAACGCACAATGGGCTCCGATTTATCACCGATAAATAATACGACCATAATTTTATCCAGCAACGGTTCAAAGAGCATCCCAAAGCTATTTTTACACATAATTGCATAGAATTTATCCAATTTACGACTACCAAAGACAGACAGGACAACAATTATTTATATAATGTGGTGTACATAGTCGGACCTTTTCCGGGATATGCCTTATAGGGAGCAAAATAATACGAATTGCTTCCTCTTCCGCAGTAAGCTTAGGCAGGTAATGGCAGGTGATTCTTCTAGGCTTGGTCGCGAGGAACAGGCATAGCTTCACCTCGTTTCTAAGACGTTTCAAAGTGATCCTAGTGATTTTATTGAAATAAATGCCTTTTGACTTTGACTTTGTAAGTGTGAAGCTTAGTCAAAGATGATATGGAGATCGCTTAGTGGCTTGAGACCACCATGTTGAGCTGGGGCTTAGCGTATGGAATGAGTGGTCAAGTGTTTGCTAAAGAATGCTTTACATTTCTGTTTCAAGTTCAAATTAAATAAATCAATATTCCGGACATATTCACACGGTCAACTGATCCCAAACTAGGCATAGCCTGTACTATGGGTACCAGAGACTGATATATATATATATAATAGATAAATATTTAACACCTAGACACAGAACAAACCTAATTATGTGTTTATCACGCAAATGTTTGCCCAGTGCAGGGATCGAACCCTCGACCTCTAGCGCAGAAGGCAGAGTTACTACTAACTGAGCTATGAGGCCAGTCAAAAATGTATTTGTAACACCATTTTATTACCAACGTGAAACAATAAAGAATATGAATATGAAGTTAGGATGTTCGTGGTTCAGTTACGCCAGTGTAGATTCACATACACTAGGTGTTACTCACATAACACGCGAGTAAACCCTGAGTACTAAGTACTGTAGTACTAACTAGTATTTTTATCTACCTGTAGCTCTAAATTTGTTAATATCTTTCATTTGTTTGGACGATTTTAACAATGAATTTTCATTAATTCCAGAGCGTCTCGACCAAGATGACGGGTGCCACATGGAGAAGGAGCGTGATTACGTGAGCCTTAACACAGGTCTTCGCAAGACTGACTTCTCCGAAACCTTCTACGGAAACCGTAAGACTAGCTCCATTGAAGACAAGTCCAGCAGAGGAAGCCCAGAACGCATAATTGTGACTGAAAGCAACAACTCTCCAAGTAAGAGTTTGAGGAAGGTAGAATCTCCGAAGACTGTACGCAGTCGCCAGGCCAGTAGAATACCGCATTCGCCGGTCAGGAATAGGACCCCAAGCCGTGGGAATACCCCCAGCCCAAAACATACAGCTAACCCAGTGCAGACCTCGCCCAAACTTACTCCAAAGCTGCCGCCTTCTGTAAGAAACACCTGGAGTGGACGTACGGGTCCTACACAATCAAAAGCTAAGGCTAGACCCGCGTTAGGAGCTGATACGTTCGATAATCCTAGATCACCGAAAGCTAAACCCAAGGTAACGCAAGTGACACAGTCGGAAGCCTTCAAGCGGAACTCGCCACTAAGAGCCAGCAGCGCTACGCTCCGCTCACCTCCTAACCAGAAATCTCTCAGTCCTTTACTAGAACAGATCTTGCGGTCAACAGAAACAGCGAAAGATGACGCGACTGTACTAGAAAAGATGAAGGAAATCATTCGAACGTACTCCAAGGGAGACGATTCCTTATCCAGAACTAGTTCGAAAGACTCTGACTATGCAGACTTCACGTCCGCCTGGGTTATGTCTGATGGGAAACTAGAGCGGTCTACCAGTACCAGGCAACTGGCTGCTCCAAGGAAAGAGAGGAACGGAACGTCGAGGATACCAGCGCCAGTGGCTCTAGGCTGCCGGAGATCGAGCTCCACTACGCAGTTCCAAGTGGCAGAAATGTGAAGACCTGGGCACGTTAGTAAGTAGTTAGTAGTATAGCATGCTCCGATTGGAGACTTGACGTATGAGGCTCGTGACGTAGCTAGCCAGATCAACCTGGTTGACAATCAACGTACAGCATGGATAATATGGGTTAAGATTTTTATAATATCCCAAAAAGAAATGAAAGTTTTATTCCAAAAACTTTTTGTTGACTTTTGGATATTTTAAAAATCTTAGTAAATCCCTTAGTGTGGGTTAACACTTTAAAGAAACAAACAACCGATATTCGCGTTCGCTTTTTATAATTTTGAGTGTTTTTTATCACTGAGCACTTCGTACTTCCCAGAGCTATATAGGCGGTATATTTTCTTCGTCATAGTTAAGTTTAGTGATTTCCTTAGAATTTTACACAAAAGTATACGTTTAAATTTGTTTTTTTTTTCTAAATTTGTGATCGTTTCGTTACAGAATCTAGTTTAGGTATGTAAGAATAATAATCACAATAATTAAGATTATTATTATAAGAAAGTATAATTAATTAATTCAGTTATAATAACGGCACTAGATTTTGTCACACTGAGCATACAATATAGAATATTAGATTTTGGCTAAAATGCATGGTGCTAAGTGAAATTAGTTAAGATATTAATAATTTTGTTCTATAACAATTTTTGACAATCAATCACAAATAGTTTATGCTAGGAAAATTTAGTATAGTGAATGTAAAAATAAATAAGTGCTTTTATATTTGGATTGTTATCCATTTATAATATTTAATACTAAATTCTATATTAATTTAATCTGACTCTATTTTATCTTAATTTAATTGTCTTTGAAATTATGACTTTTGTTATTGCGTAGGTACGTTTCGTACAGTCTGTAATGACTTATTTAGTTTACTTATGTAATTAGTTATAATTTATGTTTGGCTCAGTTAACCCGGTGTCTTACGACTTATAAAACTTGTTCGATGCTGCATTTAAGTTAAAATATCATTCCATTTAATTTTTGCAGGCTGGGAATTATTGGCAATGACTTGTATTTATAAATGAATTGGCTAAGTGCGAGTCGGACTTGCGCACTGTGGGATCCTTGCCACTCGTTGACCCTAAAAAGTAATCTCATTTTGTGTAGGTTGTGAAGAGTGTAGAGCTTATAAAACATAATTATAAAAATTAAGGTTTATTATTAAATGGTTACATCGTAAAGTTTAGTACGTCATGAATCATAAAACGAAAACATCCATTTCATACCTCAGAAATATATTTTTTCACTGACATTTTAAAGATTTTTACATTTCACTGTATAATGTCATTAAACCGTCCGTTTTTAACTAAATTTGATAAATGAACTAACTCATAGATACAGTTTTGAATAATATACTTACTTAGGCGCATATAGCAATTTCACAATTTAGTATTCTCAGCAGTCAAATTTACTAAGTTTTCTTAAATAAGCTTTTCATACGAATAAAGTTACTTCTTTTATTGAAAATAAATAATTTAACTTCCGTTAAATTAATGAACGAAGTGGCTCTTCGCAATATTTTATTATTATAAACTGTGACTAAAACTGTAATTTTTAATCGAATGAATTTTCATAAACTATATTTGAATAACTATTAATTATTATTATAATGCTCTACTCTCAAATATCTTCTTATATAAACACTTATTCATAATCACTTACTAACTTTATCACCTCGATAAAAGTATGTCCGTCTCTTGATTTTTCTTACTGTTAGAAAAGGACAGAGCGGGATTTATTTAGCCAATAAAGTTAATAACTTAATTATGAATCAGAGTGTTTAAATTTATGAATAGTTATAATTAAAGTATATTGGTAACTAGACAAATCATTTTATTATTGTCTAACATTTAGGTTTAATTATTCTTACATATAATAATTTGGAGGTTTATAAGTTACACGCTATTATTCTTTACAATAACAAAGGCCAATATTTACCATGAATTGTAGGTATATTTAATTAAATAAATATTTAAAAGAAAGCTTTTCAAAACTTTGAATATTACAAATAAAATGAAAACTCGAAATATTTTCAAAATGAAATCTTACGTTGTGACAGCGAACTTCTTTAGAAATTTTTTTATAATATAATAATAATTATTATATTCATTGACAGTGTAATATTGGCCCTACCTGGAGGCTTAGTTAAGTTAGTTTTTTTTTAATTCTAATCGAAGTAAGGTTACCAGTGACTATGCCATAGATATTTGTTAATATGCACTGAATAAACGATATCTACGATAAATCATATTATTGTTTTTATTTAACCAAAAAACCTACTTCTTAGTACCTAAATGTGTACTTTCAATTGCTACCTAATAATAATATTCAGTAGATAGGTAGAAAAGATTTAGTTGAAGCTTTGAATACCTACCTATAATAGCATCTATATGCTATTCTAGGTAAAGATCTCTCGCGTGGTACCTACAAAAAAGGTAGCCTATGCTGTAGGTAGCACGCGAGCGAAGCCACGGGCGGAAGCTAGAAGTAGAATTATTTATTTCAGTTAAAACAGCAATCTTACAGTATATACCAAAGTGCCTACTGTCTCAAATTTAAACTTAAATATACTCTTAGCGAATTAAATATTTTACAAATGTTATCATTAAATATGTCGACTAGTGATAATAAATAATAAATAATAATAAATAAATATTCCGGAAATATCACACACGGTCAACTGATCCCAAACTAGGCATAGCCTGTACTATGGGTACCAGAGACTGATATACATAATAGATTAATATTTAACACCCAGACACAGAACAAACATCTGTGCTCATCACACAAATGTTTGTCCAGAGCGGGAATCGAACCCGCGACCTCTAGCGCAGAAGGCAGAGTTACTACCAACTGAGCTGTGAGGCCAATGATAGATATAGACCATAGAGTAATTTTGATATAGACGAAAAGAGTCCAAATTCGTAACTTCTTCCAATGAGTACCTACCTATATGACACTACGTCCTTCTTTGAAACTTCTTAATGACAAGTTGTCACAGCTCTGCCAAAATCTTGAAATCTTGCAAAATTACCATGTGATCAGTAAACTCCCAGTAAACCAATGAAAGGTTTGTACACCGCCTTCACATAGCCCCAGTAATAATGGGCACAAGGCGTCTCGTTGCACATTTCTGGGAGACCGCTTTCTTCCTCCTGATCGTGTTTGCTGCCTACCTCTCGATAAGAGGGCTGGTGAGGGCCACCAGAGGCTCTCGGTCTGGGGGAGGCTGCGTGTGTTAGATAGTGTAAGTACATCTATATTTTTTATTTAATTTTCGTAAAAGTAGTAGGGTATTCTTACGTAGGTACCAGTGGCCCAAGCACGATTGATATACGTGTTTTGATCTTGTTGGTCTTTCTAGTGTTAATAAAGCCTTAGGTAACTAATTGTAAGTTGGCTGTTGTTGGTATTGTCGTGTCACTGATCCTTTCTTGTTCATCCTGTATTAGGTCAGTGATCAGGCTGAGGCCCTGAAAAGGGCTTTGACCGTCTCGCTGAAAGAATCAGTGTAGTGATAAGATTAAAATGCGCCGTTTTCATGTCTTCGAATTCGAAGTTAGGTTTTAGGACATACCTACCGGTTTCCACAATATCTAGGTTTTACCTGTGGATCTGAAGGCAGTAATTTTCCTTAATTCTGTTTTGCAGAATGACCATGGAATTAGAAGCCGTTTTATTGGGACTGGTCATATATTTTCTTCTCATTGGAATAAGTGAGTAATGAAATACTTAAATACAGTCCTTTTCGCGACAGAAGTCCCGCGGAACTAACGTATCGTGAAAAGGACATAAACCGATAAACTTTAGTTGAGCGTCATCTAGTAACAATTTACAAAACTAAATTTCAGTAGTCTTGGTGAACGAAGCATTTTGCAAAACGACCTGCCTACAAAACGCACGTCGCATCAACGCTCATAATGAACAGGAAGACCTCGATGTGGAACTGAACGAGAGAATGCCAACAAAGCCAATCCTAACTCACCACCCGTTGAAAGAGAATCAGAGAAACCAGTCAAAAAGGAACAATGCCACTGGAGATGCTACGTACACAAATGCTATACGCTTCTATTAACTGCCAAAAGATGGCGCTGAAAAGCAATAGCGGTATGAAAAAAACCAGAGAATTTTGTATTAGACTTGTGCTCACGTCAGTGTATCCAAAGATGGCGCTGTCTTAGAAGTACAGCTATTCGCCAATACATTTCGTGGCTAAATTTAAGTAAAAAAATGCTGGGCACATACATTAAAACGCTAGTCGTATGGTTTTCACTATTTATAGTCACACTTAAAATGTACTTAATTACAGTATCTAATTAAAGCGGATTAAATAAATATTTCTAATTACTTTTAACTTACAATTAAATACTAGTGCTAGGACAGAAACAGTTAACGAGTAACAATAACAGTTTATAAAGATTTTAGAAAAAGATAGGTTGAACAAATTGATGAATGAATAAATTCAACTTCTTTCATAAAATAAAATAAGTTTGAAATAAGTTTTTTTGATGTAGCACTACTCTTGTTCACGGGAAAATTAACTAACTATTTTAAATATTCCCACTAAAATTTGCGTGTTTATGAATATTTATGGACTTTTTAAGCAATCTGAACTAAGTTCAGCAAATCTAAGTACGTGATTCGCGCGTAGCAGAAGTGCTACGGTGTAGCATGATAATGAAAAATACTTCTTCAAAATCTCCAAGGTGTTTAAAAATGTTTTTATTTAATAATTTTAATATCAACTTATCTTAATTAGCTAGATAATTGGAGATCTGGAGATCTTGGCCCGTATTTTGAAACTGTCCATATTTAGTGAAAGATTGAAGGTTTGTCGAAATATAAACAACGTCGTGAACTCAGGATTTAGGTTCAATCCTGGCTCAATTATAGATTGTACGCGATTTTTCACTGAAAAGCTGTAAAAATAAATCTATGCTTGATACTCATCGTGAATCATGAGCTTTTTTTTTAAACACCCTCTGTCAAAAGTTACTAAAGGCCGGTTTCAACCAAACGAATATACTCTTAGAGCTAGAGCTTTTAAGAAGTGCATTCTTTCTCATGCTTTTTCATTCTTTCTTTCGTTGTCAACGCAGACAAAACAACAAGGGAATGAATGCTCTACGTCTGTTCACAATAAAATAAAAAATATAATAAAAATAAATATTCCGGACATATCACACATTGTCAACTGATCCCAAACTAGGCATAGCCTGTACTATGGGTACCAGAGACTGATATACATAATAGATATATATTTAACACCCAGCCACAGAACAAACATCTGTGTTAGTCACAAATGTTTGTCCAGTGCGGGAATCGAACCCGCGACCTCTAGCGCAGAAGGCAGAGTTACTACCAACTGAGCTATGAGGCCAGTCATAAGTAATAATTTGATAAGAGTGGAGATACAATGAGCATTCGCTCGTCTGATGTCGGCCTTGACGTGACGATATTACCTAAGCCAGGTATACAATGTTACTCTTTTAAGAAGATCTTGTCCATAGGCACTGAGTCGAAGATCTTATTAGTGACGTCTTTGAAGACTGAACTTAAAGACTTTTCGTAGGATTCCTTCAGTTCATTGAAGACCAGGTCGGAGTTCTCGTTTAGGAATCTGGAAGAAGAAAATAATGTAAAACATGACCGACGAACCCGCCTTCAGCTCCACAGGTCGTGAGTTCGAACTCCGGTGGTGCACCAATAGACTTTCCTTTTGGAAAATTTATGTGCGCTAATGCTTTCAAACGGTGAACGAAAGCATCGTGAGAAAACCGGCAATTCCTAGAACCTAAAAAATCGAAGACATCTGACATTGTACGAAAGGAGCCTCTAAGAGACACAATTTTACTTTTCACTACAATGATTATATCACCAGCGGCCATAGGCCCGCTTCAGGGCCACCATACCTGATCACTGACCTCATACAGGATGACCAAGAAAGAATCAGTGATACGAGAAGCAAGCAACCACTGCTACGGCTTAGATTTTCATGAAATTTGGTACGTACCTAGGCTTTTTATCGGTACGCGATCGATACCTAAGCTTCAGGGCGGAAGCTAGCTACAAATATGGAGAGCAAAATACTAACCTACTTAAGAATCAACATCACTTCAGCTGTAGGACGTCCACTACTTAACATGGCCTCTCCACAGATTTCCATATATATTTATATATATATATATTATTTTTTTTATGTTATACGGAGGCAAGCAGGCTTACGGCCCACCTGATGCTAAGTGGTTACCGTCACCTATTGACATCAGCAACACCTGGAGCATTGCTAATGCGTTGCCTGCCGAACCCCTCCCCCCCTAAAGAGCTCTGGCAACCTTACTCACCGCAGGAACACAACACTATTTGAAATAAATAATGTTATTTGGCTGCGATCTTCTGTAAGGCGGAGGTACCTCAGCAGCTCGCCTGGTGCTCCAATTAAGAGCGAGAAAATCTCGCTGTGCCCTACCTCCTCCAAAAATCCTCCTATATCATGTGTATGTATGCATGTAGGGGGATTTACATGAGTAAACACACATGAGAGTATGAACTCTCGACGCTGGGCATGCGGGTTAGCGAGAGCGCAGTTAGAGCTATCTTTGTGAAAATTTGGGACACTGCTGCCCATTCCCTAGTTTTTTTACCTTTCGACATCCACAGGTAGGTAGCCTATTCTTCAGCCTGGGCCACCACGGCCATCTTATAACTATAACTTACGAATAACATGGCTAAAACTACGGATACTCACAAGTTCATCTGATCCCCGAGCCTCTTGTCACCGTTGAACAAATTAGTGAAGTATAGCACGACCCGCTCCGGGATGAACTTGACTCGGTAGTGCTTTATGTGCATGAAGGTCTCTCCGTCCCTGACGACGGGCTCGCCGATTATATCGTGTTTTACTACTAGGTTCACTGAAAAAAGAAAATTTGTGTAAGTGAAGTTACCTAAAGAATTATCTGGCAACCTACTAAAAATTAAACTACATAAAGGGCTAGCAGATAAATGTTTTTATTCTATTGCTGAATTTTTAGACTGCAAATTTGACTAATGATTACCTACTTATTGCTAAAATCCAATTTAATTAATGTAGAATGTGCAACTAATATAAATATAGCTCATAATCTTGATTGTTTTTAACTATGACTCTAATCTTATATCTAGGTATCTTAATTTGTAGTAATAACGACATTGTTTTTTAATTTTAAAATTTTGGTATTTTTTTATTATTGTAATCCTACTATACTAAATAAAACATTTGCATGCTTGTGTAGCAAAAACATGTGCGCCCGCTTACTGCATAAGAACAGCGATTATATTCAACTACCATGTTTTAGCAAATAAACTGATTTCATTTCATTTCATTTTATATCTCGGTGGGAACCTCGGTGGCGAACCTCGAGAGGGAAGCGGTGCGGGTTGGATTCCCGCTGCGATAAAAATGTTGGCATAATCTGCAAGTATTTGTGCCGGGTCTGGGTAAATAAATAATAATAATAAAATAAATATTCCGGACATATCACACACGGTTATCTGATCCCAAACTAGGCATAGCCTGATATACATAATAAATAGATAAATATTCAACACCCAGACACAGAACATCTGTTTTCATCACACAAATGTTTGTCCAGAGCGGGAATCGAACCCACGACCTCTAGCGCAGAAGGCAGAGTTACTACCAACTGAGCTATGAGGCCAGTCAAAAGGAGGCCAGGGTGTGTAGGTACTCGTAGTTTCTGATACCCACGACTTAGGAAATTCTAGTGTGGGGTAAGAACTTTTTGTTGAGACACGACTACCTCGCATAAATGAGACACGGTCTTTGCAGATTCTTACCCATAGTGATGTTGGCAATGCCTTTTCCCTGGATGGGCAGCACCAGGATCCGGCCCTTCATCACGTAGTCAGCGATGAACTCCATCTTGGGTGTGATGGAGTCGGTGCGCAGATGGTAGTGGGTTAGATCAGCTCTGGAATTAGAAAAGAATTCAATTTTTTTATTTGAGGTTGGGAGTACTTAAGCGTTGTATGGGCATTTTATGTTATTTCACAACTCGTCATTTCAGCCGTAGGACGTCCACTGCAGAACACAAGCCTAACATACATTTACATAAGTAATCATTTGGGGGATTTGCCCATACTTGCCACGCTGGGCACGCGGGTTGGCGAACGCGGATAAGGAACGCTGCTGGCCATCCCCTAACTTATTCCTTAGTAGAGTCCTACGACATCCACGGTTAGAAATGGAGTTTGTGTGGTGAGTTGGAGGCACTTTAATCCTATTACTACTCTGATTCTTTCACCGATAGCCATAGGCCCTTTTCAGGGCCACCATACATCAACCTTTTCACAGACCTAATACAGAATGACTAAGAAAGAATCAGTGACACAAAAATTACTATTGAATATATGTACGTCAATTGACCAACTAAAATGGAGATGGACAGGGCATATGCTCCGTTGTAAGGACGAAAAATGGAGCAAGCAGGTAACGGTCTGGTATCCAAGAGACGGGTCAAGGAGCCGAGGTCGCAAAATGAGAAGATGGGAAGATGAGCTGAAATTGACTCTAGGTCCCCTTTGGCTAAGAGTGGCAACTGATAGGAAACAGTGGAAGACGTTGGAGGAGGCCTATGCCGAAAGGCACACCGAACTTAGGGACATATTATGATAAGTGTATTAGTATTTCAGTAATTAGTAGTAAGAAAAGTGTAAGTTTTCGGAATAAAAAGGCTTTATTAAATTAAATTAAATTATTAAATATGTACGTCATGACAAATGGCTGAATATGATTTTATTTTATTTATTTATTTAGAATACAGTATAACATCATAACAGGTTTTTTTTATCCCTAAGGCGATGCCATATGTTATTAGTAGGTACATTATAATAAATAGTAAGAATTAAATAGGTAGTAATCGAAACATATCGTTTCTATCACTATCTGTGCAAGTTGTAGGAGTTTCGGTAGGTGATTGAAAAAAATATTCACGCTGTTCGCAGACAAGATATTGAGCAGATAGACAGCGAGTGACATGGGGGCAAACTTAAGTAGGTTGGTCCTACAATGCGGCACTTCCAGCATGGCGGGGCGGCGGCGCGCGCCCAAGTAGTCGTTGGGCGCGCGCAGCCGCAGCGCTGCCAGCATGATGAACGATATAAATATGAACACCTTTACACTACATACCATGTTCACAGCAAATCAATATTTTATCTATTGTCTTATTCTGCGAAACAAAGTGAATAATCCGACCGCTTTGAGCATGATGCCACTATGTGTGCCTGACAATTACGTGCGCTGTGGCCGCCGTCGACATCAACTGTTCGCCTGCCACACACCGCGAACTCGTCACGCTCATAATGCGCCAACGCTAAGAGCTCTCACTCTTTTAAATGCCTATGTACACGAGGTCCAACATGTCGACATCTTTAATGATAAAATTTGTACTATATTTAATTCGCTAAGAGTATTTTTAAGTTTTAATTTTAGACAGTAGGCACTTTGGTATATACTGTAAGCTTGCTGTTTTAACTGAAATAAATAATTCTAATTCTAATCTTTAAAGCAGAGACTAACTTGTAAGTAGTAAGCAACGAGTCAGTGAGGCCATGCAGTTTGATGTTCTTGTAGATCTGTGTGATGACTACTGGCCCAGCTCCGGACTCTATGTTGATCCCTGACACCAGGAGTGGCTCCATTTGAGGTACTGATAGGGAGGCTATGCCTGAAAATACAAATGAGATGTTTTTAGTTTATAAGGAAGACAATAGATCCTTTTTTTTTTAATTGTTAAGGTCGCGGGAAGTCGATTGGTTTTATTTTTATTTTTATTTATTCGGGACAACAAACAATTGCACTCACATATTACTAAACTTAATAAAAGTAGGTACTAAAGTTCTTAGAGTGTAATCAGCCCCGTTGTCCACGGATTTGGTTGAAAGAGGGCAGTAGTAATGCGAACAGAATAACAAAAAAAAGAAAAATGAAGTTGGTCTAACATTTTGTCATCCTATAAGGACGTACAAAACAGTCTACCCACCAACTACAGCTGAAATTTAAACTATCTAAATTCTACATTGATTCTAATTGGTTTGAGAAGAGTTAAGAGAACCGTTCGTCGTGGAACAATGTCAAAGCCAAAAGGAGTTTTAAAAAAAAAATATTATTGCACATAGAAAAATCGGTAGGAATACATTGACTCACATAATTATAGACTATAAACACCTGTACCTACATGTATTTCAAGCAAAAAAAAAAAAAAACTTTTTTGAAACCAGGGGAAGCTCGCCTGAGCTTCCCCTGGTTTCAAAAAAGTCTTTGGTGAAGCCAAGTCTAGTAGTGGACCTCTAGATGGTACGTGCCTAATGTCGCCTGTTAACATTTTTTTATTTTTTTTATTCCGGACACATTCACACGGTCAACTGATCCCAAACTAGGCATAGCCTGTACTATGGGTACCAGAGACTGATATACATAATAGATATATATTTAACACCCAGACACAGTTCAAACATCTGTGTTAGTCACAAATGTTTATCCAGTGCGGGAATCGAACCCGCGACCTCTAGCGCAGAAGGCAGAGTTACTACTAACTGAGCTATGAGGTCTGTCTACATTTGCAACGCCAAAGTATATTGCAGTGCGTTAAAGTTTAAAAATCCACATCATAGAATTTCCTGGGTCGTGGCTATCAGAAACAAAGACATAGGTAAAACACTAGACCCGTAACCAATATTTCCATATAATGCAAAAGCTGCCGTTTGCGGCGCGTAGATAGAATCCGCGACACTTGCGTCTCAGCTGGATACTCACTATGCCACCAAGGTCATCAGAAATTTACACATTACCTTTTCTCATTTTCCTTAGCGCATCAGGCACTGCAGTTATGAGGCAGTCGTTGAGTTTGGGGTCCTTCTGTCTGCATTGTATAAAGTCCTGGGCTGAAAAGAAAAAAAAAGATTAAAATTATTTAAATGAACTGTTTTAGGTCCCGAAGGCCCCCGAAGGCCGCCACCGTGGTATCGTAGCTGAGACCGACAGTACCGTACTTGTACAGTACCGTAATGGAGGGGCCTATTCTTCAGCCGGGGCCACCACGTCCACTGCAGAACATCGACCTCCACAGATTTCCAGAGCGACTTCCCGACAGCGTGGGAGATTTGACTTACGATATCCACGGGGCCTATTCTCCAGCCGGGGCCACCATGGTTCATCGTTGCTTAACCTAGCATTTCTGTTACGAATCACTAGGCAGCACCACGCGAAATCTATGTACGACATATCTTTGGCTCCTTATGTGTGTTCTACCGCCTGTATAACGGGTTGTGTTCTGAAGAATTGTTTGATATGATGCCTTCAGCTTCCTTTTATCATCGCACCTCTCGCCATAGGCAGGGGATCCATCCTCACACCCTGGAGCCGGGTTGGTCACGTACCGTGCGGTTTCAGAGGAACTTCCTCCCGCGAACACTCAGGTTGTGGAATGATCTCCCTGCTGAGGTTTTCCCTAAGGACTACAGTATGGGGTTCTTCAAAAAGGGCGTTTTGAATTTTTTAAGGGGTCGGCAACGCGTGCGTGATGCCTCTGGTATTGCAAGCGTACATAGGCTACGGTAACCACTTACCAACAGGTGGGCCGTATGCTTGTTTGCTACCTTAGTTGTATAAAAAAATAAATAAAAAGACAGCAGATACTATTCGCAATGACAACAACCTCTCTCGTGACCTTGTAACGGTTCTACGTAACTTCTGTAATTGTGACGTTTTGTTACGCAAGTGCCTCGACCAGTCAGCCGGGGTTCGATGCTTGGTGTCGTTTCACCGATTCTTTCTTGGTCATCCTTAATTAGGTCGGTGACCAAGTTGAGGTACGGTGGCCCTGAAAAGGGCCTAAGGCTGTCGGTGAAAGAATCAGTGTAGTGAAAGATTTAAAGTGTGCCACTTAGTGGCTCTTTTCGTGCTCATGTCATTTGTCTCCGAATTTTAAGTTGTAGGACATGCCGGTTTCGTCACGATGTTTTCAGGTGGCGAGCGCAGTTAGAGATCTTTTTGAGGTTCTTTTTGTTTAAGTATTGTATTTTCTTGCGCTTATTTTTGATTTGGCTCACTTTCACCTGAACTGTCTACGACCTTGATGTTATACATTATTAAAAGGAAAGGACCTAGCGACGGTCCTAGTAACATCAATTGCATAATGGTGGTATTTTTACGCAATGAGTAGTATTTTGGGCAAGTGAACCATAATAATTATTATGCACAACACAATCTAGACCAAGTCCGTACCATCAACTGCAATTTTGTTTAGGCAGTGACGTAAGTTGACAGTCTCAAAGATTAAAAATTCGTGTAAATCAGTGCTGACACGCTCGCATTTAAATGGCAATAAGATCGTTGAAACATCGGGACTAATAGTGGTTTGCCTCGAACGGAGATCTTACGATGTCTGCTAAAAGTTGGTATTTCAATGATCTTTAGGACAAAAATAAGATAAACTTTCAAAAATCGCACCTTCCTCATCGGTCCCTTCAGTTCCTCGAAACTCCTCAGCAAATTGTCTGATTGAATTCTGAAATGAGCTGAAACTTTATAAGGTGCGATTTTTGAAACAGTCTCATTGTATTTTACGTAAAAGTCAGATATTGGGAAAGATAACTTTAAATTAAGTGCCTACGTACTGTGTGTGAGTTCTTAGTCGGAACTCTATGCGTAAGAACGCACGCGCACACAACAAAGAAATATACAGACATTGCATCTTATTCGATAATATTAACATTAATTTAATCGATTACAGAAAGGGAAATGCACATTCAGAGACCGTGGTGGTAGGTGGTTACTGTTACCTCACCGAAGAAAGTGGTGTTATGCAATTTACCGCTAGCGTGTAATTGAGTATTACGTTTGGATAAAATGCATAGTGTAGGTATGTTGATAGTCATAGCTGCATTCTACCACTTACCTATTACCAGCCAATTTATTTTTATTGTCTTTTTTTTTTGTACAACTGAGGTGGCAGACAAGCATACGGCCCACCTGTTGGTAAGCGGTTACCGTAGCCTATGAGCGCTTGCAATACCAGAGGCATCACGCACGCGTTACTGACCCCTCCCCATTCCCCCTTAAAGAGCTCTGGCAACCTTACTCACCGCAGGAACACAACACTATTTGAAACAAATAATGTTATTTAGCTGCGATCTTCTGTAAGGCGGAGGTACCTCCCCAGGCGGGCTGCTCCAATTTAGAACGAGAAAATCTCGCTGTGCCCTACCTCCTTTTATACAATTAAGGTGGCAAACAAGTTTAGTGGTTAGGTACCGTCACCTATGAACGCTTGCAATACCAGAGGCATCACGCACGCGTTGCCGACCACGAATCCACAATTCTGTCGATAATTTACATATTTATCCTAGCAATAGTACAAATAATCGTATTCACGTTTTGACAGTTAGGGTGCTGCCACTTTTTGACAGAAATTTATTAATGTAGTAATAAAAAGAACAACTGATACAATGAATTAAAATAATTGAGTCGGTTCATTGGTTCACTAATCTGTTAACTACATACTGTACTTGTTTATGTCATAACTATAACCATTATATGAGAGAAGACACTGACTTCTGTAACACAGGTTATCTTACCTAGCTCAGGAATCAGGGAATTCATACAATGTCTGTACTTATTACTTTATGTCAATAAACAATAATAATAATAATAATAATAATCGTGGCGGGTCACGAGTGTGGAATCGAAATCGCACTTCATTCATCGCGAAATCTGCGGTGAGTGGGCAATTCGTGTTGATCCACTTAATTTTAGGGCTATAACTAAGTTATAATTAGCTAATTAGTTCGCAGATCATTTATTGATCTGATCAGTAACAGCACAGACGGTCTGAATGGTAACATTATTACGTGTTTTGACAGAGAACCGGCAAATCGTGAACTTATTATTTGTTAAAAGGACTTGCCCCAATCGAGAGGAAAAAGCAGACCACGTCAAATCAGTATACTGGTGCCTGTTCTTTAACGTATTGTCACCGGAACACAAATCACAGTTGGACAACTACGAAATCGTTTCGCAAGATGTGAACCTTTCAATGATAAAATCACGAGCGATTCAGCTGCCGGAGTAATCTGGCTGCACATTACAGCGATGTGCAAGTGTGGTCGACCTTGCTTTTGCAATGGCCCAGTGTGGTGAAACGCCAAGAACGGGTAGTTAGGAATTTTCCAAAGTATTGTGATTACGCCGAACGATTTCATAAGTGAGAATATTTCGAATGAATGAATGAATGAATGAATGAATGAATTAATGAATTAATGAATGAATGGCTTTTATTTGCATGAAGTATAGTCAAATAAGACGTCAAAATTGGCTCGGCTGGCGACAAAATAAATAATTGAGTCAAGAAAATGGTCAAGAAAATCCGTAGAAGGTTACCAACATAGCTCTCAGAATTGGCAAGTTGTGATGGCTTCCTCAAAAAACCTCCCTCAAAAGCTCACTAAAGATTATTTTCGGTTATATAACGATCTGAAATAAATAATTATATAAATATTCCGGATATATCACACTCGGTCATCACAACTGATCCCAAACTAGGCATAGCCTGTACTATGGGTACCGGAGACTGAATAGAATAGAATATGTATTTATTTCTCTCAACAAAGGTTAACAGTAACCTCTAGCGCAGAAGACAGAGTTACTACCAACTGAGCTATGAGGCCAGTTATTATTTATGAATTATAATAACTATCGCAATATCTTCGTAAGTAATTAATTATTCTTACTTTGGCAAACAAGGAATCACTGAATTAGAGTTGAATGACCTCGCGTTTGAATGGCAATCAGAATCATTGTAGGCTTCACAATGAACTTTGCGATTTTGTTTAGGCGGACGTCATCATCATCATCATCATCTCCCTGCCCTTATCCCACTTCACGTCGCGGGTTCGATTCCCGCACTGGACAAACATTTGTGACTAACACAGATGTTTGTTCTGTGTCTGGGTGTTAAATATATATCTATTATGTATATCAGTCTCTGGTACCCATAGTACAGGCTATGCCTAGTTTGGGATCAGTTGACCGTGTGAATATGTCCGAAATGTTTATTTATGTTTTTCTCTTCCACTCCCCTCTATCAGCCGTCATATTAGTATTCACTCCTTTCTTACTCATGTCATCTTTCACACAGTCTTATTATTAAATTCTGAAAAGACACATGAAGAGATGTAAGATTGAGCCATCCAAGTGGGAGGAAAATGCAGCACTACGTCTTGAATGGAGGCGGCAAATCCACCTGCAGGTAAACTCATACGAGGAACAGCGTTGGCTTGATCTCGACATAAAACGAGATGAACTTCAAAATTCATTTCAAAATTCATTTATTCAGAACAAAGTACACAGGGAAACAGGTTACAGATTGAACGATGAGACTGCAAAAGTTATGAAAACTGAGTAGCAGCCTCAACGCCCTCCTCATTGACACAACATAGTTCTGTATGTTTAAAAGATAAAGTAAACTTAAAATGAAAAATAAAAAAATAAACTATACTTATATAATATTATGAAACGCTAAAAATAAGTGCTTTGTTTGCGTGTGTAGGTGAGGGTGTTCGATTTTGGTGTGTGTGTGTGTGTATGTGGGAGTTTGTGTGCGAGTGTGTGTGTGCGTGTTAAGTTAAGTTAAGTTAAGTTACTTAAGGCCAACCACCAACGGCCATCTCATATAATTACATCAATAGGTATTATCATGTCCCAAATGCGAACGTACCTTTATTAATAAAATTGGGTACGCAAGCCACTATAGAGCGCATATAAGGGCAGAACAACAAAGCCTTCAAGATTAAATTAAAAGTATCCAGAAAAAATCAGTCGCCATGGCCGAAATCGGTTATGAGAGATCATCATTATTAAATTAAAGATCTCGGCCTGTCTCCCTGTTGCCATACCCTAATACAGGGTCCACATGAGAAACCACATAACTATATACTACCTGTAACCAACCATGTGAAAGCAATACCTAAATGTATTGAGTACTTAATGTGACGTGACGGAAGACGTGTCGTGAAGGGCGACGTGTCTTGAGATGTGTCGTCTAACTATTGTCGGAAATACACTACCTCTAAAAATATATTAATATAAAAGGTATAAAATATCGGCCTATCTCCTTGTTGCCATACCCTAATACAGGGTCCACATGAGAAACCACATAACTATATACTACCTGTAACCAACCATGTGAAAGCAATACCTAAATGTATTGAGTACTGAGTGAGACGTGACGGAAGACGTGTCGTGAAGGGCGACGTGTCTTGAGACGTGTCTAACTATTGTCGGAAATACACTACCTCTAAAAATATATTAATATAAAAGGTATAAAATATCGGCCTATCTCCTTGTTGCCATACCCTTATACAGGGTCCACATGAGAAACCACATAACTATATACTACCTGTAACCAACCATATGAAAGCAATAAATGTATTGAGTAGGTACCTACATAATGGTAGCTTTGTGCGCCAAAAGGTTATTGGTATGCCAAGTAGGGGGCATGGGACCTTGGTGACTGACCTAGTGTTAATGGACGCTGCGACCATTATCCCTGACTTTTATTGGTACAGGGTAGGGTTAAGGAATACATTAATTATTATCGATTCTGTTTTATTTATCTTGCCTGGAAGAGATCGCTGACGCTGGAGATGACCATCTTTTTACTTCCACTTTTTCCACCAATCGGTCGTGCGCCAATAGATTTTCCATTCGGAAAATGTATGTGCGCTATACCTCTCAAACGGTGACGGAAAACATCGTGACGACATCGGCTTGTCCTAGATCCTGAAAATTCGAAGACATGTGACGAAAGGAGCCTCTAGAGCCTACACTGATTCTATCACAGACGGTCATAGGCCCTATTAAGGGCCTTAATACCTCAACCTGCCAGGCTATTGCGTAAGCAAAATGGTAATGAAGATCGCAATTTTAAGGATGATTTTATCAATTTATGTACATGTGAAGTTTTTCAAACATGAATAGGATGAAGCTAAGGTCTTGAAGTTTGCCCTTGTCAAGTTTGGAATGTTTTGAATGTTGCTAAGATTGTTAAAATTACCCTCAAAGTTACGATCTTCATTGCCATTACGCTTACACAATTGCACCACTGGTCACTGACCTAATACAGCATGACCAAGAAAGAATCAGTGACACGACAAGCAAGCAAGCATTGAGATAACACTTACTCGTACATTAAACTGTTCCAGTCATTATTTACTTTAGATGAAGACTTTATAATAAAGTATACCTACATACATACTAACTTATTATTAGTTATTATATATTAATGATAGGTCATGATCCCGGAATTCCTCGTTGCATGAATTAATAATCTATTTAGTTATATGACATTAATTTTTTAGGGTTCCGTAACACATGTGGATAAACGAAACCCTTATAGGATCACTTTGTTGTCCGTCTGTCTGTCTGTCCGTCTGTCAAGACCCTTTTTCTAAAGAAACGGCTAAAGTTATCAACTTGAAATTTATACCACCTATTAAGGTCTGTGGGCTTATGGTGCCGTATAAAAATCAAAGCTCTAGCTTAATGCATTAAAAAGATATGGCAATGAATGTATAATTTTTGTATGGCAAAAATGAAAAATTTCTAGGGTAGGTACTTCCAGTTACCTCACAATTCTGAAATTTGTAATGCTAGAAGCTTTTGTTACACAATTAAAGGAAAAAGTCTGAAATTGAGGAATTACGAAGTTTTTTAGGAAACAAAGTTATATTTGCGGTCAATGTCATACAAATGACTAGGTGAGCGACCGCAAATATAATTTTAAGTTTAAGTTTGTCAATTCCTACTCTTAGAATTTTTATTTTCTGACCATGACCACTGATGCGCGACTGGGATTTGAACACCAATACGGAACCCTCAGGGCGCGAGTTCCCGCACTTGACCGTCTTTATTATTTTTGAAAAATATATCTCGATAATAATAATTGTAACAATTTATGTTTGATTTAAAAAAAACAATACATTTCCCGAACTATCAACTTTACGATTTATGTTTAAGCGGTGACCTAAGTTGACATTCTCAAAGAATTAAGGTTTATCTTCGTCTAAAAATATGCTGACACTATTGTATTTTGAATGGCAACAAGGTTTCGCAGTAGGACTGAGGGTAGGACCCATTAACTAGCCAACATTGAAATATTTACTTTAACCAGAACGGCGCATATGCAATAATTACACTCATTCCTCATCATCATCATTTCAGCCGTAGGAACTTAGTAGAACTCGTTGCCGGCGCCTGTGTTTCCGATTACCTTTTGACACAATATGTTTTCAAACTTACAAAAGAGAAAAGTCACCATAAACACGGCATTTCCTCATTCAAAAAGTCATGCACAAAACTGCAAAGTTCATGGCTGTCATAATAAAGCATTTAAATTAATAACAAATTATACTTATAAACATAAATGCAATCAATTTTATGTTTCTTGACGCCGATTGCATCTGCAACACAACTAATATTAGATAATAATTACCAGTTGCCAAAGAAACATACTGTTTTTAAGTATTACTAACTTTAATTTCACTATCACATGGTGGGGGCACAATATATTTTTCTCTTCCACTCCCCTCTATCAGCCGTCATATCAGTATTCATTCCTTTCTTACTCATGTCGTCATTCACACAATCCATCCATCTTTTGTTTGGTTTACCTCTTCCCTGATCCTTCCACATTCATATTTACCACTCTTCTAGTCACATCACATTTTTCCCCGGCATGACATGTCCATGCGGAGGAAGACTATACACACTAAAATAGGTCAACGTTAAAAAAAAAAAAAAACTTATTAGTCTACGCTACAGTAGATTATAATTATAATAAAGTAGGGCATCATCATCAGCCTGATGCAGTCCACTGCTGAACATAGGCCTCCACCAAAGAGTGCCATGACGAACGGTATTGAGCCTTCTCCATCCATCGACTTCCCGCAACCTTCACAATGTCGTCGGTCCATCGAGCTAGGGCCTTCCAACACTGTGTCGTCCGGTTCGAGGTCGCCACTCGAGAACCTTTGTACCCTAACGGTTGTCAGTTCTGCGAGCTTCCGGCCCGCTGCCACTTCAACCTGCTAATTCTGAAAGCTATGTTGGTAAGTACACTATCTACAGTTACATTATCTACTAACTAAATAGAAGATAAAACTAATGAAATAAATAGATGCTAAAGTTTGTGAGGATATTTGAAAGATTTTGATAATATCCCAAAACTTTCGACTCAGACGGGATTTGAACCCGCATCCTTCCCCTAGATAAAGTTTCATGCGACTATATCGGTTGAGGCTGTGCGTCGATATGTCAGACAGTCAGTAACGTAAATTTCAATCGATACGCAAGCCATTGGCCGTGGTTGCCCCGGCTGAAGAATAGGCCCCTCCATATCTACCTATCCGCGGATGTCGTAAGAGGCAACTAAGGGAAAAAAGCTAGGGGATCGGCAGCAGCGTCCCTCATTTGAACAACGATAGCTCTAACTGCGCTCGCCAACCCGCATGCCCTGCGTGGTGAGTATGGGCAAATCCCCCCACATGATAAGGAATTCGCTCTGTCTGTGGGGGAGGCCATGTTCAGCAGTGGACGTCGTACGGCTGAAATGATGACGCAAGCCATGAAATTCGCTTCTTTAGTTCACAGTGTGAGGGTCAGCTGGACTTGACCCAAATGACCTTATCTTTAATGAGAGAATATTTTCGTCCGACTGAAAAGGAAATGATACATACATACCTTAAAAATTAAGTAGGTAGGGACTTAATATTTAAGGTAGGGTATGTCTGATTAAAAAAAGCTTTGTTGGGCTAGTAGAAGGTACCCTGACTTTAGTTAGGTAGGTTTTGGCACTACAGACACACACAATTAACGTAGATAAACAATTTTAAACTAATTACATACAATAGGTAGGCATAAATATACAAAAGAGCAATTTTTAAAAAGTAGGTATCTTAGAGTAGGCATTTTTGCGTGTGCTGCAGTACGAAAAATAGGCTATGGCTCAGTGAAATATTTAGCTTTAAAGCAATCACACTGATTTTTAGCCAAAACCTGATCGAGAGCGAGCAGAGCGAGTACAAACGAACCTAGCTGTGAATTTGTGTGAATCCGAAATGAATGAGTTTTTCTGTTCGAATAATTAATGCAAACAGCATAATATAAATAAATAAATATAATAGCTTAATACATTTTGGAGGAGGTAGGGCACAGCGAGATTTTCTCGTTCTAAATTGGAGCAGCCCGCCTGGAGGTACCTCCGCCTTACAGAAGATCGCAGCAAAATAAAGTATTGGTTTCAAAAAGTTTGTAATTCCTGCGGTGAGTAAGGTTGGCAGAGCTCTTTAGAGGGGGAGGGGTTCGGGCAGGCAATGCATTAGCAACGCTCCAGGTGTTGCTGATGCCAATAGGCGACGGTAACCACTTACCATCAGGAGGGCCGTAAGCCTTTTTGCCTCCGTATAACATAAAAAAAGCATTTCACGGTGAAGGGAGATATCGTGAGCAAATCAATAAGTACCTATTCTTATAAGCGGCGATGGGCTTGCAACCTGACACGTATATACTCAATACAGCAGGATATGGGAATGTGCCAAATGTTTGGTCGTGCCTCTGACTACCCCCCTTATACATCTTCAAGGATCTAGTCGTCTGGAGTACTGAGAGGATGCTTTCATGCTTGATGATGAAAGCCAGCGCCACAACCACCACCCCACCAGTGCTCTCAATATGACACTAAAATCGTAACCCTCTTTTCTTTGCTGTAGTCGGTTTAACATTCGCACCTGGAAGGTTTTTTTTTTGTTTTTCCGGACATATCACACACTGTCAGCTGATCCCAAACTAGGCATAGCCTGTATTATGGGTACCAGAGACTGCTATACATAATAGATAAATATTTAAAACCCAGACACAGAACAAACATCTGTGTTAATCACACAAATGTTTGTCCAGTGCGGGAATCGAACCCGCGACCTCTAGTGCAGAAGGCAGAGCTACTACCAACTGAGCTATAAGGCCTGTCGAGGTATGACAAAAGTACTTACGCAATAAGCTCTCCGTGCTCACGGAACTCAGCGCAGCCACCAAAATTACGCATTTCGTAATCATGCTTACTTTTTTCTTTTTGAATAAAACTTTTTTCACTTCACTGTGCGGTTTCCGAACGAAAGGAAACGCGTCTGTGGTCGCGCATGCGTATTGCACTACTAGTCGGCGCGCGAAACTGTCGCCATTTTTATGCAAGAGTAATAATGCAAAATTGCGTAGATTGGTTGTAAAGCTTCTTGATATTTCGATGGTGCTTCGCAATTTTGATCGTAAGCTTTTGTTGTTCCTCTTTTATTAGTACCGATATCGCTCATGCAATATTTTGATAGTTCTACCAAAAGGTAGGGTGTACCTCAGAATAACACACAGTTCAAGGGGTACCTCATGGTACTCCTTTTTATCTTCTTACCTTAATCACAGATAACATAATACTACACTAGTAGATATTGTATTTTTGTAAAAAATAATTAAACTTGATTGAAGAGGCATTTATTTAATTTTACCGTGTTATGGGTATTTTATGTTATTATAAAATCTTTGTTTCATGACCTAATAATGATTTTTCACATACTTCAATAACAAATCTATACCCGTAAAGCCATCTATTGACATTCGTTTGAACAATATTTTTTTCCTTGGAGTGGGCTCTAATCTAGTTACGAGATTGTATGTATCCGTAAGGTTCTCGAATGGCGACCACGAACCGGGTGACGCAGTGTTGAAAGGCCCCCACACGATGGACCTCACCTGGAAAGGGCTCAAGACCGTTCTTCATGGAACTCTTTGGGGGAGGCCTATGTCCAGCAGTGGACTTCTACAGGTTGTAGATGATGATGATGATGTACTCGTAATGTGGAGTCTTTTTCACGAAAGATGTCCCAGAAATTAGCGGAACTAAATAGATAAGTATGAGAATTCAATTAGCCGAAGACTACATAGCCCCCTGATAGACATTTTTCGTGAAAGTTACTCTTTGCGAGTTGATAAATGTCGAACGTGACCTTCATGTAGGCATTTTAATGGACATTCGAGATAGATCTCACATACGCAAGAAGTATGCTTGCTACAGGTTTTTGCAAGTTTTTTAACTGAATTCTCAAAGAGGATATAGCTGTATTTTTTATGTAGGTACTTATGTTTAAGCAGTATCTTCGCATAGAATGGAGCCGATTTTTACCCGACCATGGTAGGTTGGGAGGAAGACCAAGACGAAGATGGAGCGATGATGTCATGGGGATAGCAGGCGCTACGTGGACTAGACTCACTCAAGAAAGAGGAAATTGGTAGAGGTTGTAGGAGGCCTACACCCCAAAAAAGGGTACTCCAAGAAAAATGAATTCAAATATAATAATAATCTAAATGATATGAGAAAGGAGAATAAAAGGCTTAATAATAATAATAATAAACTGGAAGGTTATGTTGAACAGTCTATTTATGTATGTATGTTTATCGAAGCCCTCATAGCTGATATTTTGACGAATGAGATTAGGTTAAAAAGTTTGTTTATTTTATTTTATTTTTATTTTATTTATTAGAAGAACAACAGCGGTTACAGAGTTAAATAATAGGTAGGTTATAATGTTAAGCTGTATACAGGCCAGTAATAGTTCTTCCTAATTTAGATTATTTTTTGTAATGCTTCACTGCTCTCTAGCTTATAGTATTTTGAAGTAAAGTAAATTGCGCTTTTTATAGAAGTAGTGTGTCTGTGAGCGTGCGTATGTGGGTCGTGGGTGTTTGTGTGGATGTGTTTTGTGTGGGTGTGTATGTGGGTCGAGGGTGTTTGTGTGTGTGTGTCTACGTGTATGTGGGAGTATTGGAGGCAAATGGGGGGAGGGGGGGGGGGAGTTTATCTATGTATCATGTTGATTAAGTAGGATTTTAGAGACTTGGCGTTTGAAGGATGGTTTGGAAGAGGAGAAGAGGTCGACTTCGGAGAAGTTATCGTTGTAAGTTTTGCATAGTCTATCAGTTAGAAAGTTACTCCCATAATTGGTTTTCCTATGTGGTATGTGCAGCAGCTTACTATGCCTAGTTCTATAGCGAGGTGTACTAAAATATATGGAAGAAGTTAAAAATGTACTGTTTAGGTTTCCTGCTAAAATATCGTGTAAAACCGACATATCAAGAAGGGTCCTTCTGTCCTCCAGTGGCATTAGTCTATATGCTTGACAACTCTCAATGTAAGAACCAAAATTCTTAGTACGGTAGTTGAGATAACGGATGAACTTGCTTTGTATATTTTCTAGCCTTTCTTTGTAGGTTATGTACTGAGGGTTCCAGATTGGGCTAGCATATTCCAATACACTTCTAACATAGGTTTCGTATAAAATTTTGATGCAGGCTGGGTCATTAAACATTTTACTGATCCTCTTGATAAATCCTAGGTTCCTATATGCTTTGTTTATAATGGTATCTATATGTACTGACATAGTCATTTTTGCGTCTAAAATGACTCCTAAATCTCTGATAGTGTCAACTCTTTCTACAGTTGTGTTATTGATAGTGTAATTATAATAAAGTGGTTTGTTACTTCTAGTGAATGTTATTACTTGGCATTTTTTGCCGTTTACCGAAATCCTATTTTTAGAGTAATATTCAGTTAAGGTGTTCAAACACACTTGAAGTTTTAAACAGTCCTGTTCGGATTTGATGCAAAGAAAAACTTTTTTATCATCCGCGTAAAGAAAGTGTTTGATATCGTCACTAAAACATTTATTGATATCCTGAAGAAAAGCGTTATAGAAAAGCGGGCCCAGATGGGAACCCTGAGGGACACCCGAGGTTATCGTGGTGAAGTCAGACCTAAATCCACCTAGCACGACTGCTTGGGATCTGTTTGCAAGATACGATTTTATCCAACGCAGTAAATCACCGTGAATACCAATATTTTCGAGCTTAGCGAGCAATATGAAGTGGTCAACTCGATCAAAGGTTTGAAAAAAATTGATGTGTTTTTTTCTTTTCGTTTATTAACCCCTTTCGGGATAGTTTACTAATTACGGAACACGTTGTACCTATAGCTTGGCAGTTTAAATTATGAAATTCCTGTGTTAACAAAATTCCATTACAAAATTGTTTATTTAATATAAATCAAATAACGTCCATGTCCCAAGAAGTGGTTTTCCAAACACTATCGAATCAAATCATTGCAGTTGCTATTGACCTTCCTCACAACGCCATGCTTACGAAATGTTTATATATAAATGATACTTCACTTATTTGCATAACAAAGCTTAGGTCCGCGATACACTGAAGCGGTACTTTTGATTTTCCTGCTGGTTCATCGTCTGTTACTCTCTTTGAAGTTCTTCAGAGCTTTCTGAAGTTTTATAGAAATACTAACTGTTACCCGCGACTTCATTCGCATTTATATGTAAGCTAGTACCTGTACCTCATTATTTTAACCCCCTACTTTGCCCCGTTTAGGGAGTTTTATTTATTTTTTACCAAAATCATAAATATGAATTTCCCGATCCATAACTTGAGGAATTATGGGTGGCCCATACAAATTTTCAACCCCTATTTCACCCCCTTCAAGATTATTTTTTGAGACAAAAGGTATCATAAGTCCTTTCCCAGGGTATAATCAATCTCCTTGACAATTACTTTCGCATTTATAATTATAAGTATGGAATATGATACCAACATTTATGAAACAAATATGTATGATAGAGAGGTAGATGTTTTCTTCGAATGGAGCTTATCTCAGTGTCCGCTTCTACTGGGGCCGGTTTTTGTAAAAATAGGTACTAGGTGGGCAAAAATCGGTGGTGCCAACATAACCAAAAACAATAGGAACAATTGTTGAACACAAAATATACTCTATATAATTATTTATTTACGCAAGCAAGGCAATGTCAAGGCAAGTGTCTTTACAGTTTTTGCTTGCATAATATTTTAAGTATTATTTAATTATATAAGCATTAGGTACATATTTCATCAAGTGTAGCGTGTGCTGCCCTTAGATCATTTTGTTGAAGCTCACATTTGTCTTCATTTTTTTCACATTTTTATAAGCTCTTATTTATTAAGGATTATTATTAGATTACTTTTCTCTTGAGCCTAACCTAGTTCGATCGGCACCACACTGAAGCTTTAAATTCCATTTTGTGAAAAAGGATCATCGAAAAAAATGATAGGCACCAAGCCGTGTTTGTTGCCTGATTCTTCTAGGCTTGGTCGCGAGGAACAGGCATAGCTTCACCTAGTTTCTAAGACGTTTCAAAGTGATCCTAGTGATTTTATTGAAATAAATGCCTTTTGACTTTGACTTTGACTTTGACAATATACACTAAGGTCATAAGGCGAAACTTGATGAATTATAGTACCTATAAAACACCCGCTACAGGTTTTCGTACTTTTGTGGACGCTGCTCCTTACTTTTAAATATTCCATAAACAGTTAAATAACAATAATATCTTCTTTATCTATATCATGATAGCTGTACTCTCCATTATTATGGAATTCTTGGAAACCTTTTTGGTACTTCAATGCTAAGGAATTCGCAGGTAAAGTCGGGTTAAAAACAGAGTGCCCCAGCTTATCCAAGTTGATTAGCCCAAAGAAGAGGATCTCTTCATCTTTCTTATCCTCTTTCCTCTTCTCGTGGATTATCAGCGGTTCTTTCACTGGAAGAAGAATCATAACATCCTGGTTCTTTTTTCCTAGCGTCACCTTCGCTTGTATAGTGCCGTTCATTTTGTCTTTTGATCCAACTTGCATTTTCATTGGCAATAAACACTCTATACATCGGATTTCTTTGGTGTGATCTGTGCATAGTGGGACAGGAAAAAGTCTGTCGTTGAGATAGAATCGGTAAACACACTTGTGGTCTTGTAGACTTGTGGCACTAACTTTGGTTTTGATTCTGGAGTTGGCAGAATGGCATTCGAAGTAGTTTTTCTGCCGAAACTGCTTTATTTCGTCGAGATTATCTTTACTGTCTAGATTTTCAAACTCATCCTCTGAATCGTTATCTTTGAAGAGGGAATCGTAGGAGCGTATTTCGGAGACCTCTTTGATAGTATCTAAGGATACTTTTTTAAATCCATTGGTAGTCTCGCCTAAGGATTCGGTAGAAGGTTTGAAGTTTTCATTTTTATAATATTGTTGGACTGATTTCGGTTTGCCCTTTTTATTCGCAATTTTCACATGATTTCTGGACATTGAAACAAGCGTTTCTATATCACTGTCTTTGCCATTTTGAGAGCATTTTGCTTTACTATTGCAGGTACTATCACCACATTGCTTGCAGTAATCAATGGAGGAGTTTCTTGAATGCTTCTTGATAGTAAGATCCGATTTTGTATGTTTTTTAGGTTTTTCATATTTTTTTTCAGTGATGACACTGGTGGAACAACTTTTTCCGTCATTCGAAGAGTTGGAAGGTAGTTTCTTTGAAGGTAAGACTTTTCTAGGAGGCACTGTTTTCGATGTTTTACGTAGCTTTGAATTCGTAGATGAATATGAAGAAATTCTGGATGACACACTCGCCCGTCTGTTGAAAGACATTCTGATTCAGTACTAGCAGTAACGATTATAACTAATTGTTTTATTCAAATATTTGAATAATTCCTGAAAGTTTTGGTAGATTAAAATAAAGAAACCCAAACTACATTGAAACAAGACTACGATGTTGACATAGATACAATGTTGATAGCACACGCCGTTGCCATGACGACGTGGGAATTTCGTTCTCAAAATAGTTTGAGAAGGGAATGTCACTGAACAGCTCCATCTAGCGTCGGATGGCGGAACTAAGTCAGCTGCTCTTACTTTGGTCCTCTACTTAGTTCCGAATGCGATCACTGGTGAAGAGAGCGCCACCAAATAAAATTTAAGGTGCTATTAGTAAATATGTTTTATATTCACAACTGTTGGGGTTATTAATATTAAATTTTAGTACTTATGGACATATGTTTAGGTTAATACATGTGAAGATATTAATTTAATACCATATTATACTTACTTATTTGAAGTGTTAAAGATCATTTTGAGTTGCAAATAAATACATTGTTTAGAGCAATTTTAGCGCGTTGATGTCTTTTGTATCAACATTTAAAATCTTATCCACATAATTAAATTATATTTTATTTTTAAAGGCACAAATATGTACATAATCATTAAAAAAATGTAGCAGGCAACCTATTACGGATGGAATAATCATCATCATCAGCCTGTAGAAGTCCGAGGCTGGACATAGGCCTCCCCAAAGAGTTCAACGACACACGGTCTCGAGCCTCTTCCATCCACCGACTTCTCGCAACCTTCACAATGTCGTCGGTCCATCGAGGTCGAGGTCCGTCGAGTAGGGGCCCTCCATTCCACTTCAAGGATCTGATCGCCTGAAGATCTCAGAGCATATCTACTATTCTTGAGATTAAAGTCATGAGCCTATATATTTATATTTTAATATATGTATAAGTTTCTAGATACTAAATGGATCATCATTACGAGCCAGTTGTAAATAATGAATTGATAAATCAGTACGTGATGTAGAAACCACCTGAGAACGTAGACATTTGATCATGCGATAAGCTTAGCGTTTAAGTAACGATAACCAGAGTACGGGCATGATAGAAATCTAAGAGATCATAGGTGGCCTGTTAGTAATTGATGGATGCAATAGCAATATCAGAAGCACATCACACATCTTAGGCCACATCTCACTTGCAAAAGTGAGTTGGTGGCCAAACGCTTTACCATTATCAATAAAAAAAAGCACCATAGAATAATACATGTACCCCTTGTTGTCACAGAGCTCGTAAGCCCCCCTCCCCCCACGCAGAAACTCACTCAGAAAAACACTACCTATTAAAAATTGTTTTATTTTCAGGCAGGCTGCTCCAATTTCGGGGCGAGAATTAAGAGACAAGTGAGAGAATACCGCTGTGCTCTACATCGCGAAAAGGAATAGATCATTGTTCGCATTATAAGTGAGTGCTCTTTTGTCGATTCCAGCTGGTCGTTAATTATGCCATGACGGAGGCCTTTGGGAGGACTCAGTACTCCATCCACAGTTGGCCACTTGCTGGCTCCTAGAAGAATGCATAAATTGTCAAGTCAAACTAGTAGATTTTCTGTTGGATTAATTTATCTGTTTATCGTTTTCACAGTTCGCTTTTACGTATGAAAACTTGTCTAGATGGACTGATTCGGATGCACATCATGGAGTGTACAGGTCATGCCTTATTGTGCTTCATTGTGCTTATAATTTGAGCAAATAAAAGACAAATTTACGCTCATAGGGGTAGGCAGTGGATGGACTTTCGCAAGTCTCTCTGTCAGTTTGTTTCTTCCTTTCACGACTAAACGGCAGAAACTATTTGGATGAGGATATTCAAATGTAAATTAATTAAATTCTACGCAGACAAAAGTCTACAATCAGTGCGTGTTGCCAGATGACATATGGCCCTATAACTTGGTCACTTATTGGCCTCATACACAAGTCCCGCAACGAGGTATGGAGAGCTATGCTCGAAGTTTCACGACTAGATAAGATACGAAATGAGGAAGTCCGTAGAAGAACCAAGGTCACCGACATAGCTCTCAGAATAAGTATCGACAATCGTTGGGGTAAAGATTCTCGAATCTTGACCACAAACCGGACAACGCAGTGTTAGAGGCCCCCCACCCGATGGACTAGAGACATTGTGAAGGTTGCGGGATATCGGATTTAGACCGTCGTGGAAGAAGAAGGTTTAAGACCGTGTCACTATTTGGGGGAGGCATATGTCGATAGTGGACTTCTACAGGCTGATGATGATGATTAAATCATTTTATTATCACATAGTATTATTTATTGTGACGTCAATGTACATAACTGTTTATTAAAAGTGTTAATTTTATGTACACAAAAAATTTCAGCGCTCTACAGGTACTGTACTATACTACTCTAAGATCTAAGCTGCAACAATGCTATTATGTAGGCAATAAATAAACAAATATGGATTCTCAAAGAAAACCAAACACTATGTAATTATTAAAATATCTCCGTTTCTTCAAAACTCATGGTATCACTATGCTCAGCCGGCGAATCGTTTGTCGTCTATCGTCCTCTCAATCAAATCGCGTCTCCATCGATGTGCGCGCGCGTCCCCTTCATCGCACTGTGGCGGCTGCGACGAGGAAGAAAGAGGTTCGCTGCGTTAAAAAGACTCTTTGGAAAGACGAAATAAACTTTTTTACTGCACTTAGTGCTCGCGCGGGTCTCCTACACACATTAACGGCTCCGAAAAGGAAGAGAGAATACGTAGCTGCTTTAAGATTCATTGAAAAAAAAAACTCTATTCGAACTTCTCTACCACGCAGCAGAAAGAGGTTTGTTGTTTTACGAAGACTTTAGAAGAAGACATATAAACTCTATTTGACTACCTCTTTGGCGAGAAGATAAAGACTCATTTGTAATTCTAAAGGAGGCTACAAGAAAGGAGTTAGCACAAGTTTTGGAAAGAATAATTATTTGAAAATAAGAAGTTTTTGAAGAGACTGTTGGAAGAAGTGAAGATGAAGGCTTTTTTAGCGATAGCGGTGTTTGCACTAGTAAGTAGATTTTTATTATTTTCTATTTACATTTATTATCCTACTAATATTAGTAGTAGTGATCTGGATCAGTTGAGCTATCTATAGATCGTTTGTAACGGTATTTAGATGGCTCAACTGTTTCTTGTGTATTTTGTAAATATTAACTTGTATTAGTTTTATGTTTCTTTCTGTAAATAAAGTTATCCACATAAGAAAAAAAAAAACTAATATTATAAATGCGAAAGTTTGTGAGGATGTTTGTATGTTTGGTGTTCAATCACGCCGTAACGGCTCAACCGATTTAAACTTGGAATAGATAGAGTTCGATCTTATCTAAAATGAAGGTAGGCACCACGCGAGAAAAGCCACGGGTGGAAGCTAGTATAAAATATGTTAAGTGCTCACTTAAGTGAGCTTGAGATCGCCTTGAGTAACTAAAGATATGAGTGTAAGTACTAAGCTGGTAGAATCCTATCCTACTCATATTTTAACTGCGAAAATTTGGATGGATGGATGGATGTTTGTTACTCAATCACGCCAGAACGGCTGAACGGATCCGAATGAAGTTTGGAACAGAGATAGAGTATAGTCTGGTACATAGGCTACCTTATTTTATCCTCGTATGTATCACAAGAGTGAATCCGCGGGCGGAGGCTAGTAGAAGATAGTTTGTTATATCAGATATATCGAAGTGATTCAGGAATCGAACTTGCGCTCTGAGTGGAATCGGCCGTGACAATCGCTCCATTAAACATACACATTTTTTTATTAATGATTATTTCGGTCAATGGCGTACTTCAGCCATTGAAATTAAAATGAACTTAAGGTATTATTTAAGAATATTTGAAGCATAAGGTTTGGGAACGGTTTGCAAAAATCATAAATGAAATGATTTTTTTATCAAAAATTTTCGATTCAGGCGGGATTTAATGGCTCCTTAGCTTAGTTGGTTAGAGCATCCTTGTATCTAGGGTAAGGTTGTTGGTTCAAATTCCATCTGAGTCGAAATTATCGGGTTAACAAAAAGAAATCATAGTATTCTATAGCAAGGCCTTATTACATCTATTCTAGATGATTTTTACAGCGTCAGGTGGAACTATTTACTCACTTACAGGACGCTGTGGTGCCTGCGACAAGTTTAGATGGAGTAGGCTTGCCCAGCACCTGTACCATCATCAGCCTAGTTCGGCCGCCTCCACAGGAAAGACAGAGTCAATACGTGTGGAGCTGACTATGCCGCGGGTTTCCTCACGATGTTTTCCTTCACCGTTACGAGAACTGTTAATGAGCACATATTTTTTTTCGAATGAAAAAACTATTGATGCACTGCCGGGATTCGAACCTACGATCTTCAGGTGGAGAGTCGAGGTATCTACCACTTGACCAACACGGCTCCTAATCCACAGGTTATCACAAAAAACAAATAAAAATCATAAAAAATGTTGATTTTTATTTTCGCTCTCGTATGAATTCTTATTTTATGTTAATCAGAATTCGCGTATTTATAGTGAAAGTATTTAAACTGTACGGTGACCATGATACGTTGCATTTTGGGGATAAGTACTTGTCGAAATGGCAGGGGCCACCAAGCATACCATGCATGGGGAGAAAAGTCCTGAGCTTATTTTATTTTCTATTTCTATATTAAAATTTTTAGGTCACCGATATAGCTCTCAGAATTAGCAAGTTGAAGTTTCAGTGGGCAGGCCATTTAGCTCGCAGAACCGACAACCGTTGGGGAGTAAAGGTTCTCGAATGGCAACCACGAACCGGGCGACGCAGTGTTGGAAGGCCCCCCACCCGATGGACCGACGACATTGTGAAGGTTGCGGGAAGTCGGTGGATGGAGAAGGCTCAAGACCGTTCGTCATGGAACTCTTTGGGGGAGGCCTATGTCCAGCAGTGGACTTCTACAGGCCGATGATGATGATGATGATATTAAAATATAAAAGTACGCACATACCTTATAAATAAGTTTAATTAAGGTAATTCTAATATTTATCACAAAGAAAGTTTTAAATGAAAATTGCGCACTGATGTTGCCAGCTTTTATAAAATATAACTTCGTAATTGAATAACTTTACGTGCCCGTATCGAATTATGTACTCAGCCATTTATATTTTCGGAGAAAGCTTCCGTTGCTTGGATAAATTGCCTGCACTTGTCTTAACCAGTTTTAAATAACTTGGAAATAATATTATTGATTAAAGTGTAAGAATTCACTCCAGTGCCCATCCTACTATAATATTATAAATGCGAAAGTTTGTGAGGATGTCTGGATGCTTGTTGTTCAATCACGCCGTAACGGCTCTACCGATTTCGTTGAAACTTGGAATAAATAAAGTTCTTTACCTAGAATAGCATATAGGCTACTTTTTATGTACGAGTAGGTACCACGCGAGCGAAGACCCGGGGGAAGCTAGTATTTAATAATTTTGTTCATTATTGTAGTTAGCCGTTGGCCTAGTGGGAAGTACCAAGGTCAATTGGTGTTTATTTCAATAAAATCACTAGGATCACTTTGAAACGTCTTAGAAACAAGTTGAAGCTAATAAAAAATAAAATAAATAAATAAAATAAATATTCCGGACATATTCACACGGCCAACTGATCCCAAACTAGGCATAGCCTGTACTATGGTGACCAGAGACTGATATATATAATAGATAAATATTTAACACCCAGACACAGAACAAACATCTGTGTTTATCACACAAATGTTTGTCCAGTGCGGGGATCGAACCCGCGACCTCTAGCGCAGAAGGCAGAGTTACTACTAACTGAGCTATGAGGTCTGTAATAGCTAAAGCTGTTTCTGGAAGAACACTCCCGGGTTAAGCCCGTTCACACAGTCAACACAATCATTTTATTTAATACTAGTTTGCGTCCGCGGTTTCGCTCGCGTGGTACCGACATAAAACGTAGCCTATATGCTATTCTAGGTAAAGAACTCTTTATATTCCAAGTTTCATCGAAATCGCTTGAGCCGTTACGGCGTGATTGAACAACAAACATCCAAACATCCTCACAAACTTTCGCATTTATAATATTAAGGATTGTAGGTGTTTTTTGTGTTTTTTCTGTGTACAATAAAGAAAAACCTACCTATACATAAAGTATATTTGAATAAGTAGCTATTGAAATTGTTGCTTGCGAAAAAATGCATTCATCATTATGTGCTTACTTACTGATAAATGCATTTATCTTTTGTCACTTGCACACCCGTTTGATCCTTTGATGCGCGACCGGGATTCAAACCCGCGACCTTGGGATTAAAGTCGAGGTACACTAGGCCAACACTACTTATATTGTACGCTGATACTCAGTTACTTACCTACAGAGAGCACAGGTGGAGTGGTGGTAGTGGCCGCCTTGCGATCCATAGGTCGTGGGTTCGAATACCGGTCAACAAATCACCTTTTGACTTTGATTTTGACTTGAAACTTCTGTTTCTTACGATAATGTTAAACTACCTTGTGAACTCGGCTTTAGAAGAGTATATACTCTTCTAGGTTATTCTAGGTAAATAACTCTATATTTTCCAATCTGTTAAGCTGTTACGGCTTGATTGAACCACAAACAAACTTTGTCATAATGTTAGTAGGATATAGGTAAATATAATACGTAAGTTCATATATATAAGGGGTTATAAACGTTAAATATTTATTTCCTAGAAACAAATCCCTAGACTTTTGCCAATAACAAAACTATAAAGTCCAATTTACTACAGGTCGCATGTGGGACAACACTTTTCCCAATAAAACCACCCCAAGTCCTTGACAACACGAAAGAAATGTCATCAAACAATAACAAGCCAATAAACCAATAAAGCGAAATGTGCCATTGTCAAACACGTCCAAAATATCAATACGTGAGCTAACTACAAAAGTCTGGCATTGGAATCAAGGATCAAGATGACGCGTACGTCCGATTTGGGATAACAGTGACGCTAGCTTTCGGTTCGAAGGTCGTGCGCTCAAATCCTTGTGAAGGGTATTTCTTTTTGTGACTCGTAAGTCGTATCTACAAAGTCAAAAAGGCCTTTATTTCAATAAAATCACTAGGATCACTTTGAAACGTCTTAGAAACTAGGTGAAGCTATGCCTGTTCCTCGCGACCAAGCTTAGAAGAATCAGGCAACAAACACGGCTTGGCTACAAACTAGTTATATCATTATATTTAATCAAAATTTGTAACATATTATTATTAGTTAATGACTTAATAGGTACTTTAAACGTCCATTATTACACATTAATAAATTATACATTACACACTCAATCAGATGTATCGTAGGTTGAATCATAGTTATTCTGACTGTAGTTGAAACAATCGTTTAATATGGTGATCGATTGAGTATAAATATTATGAAGTATTGCCTGTTAGCTCTGTAAATATAATGCCAAGAGTCATTCGTTAGTTATGACCTGTTATAACTGATGGATTTGTCTGACGTCTGCATCAATTTCTGGTGGATCCATAGATTAAGGAGCCGCGACGCTCGGTGGATCTTTTAGAAATATTTCAAGACAGGTCACATAAATGTTCATTATTTCACATTTGCGCGACAGACTCGCTAATCCTACTAATATTATAAATGCGAAAGTTTGTAAGTATGTTTAGATAAGTAGGTACCTAAGTAAAGTAATACCCAACAGTCAAATACGAGTACTCGTTTACCTTTATAGCTGTTTGTTGTTCAATCACGCCGTAACGGCTCAACCGATTTTGATGAAACTTGTAATAGAGTTCTTCATCTAGAGAGAGCATAAAGGCTTTTTGTTATCAAAAGTAGAATGCGAGCGAAGCCGCGGGCGTAAGCTAGTAATTTAATAAATCTTGAAACCACTTATCTCACTACAATAGGCTGATAAAATTGTGTCCATCAATTTTATTGTACAGTCATCATGAAAAGTAAATGACTGTAAATTTTATACATATTTTATGAATTAAAACTTGCTGTTTTAAGTATCGCTTTTTGTAATAAAATTTCCATAGAGCTGATAGTATTCTTAGCAGTAGAAGAGCTGAACGGTGAAGAGCTGTGGATAATGCTGATGAGGTAGTTAATATTGTAATAATGTGCGTTAGTCTTTATTGTATTTATTTTTAAAGGACCAGAAATGTTTACTTTATAAGTTGTCTGTAATCCTACTAATATTACAAATGCGTAAGTTTGTGAGGTTTTTTGTAAGTTTGGATGTTTCTGGTTCAATCACGGCGTAACGGCTCAACCGATTTTGATGAAGCTTGGAACAGAGAGAGTTCTTACCTAGAATAGCCTATAGGCTTTTTTTGGTTGGTGCCACGCGGTCGCGATGCTGGCATAAGCTAATAATTGATATGTAAAATAACGCATCAATAAATTCAAAACTTTAACAGCTCCTCCATTAAATAGTTTCTAAAATCCGAAAATGTCATCAACTTCTGATGCTAACTGTACCTGAGTATAGTATCAAGTACCAAGTATCGAGACTACGTGTCCCGACTAAGAATGTTCGGCATTGTCTCCAAGGATCAAGATGACGCGTGGGGACTTCCGATTTGGGTGCCAATGCATTATCTTTGATCATTGACGTCAGTTTTTGCGGTCAAATGGATGCACGCATTAGAGTAAATCTTTGGGTAAATTTATAATGTAGGTAGGTAGTTGGTAACTCTGAATGAAGGTTTTAACCTACCAATTATTATAAAATTATAAATCACTATTATTCTTTATTCTTTATTGTACACAAGAAAAATACAGATACAAAAATTAAAAAGAAAGGTATGTACAAAGGCGAGCTTAACCCTAAAAAGAGTTTTCTTCCAGCAAACCTTTGAGGCTAGAGAGACGTGATTATAGAGGGAGGTTCGTGTACCTACAATGTTACCTATTAAAGTCTACTCACAGAATATAGATTTCCGGAGCGACCAATCATCTAATTCCAACGGCTCACAGCAACCTTTATTACTTTGGTCGTCTTTCCATCTAGTGGAAGGCCGTCCTACGCTGCTTTTGTCAGTAACCGCCGTGGTCTCCACTCTACAACCTTTCTGCCCCATACTGTGCCTGCGCCCACTGCCTCCAACTTGCTAATCCTCTGGGCCATGTCGGTGACATTACTTATTCTACGGATCTCCACATTTCTGATCTTAGCGATCTGATATAAAACGTTAAAGATCTTCCTAATTACTTCTGGGAATAAAAAAATAAAAAGATCGACTTCAGTAATCGACTAAACATTTTGGCTGTAGGTAATGAATGAGTTACGTTGTCTGCATCATTGCTGCCACTCACCGCTAGATGGCGCTTGTTTTTTTCAGTTTATTATTTCCCTAATGTAATTATACGAGCCTCCTTGCCCTTCGTAGCTGCTACTCACTTGTGTTTCGCTGTCGCAGTGACTATAATGAGTAGAAAAATACCAAAGCTGCAATTACTAAGGTTGTTTCTTGGTATAAAGTAAAAATTCCCTGCAACCAGAGGTAGTGTCGGGGCCAGTGTTGCCCCTGATTCAGGGAGAAACGTTTTCAAAATGCCAGCGTGCCGACCTTGTGCCTCTTTAGGTTACTTGTAGTACTTACCGACTCTCCCTTTACAATTTTACATGTTGATCAGACTTTTTAAATCTTATTTGCACGACACAGGAAATCCTAGTGTGAGGTCAGACTTTAAGTGCGGGTTATGGGCTGATTCACATGTTAAGTTTATCGCACGGTTGTGGTGAGATTGTTGTTTTGAAGTGCCCAGTCAATGCTCGCTTTAAATGCTTTATACAATAGCTCAACATGCGATTATCGTACACGTGAATTACAGGATTCAAATGTTTTATCTCCTTCCGAGCCGAGAAACTCTCTCTGTACACCTCAACGAGGCTTAAGTGTCATATAAATAAATAAATAAAATATTCCGGACATATCACACATTGTCAACTGATCCCAAACTAGGCATAGCCTGTACTATGGGTACTAGAGACTGATAAACATAATAGATATATATTTAACACCCAGACACAGAACAAACATCTGTGTTAGTCACAAATGTTTATCCAGTGCGGTAATCGAACCCGCGACCTCTAGCGCAGAAGGCAGAGTTACTACCAACTGAGCTATGAGGCCAGTCAAAGATATAATGTACGAAACGAGTCTGTAAGAGGCGCACTTTACTCTTTTCACTAGTTACACTCATGGTCGACGGTCATAGGCCCTTTTCAGGGTCACCACACCAGAACGTGGTCACTGACCTAATACTATTCTCGATTTTCCAAAAGTACATAGTATAACGAACTTTATTACTTCTTGGGTTTGGAATATCCCCTTTCAACATTGTATCATCATCATTATTCCAGCGCCGTAGGACGTCCACTGCTGAACATGGCCTCCACCACAGATTTCCAGAGTGAACTTCTATCATGTAGGAGGAATTTGCCCATACTCACCACGCTGGGCACGTGAGTTAGCAAGCCCGGGAGTTCGAGATAGTATACATTCTATGAATCGTCCTGTATCAGCGTATGTGATGTTTAAAGCTTTGGGTGGCTTTCGTTTTATTTATGTTTTCAACCCCTCACTTTCCAGATCTCCAACCCCTGCTGCAGCCGAGCCGTGAACGAGGAAGACTCAGTGGTCAGCGTGTACAAGAACCCGCCGAATGCTGGATCAGCCCAGTTAGACGTCTACGGACAGATAGCTAGCAATATTGCCGAGAAGATCACTTCTCCTATCTACAGGTACAAAATCACCATCAGCCTGCAGAAGTCAACTGCTGGACTTCTTTTGACTGCCTTTCAATTTTATTCTAGATTATTTATTCAGGGACAATTAACAGCTACAATATATAATCTTTGATTTAGGTAGTGGTAAATAAGTACCTACTGAATGATGGCAATATTGTAGCCCACAGCATTATTCTCAATTTCTCGGTACCAGCTGATGTGTTTTTTTTTATACAACTGAGATGGCAAACAAGCATACGGCCCACCTGTTGGTAAGCGGTTACCGTAGCCTATGAGCGCTTGCAATACCAGAGGCATCACGCACGCGTTGCCGACCCCACACCCCCTCCCCGTAAAGAGCTCTGGCAATATTACTCACCGCAGGAACACAACACTATTTGAAACAAATAATGTTATTTGTCTGCGATCCTTGGTAAGGCGGAGGTACCTCCCAGGCTCCAATTTAGAACGAGAAAATCTCGCTGTGCCCTACCTCCTCCTAATTCACTTACTCCTCAATTCCAGGTTCTTCGGCATCAATAGCACAGAGCACCAAACGACCAAGCGTCCCTTCGAGCATATCGAACTCCAGGACGAACCGAACCGCACAGCAACAGGCAGAGACGTCGAGGAGCTGTCAGCTGAAGCGCTGAAGAAGACCGAAAAAAAACCAGAAAAGGTCACTCTATTCTCCAGCTACTTACCAGTTCTACGAACGAATGAAAGGACATTAGGGAAGATAACGTTTAATGAGACAAAGAACGAGGTTGATGATGATTTCGATGATGATTTCAATTTAGATGATGTGGGTGAAGTGGAGACCCCTAGAGGGCCATTTGTGTACTTTTTAGAACTAATGGGTAGTATTATACAACTGCTCTGGGGAGGATTTCTGGCGATATTCAAACCTGCGACGAGTGAGAGAAAGATTTGATACGTGAATTACGTGATATAAACATTGCGTACTTACAGAAATGTTTGGGTATAAGCATTTTAGATATAAGCTGTGTTCAAACGGCATGCGATTTCCTTGATATATCTTAAACAATTCGTTTTTAAATGAACCTTACCTCTACTGAACAAAGTCAATTTTGAGTTTGACATTTGAGGTGCGATATAGCTCAACCATATCGCAAGCTTTTAGAAGTCAACGTCAAAATTAACTTTATTAGGAATACATAAGGATCATTTTAAAATACATTTTAAATGATATATCGCTTGCCGTTTGGACACGGTATTAGAGTACTGAAAGTACGACTGAGGTAGGTAGGTACTTATTTATTGGTTAAGAGTTAATTTTTGGAAGTGCCATACAATTAATTTATATCGTTTCATTGTATTCAATTGCACATTTTTACATTTACGTCTATGTATTCTACCATATTATGTTCCGTAATTATTATGCAATTAAAAGACAAAAAGAAAAAATATTAACTTTTTTTTTTCATCTTTTTCCCTTCCTTGAAAAAGCGTCAGCTGTAGATTATTAAAAATCACAAAGCATCTACGTAGCCGCCCTCGGTCAACATGCCAGTATCCGCCCGCCCTCAGCCACTTAGCTAAGTGACAGACCCGGTTTACGACCCTAAGTGGCATAGTCTTAGCATTGGCTTAGTCTAGAATTTCCCCTTAGACCAATTAGAACTAGGTTTTATGATAATGTTAAAGCAAAGATTAAAGCTTGGGGTATATTATCGACTAATTTGTGACAACACTTTGTTTCGTCTTAAAATAAAATAGAAAGAGCTTCATGCTTTCTCCAAGAATTCCTTTACCAAATAAGTTTAGGTAGTATAAATTGTAACGGAACCTTCTAGCAGTAATGGAGGGTGGCACGAGTGAGTTTTAGTCCGACTGTATCTATTACTCATTTTATTGTTGAGGAGATGGTCCCGACCACAGTCACACCAGTAAAAACAAAATAAATGTGTTCACCATTTTTTTCAATCATTTTGACCTCCTCTCAGGCCTGTAGCACCTTTTTTTTTTATGTTATACTGAGGCAAACAGGCTTACGGCCCACCTGATGGTAATTGGTTACCGTCGCCTATTGACATCAGCAACACCTGGAGCATTGCTAATGCGTTGCCTGCCGAACCCCTCTCCCCCTAAAGAGCTCTGGCAACCTTACCGCAGGAACACAACACTATTTGAAACAAATAATGTTATTTGGCTGCGATCTTCTGTAAGGCGGAGGTACCTCTCCAGGCGGGCTGCTCCAATTTAGAGCGAGAAAATCTCGCTGTGCCCTACCTCTCGTGTAACTATCCTATCTAACACGGTTTTCAATTCCAAGCTAATATAAGCCATAAGCCCTTTTCAGGACTACCATACCTCAACCTGAATGGCCAAGAAAGAATCAGTGACACGACAAGAAGAAGAATTTCAAGCTCTTCATTTACTTATATTCTTTTTCTTGTTGCGTCACTGATTCTTTCTTGGTCATCCTGTATTCGGTCAGTGGCCAAGTTGAGGTATGGTGGCCCTGAAAATGGCCTTTGACAGGCCTCATAGCTCAATTGGTAGTAACTCTGCCTTCTGCGCTAGAGGTCGCGGGTTCGATTCCCGCACTGGACAAACATTTATGACTAACACAGATGTTTGTTCTGTGTCTGGGTGTTAAATATATATCTATTATGTATGTCAGTCTCTGGTACCCATAGTACAGGCTATGCCTAGTTTGGGATCAGTTGACCGTGAGTGATATGTCCGGTTTTTTTTTTTTTTTTTTAAATTTAGGTTCTAGGACATGCCGGTTTCTTCACGATGTGTTCCTTCACCGTTTGAGAGCACTAGTACAGCGCACATACATTTACTGAATGGAAAATTCATTGGTGCACGACCGGGATTCGAACCCACGACCTGAAGATAGGAAGGTGGGGCCACTGGACACCGCCTCGTAAGTATTGTCGCTTGGCGACAGAATTATCGGCAAGGCAGTAAACTGTTACAGTTTAGTGTAAATTCAGCCAGTGAGGAGTGTCTGTTACACAAAAACATCACGCCTGATATACAGCGTCTTTATTTAATACATTTTTCATAAGACGCGATGACGTTATGTATGTACCTAAGTAGTACAGTCGCCTGCACTAACATGTATGTTTGAAATCTCGCTTGAAGTTTGAGTAGATAGAAGATTTAAATAATGTTTGTACCTGCTCTATTGGTTCTTAATTACGATTTCATAAATAAAAAAAACAGACTTCAATGACGATAAAAGCAGCTAACGGCAGTTGACGTTTCTGCGCATGCGCATACTCAAGTCATTTTGCTCACTCGGGAGGAAACTGGCCATCCACACTTTAATTAAAAAAAAAGTATAGCAGAATCATGCACAATGTTTCGCCAAGTCGTGATTCCATGAGATTATGTTTTTTTTATGTTCTACGGAGGAAACAGGCTTACGGCCCTACTGATGGTAAGTGGTTACCGTGACATCAGCAACACCTGGAGCGTTGCTAATGCGTTGCCTGCCGAACCCCTCCCCCCTAAGCTCTGGCAACCTTACTCACCGCAGGAACACAACATTATTTGACACAAATAATGTTATTTGGCTGCGATCTTCTGAAGGCGGAGGTACCTCCCAGGCGGGCTGCTCCAATTTAGAGCTAGAAAATCGCACTGTGCCCTACCTCCTCCAAAATAAGTTACTTAAGTAGGTGAAGTATGTAACATTTCCTTGAGGAATAAGAAAAGTAACATAGGTAACACCTAACAGTTGCATAGATAGTCCCTCCGAACACTTGGATTCACTTTCCCGTGGGTATCAGAAACTACGAGTACCATGGTACCACAACACCCAGACCCGGAACAAATATTTGCAGATCATGCAAGCATTTGTCCCCCACCGGGAATCGAAGCTTGCGCCTGATACAGGCACTCGCCCACTACGCCACCGAGGTCGTCAAACATATGTTTGTTGGTTAAAATAAGCTTTATCTGAGGGTAAACAACCCTTACTTAATTAACATAAACAGATTAAAATTTGAAACTTTAGGAATACCTATCTAGCGGGAAAAATCAATTTGGCTCTTTAATTAATCTCATCTTCTTTAGTATTTCTATGGTTTTCCCATGAATCCATTTTATCAGAATCTCTTGAAAACATTGAAATCATAAAGTAATGAAATAACTTTATTTACAGAAAGAAACTTAAAACTAATACAAGTTAATATTTACAAAATACACAAGAAACAGTTGAGTCATCTAAACACCGTTACAAACGATCTATAGATAGCTCAACTGATCCAGATCACTACCAGTCGGAAGCGTCCCCAAGACACTGGCGGAATTACTAACCCCATATCAATTCATTCCTCCACTAATATTATAACGAGGTAAAATTTGTTTCTTTGTTTGTATCTAGGATTACTAAAACGATTCGGAATATTATTTCACTTATTAAAAGCTACACTACACTATGTTACACAGGGATAGTCCTGTGTAACATAGACTATATTTTATTTTGATAAAACTAACTTTTTAACTAAAAATAGCTGTAAATCAAGTCGGATAAAAAATCGCCGCTTGGCAAAACCTAATTACTTGGTTGCTTGCTCCTAAGTGACTATTTTATAACTTGTGATAAGTCCGTGGCTTTACCGCAGAATAATTGATAGTATTTTACCAAGGTTTTGGAGTTAAGGCGATACAGAAATCAAAATAAAATGTCGAGTGAGCGGAGTGAAGAAAAAGACAGCGCTATGTACTATAATTGAATGCGGAAAGAGATAGCAAGCGTTAGAAGGCGCTCGAAAGTAATCGACGTAAGCGAAATACAAGGTGATTCATTATATGTATTCCATCCCGAAAAGGGTAATATTCTACGACCAATTGCCAATAAAGTTTGTTCTATGACTTTTGGAAATTCGTCATTTTTCATTGAAAAAACTCTATGCGAAAATCAGCTGTTTTGGGGTCAAATCAGGTCAAACTCAATGAATCAGCTGTTTAAGGTAGCAATCTTGATTCCGAACTTCTTGTATGTTTAGTTATTGGTTCTAAAGATGATAAAAATATCAAAAACAGCTAATTTGAGAAAGTTTGAGAAAACATTTTTTTTTTCTTCGCGAATATTATTTCTTTTCGTTGATATAATAACCCCCTTTCGGGATGGTATACATGTTATGAATCACGTTTGTATAAGAAAATATCGATTATCTTAAAAACTATGTTTTTTTTAAAGTGTGTTAGGTACCCAATGGTATTTATTGTCTAACACAATACTTATATATAGAGACAGTCTCAGAGTATTTTCGAAAAAACTGTTGCAGAGGACCCAACTTTAAAAAATAAATCTATCGAGAAATGTTTTACCAATCGCGTTTCTGTCTTGGATTTGGGTAAATAAAATGCTCAAGTTATTTTTGTCATAAAAATCAAAAATGTGCGTTTTGCGGTTATTGAGAAAAAACAATTCAAAAATCATAAAACAATTTAACCCTAGGTTCGATGACAATACAATATTATGGTGACAGCGGGCTGATCTGATGATGGAGTCAGGAACTCCTCAGCAAATCTTTATTATAAAGACTTATTCTTACTCAGAAGAGGTAAAATATTGTCGTGCTGGTAGGTATTTCAATAAGCAAACTTCATTTGTCATATTTTGTTTAATCATAATAACTTATAATTTACATACGCAGTCTATCGAAATAAATACATTAATAAAATAATGATATTTATCACCAGAGATAATTGACTAAATTCTCGTTTAGGAATACATAAACTTATTTAATAAACTAAATTCCTACATATAGTTATACATATGTTATAATGGCGCTCTTATCAATAAGCAAGTACGTACGTAAATTTTGCATGAAAGGAGCCTTTAAAAAGGCGCACAGTCCTTTCACCACACTGATGCTTTCACTGTCATTCGCCCTTTTCGGGGCCAGCATGCCTGAACCAGAACAAAGACCTCATGTAAGAAGACCAAGAAAAAATCAGTGACGCAACAAGAAGAAGAATTAATAATTTTATTAAAAAAATCTTACGCATTATGTGGCACGTTTATTTTAATCAACTTACCTATTTCTATCTACGCAGCTCGTTTTTGAACTACAATTCAGTAGATCACTATAAAAATAAAAAAAGACGAATAGAGAAACTCCTCCTTTTGAAGTCGGCTTAAAAATAAGAAGTGCTTGTACAAAAAACTGCGAAACGGCGCGATGCGATTTCGCAACGCAGAAAACTGTGACACGAATTGCTGCGATGCGATTTCGCAACGTCGCAGGATAGCGCGATGCGAATCAATAGATTTATACGATGCGACGTCGCATCGCAGTCTTGGGTACAGTAAGGCGTCATGTTCTTACAGCATGCGATATGTCATCTAAAATTTACTTCAAAATGATCCTTACCTCTACTGGATGAAGTCAATTGAGTGCGTACGATATCGGAAGCCCCCTTTTAAGTCAAACTCAAAATTGACTTTATCCAGATGAGATAAGGGTAGTTTTGAAATACATCTAGATGACATATCGCATACACCTTATGAACACGGAGTAAAAATATCAGGGTTATCTTAAGGTTCCTCTAGCTCATTTAAATTAAAACTTATAAACCAACGGCTGAAGATATCTTAGCTCGGAGCTGAGCTTGGACTCGTCTTTAGCCAGCTCGTCGACCATCTCCCTAGCTCGGTTGTTAGCGTACTCGTGGCCGCAGTCGTGGCGCTCCACCATCTTGGAGAGAGCTGTCCTGAGCTGCTGGCGCGCGCCTCCGGTGGAAGACTCCACCAGGACCTTCATCACATCGGGGGAGAAACCCTGGAATGAGAAAGAAAACTTTTATTTTTATACAACAGAGGTGCCAAACAAGCTTACGGCCCACCTGATGGTAAGCAGTTACCGTAGCCTATGAGCGCTTGCAATACCAGAGGCATCACGCACGCGTTGCCGACCCAGAACCCCCTTCCCCCCTAAAGAGCTCTGGCAACCTTACTCACCGCAGGAACACAACACAATTTGAAACAAATAATGTTATTTGGCTGCGATCTTCTGTAAGGCGGAGGTACCTCCCCAGGCGGGCTGCTCCAATTCAGAACGAGAAAATCTCGCTGTGCCCTACCTCCTCTTAAATAGCTCAATAGTATCTAAGTAGAGTAGTAGCTTCGATCACGGGAATCCAAATAAAAGTGCCAATATGCAATGTCAAGTCTGTCCCTGGTTTAAGTCATAGTCGAGTATAAGTTTATAGTCATACATATTTTTCACTTCCTTCACACTTCCATCAGACTAACACAATGTAATCTCACTGCAATTGCTGTTTTTGATATTATTTTTAATAAAAGATAATAAAAATCGAGCCACAATCTTTATCTTATTCCAAAGACATGTCACAAAAAACAGATTTGAATTTTTGAATCGTTTCACTGATTCTTTCTTAGTCATCCTGTATTAGATCAGTGACCAGGTTAAGGTATGGTGGCTCTGAAAAGGGCCTATGACCGTCGGTGAAATAATCAGTGCACCTAGTGAAAGGATTAAAGCGCGCTTCTTAGGGGATCCTTTAGCTGTCATATAATTTTAGGTTAGGTGCCGGTTTCCTCACGATGTTTTCCTTGATCGTTTGAGAGCAGCGTTTGAGTAGTAAGCGCACATAAATTTATAAATTCACACTGTTTGAATGCATAAATAAAATATCTTAAAAGTAATTTTGACCAAAAGGATCCCATAAAACACGATTCAGCCCTCACTCAAGGAAAACCGAGATGAAATCTTATCATCGCTTTTTTTGGGAACCGAAGATTTATTATTAACTTAACGGATAAAAAAATATAAACGTTGTTTTACGAGGAATAAATCACGAAATACATCGCAATAAAATGTTAATGTTTTTGTATTTTATTTAAAGACAAAGGACTGTAGCTGCTTGGCAAGAAAGTCTACGAAACTGAAATATTAATAAATAAATGAATGAATTGATTAACCACAAAGATAGAGGCTTCCTCAAAAATCTTCTACTCTTATTTTGCCACGCTTTAAAGGGCTGGTGTAAACTAGATGCGTGCACGAGACGTGAGCGTGCACGCAGCGGTTGTAGTATATGAAATTCCCCGTCACGCCCACTCGCAAGCCACAAGCCACGCAGAAGCGCGGGCGGTCTGACATCTTAGAATTAAGAATTAGAATTTCTCCTTAGAATTTCTTGCATAAAAACCGTTGCGTGCACGCTCACGTCACGCAACGGTATTTTATTTTATTTTATTTTATTCTAATCAACGTATACTATCGATAAATCGTATTTAAAATATATATAACTTGATTACTTTAACATGTGCTAACATAGTGAACAAGATCCTTTACCAATATCATACAATTTTCAAGACCCAGGTGCCAACAACAAACAAAATAGATCCATCTTCGTCTATTACTGTAAATTACATTGTAAAAGCATACTTTGTAATAACAATAATGGTAAAGTTTGAATCCTAAAATTCAGTTTCGCCAGAGTAGTTTTACATTTGAGACTTGAGACGTAACAATAGATTTGCACTGTTTCCATTATCACACTTAGGGTCGATTCGACCAATCGCTATGTTATGCCAGTGTAACAATCCCTGGGATAACTCCCTGGAAAACAGGCTTACTCTAGAGTAATTAGTCATTTTATTCTATGGATAAGACTTACACTTAGAAGACTTCCTATTAGAAGATTTAAAGTGTACATAAAGAATAATCTTATTAAGAAAGCGTACTATAAACTAAATGATTATATAATTTTTTTTTTTTTTTTAAGTATTTTTATTTGGAACAGTAAAACACAGGTATACATAAACAAATGAAAACGTTGACAACTGCAAAAGTAAAAACTGCGTAGCAGGGTCAACGCCCTCCTCCAGGACAAAACAAGAGCAATGTTCCACAATGAATTTAAGACATAAATTAGTTAAAATGAAAAACTTAAATCTATAAAAGTCAATACTTAATTATTTAAATACTTTATGGTTTTTTTTATATTTAAATAAATACTGTGATAGTTAATGGGAAAGTTCGTAAGAGTGAGTGGGTAAGTGTAAGGGTATGTGTGAATAAATGTATATGCGTGTATGAGTGTGTGTATGTGTGTTTGTAAGTGTGTAAAATGATAAAACCGCATGGCCTGAAGTCGCTCTGCCCCTCGACAGCTAAAATGCCATTTTGCAGTGTCTTAACATTTTTGCTTGCATCATATTTTAAGTATTATTCAATTTTATAAAAGCATTAGGTACATTTTCATCAATTGTAGCGTATGCTGCCCTTAGATCATTTGTTGAAGCTCACATTTGTCTTCTTTTTTTCACATTTTTATAAGCTCTTATTTATTAGGGATTATAATTAGATCACTTTTCTTTTGAGCCTCACCTAGTTCGATCGGCACCACACTGAAGCTTTAAATTCCATTTTGTGAAAATGGATCATCGTTAAAAATAATTCTAGGCTTGGTCGCGAGGAACAGGCATAGCTTCACCTACTTTCTAAGACGTTTCAAAGTGATCCTAGTGATTTTATTGAAATAAATGCCTTTTGACTTTGACTTGACTTTGACTAGTTGGTTGAATCCACCCTAGTGGCGCTCTTCACAAGTATTCTTCTGGGCCAAATAGTCTACCTATTAATTCTGCCGTCTTGCTTGCTTGCTTGTCGTATCACTGATTCTTTCTCGGTCATCCTGTATTAGGTCAGTGACCAGGTTGAGGTAATTTGACCGTGAAAAGGGCCTATGATTGCGGTGAAAGAATCAGTGTAGTGAAAGGATTAAAGTGCCCTCTTAAAGGCTCCTTTCGTGCACATGTCACATGTCTTCCAATTTTTAGGTTCTAGGTAATGCCGGCTTCCTCATGATGTTTCCCATCACCGTTTGAGAGCTCTAGTATGGTGCTTATACATTTTCCGAAAGGACCTATTGGAGATTTGAACCCAGGACCTGTGGATCGGAAGGCCACTACCACCACTCCATCAGTGCTCAATGCTATAGCAATTAATCCATAAGGTGTTGGGTTTAAGGTTAATGCTACGAATAAAAGTATTTTCTTTCTTTCTTCTTTCTTTCAATGGCAGGTATAATGATTCCTGAATCGCTTCTTCGCTTCTTTTTGTCCGCCGTCTTTTCGCACTTTTATTGTTTTCTCGTGTGCGAATGGAAACAGTGCTTGAGTGGTGCTCAAAGTTTTACGAGGATCGCGTAAAAGCACATTATGAGCCTTGTCTACGCCTCACAACGTTAAACTCCTTGTGTACGCAGTTACACGTAACAACGTTAGTAACGATGCTCGTATAAATTGCTCGCATTATGGCCTCGTGAAATAAACCACCAATCATGGCTGGATATTATCCCTCGGGGTTATTGGAAAACTAAAGATTAATATTTTAGGCAATATTTTACCCTACTTTCACGGTAAGCGAATACAGAGCTGGTCGACTGAACAATCGATCAAATCAAAATGGAAATTAAGCTTGTATAAAATGCAAATCTTTTGGCTTTTACTCGTAGAAATATGTAGAACGATTCATCATTAGTCTGTTGATGTCCACTGCTGGACATAGGCCTCCCCCAAAGAGTTCCACGACGAACGTTCTTGAGCTGGAAAACATATTTTCACTTTGACTTAAGTGGATTTCATTCGCATCATGAAGATCAGGCAACTATGGAACTTACGCTATAGTCGCTAAGCCTCTGTCTCTTGGCGTCCCTGCTCAGGAGATCATACAGGAGCAGTAGTCTTAGGGCGGAGCCCGAGAGATTCGCCTTCTTGGACACTGCAGGCTGGAAAATAAATCAGATCTTATGACCAAAGGGCTTACCTCGGAAGAAGGATTGGTATAGCTGTCCAACGAGGTTGTCTAGCCAGCCTTTTGCCTGTGGTTGGGGATTAGCTAGCAAAAAAGATTTGATCGGTAACGTCAGTTTAAATTCATTTCGAAATGAACATCACCGATGTTTTGGTCCCTTTTTGAGATTTGGGTGGGTTGAGAAAAGCTGAGGTATCCGATTGAAAATCTATCCGATGTTTTAAAATAGCCCTGCTTTCCCGACAGCGAGTAGAAAACAGAGTTCATGTCTTGAAAATTCTTTTTTAGTGATTGAGCTGAAACTTTGGTAGATAGATAGATAGATTATATCTTGATTGTACCGACACCATAAAGAAACAAAAAACATAAAATTCATCCGTTACAAATAGGTAAGCATTACAATGGGCGGCCTTATCGCTTAAAGCGATCTGTTCCAGGCAACTTTTGGATGGACAGGACAGATTTTTTTTTTTATTAACTTTTTGGACCCTTTTATCTTGAATAATATATATTTTAAAAAAAGACCCGGGCAGACGCTAGTAACTTTATCGCATTTCCCGGTAGATAAAGGGATTTTCAGTAGAACAATTTACGATAACACGCAATGCAGTGTGCACTTGTTTTTTTTCTACGATTTTACAGGTAGGTATTGAAACTGAGCTACTAACGTCTAATAGCATCAGCGTTAGTCAGATAGGACAATACATTTTTTTTTTCTTTTTTCCGACTTATTTTTAAACTGTTTGCTTGCATCATTTTAAGTATTATTCAATTTTATAGAAGCATTAGGTACATATTTCATCAAGTGTAGCGTGTGCTGCCCTTAGATCATTTGTTGAAGCTCACATTTGTCTTCTTTTTTTTTACATTTTTATAAGCTCTTATTTATTAGGGGTTATAATTAGATTACTTGTCTTTTGACCCTCACCTAGTTCGATCGGCACCACACTGAAGCTTTAAATTCCATTTTGTGAAAAAGGGTCATCGAAAAAAATGATAGGCACCAAGCCGTGTTTGTTGCCTGATTCTTCTAGGCTTGGTCGCGAGGAACAGGCATAGCTTCACCTAGTTTCTAAGACGTTTCCGACTTATTTTTAAACTATTGGTCCTGTAGAAAGCAGTTGTATGTCGTCTTTTTTTTATATCTTTGCTCGTCATATTTTGTAGCTAACCTAGAACATCGGGTTACTGTACCTGTGCCCCAGCCCGCTCCCAAATGTCCACAACCCTCTCATCGTGAGGGTTCCTCGCCATCTTGATCATGTCTCGCACATCATCAGACAGGTACTGCAGACTCTCATCGCTGAATTCTTCCACATCTTCGAGCAGAAATCCATCTGATCTGAGGATATATGAAAAAACTTTGTGTGATGTTATTGTTGCTTTCAATGTTGCCCGGAGGTATAATAATAATTTATTAGCACCCCACAGTCACATTAATAGTCTACTCGTAGTTTCCTCCAGCTCTACTCCTCCAGTTTGTATGAGCTGCAAACATTTGTCCCGAAGCGAGAATCTAACCTGCACCCCTTGCGTTTCAGACGGGCACTCGCCAGCTACGCCACCGAGGTCCTCTTATAGGACCATATGTTTTCAGTTTTTTTTTGAATCTGCTCCGGTACCGGGTCAGAGCCAAGGGGTAGATGAGAGTGAGTCAGCTCCAAGATTCCTCTGCTGTTTAAATGCTCATCTCTGTTTTGACGTGAACGGGAAATCCGAAGTTTTTACCTGCTGGAGACCTTAATGTCAAAGTGTGGAGGCAGCAACGGTGCCACTTCCGGCACAGGTTCGACCAGCGGATTCACCTCCTCCTCATGCATAGCCAGAAGCGGATCCTCGGACCTGGTCTCCTGTGGCTCCAGGACCGTGTATTGAGCATTATAAAGGGGTAAGAGGAAGTTCCTGGACTCGTAGCGATTGATGAAAGGTTTTGGGGGAGCGAACGGAGCGTAGAGACCTGGTCTGTGGAATGGGGTGGTTATTTCGGACCTGAAAACCAAGATATTTTTCAAAATAACTAATATTATAGAAACCTTATTTTTTATCAAAATAAAGCTTACGTAGTTATTTACACTCAAGATTATTGATTATTATAATTTTATCATCACTCTCAACATGACTGAACCCACTATAAAATCAATTAATTTAGACAACTAGGTTAAAATGTATTTAATTACTAAAATAAATAAAATATAAAATACAGCACCCCGATCCTGATTAAATATTGCAAACATTTTGTCCCGTCGTGGAATTTAACCCGCACCTCTTGCGTGTCAACCGGACACTTACCTGGCATGAAAATTACCTATTGGTATAACATTTTTGTAAACCCAATAACCTTCACAGACCTATTTCTGTACTGAGTTTTGTAGAGAAAAAGTAAAAAGAAAAGTATATACAGGTTGAAGAACTAAAGCCAACCACCATTAGTTCAAGTTATTTACACCAAGGATCTTTAAATAAAGTCAGGCACACACAACCGGATAGTAATCAACCAGCCAGAAGTGAGTCTGGTAGTAATCAACCAGCCAGAAGTGAGTCTGGTAGTAATCAACCAGCCAGTATGTCAGCCGGGTAGTAATCACTTGGAGAGTAAGGGGAGTATTCCACCGAAAAGTAACCAGCTGGAGACTGAATGGAATTTCTCGTTCATCTGCTTCAGTCGAGCCACATATTCTTTCTTTTCCTTGCGCTAGGTCAGTGACCAGAATAAATTAAATACTAAGCCATTGGCTTCTTATGTGTATGTGACCTATAAGCCTAGTCCTTGCTAAGTTGCTCTAGTTTCATACTCAATGTACTGAAAATATACAGTTCTTATATCTATGCAAATTTACAAAGCAAAACCTCTTAGTTGTAGTAAAACCCATCCACCATCCGTTATTGGTCGGCTTAAACGACCACGGGTACGACGATGACGTCACATACGGCCGGGTAGTAGTAGTCCAGGTATTCGGCCGGGTAGTACTGGTCGACCAGGTATTTGGTCGAGTAGTGCTTGTGGTCCAAGTGTTCGGCCGGGAAGTTGTGGTCCAAGTGTTTGGCCAGGTAGTAGTCGGCCGGGTAGTGGTAGTCGGCCGGGGAGTTGTTGTAGGCCGGGGGGTGGAGGGAGTAGCGTCATCTCGCGACTCGAACGCCATCTGGTCGGAGAGATGGGCGATTATCTGCATCGCGACGGGTAGGAAGGAGTCGGAGAGCTGGACTTGTTGTTTGACTGATGATACCTGAAAATCATTAAAATACTAAGTTTTCATGTAGTCATGTTTGACCTCGGTGGCGTGGTGGGTAAATACCCAGCAGAGAGGTGCGATTCCCGCGGCAGGACAATTGTTTGCATGATCTGCAAGTATAATAAACAAGTACTGTTCCGGGTCTGGCTGTTGTGGTACTCATTATTAACTAGCTTGTGCCCACTTCTTTGCATGTGTGGGCACTTAATTAAAAGTGCCCTATTTGCTAAAGAACTCAATCTTCAACAAGTTTCATCGAAATCGGTTGATTCAAGTCAAAGACACAAGGTCTATTTCAATAATATCACTATGATCTACTCCTTGAAAGGGTGTAATAATGGTGTAATGAGCATGACGCATGGAGAGATTTATCTGAAACTCGGTACAAATACTCGTAATGTCAAATAATGAAATACGTTTTAAGGGTTTTTCAAAACTGCCCCTTTTTATCAAGATACCACACGAGCAAAGCCGCGGGCGTACGCTAGTATTTCATAATTTGATGAGATTATATTAAACAAGGTGATTCATAAATCGAAAGGGGGTTATTCTAACCACGAAAAGAAATAATATTAGCGAAAAAAAACATCAATATTTTCATTTTATTTTTTTGGTTTTTTATAACAAACTTTCAAATAAGCTGTTTTTGGTATTTGTATCATCTTTAAATCTAATAACTAAACATACAAGAAGTTAGGAATCAAGATTGCTACCTAAAACAGATTTATTGAGTTTGACCTGATTTGACCCCAAAACAGCTGATTTTCGCATAGAGTTATTGCAATGAAAACTGTCGAATTTCCAAAAGTCGTAGAACAAACTTTATTGCCAATCGTTTGTAGCCCCTTTCGGGATGGAATACATATTATGAATCACCTTGTATTAAATTGATGATTTGTATATTGACTTCTAAAGATACTTGTACGAACACTTGTACTTACTTTGTAAACAATACTATTATAATAAATAAATAAATATTCCGGACATATCACACACGGTCAACTGATCCCAAACTAGGCATAGCCTGTACTATGGGTACCAGAGACTGATAAACATAATAGATTAATATTTAACACCCAGACACAGAACAAACATCTGTGTTCATCACACAAATGTTTGTCCAGTGCGGGAATCGAACCCGCGACCTCTAGCGCAGAAGGCAGAGTTACTACCAACTGAGCTATGACGCCAGTCAATTAGACCTGATCTTTTCTTTGGGGATTACCTAGTAGCCTTAATTACCTAAGTCATTGCCCTAAAACTAATCGTTTGCAACATTAATTTTGTTGATAATTAGATCACAACGTTTTACAATTACAACAAAAAATACTTATTTAATTTGATAATCCTGTCTATCCAAATGAGTGGAATGGATAAAATGGCACAGGAATGGACAAGTCACAGGAACTACGTGTGATCCAAAAATGCCCCTTAAACTTAAGGGGAAAGTTTACAAGACGATCATAAGGCCTGTCGTAATGTATGGATCTGAGTGTTGGGCTACCAAAGGGACGGATGAAAGAAGAGTGCATGCGGCAGAGATGCGAATGTTGAGATGGATGTGTGGAGTGACGAGAATGGACAAAATGAGTACATCAGAGGAAGTTTGAAAGTAGCGCCAGTGAAGGAAAAGTTGAGAAGTAATAGGTTAGCATGGTATGGGCATGTCATGAGGAGGGATGAAAGTCATGTAACGAGAAGAGTGTTAGGTATGAATGTGGATGGATATAAGACTAGAGGAAGGCCGAAGAAATGATGGATGGATTGTATTAAAGATGACATGAATAAGAAAGAAGTGAGTGCGGAGATGACGGCTAACAGAAGAGAGTGGAAGAAGAAAACATGTTGTGCCGACCCCACATAATGTGGGAATAGGGCAGGAAGAAGAATAAGAAGAATCCTGTCTATCCAAAGGTTGTCTCGAGGAGATCGCTTATAGCGATAGGGCCCATTGTACTTAATATTTTTTATTTATTTTATTATTTTTAGGTTATTTTTCTTTGTAAACAGTAAAGAGTTCATCTATCTAAAAGAGAGTATTGATTAATGATCTTCGAGCCACTGACTACCCCCTTAGGACTAGATACATCTATAAGATGAAGTTTTCAGCGGTATTTCTACCGTTTTGCGTAGACAATAATAACTAGGCAGAAATACATGTATCATCATCATCAGCCTGTAGAAGTCCACTGCTGGACACAGGCCCCCCGAAAGAGTGCTATGACGAACGGTCTTGAGCCTTCCTCATCCACCGACATTCCAGAAACCTTCACAATGTCGTCGGTCCATCGCGGGCCTTCCAACACTGCGTCGTCCGGTTCGTGCTCGCGAGAACATTTAGTTAAGACTTTTTTTAGTTAAGACTAACTACATAGGTTAAAAATAAAAGTGCCGCATCCATAAAACAGCTATATAATTTACATAATGACAAACAAATGTGCTGGCAGTTAGTATACTGAATACTTAAATATGCAACGGTAGAGAGAAAGTGATGTACCAACAATTACCCACCTTACGATATTTTGAGTTTTGGCAGAATATAGGTACTTATTGGAATACTAGCTGTACCCTCGCGGTTTCACTCGCGTGGAGTCAAGGTATAGAGAAAGGAGATCCAGGCCTTTAACTTTTGTTCTAACTCAAACTGCAATCATGTTTTAAATCTACGTTTGAAGTAGATATTCGTATTTGAGAACTGCTGACCAAATATATATATTTTTTTTCATACAAACTTGTAACTCTTTGTAACTCAATATAAAAATTTAGACCATCCTACACTAACATTATAAATGCGAAAGTGTGTGAGGATGTTTGGATGTTTGTTGTTCAATCACGCCAAAACAGCTGAATGGATTTGCATGAAATTTGGCGCAGAGATAGATTATAATCTGGAATAGGATATAGGCTACTTTTTATGTAGGTACCACGAGAGCAAAGCCGCGGGCGGAAGCTAGTAATCAATAACTTTGTAAAGTTTCATAAAGATCCGTACAGCAGTTTCAACAGACAGACAAACAAAGTCTTCTGATTCAAAAATGTTGTTTGCAAAATCTTATTTATGGTATCCTAAACAAACACGGGTCACCTTTTAAAACCTTATCAAACAAGCGATTTTTGGAAGATGTAAAACGCAGATATAACTTATCGGGACAGCGTCAGTCTCGCCTACGCTCAAAAAACGTTTTTATGATTTTCCCAATTTTTCGATTTAGTCCATCAGTCATGGAAATAATGAATCTGTCCGCGGCCATGGTCATTTTTATGGGGACAGGAGTGTTTTTTTTGTTCCAAGCTGAAAACAGACTTACCAAACTGACAGCTGTAAGCTGAAGTGCTAATATCATCATCATCGTGTGCCTTATCATTTTGATGCCTGAAATAAAACACATAAATTAATAAGGGACCACCCCGGGTTCATACTCTATACATCAGCGAAAGAATTATCAAAATCGGTTGGAAGTATTGGCGGAGATACCGAGAAACAAACACACACAAAAAAAAAAATACAGCCGACTTGAGAACCTCCTCCTTTTTGAAGACGGTTAAAAAGAGACTATTCATAGACACAGACATTCATTTATTTGCTACTAAAACACACACATTTGCACAACATTTTAAAACTAAACAATTACATAAAAGAAAACACGAACAGGTAAAACAAAATGGTGTGATGTGTGCTGCAGCGGCAAAATGGCCTCGGCTCAGCATTATGCCTACTGTTTTAGCAGCAGACGCTGGTATTCCTAGTCGCTGATAGGATTCTATCATTGCATTCTGACAGCCGCGTAATATTAATTTCAAAGAAAATGATGCCTTTTTAAATTTCCTCTCAAGCTTTCACTCATGACGAATAAAGATACGAATCTATAAATCGTTTTTGCTGTAGCCCAAAAACCGACGATCCCTTCAGGTCATTACAGAAATATTTAATTTAAAAAATATATATTCGGCGTTTCATTTTTATCCCAAAATAAGCAATTAGGCAATTATTAACATCCCACCGGGCTCCTTTATTGCTTTGTTTAATGATAATAATAAAATAAGCAATAAAAATGCTGATTTGCAGGGTTATTTTTGTTATTGGACGAATTGGTCTCTTTTGCCTTTTATTTGATGTTATGTATAAAATTATGATTTAACGTTGGTGTTGCCAGATTCTAAGTACCGGGCATATCAAAGCCTGACTCAAAAACGGGCTTCAAAATTCAATCTGTCAAACAATAAATAAACATAAATTGAACCACAAGAATTATTTTGACCTATTTTGTACCTACAGCCTCCTAGGCTTCTAAGCTGATTTTGTATTCGACTCTACTCTAATAATTAGAGCATTGTTGGAGTGGTGGTAGTGGCCCCGCTTTCAGGTCGTGAGTTCGAAACCTATCGTTCACCAATTGATTTTTCACCGTTCTAATCACAACGAACATTTTGTTGGAATTTTGGTATTGTTGATATAAAAGCCAGCCAAAGATATAAAGCTTCAAAACAAGGCTCCGATCCTAGGTACCGTTAGAGCCGGTTAGGCAGGCTCGCTTAGCATACTCGTAGGTCTGAACCGGGCCTTTTGGTTTGGTACTAGGGCATGGCATCTTCCGGGGTACCTAGATACAGTTACGCCCTGTGCCCTACGAGATTCCAATGCGGTCAAGTCTGCAAAATCCTGTCATTCTTTGTAATCCTACTGGCCTCATAGCTCAGTTAGTAGTAACTCTTCTGCGCTAGAGGTCGCGGGTTCGATCCACGCACTGGACAAACATTTGTGTGATAAACGCAGATGTTTGTTCTGTGTCTGGGTGTTAAATATTTATCTATTATATATATCAGTCGATGGTACCCATAGTACAGGCTATGCCTAGTTTGGGATCATTTGAGCGTGTGAATATGTCCGGAATATTTATTTATTTATTATTTATTACTATCCCATCCTACTAATATTATAAATGCGAAAGTTTGTGAGGATGTTCAGATATTTGGATGTTTGTTGTTCAATCACGCCGTAACGGCTCAACCGATTTCGCTGAAACTTGGAATATATAGAGCTATTTACCTAGAATAGCATATGTGCTTTTTATGTAGGTACCACGCGTCCCAGACCCGGAATAAAAGTTTGCAGATCATGCATTTGTCCCGCAGCGGGAATCGAACCCGCACCTCATGCGTCCCAGACGAGAACTCGCCCGCTACGCCACCAACGTCGTCCAACGACAATATTGGTAGCAGTAGGATGGTAGGAATGAAGATGGTCCGTGTAGGTCATCTTAAGGTCACTGGTCACTAACAAGGTCATAAACGTCAGTGGTTCCGACAATACCTAACTTACACAAAGGCGCCGGCGGTCCCAGCCAATCCGAATAACGTTTAGGTTTGTGATGTAACGAGAGAACTAGAGCTAAGCTATGTTCTGACCCCGAATGGCAGCGCTATCAAGGCTTATACAGGGTGGCGCAAAATGAATCATCCAATTTCATTTTTGAATAACTTTTTACAAATAAAACATAATTATTTTGGGTACCTAATGCCGATAATGCCGTAATAATGTGTGAGTGGCGGCAGCAACTCACACATTTTACTCAAAAACACTTTTTTTATTAAGAAAAAAAGTTAAAATTTTCGCCATCCTGTACAAGGTGATTCATGACATGTTTGGTAACCCGATAGGAGCATATTCTACACCCAATTGGCAATAAAGTTTGTTCTGTGACTATTGTAAATTCGTCATTTCTCATTTTAAAAAAAACAATATGCAAAAATTCATCTCTTTTAAGTAACATTCTTGATGTCCATCTTCTACGTTTAATAATTAGTTATTCTACGGAGTTAACTATTACAGGCTCATGATCATGATTAATCAAAAGTGACGCCCAAAATATGTTTTGTTAGTTTTCCGATACATAAGTAAGGTGAGTAAGGTTGCCAGAGCTCTTTAGGGGGGAGGGGTTCGGCAGGCAACGCATTAGCAATGATCCAGGTGTTGCTGATGTCAATAGGCGACGGTAACCAGGACGGTAAATAGGTTTTTATAAGCTCTTATTTATTAAGGATGATAATTAGATTACTTTTCTTTTGAGCCTCACCTAGTTCGATCGGCACCACACTGAAGCTTTAAATTCCATTTTGTGAAAAAAGATCATCGAAAAAAATGATAGGCACCAAGCCGTGTTTGTTGCCTGATTCTTGTAGGCTTGATCGCGAGGAACAGGCATAGCTTCAACTAGTTTCTAAGACGTTTCAAAGTGATCCTAATGATTTTATTGAAATAAATATAAAAAATAAACAAAATAAAAAAATCACGTACCATAAGGAGGGCCGTAAGCATGTTTGCCCCCGTAAAACATTTAAAAAAAATCACCCAGTGCGTCCGAAGCCTACCGAGTAAGTACCTTATAACTACGTAGAAGATTTTACAATGTCACATTTTTACTCTGTCTTTACGACAGTTTTACGAGACTAGAAGAGGTTTATGAGTTACTAGCTTGTGCCTGCGGATGTTTTCGTGTGGTACTTAGATGCCTATATGCTATTCCAGGTTAATAACTTTATCTGTTCCAAGTATCATCGAAATCGGTTGAGCTGTTACGCTTTGATTGAACCTCAAACTCGCAAACATCCTCACAAACTTTCACATTTATAATATCATACGTTGAAACATTGTCTTGATATTAAATGTAAATAGGACTGAACATAAAATACTGGACATCGGGCAGATAATTAAGCAGCTTAGAAACTGACGCCGATCAAGAAGTCAAAAGGCATTTATTTCAGTAAAATCACTAGGATCACTTTGAAACGTCTTAGAAACTAGGTGAAGCTATGCCTGTTCCTCGCGACCATAGATGTCATTACGTCTCTTGATCTTCCCATTGGAAGGGCCCATAAAAAGCTGACAATCATCACTAGATAAGATGATCTAACACAATACAAAAACAATAAATAAATAAAAATAAATATTCCGGACATATCACACAAGGTCAACTGATCCCAAACTAGGCATAACAGACAATCAGTCTGCGGATTGCTAAAAACAGACGCCATTTTGAATGCACCCCCAGATAGGACCACTACACACAGTAGTTACTTTCGTGTAGGTTAATTTGTGATTATGCATTGGTGAAATGATAAAAACCGCATATAACTTAAAGACCCGTATCCTTACACGCCATGGGAGGAAAACAGAATCAAAAAGAGAAACGATGTAAATAATGTCAGATTGATATCGGTATGTGGGGACTGAAAAATATAACTGCAAGGAATACCGACTACCTGTATTGGAACCGTTCAAATGGACCTCAAGATGACGGGTGTAGACCCTGGGCTTACGTAAAAGCGCCACATGAAGCCAACCCTAAGAAAATAAGACCTAAAGCCAGGACAAAGAATAAGAAAGATCAATAAACCTTTAGGGAAAACATTTTTTGATTGAATCGAGCGGTTCCGAATCGGGGATTTAAATCAAAGGTACCTAAGTAGTTCGGTAATATGCAAAAGCGTTGATGTCTTTTGTATCGAAAATCGTCAAAATTTATTCGTCAAATCCAAATTGCAAAAACCCGTGTGCGTTAAGATGGCGGGTGTATCTCTCCGATTCGTCTGAACCGTATACAGGGATTTGGTAGCACCTGTGAACCTTTGAAAATATTCTGTGCACCTCTTTAAAAAAAAGGTGCACAGTGCATTAATGTGGCAAAAGTTCAGCAAATCCTGCTGGTTCTAAAGATCCTGCCTGGATTTGAGTTTAATCTTTCTCATCTGCCCGGAACCCTATTCATCTTAAGTGAACTTTTACTTTTCCTGCAGGTACACAGTACTATATCGTGATGCACTAAATGTACACAAAAAAATCTGCTTCTATGGTACACTTCTATTCGACTTTGTTTTCGTTACAACTTTTTTTTGGTAGAGCTACACAGAATGTTTTTCAATGTACCCAGAGGTACACAAGAGTGACCCCTAATACATTTCAGACTAATCGGAGAGGTACACCCGCCATATAAAAGCACACGTAACCTCAATTTATACAAAAGGATGACTAAATCTCATGTAGTCGAAAACAAGGCCTTAATGCTTGCTCAATAAAATCGATTATATACTGGAATATGTGTTCTGTGTTCGATGACTGGAATATTTTGTTCCATATCGTGTAGATAAATACATTATATACCTAGCATAAAGGGTAACACTTTAATAACTATCATCATAATCAGCCTGTAGAAGCCCACTGCTGGATTTAAGCCTCCTCCAAAGAATGCCATGACGAACAGTCTTGAGCTTTTTCCATCAACTGAATTTCTGCAACCTTCGCAATGCCGTCGGTCTATCGGGTGGGGGCCTTCTATAACTGCGTGGGTCGCCATTTGGAACCTTTATTCCACAACTTTTTTTTGGCCGTGGTGGCCCCGGCTGAAGAATAGGCCCCTCCATATCTACCTATCCGCGGATGTCGTAGGAGGCGACTAAGGGAAAAAAGCTAGGGGATGGGCAGCAGCGTCCCTCAGTTTAACAACGATAGCTCTAACTGCGCTCACCAACCCGCATGCCCAGCGTGGTGAGTATGGGAAAATCCCCCCACATGATAAGGAATTCGCTCTGTCTGTGGGGGAGGCCATGTTCAGCAGTGGACGTCGTACGGCTGAAATGATGATGATGATTCCCTAACTGTTGTCGTGTTAAGTTTGTTTAGAAAATTGCAACAACGTCCAACGTCCTATAACTGTCGTTTTATCAATATTCATGTCATAGCCACATTAACGTCAATTAAAAGTGTTGACGACTGAACGGATCTGGATACAATTTGGCAATTTAAAAGATATATAGAGATATAGTCTGGACTTTTATCCTCATAGATACCATGCGAGCGAAGCCAAGGGTAAGTCACTCAGTTAGTAAGTCATATAAGGATATATTACGAATGCTTACAAAGAAATAAAGAAATACCCAAACTTCTTAAATATACAAAACTCACCTCTAAAATTAAACTTGCGTATTTGTAACTTGTAATACTAATAGAGGCGTGCGATCGTGCGCGCGCGCAGCCGGCCACTGCCAGCCTCCGGCCGATGACCCGAAGGCTTCGTAGGTGTTTGATCCTAAAATATTCGATCAGAATTATTTTATTGCTCGCATATCTCACAATTTGTTTACGTTTTACGGCATATGGAATACCCCTGACTTCGTTTGCGTGGAGCTCATTCTAAATTTTTTTTATACTTTTCCTTACAATTTTCACCTACTTTACCTAATCTCTGATTTCTAGGACAAGCTACTATTATAAATAAATAAATATTCCGGACAAATCATACACGGTCAACTGATCCCTAACTAGGCATAGCCTGTACTATAGGTACCAGAGACTGATATACATAATAGATATATATTTAACACCCAGACACAGAACAAACATCTGTGTTAGTCACAAATGTTTGTCCAGTGCGGGAATCGAACCCGCGCAGAAGGCAGAGTTACTACCAACTGAGCTATGAGGCCTGTGTACTATTGTAAAATATTCATATGAGAGGCATATTTATTTCATTTATTTCAATTTATTAATCTTTAGACATATTTACATGTGCTTAGATAGGTCAGAACAGAACAGATACATTTTTTTTTACTTACATAGTAATTATGTAGACAAACAAAATAATAACATGTAAACACACAAAATTACATATTTTAAGGACCGTCACCGTCATCATCATTTCTAACGCCTACGTTAGAAATGATGATGACGGTGAAGATGATGAGGACGTCCTCTAATAAAAAAAAACTAAGCTGTACACTAGCTTACACTCACGGCTTTGTACGCGCGGTACCTAGATAAAGTAGCCTATGTGCTATTCTAGGTATGCTATCTGTTCCATTTTGCATCGAAATCGGTAGAACCGTTACGGCGTGATTGAACGACAAACATACAAACCCACAAAACTCAAAGATCACAAACATTCGCATCTATAATATTAGCAGGATATTAGGAATCAAATTTCCAGGCTCCAGGCGCCCAGATTGTATTGTTTTAAATCTCATTATATCACTTTAAAGCTGGATGACCAAGAAAGTTATAGTGAATAGTGAACAAACAATGTTAATGACCTTAGCAGGGGTTACTTGTGGTGCTTTACTACTCATTTTGACCTTTTTATAAGTAAAGTTAAGCCTTCAAAAGGCACCAATAAACCTTCGAATCAGGATACTCATTAGTTCATCGACACTTTAGATACCTACTCAAGTAGACGTTCTTGTGGTAAACAGTGATCCGGAACTAATATATTAGCCTGAAAGGGGCATAGAAGAATCAGAATTTCAGCCGTACGACGTCCACTGCTGAACATGGCCTCCCCCACAGACAGAGCGAATTCCTTATCATGTGGAGGGATTTGCCCATACTCACCACGCTAGGCATGCGGGCTGGCGAGCGCAGTTAGAGCTATCGTTGTTAAAACGAGGGACGCTGCTGCCCATCCCCTAGCTTTTTTCCCTTAGTCGCCTCTTACGACATCCGCGGATAGGTAGATATGGAGAGGCCTATTCTTCAGCCGGGGCCACCACGGCCCAAAAGGGGCATAATTACTTTGAATCGTCTTAGAAACTAGGTGAAGCTACGCCTGTTCTTCGCGACCAAGCCTACAAGAATCAGCCAACAAACAAGGCGCGCGTGCCTAACATTATAACTTTTTTTTTGTGTATCCTGCTCTTTTTTAATATTTGTACCAATTTAAAGGCAATAAATGTTTTTTTTTTGTATTTGTTATTATTTTCGATGTTTCTTTTTCCAAAAATGGAATTTAATGATTCGGTGTGGTGCCTAATATAAATATAATTTCCAAAAAATGTAAATAAAATTCATTAACTGCCTATTGTAAAAAGATGGATAGATTGTGTGAAAGACGACATGAGAAAGAAAGGAGTGAATACTGATATGACGGCTGATAGAGGGGAGTGGAAGAGAAAAACATGTTGTGCCCCCACGTGAAGTGGGATAAGGGCAGGGAGATGATGATGTGAAAAGTGATGACATTCTTAAACTGTACTCATACTGACATTATTTTCATAAAAATTGATGTCAATTCACTGGTTGGTTCATTGGCCATGGTGGCCCCGGCTGAAGAATAGGCCCCATCCATATCTATCTACCCGAGGATGTCGTAAGAGGCGACTAAGGGAAAAAAAGCTATGGGATGGGCAGAATCGTTCCCCTATTATAACGATAGCTCTACAAACTGCGCTTGCCAACCCGCGTGCCCAGCGTGGTGAGTATGGGCAATTTCCTCCCACATGATAGGAAGTCGCTCTGGAAATCCGTGAGGGGGGAGCGATGTTCAGTAGTGGACTTCCAACGGCTGGAATGATGATTAATTAATTAATCTTAATTTCTCTTCCAAATTCCACTCCTTCGGTCCTATTTTTCTGACTTTCAGTACAATTTCTGAACACAGTGTACTGTACTGGCGCTTACATAAATACCTGATTTGTGTACATTACTGACAGGCTCTTGTGTGTCTTGACTCGGAAACAGCCTCAAAAAAATCTTTTATTTATTTTATGTTAACCAACTTTAAAAAAGGAGGAGGTTTTCAATTCGGTTTTGATTATAATTGTGTTGTGATAAAGATGTTTGTAGGTATGTTCCTCAATCCTACCTTGACGGTTAAAGGAGTTATAAGCGAATTATCAACATTATTCGAATACCAGGGAAGTTTCCTACGTAAATAAATGAAAACAAACAAGCGTAGAGTTAAATAATTTATTCATTTAGGTTAAGTTATGCCAAAGACAATTTTTCTACTATATTATCTTTGGTAATAAGATATCTTTGGAGACGTCGAAGGGGGGCTTCGACGTCTCCAAAGATATTAGCGTCTTAAGATCACAGACAACGTGACCACGAAGGCTGAGATTATAATTTTACTCAGGTATATTTTTTATTTTTACAAAAAATAAAAATGTTTAGGTTCACGGCTTTCATCCGCAAGCATAGTAGACAATCTTTCAAATCTCCAGGCCATCAGATCTTGAAGACTTAGGGGGGTTAGTCAGAGTTACGACCAAATATTTTGGCACAGGCCCAAATTTTGCAATTTTTGAGTATTCCATACGTGACAAGCCTATCGCCGCTTATAAGAATACATTCTGGTGTCCTCACGAAATTGAATTTTGTTTATTTTTAATAATGACCAAAATGTTCTTTTGGCTCACCATCATAATAATAATCTAGTTCTTCACCAAAATCTTCCACATCATCAAAATTTCTAAATTTACCATAAAATTCTGTTTCTTTAGTTTTTTTGTCACTATTACCGTCGTGTTGATGGAAAAAACTATGAAGACCATCCACCACCCCCTTCTTCAGACTGTACACATAGTTCTTTATACCCCCAAATACTTTTTTAAGCACATTTTGTTTCTGAACTGTCTTATCATCATACTCTGCTGTGATATGAAGAATACTGAACGAATTTTTCTTGAGTGTTCCATCATTATTATTGGTACTGTTTTCTTCATTATTTTCTTCGCCACCTTTATTATTATTTTCTTTTAAAATATTATTGGCTATAGCTACAGTATTATTACCAAAATTCAATGGCGTTACTAGTCCAAAGTTGGGTATTATCGGTTGTAAAGTTCTATTGTCGGGTATGTCTTTGATGTTTTCCGTCACCTCGTAGTTTCTGCTGGTCTTCACCTCTTCATGCTTGAGTGGTATGACAGGTATGGTGGGTATCCTGGCTGGAGACACAATTTCTATCAGCAACATCTGAAAAAAAAATAGATGGTTTTAGCCCATCAATAAGAGGGTTATACAAAGTGATTCATAATATTATGCTATCCCGAAAGGGGATTATTCTACACAAAATTGGAAATAAAGTTTGTTCTACGTGTTTTGAACATTCTAAATTTTTCATTGAAAAAATCAGCTGTTTTAGGGACAAATCAGTTCAAACTCAATGAATCAGCTGTTTTAGGTAGCAATCTTGATTCCGAACTTCTCGTACGTTAAGTTATTAGCAGTGATCGGAATTATGGGAGCTAAAATACCTACTGCTCGAAAAATAACAGAGGCAAGTGGAGACGCCTTAGGACTAAATATTCTTGCGGCCCAATTGTTTCTGTTTTCTGTTTACTTTTATTTTTTTTAAATTGCTCTTTTGATTATTTATACCCACATATTGTATGTACTTTAGTTTAAAATTGTTTATCTATGTTAATTGTGTGTGTCTGTAGTGCCAAATAATTTTTTTATCTATCTTCGGGACATTACTATCGGGACATTACTAAAGTACATCTAAAATGAATTCAGTGAAACAACTATCGAACTTATTTTTTGTTTTCGTTTTCAAAAAACAGTAGGTAGGTACGACTCGTATTCGTAAATGTAATTTCCTTGTGATTGATTGATTTGAATTAGTTCACAATATTATTAACATTAATATTAAATGTTCTTGCTTACTGTGACAATTGTTCCAATTTTCGGCCCAATTGGGTCGAATAAAATTGTTGTAGTAAGGAAGTCTCCACTTTTTTTTACCTCTGTTCTTGAACTTTAGGTATTTTAGCTCCCATAATTCCGATCACTGGTTATTAGTTATAAGAATAACCACCACCTTTCGGGATGTAAGTATATTATGAAACACCTTGTATTATAGTCACACACACTTGTTCTACCCACCAAAACAAACTGTCCAATCCGATCCATAACTAGAAACAAGGCGATGTTCTTCCACCGAATCCCAATTTAAACTAAACTGATTACCCAATTGTTTATAATTTGTAAAAAAATGCGGGCAAAATCGTCACTTATTTGGTAACATCCGCGAATCAAAATTAGTTTCACTTTTTATAACGTCACCGTATTTTTGTTTTTGTGTTTTTACAGCAAAAAGTCATTTTTTCTGTATAGTGTAACAGGAAATGGAGGAGGCATAGTGGAGACATTGTTTTTATAATGCCAGTGAGTCAGAAACAAAACTGCCTTCGTCCGGTTGGATTCCTTTGTTATAATCTTGTTGATTCATGATATTCTTAGTAAGTAGTCGTAAGTAGGTAATACCCACTAGGCCGCACCGTACCTACCCAAGTCTGGTGCAGCTTTATTAAAAAAATTAAAAAAAAAATTAAAATTCATTTATTTCAGACAACAATTTAGGTCCATAGTATGTTAGTCACAAAGTTTTCTTAGTCTATGTTAGTAGTATTAATGAGAGTTATAATAATTAAAATTTAGGAATAATTTCAAACACTGCAATCACTCAATGATGTTGCTATTCCATCATTATTTGATTACAGTGTTTGAGAAACGGGCTATCCCATTTATTGGATAGTGCATTCAGGATGGTGTTGGGACTCCCGTGCAGCCTGCATAGCAACGAAGCGACTTTCTTCCGCATGCATGCATGGAAGCCGTCCGTGCGGGCCTCCGCGAACATACCGGATGCGGATGCGCTGATGCTTTATGCTGAGACGGGACCCATTTGCCCCACATAACGCATACACAACCTACCTCCTACCTACTACCTATATGTTCCTACCTCACTTGATCTGTGCCTACAAATACATAGGTACCTTAGCTTTTATGTGTTTTAGGTATGTTTAGTTTTTTCTTTTTTTTTAATGTTTAGTGAGCCTTGTGGAGCAAATAAACATGTTTTATTTTTTTTTCTTTCTAGGCCAACACGGCTCTATCTCTATGCTCAATGCGATCCCCGAAAGGGACTATCACGAAAATGAAAAAAATATTTGCGGGTTAAAAATATAGTTATTCAGATCTTATTCAGGATTTTTATCTGTTTTTTGTCGTATTATCATCTTTATAAAAGAAGTAGGTATACACCTCACCATAAAATTGTATGGGCATATCTTGAGGAGGGAAGAATATCATGACTTTCGACGAGAGACATATGCATAGGGATGAATGTAGAGTCTTTTTTTGGAGGTAAACTTTTCTTTGGCCTCCAAAAGAAGACTCTACATTCAGTCAACTGTACGACCTTTTGCTCGTAATAATGAAAGATAGACATTAAAGCTACTACTTGTAAGGAAAATGCAGCACAAAATAAGCATGTTCCTTTGTTGTGTTGTCATAAGCAAAGACATTTAATGACGCACTGCAGTGGTCGTAAGTAAAAGTTCAACATATTTTAATTAAGGAAGCGACTGAGAACGCCGAATAATTTCGCCGCTTTGCGTCCTACTGAGATCTCGCCTAGCCTCCTCTCTCCAAAATATCTCGCTTGCTCGCTCGATCAATTATTGGGATTAGGATTTAAGGCAATTAGAGTTAACAAATAATTAACTTTATCGTTGGTATCTGGGTAGAGTGCAAGTGAGCAAATACCTGCCCAGATATTAGTCAGGTATCTACACAAAACTCATTACTGGTAGTTACTAGGTATTTTTATGATATTTTTAGTGAGCTATTTTAGCGCCTGCATTGACTAAAGCGGCAATTCTTGCAATTTGCTATTCAGTTGAGCTGGCGTACTTTAACCTTCCCGCCAGGCGCTTCTGTAAAAATGCATATAGGTATCTTGTATTTAGCGGAAAAGCTTAAGGTTCATACCAATGTATAGAAACGGCAACTTTTTCATGTCATTATATCACCCAAAGGTGTTCACTACTGGATAAAGGCCTACCTCAAAGAGGGTCAAGATGTTTTTTTTTAATGTTCTTCCCTTTCGGGCTGGCTATGGCATCTAGGCCTTACTGACAAGTCTTACGTGTATTTTTTCTTGTTAATTTGTTTATCTTTCTTTTATGATTTTTTTCTTTCGTTTATGATCGTCGAGTCACCGTCAAGTCAAGTCAAGTTCAGTTTTAGTAAGATATGATGGTGACTATTTTACTAAAACCTCGAGGGACCTCTTGGCGCCAACTCGAAAAATGACAATACACGCAATCATTTCATTTCACTTCACTTGTGCGGTTTACTCAAACAATATTACGCAAAATACCACCATAATTACACAATATTATTCAATTTGACACTAGTTTTGTAAAATAAATTGAGAGCACAACATCACTTCGCAAGTTCCCGCCAAAAAGTCGTGTCAAGATGAACGGTCTTGATCCTTCTCCATCGACTGACCCCGCAACCTTGTCAACTTCCTACAATGTCGTCGGTTCTTCCAACACTGCGTCGTCCAGTACCATAAACATAAAAGTAAATGAAAATTATTTTTTCATCATCATTTTTATTCTGCACTGATGATTTTTTGGTTACAATTTAATAATGCTATGTCTATGGTCAATTGTCTTTTTTCCTATTTTGCCGCCAATTCAATATTCTTTTTTTAAACTTGTCTTGGCGACGCGATTTGAATTTTACACCAAAGAGTTTGGATAACCGTTATTTATTCATCAAAGAGTTTAAATATCGCTAGAATAAACACATTTAATTACTACAAAATTTCAGTTATCAAATTATGACATAACACTATGTAGGTACGGACGACTTGGTGATTAAGGAACGATATTTTTTCAAGTAATCTTTCAGTTTTGTTACTTTGCTCGTCTATATAAAGTAACTCTACATACTCACGTTTTTCTTCCTTATGTCGAGTAAGCAGCATTTTGACGGTATTGCCATATAATCCATAAAAAGGACCCTGTAAATAATACCAACAAAAAGTACTTGGTTACTAGAGCTTTTTCTCATAAAAAGCCGTGGAAAGTTGGAAAGTACATACCCTACACTTTAGCACTCATGGGCTAACGGCCGGGAGCAGAAAAATATTTATTCCTGTTTGTCGTGGTAGGTACTCTTTAGGGAACCACGACAATAGGAAGAACCAGTGGATAGTTCCGACCCCACTCTAAAATTCCCTGTTCAGTGGTCCATAAAACAGCAGATTTCTCTAAATAGTATGCAAAACAACTATCTCGCATTAACATAATAATCTAGAACCCCATAAATAACATATTCACACATCAACCCGTAACCCCATAATCAAGTAACGGTCACTGCCCATTCCTTACCGTCGGTTCCATGGCATTACAAATTCATCATTCCATTTTCCACCGTTTCCACCTCGAACTACGTTACCATGGCAACCGAGCAGCGCGCGCACCCAGTACACCCCACACCGTGGAGGCGACTACACGCCCCACAATAAAAAAAAACAAATCACAATCACGCAATAGACAATAAATAAATAACCTATTTAAAAGCGTCTGATTAAAAAGCTGGGTTTTTGTTTGGGAGAGTTTTGATTGGTAGAGTCGCGCACGAGAGCGTTCTGAATTCAAATTTGACAGTTGTTACTGTTTTGATGTGTTGTGCTTTTTTTTAAAGATTGCATTGTTTATTGGTGTTATATTTTTTCAAAATTTCACTCGGAATCTTTGGATCTCCTCGGGCCGATAATAAAATAACAATCGTTTTTTTACACCACAGAGTAAAGTTTAATTCCATTACAAAAATTCACTAAACAAGGGTGATAGATTGCTTTATTTGGCAGCTATATGCAACAGTTTAACCGTTTTTTAGCGCAAATAGCGTTTATAAGTACCTAATAAAGTCCTTCGTAGCGGTTTAAGCACTATGTATAATGCCATCAAATTAAACGTTTTTTTAAACCCATATGCATGACAACTGGACCATTTCAATAGACATTTTGAGAAGCTATGCTAGTTTATTTTTAAACATTTTGAATTCTCCAATAGTTGGGAGTAGAGTGGTTTATTTTTAAATGGTGTCAGTGGTGTCAGTGGCTAGCTGCGAATGTCAGAGGACGTCAAATGCAGGGGTGGAACGGTGAGATGAACCTATGGCTTCATTAGAATTCTTAAAAAAAATGCTAGTCTCGTGTTCTGCTTGTGCTCTACTATATTATTTGCATGACATAAAAAATAAAAATAGGCTCACGACTACATTCCCAAGCATAGTAGACAACTTCTCAGATCTTCAGATCATCATCATCATCAGCCTGTCGAAGTCCACTGCTGAACATAGGCCTCCCCTAAAGAGTTCCACGACGAACGGTCTTGAGCCTTCTCCATCCACCGACTTCCCGCAACCTTCACAATGTCGTCGGTCCATCGGGTGGGGGGCCTTCCAACAGTGCGTCGCCTGGTTCGTGAACGCCATTCGAGAACCTTTACTCCCCAACGGTTGTCGGTTCTGCCCACTGCCACTTCAACTTGCTAATTCTGAGAGCTATGTCGGTGACCTTAGTTCTTCTACGGATTTCCTCATTTCGGATCTTATCACGTAGTGAAACTCCAAGCATAGCTCTCTCCATAGCCCGTTGTGCGACTTTGAGCGAACGAAGTTTCCCAAACGCTGCCCATCCGAGTTGGATTCGTCGGTTGACCTCTTTGTCGAAGTTGGACCTACCTAGTTGAATCGTCTGACCCAAATAGACATAGTGGTCTACAACTTGAATGGTATCGTTCCCAACTTGTACCGGCATGGATGTAACATGAGCATTGGTCATAATATTAGTCTTGCCCATGTTCATTTTAAGACCCACCTGTTGAGAAACGTTACTGAGGTCTCTGAGCATTACGCCAAGGTCCTCCAGCGATTCTGCCATTATGACTATATCATCGATCAGATCAGATCCATGAAGATCCAATGGTTAGTACTGGTTAACATTACACACTTTATTTACAACCTTTCTAGTATATAGGTATTTATTTTGGTTTGTTTTGAAAATGTTGTTATCTTTTATCTTCTATCTATTTACTCTCCCAATTTCAGGGTGAGGTTCAGGGTGGCTTCAAAAACAAATCTCTTTGATATTTCCAAGGGCGTATTATGAGAGATATTTGGTATCGTTGTAATTATATTTTATTTTTAGCCCGCGAAAATTACCTAGTTTGTTTACGGCGTGTAACTTTATCTATGTCACAGAATTTCAATTTTTTTTTTCATTTTCAAAGTATTTTTATTTGGAACAGTAATACACAGGTAAACAAATGAAAACGTTGACAACTGCAAAAGTAAAAACTGCGTAGCAGGATCAACGCCCTCCTCCAGGACAAAACAAGAGCAATGTTCCACAATGAATTTAAGACATAAATTAGTTAATATGAAAAACTTAAATCTATAAAAGCCAATACTTAATTATTTAAATACTTTATGTTTTTTTTATATTTAAATAGCCGAAATTAAGTAGTAGAGGGCTAAGAGGGTTGTGAAGAATCACTACCGATGATAAAAAAATATAAAAGCTTGCTTTCTTGTCGCGTCACTGATTCTTTCCTGGTCCTGTTAATACACTACACTGATTCTTCCGCCGACGGTCATAAGCCCTTTTCAGGGCCACCATACCTCAACCTAGTCACTGACCAAACAGGGTGACCAAGAAACAATCTGTGTCACGACAAGCAAGCAAGCACTTGCTAATTCTGAGAGTTATGTCGGTGACTTTAGTTTTATCCCTTAGTCGCCTCTTCCGAGTACGACATCCATGGGTAGAAACATAGGGGCCTATTCTTCAGCCGGGGCCACCACGGCTAATCTATAGCCGTGGTGAAGAATAGGTATTAAGTAAAAAAAGTGAGCGTTTATACAAGACGATTCATAATATGTATTCCATCCCGAAAGGGGCTTATTCTACAAGCAATTAGCAATAAAGTTTGTTCTACGACGTTTGGAAATTCGATATTTTTCATTGAAAAAATTTTATGCAAAAATCAGCTGTTTTGGGGTCAAATCAGGTCTAACTCAATAAATCAGCTGTTTTAGGCAGCAATCTTGATTCCGAACTTCTTGTACGTTATACGTTATTAGTTTTAAAGATGATAAAAATACCAAAAACAGCTAATTTGAGAAAGTTTGTGAAAAAAAAAAAAAAAAATTCCCTAATATTATTTCTTTTTGTTGATAGAATAACCCTCTTTCGGGATGGTATACATGTTATGAAAAACCTTGTATAGATTGATCCCTACACTTAATTAATTGATGCATCTATCAAAACCCAATATGTTACCGCTAGCGCTAGTGCCTTCAATCAATCGCCATCTTAATTAAGTACCACCGACACGCCACGACCCTGGATTTTATAAAAACGGGACCGTAATTATGTATGTGACTGTTGTTATTCAATACTTTAGTCTATAATTGAAATTAGGAAGGTATTTTTGAGAATACGACTAAGCTTTACACTCGCGACACAGTTTTTATAACTACTGCGGTTGTTATCGTTTCTCTATATTTTTCGTTCTCTGGTTTTTGTTCCGAAATAAAAGTTTTTTTCAGTTTTTTTTTTGCTTTTGATAAATAAATTGATCTTGTAAATGTTTTCACTCGAGACGAGAAAACGGACCAAGCTGTGATTATGAAGATGTAATTATTCGAAAGCCCTATCAGTGATGAGTCAATCAGAATAAGAAATTAACTACTATTGTTATTATAAGGTAGGTAATGGAGCCCAGCGTTTTGGGTTACAAGGGAACCGATCGTGCTAGGAACACCACCCACGTCAAAGTCTCTTTTGAGGGTTTCTATTGATTGCCATAATGATTTTGGTCCTAATATCACAAGACATAATATGCTAGTCCTAAAATACTGTAGCCATAATATAAAATTTCCATAATCTTAGACTGACATACAGAAGAAAGAAGAAGAAAGAAAAAACATTTATTTAATTTACTCACTCAATTATTCATTTATTTGTTGTCCTAACATATTATATTAAAGACATACCATTACATAGCCATAATCGTCTCAATTTCTAAAACTCATAGTTAATAGCACTAATGTCAAGTAGTATAAAGTATGTAGTCATATTTTTGTTCTTCCTAATCTTCATTAATCCCATCAAATCTAATCTAATTTGTATACTATCAAATTCCAACACTGCGTCGTCCAGTTCGTAGTCTCCATTCGAGAATCTTTATTCCCCGACGCCCGACGGTTATCGGTTCTGCGATCTACTGCTTCTGCCCACTCGACCTTGGTTCTTTTACGGATTTCCTTACTTATACATTCGGAGGTTACCTACTAGGTGGCGTATTACATACCTACCTACACAATAGTCTGTCCCTGTGACCTAACAGATAAGATACCAGAACAAACAAATATGCTTTCAATGTGTTTCAATGCAAACAAATCACAATGGAGCGTGACAATTTCATTATGTAGAAAGCAAGTGTCAAAAGATTTCAAGCATCGTCGATGTCGTAAAAATTAAAAAAAACAGACTTTTTCTAACATCCAAACGTCACATACATAGTCCTGACCCCACACTAGGATTCCCTGTGTCGTAGGTATCAGAAACTACGAGCACCATGATACCATATAACACCCAGCCAGGAAGAAATAATTTCAAATCATGCAAACATTTACCCCCAACGGGAATCGAACCCACACCCCTAACGTCTCAGATGAACACTCGCCCACTACGCAACCGAGGTCGCCAAAAAAAAAATAATATTTTTTTTTATACAACTGAGGTGGCTATCAAGCATACGGCCCACCTGTTGGTAAGCGGTTACCGTAGCCTATGAGCGCTTGCAATACCAGAGGTATCACGCACGCGTTGCCGACCCCTCCCCCCACTTCCCTAAAGAGCTCTGGCAAACTTACTCACCGCAGGAACACAACACTATTAATTAACACACAATTAATTAAACAGTTAATTGTTTCAAATAACTGTTTTTAGGAAACTGGCATGTCGTGGAACCTGAAAATTCGAGACATGTAACATGTGCAAGAAAGAACCTCTAAGAGGCGCACTTTAATCCTTTCACTACACTGATTCTTTCACCGACGGTCATAGGCCCTTTTCAGGGCTACCATACCTAAACCTGATCACTGACATACAGGAAGATACCAAGAATGAATTAGTGACTCGATAAGCAAGCATCTTTGGACTAATCATGAAAGAACCAGCGTGGTGCTAGGTATAGAACACAAGCTTTACCCAGGCGGTAGGTATAATAGCAGACTAATATCATCTCTAAACGCTTCGCCTAAGCTCGCTATTGGATAAATCAGTAATAATTTGCATGTGGACGCTTATTCAATTCAGCACCGTATAACCTTAATATAAGGTTAAATTTCGCTGAACAGGGGCGATTAATAGCCTGGATTTAGCGCCTAGATTTATCCGGTAATCTCTCATGCTGTGGTCTCGTTTAGGAATCTATTTTGTCACGTACCTACTACCTGTCTATAAAATGTACTTTATGACATCGAATGATTAACCATTTTTAGGGTTTCGTACCTCATTTGGAAAAACGGAACATGGATGTGGATGGATTCTATATGGATAGGATCTCTTTGTTATCCGCCTGTCTGTGTCTGCTGGCCTGTCTGTCAAGACTTCCTTTTTCTCAGAAACGGCTAAAGGTCATCATCATCATCAGCCTGATGAAGTCCACTGCTGAACATAGGCCTCCCCCAAAGAGTTCCATGACGAACGGTCTTGAGCCTTTTCCATCCACCGACTTCCCGCAACCTTAACAATGTCGTCGGTCCATCGGGTGGGGGGCCTTCCAACACTGCGTCGTCCGGTTCGTGGTCGCCACTCGAGAACCTTTGTTCCCCAATGGTTGTCGGTTCTGCGAGCTATATGGCCGGCCCACTGCCACTTCAACCTGCTAACTCTGAAAGCTATGTCGGTAACCTTGGTTCTTCTACGGATTTCCTCATTTCGGATTTTATCACGCAGCGAAACTCCGAGCATAGCTCTCTCCATAGCCCGTTGGGCGACTTTGAGCTTGTGTATAAGGCCAATAGTTAGCGACCAAGTCTCAGTGCCATATGTCATCACTGGCAACACGCACTGATTGTAGACTTTTGTCTTGAGGCTCTGCGGTATCTGCGACGAGAAGATATGACGAAGTTTCCCAAACGCTGCCCATCCGAGTTGGATTCGTCGGTTGACCTCTTTGTCGAAGTTGGACCTACCTAGTTGAATCGTCTGACCCAAATAGACATAGTGGTCTACAACTTGAATGGTATCGTTCCCAACATTTACCGGCATAGGTGCGACATGAGCATTGGACATGATATTTGTCTTGCTCATGTTCATTTTAAGACCTACCTGTTGGGAGACGGTACTGAGGTCTCTAAGCATAGCGCCAAGGTCCTCCAGCTATTCTGCCATTATGACTATATCATCGGCGAATCGAAGGTGAGTGATGTATTCGCCATTGATGTTGATGCCATGTCCTTCCCAGTGCAGAAGCTTAAAAACATCCTCCAATGCAGAGGTGAACAGTTTCGGAGATATTACGTCTCCCTGTCTCACCCCTTTTTGCAATTGGATAGGATTTGTGCTCTGGTCCTGGAGTCGGATAGACATGGTGGCCTTGCTGTACAAACACTTCAACACTTCGATATACCGGTAGTCGATCTGGCACCGCTGTAGTGACCGTAACACTGCCCAGGTCTCGACTGAATCGAAGGCTTTTTCGTAGTCCACAAACGCTAGACACAATGGCCGATTATACTCTTCGGTCTTCTGTATAATCTAAAGGTTGTTGGCTAAAGGTATCAACTTAAAATGAATACCAACTATTAGGGTCCGTAAGCTTACAGTGCCGATAGGTTAGGTTATAAAAATCAAGTTTCTAGCTCAATGCATTTAAAAGATATGGTAATGAATGTCTAATTTTTGTATGGAAATGGCAAAAATTAAAACCTCTAGGGGTCCAGCCCTAGAGCCCTATAGGCCAACAATTCTGAAAGGAATAATAAATGCTTATATGTGACATAAATATAGGAAAAAGTCTAAAAATGAATACAAACGAATGTCAAAGGTGTTCACTTTGTCAGCCATATTTGCAAACGTTGTCAGACAGACCTGCCCGTGACAACTAGTGACCCAACTGCGTCGTTTACACACTGATGACACAGCATGAGGTCCAAGTTACAGGAGTGGAAGACTTGCTTGCTTGTCGTATCACTGATTCTTTCTTGGTCACCTGTATTAGGCCAATGACCAGGTTGAGGTATGGTCACCCTGAAAAGGGCCTGGTTGCTGCCCTTGTTGATCTCAAAACTTGGAGGAATTGGCGTTGTATGTATGTAAGTTAATTTTTAAAGCATAATTTTCGAACTGTCAATCCAATGTGCATGAAATTTAGTAGGTCTCGGCTCGAAAGCGCCTCGGCACTTACAATTTGAACACTAAATTTTTGAAAATGTCAGCTTAGGTCACCACCTGGATACCATAACTGGTTGTGTGATATCATAGAGCTGGCTAGTAAAAAGGAGAATTTATGAACCTGTGACGTATGGAAAATGACTTCATAATCTAACTCTAGTTGCTAAGAAAATCGCGATAACGACAATTCATATAGGTAAAGATAGTTTTATTTCGACAAGCACAATTAGAGGACACAAAAATAACAATGGAATAAAGATTGGGAGACAAAAAGACAGGGCAACAACCTTATACCGTCTGATGGCAGGTAGGGGCACATAATAAATAATAGTACAAAAGGGCATATCGGCATCCCTGTCAGCTGATCTGGTGTTTAGGGCCAAAACTGGCCCAGGGTAAGTGACCTATTGCAGCGTGGTCAAAAGTGAAATTGAAGCGAGAAACAGCTCTAACCTTTCCCTTTTTACGGCAACCCCGAACGCGGGCGGGAATGATCGCATATTCATCAGCTATCGAACCGCGCCAGGAGTCGCAGGCGGCACTTATTGGAGCCAATGGTTAGCGTGGGCCTTTTTTTTACTCTGAGTGGCCGTGGTGGCCCAGGCTGAAGAATAGGCCCCTCCATAACTACCTATCCGCGGATGTCGTAAGAGGCGACTAAGGAAAAAAAGCTAGGGGATGGGCAGCAGCGTCCCTCATTTTAACAACGATAGCCCTAACTGCGCTCGCCAACCCGCATGCATTTGCTCTGTCTGTGGGGGAGGCCATGTTCAGCAGTGGACGTCATACGGCTGAAATGATGAGTGTCTAACTGACTGACTGATAATCAACGCACAGCCTAAAACAATAGTCCAAGAAGCATGAAATTTGGAGGCTATTTTCCTGTTATACAAGGTGATTCACAACATGTATACCACCCCGAAAGGGGGTTATTCTATCAACAAAAAGAAATAATACTAGCCAAAAAAAACAACAATTTTTCATATTTTTTTTTTGAATGTTTTTCACAAAATTTCTCAAATTAGCTGTTTTTTGGGTATTTTTATCATCTTTAGAACTAATAACTAAACCTACAAGAAGTTTGGAATCGAGATTGCTACCTAAAACAGCTGATTAATTGAGTTTGATTTGATTTGACCCCAAAACAGCTGATTTTCGCATAGAGTTTTTTCAATGAAAAATGTCGAATTTCCAAAAGTCGTAGAACAAACTTTATTGCCAATTGGTTGTAGAATAAGCTACTTTCGGGATAGCATCACGAATCACGTCTTATTTTTCAAAACCACCCCTAGAAAAATGTAGTAGGATGTCACAGTTTATAGGGGTTTTAACCGTTTTGTATTGATATTAATTACGTGAAAGAGGCACAGTTTTAGAGTTCTGCTGTCACATATTTTCATAACAAAAAACTCATGCATCTTGACGGTAACGAACGAAGCCGCGGGCAGCCGCTAGTATTAAATATGTTATATTTCTTAGAAAGCTAATGTAAAGAGACTTTGCCTAGGCCCTCAGATACTTCCCCGAATAATATCCAACATAACTAACCTACTTTACCCATCTTTGTATCACGTCCCTTGTATCTTTGTTGCTCGCATCATTTTGTGAGCGAAAATACTAGTACCTACGTACATACAAAGACGAACAAATAGAAATGCTATGCGTGTTTTGGTTATACCTACTTGTTCTGAAATTATTAAGCCCCGGTTTCTGAAGTTATACGACCTGAAGGTATAAAAAAGTCCGCTATAAGGTGATTCATAACATGTATGTATACCTTCCCGAAAGGGGGTTATTCTATCAACAAAAATAATCTAGGAGGAGGTAGGGCACAGCGAAATTTTCTCGTTCTGAATTGGAGCAGCCCGCCTGGGGAGGTACCTCCGCCTTACAGAAGATCGCAGCCAAATAACATTATTTGTTTCAAATAGTGTTGTGTTCCTGCGGTGAGTAAGGTTGCCAGAGCTCTTTAGGGGGGAAGGGGGTTCGGGGTCGGCAACGCGTGCATGATGCCTCTGGTATTGCAAGCGCTCATAGGCTACGGTAACTGCTTACCATCAGGTGGGCCATAAGCTTGTTTGCCACCTCTGTTGTATAAAAAAAAAAGTCGAAAAAGAAAATAGCAGATTTTGCATACAATTTTTTCAATGAAAAATTACGAATTTACTGGTCTTTTTTTTACTGGCTTTTGACCACCATAACACTTTTGCAAGTGAGATGTGGCCTAAGATGGAGCACGCTTTCCCAGAAAGAACTTATTCACTCTAGATTTGAAGACTCCTAGATGGAACACTTCCTGGAAAATAGACGCAGGCAGATCATTCCACTCTTTGCCAGTACTTATAATAAAAGTAGAGCAGAAACGTTTGGTTCGACAATGGGGTATGTCGTCCAGGTAAGGGTGTTATTTACCTGTGCGTCTGCTTGGTGGAAGGGGGAAGTCGTAGAAGAAGAAAGTTTATTGCCATATACATGCTAGGAATCACATATTTACGGCCGTTATTATGGTTACCGCTTGTCGGAAACTTTTCTTTATTTTATTACAACGGAATTTGTTTGTGAGTTGTCAGAAAGATATACTTTTTGTTCTTTCGGAAGATAGCTTCATTTTTTTCTATTTGTATTGAGAATAAGCAAAAATAAGGTTACATTTTCTTTGCGTTATTTTATGTTCTTTTTCATTACCGTCATCATTAGAGACACGGGATGTCCACTGCTGAACATAGACATAGACATAGACATTTATTTAATTGCCACCAAAACACACACATTTGCACAACATTTTACAATAAACATTAGGTACTTATAATAAAAGAAACAAGAGAAAAGTAATGAAAGTAAAAATGGTGTGATGTGTGCTGCAGCAGCAAAATGGCTTCGGCTCAGCATTATGCCTAATCTTTTGCAGCAGACGCTGGTATTCTGCCGAAACCATTACCTACACAGTCATTCAACCCTGTGAGAACAGTCTTATTAAGATTATGTTAGAATCGTCATACCATAGGCCTCATCTATAGATATCCAAAGCTACATATCTTGTGCCGCCTTAACCTACCTTTCCTTTTAGTGGGGGGCGCGTCCTAAGCTACCCAGCTGCCTTACTACTAGTTACCTTTATGTCCAGCGGCCTTCAGTTCTCCGAGCTATTTTATTTGACTGACCAGTGCCAGCCTGCATCGAGGCCTCTGAGGAGCTCCCTCTCTCCCCCTTAAGATTTTTAGTGCCTGGTTCTGATCTGAGAGGATGCCTACTTCGTCGTGAGCTTCTCTTTAGAACCTCGTAGACTCGTAGTTACAACGATGTAGAGGCTCTACGAGAGTTAAGTGCGGCATTATTCTTCTTTGTGTCACTGGTAATTTTATGGTCACATAGCTATAGGCCCTTGAGGAGAAGTCCAAACAAACTTATTTTCCATTAAGTTGCCATTTAATGGAAACTCCGCAAATCCCGTCATCGTATAAAAGAGACGCTTTTGACTGGTAGTGATCTGGATCAGTGGAGCTATCTGTTGATCGCTTGTAACGCTCTGAGATAACTGTTTCTTGTATACCTATTTCGTAAAATATTTGTATATATATACTTTTGTAATAAAGATATGTACCTAACGGGTAAATATTTTATGAATTTGTCTAAGTTTTAAGATTACTCAAATAAATGAATATTCTTAACGCAAGTAAAAGTTGAGTTGACTTGTGCTTCGGAGGGAACGGGCTTAAATAAAGTCTGCGAAATAATTATCTACTCAGAATTTATGTACAATAATTGTATTTTCATCTTGATCTTACGCAACATCATACGAATTCCCTAAATTAATCGCAGATAATAGAAGGTCTTAGCAATAATCTTGTTAAAAGAGACGTTTCATCAATATATGGAGCCTGGGCCTGCACTGTGTACACTACTCTAAAATATGGCTAAGCAATAAAGTAAACGTATTTAATTGGTCATTTTATTCAAATTGACTTCGTTCTAAGGGTTATATTTTTAATATAAATAACAGAAAAATAATAATAATAACAGTTGTAAATTAAACTAAAATAATATTATACTAGAAATGAACTCTGTTTTCTACGACTACGACTACAAGTAGAAAACAGAGTTCAGATCACCAACCACAGGCAGCGTGCCCAAAAGGCTGGCGACGTTACCTCGTTGGATCGCTATACTGATCCTTTGTCCGAGGTAAGCACCAGCCCTTCGGTCATTGGTCTCATCCACCAGCCTCTTAGATAGAGCATCGAACAGGAGCCACGCCCCTGGGCCCCAAGGTCCTAGCGTCTCAACCCCAAAAGGCAGAAATATGTATCCATCGCCAAGGGACGAATATTTCCGCCTTTTGAGGCTCTCCGCCGCTGCTGCCGCCGCGCCAGCCGTCCTGGAGGTAGACGAAACGTGGGAAGGTGCCAACGTATCGACGCAAGTCGCATCCCAAACCAGCGGCCGGCCACGACTCCAGGGAATCAAAGACATCCCGTCAGGCCTCTTGCCGTCGTCACGTGCGATACCGTTCGGCTCTAGGATAGCCGGCACGTTGACGGTGGCGAGGGCCCGACGGATGATGTCATTGAGGCTGGCGTGGCGGGACTGACGGCCAGCGCTGCGGCGGCAAGAGAGGCCGTGGTGACCTTGTCGGTCGACCATGCTCTCGCAACGACACTGGTGGGGCTCGTTAGTGGTAGCTCCGATCCGAAGACTCACTGACAACGAGAAAGTTGCATTATCCAAAAGTGTTCCTAAGTTTGCTGATGGTAGCGCATGCAGCCAAAAACCAGATTCCCGAGCGCCAGAAGCAATGAGACGAGCCTGCTCTGCTGGAGTAGCAGCGGAGTCAATTAAACTTTGCTGCAACTTTTTGCAGATAGGCTCGTCCCAGTGCCTCTGCAGGTGAGGTTTCTCAGGGATGGTTTCAGCTGGACAAACCAATGACCAGGCATTCTTAGCCTCGTCCATAGAGTCAATTTTGATATGGTCTAACGCTGAATTGATTATTTTGGTAAATAGCATTGCTGTGCTATGGGCAGAGGATAAGAATGCTGGGAGGGATACACTCGAAATTTTGCGTATACCGAGACCGCCGAACCGTATTGGTAGAGAAGCCTGGCACCAAGAAACATCTGAAATTGGGCAATTTAAAATTTTGATAAGAACGTTTTTTAAGGCAATGTCTAAATTTGTTAAAAGGTCGTTAAATATCCAAAGTGGGCTGCACCTGAGAACATAGGTCAGTTGGGGAACAAAAAGACAAAAGCGTATAATATGAAAAGCAATATGACAGTGAATTTTGGAAAGATTTTCTGAATATTCGTCGAATTTCGCACGTTGCTCTGTAATGAAGGATGGAAATGATTCATCTAAAACGGGGGCACCTAGAAGGCGTAAAGATGTTTTGTTTAGAATTTTGATATTTGGAGCCAAAATATTGAATTTGTTAATGATATCATTTTTACGAACTGCTTGTACTGAGTCTGCGATAAATAATTCACATTTTGAAAAATTTAAATCTAAGCCAATAGAACGGAATTTAGTAATTAATGTTTCTAAATCAGCCAAAACCGTGTCAGCGTCGCCTCCTAGTGTGCCATCGTCTAAATACCACATGTTTAATTTTGAAGTTAATGATGAAATAACAGGATGTATGGCAAGGCTGAAAATGGCAGGTCCTAGGGGGTCACCTTGTTGACAACCTGTGGATGAGCTGATTTGGTGAGTTTTGTAAGTAAGCGTTGAATCAGAACCATAGCATTGAAAAATATAATCAAAAATTTCAGGGGTGCAGTTTTGGATTTCGTTTATAATATTGTTTCTGTGTACCGAGTTAAATGCATTTTTTACATCCACCTTCAACAGTACCTCACCTGTATCTCGTTTGAGAAATGTCCTTAAGGCATGGACGGCGGCCTCACAACCGCCTTTGCTTCCAAAGCCTAGTTGAATTGGCTGAAATTTATTTGTGAGTTTAGGTAGTATTTTCTTGCAGCAAATTTTGGAAGCAATGCGGCGAAAGGTATATCCCACCGCAATTGGCCGGATACCGCCGTCTTTTTTTTTTAATGCGCACAGATTTGCACCGTAAAGCATGTGTGTAACACTACTAGTGACCTTTCCCTCAAGCATCAAATTGATCACAGCAGTAAGGTCCTTTAGAAGAGCCTCACCGGCCTCCCCCGGTGTACTGATCAGATCTTTAAGATGCTGTGGGCTTATACCATCAGGACCACCGGCGGAACCACTTCTAAAAGACATAACCGCGGTAAGGACATCCTGGGTGGTTGCTTGGATGGGCTGTTGACTGAGGCTCAAGGGAGACGTGGCAATTGGTACTGAACAAGGTGGATGTTTTTCCACAAGTGCGGCGAGGGTTTCAGGTGTGTCAGGAGCAAGAACGTCATTACTAAACAGTAATTTCGATGCACCCTTTAGATCGCCATCGCTCACTTTTGATTCAATTTTATGAAAGATAGTGTGAGTGGAGTGTGTAAACTGTGGCCGGTCATCGCGTGGAGGATAAGACTGAACGTTATTATGGTGACAATTGTTTTTGATGGAAGATGTTAGCGAAACGTTTATTTTTCTTTCCGAATGTAGGATTTGAAAAGAAAATGAAAACAAATTCTCCCATGCCTGAATAGAGTTTTCTTTGATTATTTGTTTTAGCCTTGATGATAAATTTTGAGCAACGGAGTAACGAGCTCCTTTAGGTATTCGCTTTACTAATGAAACTGAGGTTTTTAAGAGTGCTAATGATTGCCAAAAAGGTTGTGTAGGTGAAGATGCAACAGGGGCGTTTGGGTAGCTGATTAAAGGCAAGGGGTTATTAGATGCTGGTGAGTTTTGATGGATGCCTGCTGTGACTTTGCTGTGGATTTTTCCAATATGTATATTTAGACCTTTAACCCCTTTAAAAAATTTTGGTTGTGAGCATTGTGAGCACTGTATGAAATTCGAGGAATCTTGGGACGAAGGGACTAGTGTAGGTGCAGCCAGAGGTAGGCCTGTTCTAAGGTACATTAAGATTTTCTTCGATAAAGAGAGCAACACACAGCGCTACAAAAATATGGCGGATGGACGTGTGTGAAATGTCATTTTGACAACCTACATTTATCTGACAAAACAAAAACATCAAATCAAACAACATGACATGAAAAATATGTCAATGTCATGTCAAACGCCAATTATAAACCAACATGGCTGCCTTCAAATAGTGTTCACATAGTAAAAAACTTACCAGAAGAACTATTCTTGTACCATTGCATTTGTCTTCAAATTAATGAAATTGTATTTTTCTTGTAATCTCCTATTTTTTCCTAATTTTTCTATGTATTGTACATGGACCAGGCCCAGAATGAAATGGCTCCTTTATTTGATTTGATCTTGTTTCGGATCAAATACGTATTCAGAATATACATTTTTTATATTCAATGGCCTACATGGCCTACTACAGGATGACCAAAAACTGGCTTTGATTCGAGAGGTGAATTTGATTCCCAGCGGCTGTAAAAATGTTTGTATTATTTGCAAATAACAGCTTTGTTGGAAGTAGTATTGAAACTTTCATCTCGAACCCTTTTTTAGTTTTTATCAACCAGGCCTGTATCCACCAATGGACTTCTACAGGCTTCTGGATAATGATGACCTCTAGATACTTAATAATAATAATAATAAATATTCCGGACATATTCACACGGCCAACTGATCCCAAACTAGGCATAGCCTGTACTATGGTGACCAGAGACTGATATATACTGATATATACTTCATCGCCTGATAGCGGCTGATGGCTTCCGACGATCAAACCTGCTGTGACGACAGCAGACATTTTATGGCGAGGCTGAAAAGCAGCGTAGCTGAGCCCTCGACCATTTCACCTGTCTACCTACATACATACCAAAACTTGTAAATTACAAATTGTATTTTTATAGCTGTGTGTAGGATTCTTGATGAATAAATGCCCTTTTATTTTTTTTTATTTTTTTTATATATAATAGATAAATAATTAAGCCCAGACACAGAACAAACATCTGTGTTTATCACACAAATGTTTGTCCAGTGCGGGGATCGAACCCGCGACCTCTAGCACAGAAGGCGGAGTTACTACTAACTGAGCTATTTACTAACTTCTATTTGACATGTCTATTACACCTCAACTTTTCAGACGCTGGCGTTCAAACATCCTCTGCGTTGGTCGCATTCGCTTTAATACCTAGTTTCAACTTCACTGTCACAAAGGTCCTATCAGTGTCACTGGTAAAGGCTGATAAGCCTTATCAAAATCTATCGGCCGTATCGGCTTATGATAAAATAAGCCGCAATAATTAATATTTCGTGAATTCGAGCTGAATCAGACTTTTTGCCACCAGCTTTTAATTTTTATTTTTATTTATTCAGGACAACAAACAATTACACTTAAAAATTACATAACAAATCTTATAGAATAGGTGGTTTTTAAGTATAATCAGCCCCGTTGTCCACAAATTAGGGTATACTTAAAAAGGGCGTTGTGTAAGTGTGTGACATATTAGTAGGTATAAGACTACAATGTTTTGTTAATAGCAAAATACGTGAAGACGATTCAAATTCGAAAGGTGTTTATATCAATAAAATCACTAGGATCACTTTAAAACGTCTTAGAAACTAGGTAAAGGAACAAACAAGACTTGGTACCTATCATTTTTTTTAAGAAAAAAAAATTAATCGGTTATCAAATAAAAGCTTATAAAATGTGAAAAAATGACAGACAGGGCAGCACACGCTACACTTGATTTACCCTTTCACCACCCTGGTTGTTTCACTAATAAGTAATAAATGTTTATAAAGCCTCGTTTAGAGAGTTTTACTCGCCTCGAAGATGCATTTGCCAATTTGAGATTTAAAGTTAAATGGTGTAACATACACGTGCGATTATCGCATTTGACAAGCGAAAATTACCTCGCATTTAAGTAATGACACTTTTCGAGTAAACCACACTTGAACCTTGCATTAGGTCTCATTATATACACAAAATATAATTTTTAGAGTAGGAAGGGCACAGCGAGATTTTATCGTTCTGAATTGGAGCAGCCCGCCTGGGGAGGTACCTCCGCCTTACAGAAGATCGCAGCCAAATAACATTATTTGTTTTCAAATAGTGTTGTGTTCCTGCGATGAGTAAGGTTGCCAGAGCTCTGCGTGATGCCTCTGGTATTGCAAGCGCTCATAGGCTACGGTAACCGCTTACCATCGGGTGGGCCGTAAGCTTGTTTGCCACATCGGTTGTATGAAAAAAAAAGCCTAAACAGAAATTGTGAAAAAAAAAAAAAAAAAAAAAAAAAACAAACTAAATTGGTGATAATCACCTGGCGACTGTTGAAATAATCGTAAGCAAGTTTTTGCTTGTGAACTTGAGAAAGTGAGGAAGAATCGATATCTTCAGGCGATTCTAAGAGTGTTCTCAACTTTCTCCATAAAAGAACAAAAAAGCGAACATTTAATTAGCGTTGTTTTCAATTTATTGGCCCTTAACTTAAGGGTAAAGTTTACAAGACGATCATAACGCGCGCCTGTCGTAATGTATGGATCTAAGTGTTGGGCTACCAAAGGGACGGATGAAAGAGTGCATGCGGCGGAGATGAGAATGTTGAGATGGATGTGTGGAGTGACGAGAATGGACAGAATAATGAATGAGTACATTTTGAAAGGAAGTTCGAAAGTAGTGACGGTGAGGAGGGAGGGGGGGGAGCGTGTGCTGCCCTTAGATCATTTACTGAAGCTCACCATTTGTAATTTTATAAATATTTATTTAATACCTATCTGACTATTTTTCTCTGAGCCTCACCTAGTTCGATCGGCACCACACTGAAGCTTTACATTCTATTTTGTGAAAAAGGATCATCGAAAAAATGATAGGCACCAAGCCGTGTTTGTTGCCTGATTATTCTAGGCTTGGTCGCGAGGAACAGGCGTAGCCTTGTTTAGTTACTAAGACATTAGACAGTGATCCCAGTGATTTTATTGAAATAAGCCTTTTGACATTGCTTTTCAATTTATTGCAGAAGTACGGAGCTACATTCATTAGTCAAAAAAAATCGATAAAATTGTCGCAGCCACGTATAAAGCCAGGTATCTGAAAAATGTGCCCCATATTGATTTCCCTCCGTATCGGAATAAATAAAAGCAATTTATGAATATGGATGTCTATATGGTGTGGGCGAACAGAAATTAGAACCACCGCCACACCTGCGGTTTGTGGAATGAAAAACACGAATTTTGTTTGACAGAGAGTAAATAACCTCTGAGTCATATATGACTTGCCTCATAGCTCAGTTGGTAGTAACTCTGCCTTCTGCGATAGAGGTCGCGGGTTCGATTCCCGCACTGGACAAACATTTTGTGACTAACACAGATGTTTGTTCTGTGTCTGGTTGTTAAATATATATGTATTATGTATATCAGTCTCTGGTACCCATAGTACCCATAGTACGATGACGTTTGGAATTCAAAGTGGGTCGACGCTAATAGGCTGCCACTACTCACAAAGCATTTCACAATTCACCGAGTAGTGGATAATGCCGACTCTTCCCCGATTCCACACTATACGATTCGGCTGACTGTTATAAGTCAGAGAAATAAGAAAAAAGAATTGGATTCTATTTGCATCAAACAAGTCCAGATCACAGCGCGCTGGCAGAATTGCCACGCTAGATGGCAATTGGACGTTTCCGACTGGTAGTGATCTGGATCCATTGAACTATCTATAGATCGTTTGTAGCGGTTATTAGATAGCTCAACTGTTTCTTTTGTGTTTTGCAAATAGTAACTTGTATTCGTTTTAATTTCTTTAACTTTATTTTCTTTGCGTAATAAAGTTAAATAAAATACGGGTTCAGGATTCCCTGAAACGTAGGCAGCCGAATATACGTCTAATCAATCTAGTACAGTCAGCATCAGCATTGGTGGATCCCCCCACCTTACGATCCCATTGGTGGCGGGTTTGATTTATTCTGTTTGATTCTAATCTTTGATTCTTTTAGGAGGAGGTAGGGCATAGCGAGATTTTCTCGTTCTAAATTGGAGGAGCCCGCCTGGGGTGCTGTGGTGCTGGGGTGGGTACCTCCGCCTTACAGAAGATCGCAGCCAAATAACATTATTTGTTTCAAATAGTGTTGTGTTCCTGCGGTGAGTAAGGTTGCCAGAGCTCTTTAGGGGGAGGGGGGTTCGGGGTCGGCAACGCGTGCATGATGCCTCTGGTATTACAAGCGCTCGGCATGTCCTAGAACCTTAAAATTTAAAGAAATGTGACATGTGCACGAAAGGAACCTCTAACAGGCGCACTTTATTCCTTTCACTATACTGATTCTTTCACCAACGGTCATAGGCCCTTTTTAGGGCCACAATACCTCAACCTGGTCACTGATCAGATACAAGATGACCAAGAAAAATGAATTCTTTGAGGAGCCAGTCAGATTAGTCTCGAATCAGGGGTATGTATCGATGCATATATTTGCAGCTGAATCGCTTATTGATTTATCTGACCTCTCTCATTGCAAATTTTATCAATAAAATATCAGGTTTTTAGTACCTATACTGTATTGAACTCATTTTTAGGGATCCGAAGTCTGAGTAGGAACCTTTATTTGTTTTTTTCCTTTCACCCCATAGGAAGTCCACATTAATTATAGAGTATATTAAGGTACGCAAATTCGTTCACACAAGCGAATCAGCGTACAAAAGTTAACAGTTCAGCGCCCTACGCGTCCAGTATAATAACGCATTCAGGGTGCTGGTAGGGCTGCCCCGGTTCTGCAGCGCGTCGGGGATGTTTGCCGAGGCGCGTGTGGACTGTTTCTACAGCACCATGCCCAAGCGGTGCACATCCCTGGGGCGCAGAATCCGGGCCAGCTCCAACAGCATTCTGAAAGTATTTTCAACCAGGTTTGACTGCGAGTACCTAATCCACTGTGGTATGGTACACTCCCAGTACCTGACGTAGACACCAAGCTAGTCTCATCATCATCATCAGCCTGATGAAGTCCACTGCTGAACATAGGCCTCCCCCAAAGAGTGCCACGACGAACGGTATTGAGCCTTCTCCATCCACCGACTTCCCGCAACCCTCACAATGTCGTCGGTCCATCGGGTGGGGGGCCTTCCAACACTGCGTCGTCCGGTTCGTGGTCGCCACTCGAGAACCTTTGTTCCCCAACGGTTAAACTAGTCTACCTACTTACTTTCCTTTTCTGCCTGTGTGTACCTAATAATTATAAATAATATGAATTGTGTGATATGACTTGGCCGTGGTGGCCCCGACTGAAGAATAGGCCCCTCCATATCTACCTATCCGCGGATGTCGTAAGAGGTGACTAAGGGAAAAAAGCTAGGGGATGGCCAGCAGCGTCCCTCATTTTAACAACGATGGCTCTAACTGCGCTCGCCAACCCGCATGCCCGGCGTGGAGAGTATGGGCAAGTCCCCCCACATGATTAGGAATTTGCTCTGTCTGTGGATGAGGCCATGTTCAGCAGTGGACGTCGTACAGCTGAAATGATGATGATGATATGACTATGTACCTAAGTTGTCTGAAATAAATGAATTTATTATATTTTAAAGTTAGTTAGCCATAAAGAAACTCGCTTTAGTAATATTCGCAGTAATATTCGCTTTATAACAAGTCAGATAAAATTCCTCAGTCTACAAAAACCAGACAAAGTAGAAATGAGAAAAATTAAAAAAACATCTCGTAATCTGAGGCGTTTTTAATGAGAAACGTCTCTTTGAAGAACACGACCGCTTTTATGTTAGTAGAAATGTCAGGCACGCACAATCGCACAGTCGCAAGGGGTGCGGGTCCCATTCCCGCTGCTGGACATATGTTTGCATGATCTGTAAATATTAGTTCCGGGTCTGGGTGTTGTGGTACCTACCATGTTACTTTTGATACCCACGACGCATGTAATCCTAGTGTGTGGCCACGACTGTGTATGTGGCTGTAGGGTGTTATTATTGTTAGACTTTACACAGAAAAAAGATTCAAACTAATACAAGTAAATATTTACAAAATAAACAAGCAAGAGTTGAGCTATCTAAAGACCGTTACAATCGATCTATATAGCTCAATTGATCCAGATCTATTATATCTACCAGTCCGAAGCGCCCCTAAGACGCTTGCGGAATTGCCACGCTGGATGGCAATGCTAATCCGTTGGGACAAATAGGGGCCACCTCACGGGTCTCTCGTCGCTTCGATAAGAAGCCATGATATTGTTTTGAAAACCCGGATGCTACCAAATATATAAGCTAGAATTACTATCGAGACTAACTTATTGTGTTCCATAGTAATTTCTTTATGAATAAAGTTGTATCGTTCGTGTGGGCAAAGGATAAGTTAAACTGCCGTAAGTTTTTGAGTCAGATTATGTTCCAGAGGCTCTTTAATATATTTTTCGTAATATTTTAAAGAAATAGGGCAGTTGGGTTCTTGCTTAGGAAACTTATTAGTGTAAAGCTTAGGCCAAACCGACGGGATGCGACTGACTATGACGAGAAATTATCGCGCGATACGCTGTTGGTTGTATTTCAATAATGGCTTGATTTTTTAAGGTTTTCCGTTTTATAGGTGAAAGAAGCCGCGCGTTTTAATTAAAACTACCTATCGGCGATGGGCATGCCACCTGTCACGTATGGCATAATCACTGTTGCAAAATGTGGGCTTGTGCCAAATTTTCGGACACGCCTCTGACTACCCCTTTGACATTTTCAAGGATCTGATCGCCTGGAGATCTGAAAGAAGATCTACCATGTTTGCGAATAACAGACGTGAACCATTTTTTTCGTTCATTTTAGAATGAATGCGTCGCGCCTCGCCCTCAGTCGATTTATCGCGACTTAAACGATTTAAACGTAGACTTTTGAATATTTTATTATATTAAATATATTATTAGAATAATGTCTGTTTAAAAACACAAAGCAAAAATATAACGGTACTAGTGTTTTTCTTCCTAGACCCCTGTAGCGTCGTTGAAGAATGCCTGTGGTTTTTAACCGACTTCCAAAAGGAGGAGGTTCTCAAGTCGCCTGTTTTTTTTTTTCTTGTGTTTTTGTTATTCGATATCACCGCCAATAGTAACCCGATTTTGATGATTCTTTCGCTGGTGTATAGAGTATGATCCAGGGGTGGTCCTATATTAATTTAATTCTTGAGGGATTGCTACTTGTCCCGTAAAACTTAAAAAACGTCATCATCTCTTGAAATCACGACTTGCCGATTTTTTTTTTGTCGACGGTGGTATACAAAAACAAAATACAAATAAATTTATTTACTAAAAATAAGAATGTCAAGAAAAACAAGTTACTGGAGGTCCTAGCCTGTATCGCGGGAGGCCAAGTACAATAAATACGACTTACATTAAATTAATTAAAAAAAACACAGTAACAGGTATGGCTTGAACGAAGTCGCGGGGATTACCCCCGCGACTTCGTTCGGTTGCTGCTATTTTTACATAAACTTTAACCTTAGGGGTTGTGTGTCGGGAATTCCTTTCTGTGCATCCATACGTTACACTACCCTGCAAATTTCATATTCTTAGGATTTTGGTTAGGCTCTGCGTTGATTTTCAAAGAGAATAAAACCACTACGTTTCATTGTCAGTCAGTCAGTCAGTACCGTAAGAGTTATTATTGATGATGAATGGATACAATGTCATACTTACTTTTGTTTTTTATTCGAAAGTGTAGGTGGCCAGTGTCATCCGCAGTAGGTAAGCAAAACTTAAAGAGGTTGATAACAAAAAAAGCGAAGCTGGAGCTATTACAATACATACCTTATCAATAATACTCGAAAGAGAAACTTCGCTAAAAATACTTTTCTGAAAACTTCGATAATTTTAGAGAGCACTTGCGTCGAACTGCCACTTGGCCGGTTTTATTTAAAGCCTAGCCTGACCTTTCCACGAGGCTGAATAATCCACTTCAAAATAAAAACTTTTTCTATTATCGCTTTAGTTTCCTAAAAACGTTGACCGACATTTAACGTCGATTTTTACCTAAACTTATCTACCAATAATAATTAAGGGGCCGAGTTGCTACGTGATGAATGTAGACGATAATTTCTGGAAAAATGGAAAAGAAAAAAGTGCACCTTTTAGAGGCTCCTTTCATACACAAATGCAAGCATGTACTATTGTCATGCTTGCTGGCTTGTCGTGTCACTGATTCTTTCTGGGTCATCCTGCATTAGGTCAGTGACCAGGTTGAGGTGTGGTGGCCCTAAAAAGGGAGGGCCTATGACCATCAGTGCAAGAATGAGTGTAGTGAAGGGCGCCTCTTACAGGCAAATGTCGCTTGTCTTCCAGTTTTTAGGTTCTAGGACATGCCGGTTTCCTCGCAATGTTTCCTTCACCATATAAGAGCAGTAGTATATAATAACGCACATACATTTTCCTTCCAAGTGGCTGGAAAAATGGCGAAAAAATGTGGCAAAGAACGGCACGTGATAGGGAGGCTTGGAGATCCTTGGAGGAGGCTTATACCGCCAAAGGCGGTCCATATTAAAAATCAATTTATAATTATTTTATCTTTTATCTTTAGTACTGTATATTTTGTGTGGAAATAAAGCTATTTTTATTTTATTTTATTATATTATACACATTTTCGACCATACAATAGTCAAAGTTAAAGTCAAAAGGCGTTTATTTCAATAAAATCACTAGGATCACTTTGAAACGTCTTAGAAACTAGGTGAAGCTATGCCTGTTCCTAGCGACCAAGCCTAGTAGAATCTGGCAACAAACACGGCTTGGTGCCAATCATTTTTTTCGATGATCCTTTTTCACAAAATGGAATGTAGAGCTTCAGTTCATACCAACCAACCCACGACCGGTGGATCGGAAGGCGGGCCCACTTCTACCTATAACCGCTAATTACGACCGCTATACGGTAGTTGGTTCTTTAGAATCAAAACTTAACCCGTAAAGCGCATTTGGCCGGATTCCAACAAGTTGACGCAAATCTTTCGCTGGCCACTTTTGACCCTCGTCACCGTTCGAGTGTTAAGTTTAAAAGGTTTGGGTTTCTTTACTGGTTTAAGTAGGTGAGTGTAAATTTCTGAGGGTTTCTGGGAGAATGTCTGTGACATATTTTCAGATGCTTCTAAATAAACATGTTTGAATAAGCGCGCTTCCACTCGTGCTCTGAATTTTGCCATTTGGGGCAAGTCATAATGTTTTCCCTGACCCCACGCTGACTTAGCATTAGGTAGATATTTCATAATTTGGGTTTGCTACTTTATGAACTTATATTGAATCTTACCAGTTGTCTTTTGACATTTTTGTGAAAAAAGATCATCGAGAAAAATGCTAGGCACACGCCTTTTTTGTTGCCTGATTCTTCTAGGCTTTGTCGCGAGGAACAGGCGTAGCTTCACCTTGTTTCTAAGACGATGTTTCAAAGTGTTCCTAGTGATTTTATTGAAATAAACACCTTTGATGAGTTTGACATGAGACTCACATCATTCTCTTCGCTAAAGTTCGCTTCCCTCAACTCAATTTTCTTTTAACTATGAGGAATATAAGCCATATAGCACGGGATACAGCGGAGTTAATAAGATTGAAAATCTCTATCACTGTTTATTAAGGGCGCCATATGCCGGCACTGGCTAAGCCCCGGGCTTACAATGCCCAGGTACTTACAAATCTTATCAACAAACATAATCAAACTAACAAGCAACAAAGCCATCGCACCCCCTTCAACTTCGAATAAGAATTAGCCCATTTCCACCCCCCGGCCGTGAGCCACCCTTATGTTAAGATAATCACGTGTTATCTACCATCTATAGGCCAAGTGGTAACCTTTACCGTAGGGCGGCGACCTTGAACTGGTAATGTCGGACTTAAGGGGTCGGACATGGAGAGATGGTCATGTTCTTTAATTAACTACCTTAGCATAATGCGTTGCATGGGTAAAAATAGCTTAATGCCTTCCCAACAATGTCATAAAAACTCAGATTAAAAAATACTTGAGCATGATAAAATAATATGACTTGGCCATTCCTAGGACTTGGGATCTCACAGGCCCCCCGAGACTCGAGGCAAATTGCCGCAAGGGTACGCTTCCATTCAAATTGAATTGCTGTTTTTAAGGTCCATTTTTCCGTAATTTTGTTGACATTTCTACACTAATTCCGAAATGGGCGTCTAATCATTTTGTACCGTGAAAGGCAAGTAATCGAATATTACGGTTGGAGACAAATTGGTTTAGAAAACGCTTAAAAAACATTGATTATATTTTCGATAAATACTTTTATTGGAAGTTTTTGCGATGCAAAGTAGAGCACAGCTAGATTTTCTTGCTCTAAATTGGAGCAGCCCGCCTTGGAGGTACCTCCACCTTACAGAAGATTTTATAATTAATAATTGATTATAATTCATAATTATTTATTATATAGAGCCAAATAGCATTATTTGTTTCAAATAGTCTTGTGTTCCTGCGGTAAGGTTGCCACAAATAAGGCTTACGGCCCACCTGTTGGTTAGTGGTTACCGTAGCCTATTATCGCTTGCAAGACCAGAGGTATCACGTACGCGTTTCCAACCCCGAACCCTCCCTCCCCGGTTTGGCAACCTTACTCACCGCAGGAACACAACACTATTTGAAACAAATAATGTTATTTGCCTGCGATTTTCCGTAAGGCAGAGGTATCTCCCAGGCTGGCTGATCCGATTTAGAGCGAGAAAATCTCGCTGTCCCTACCTCTCTTTCGTAGGAACATATTTAGGAAACCATCATGCTACATAAAACTATAGTTCAAAGCGGTTTCCTCTAACAGAATGGCGATGTTTTTGTTCGGAATCGATGACTCAGATCCTCGACATCCCATTCAATCGATGGAACTGATCAAATCAGACATCGCGAGGTACCTAAATAAAATAAAACGTGGTCTGGTAAAGCGTTATCGTGCAAGGTCACAGCCTCTACCCCCTGTGCCAAAGAGCAAGGAAATCAGTTAAATAAATAAATATTCCGGACATATCACACACGGTCAACTGATCCCAAACTAGGCATAGCCTGTACTATGGGTACCAGAGACTGATATACATAATAGATACATATTTAACACCCAGACACAGAACAAACATCTGTGTTAGTCACATATGTTTGTCCAGTGCGGGACTCGAACCCGCAACCTCTAGCGCAGAAGGCAGAGTTACTACCAATTGAGCTATGAGGCCTGTCATTTGCATATTATGTAGAACTAATTGAAAGTACACCGATAAAACAATGCCAGCCCAGGCACTTACGATTATGGATTTACTAGCTTGCGCCAAGGGTTTCGCTCGTGGTACCTAGATAAAAAGTAAGTTATATTCTATTTTAGACAAATAACGCTATATATTAAAAGTTTTATCGAAATCGTTGAGCTTTTACAACGTGACTGAACCTACACAAATCATAATACAGGATGACCAAGAAACAATCAGTGTCGCGACGAGTAAGCAAGCATCAGTTTTGCCACAACCTTGACCTACTGGTTGATGTAACCCTATAACCTTCCTTTCAGGGCACCCTTGTTTGCTATTCACTACATCAACCGATGGGGTGATATTGCTACACCCCCGTATCTTTAGTAAAGCACTATGGTGAGGTATCGGTAGACTTTTCGATCCTCAGATAGATAGATAGAAAATTCTTTATTGCACAGGACAAAGACAAGTACATAGGCGAACTTAATGCTATTAAACTTTATGCCTCAGGTCGGTTCGAATCCCGTTTGTACACAAATGAATTTTACTAATAAAAAATCCACAGAATTTTTTTTTACCAGTGCTCTACTGATGTAGTGGTGGTAGAGGCTTACCTTCCGATCCACTGTTCCGGTGGTGCACCAGTGGATTTTCCATTCGGAAACTGGCATGTCCTAGAACATTCAAATTCGAAGACATTGTGACATGTACACGAAAGGAGCCTCTAAGAGGCGCACTGAATGGACCTTTTACTACACTGAATCTAGCACCAACGGTCATAGCCCCTTTTCAGGGCCACCATACTTCAATCTGGTCACTGACCCCATACAGGATGACCAAGAAAGAAACAGTAACACAACAAGCAAGCATCGCGATGAAATCAGCTTCAAATTCTAAGGCGTGTGACGCATCAAAGAACGTTCACCCTTTCATTACACTGGTTCTTTCTCCATTATTATTTTTCTTTTGAGCCTCACCTAGTTCGATCGGCACCACACTGGCTCTAAATTCAATTTTGTACAAAAACAATTAAAAAAAATATATATAATAAAAAATAAAAAAAAAAAGATCATCGAAAAAAATGATAGGCCCCAAGCCGTGTTTGTTGTCTGATTCTTCTAGGCTTGATCGTGAGGAACAGGCAGCTTCACCTAGTTTCTAAGACGTTTCAAAGTGATCCTAGTGATTGAAATAAAAACCTTTGACTTTGGTCATTGGTCCTTCTCAGGGCTATCATGACGAAAGATATCCAATGGCACGTATTGAGAACAAATCTGAGACTTGAAAATCTTGAAATACCTATAGTTAACTCTAGTAAATCAATTTCATCCAACAATGCCAATTACAAAGTTATATGCAGTCTGAAGTCGTGACAATAGAATTATTAGTTTGATAGTTACAAACTGGAAGTGGGTAGGTAACTTTGAGCGAGGAGTACCTACTATGTATGTACCTGTTTCTAGAAACGTTGAGTTTATTATACCACCAAACTTAGCTATATTTATAAATAAATAAATAAATAAATATTTCGGACATATCACACACGGTCAACTGATCCCAAACTAGGCATAGCCTGTACTATGGATACCAGAGACTGATATACATAATAGATATATATTTAATATCCAGACACAGAACAAACATCTGTGTTAGTCACAAATGTTTGTCCAGTGCGGGAATCGAACCCGCGACCTCTAGCGCTGAAGGCTGAGTTACTACCAACTGAGCTATGAGGTCAGTCATTTGACAATAATTGAGGTTGGTCACTTCTGCTTGTCGTGTCACTGATTCTGTTTTGGTCACCCTGTATTAGGTCAGTGAACAGGTTGAGGTATGGTAGCCCTGAAATCTATGACTGTCGGTGAAAGAATCAGTGTAGTGAAAGGATTAAAGTGCGCCTCTTAGATGCTCCTTTCGTGCACATGTCACAGTTCTAAGAATTTATCAGAGTTAACCATTTGCGCACAACTTCCACATTTCGGTATTAGCTCTCAGACAGCCTCGCTGAGACAGTAAGGTGCAGGTTCGATCTCCGTGGCTGGAGAATATAGAACCAACAGACCATCGATCTTGAATGACGAATGACTGTTGGAATGTATGATTTACCTTCGTTCAATTTTTTTTATTATTTATACAACTGAGGTGGCAAACAATCATAAGGCCCACCGGTTGGTAAGCGGTGACCGTAGCCTATGAGCGCTTGCAATACCAGAGGCATCACGCACGCGTTGCCGACCCTGATCCCCCTCCTCCCAAAAGAGCTCTGGCAACCTTATTCATCGCAGGAACACAACACTATTTGCACTATTTGCTGCGATCTTTTGCAATCAATTACTTTAAACCTTTTAATGTTGAATATCCACACATCGTGAGGATCCTTAAACTTGTTTCCGCTTCAGGCTTCTCTCGTTACGAACTCGGAAACTTTCCAAAGTTCAGAAAAGTTTTACGGCTGACTTGTACTAATGTTACAAGGGTTGGAAGAAGCAAAACGAATCTCTCAATTTAATATCTATGTAAAACAAAATAACCTACTTGTATAATCGATTTATGATAAAACTAAATCGCTCTAAATTGGAGTAGCCTGCCTGGGAGGTACGTCCGCCTTACACAAGATCGCAGCTGAACATAATTTGTTTCAAAAAGTGTTGTTTCCTGGTGAATAATGAAATGAAATGAAATCAGTTTATTTGCTAAAACATGGTAGTTGAATATAATCGCTGTTCATATGCAGTAAGCGGGCGCACATGTTTTTGCTCCACAAGCATGCAAATGTTTTATTTAGTATAGTAGGATTACAATAATTAAAAAAAACGAAATTTTTTAAATTAAAATATAAGCTTGCCAGAGCTCTTTTTTACGCGAATAAATATCTCTCTCTTATCTTTAGACACGGAAAAAATATTTGCAGAATATGCAAACATTTGTCCCGCAGCGGGAATCCAACCCGCATCCCTTGCATCTCTGAGTATCTAGGACCAATGGTTTAGGCTCTGCGTTATCTGTCAGTCAGTTTGTCAGAATTTAATAAGATTATTGTGCATTTTTACCAAAACTCCTGTCTCGTTTCGTAGCAAAAATACAGTTTCTCGCAACTTACGTAGCACTTTGTAGCACGCGCTACGATAAAGTTTTACAAGTGCTTTGATCCACTATCTTGCGCCCGCGGCTTTGCTCCCGTGGTACCTAGAACCTACCTACCGACATCGACTGAAGAACGCGAGAAATACAGCACACTACGATCGTGAGGTCGCCGTAAAGGGTTCCATCTGAAAACCAGCGCCGCTACACTTCGTGTGCGGCATCAATGCTGAGATGGAACCTTTTTTGGCTCACGCATGCATCGGTACGGACTAATGAATACCCTAGTTTTGTTACTTCCTACCTACTTTTGTTGTTTTGTTTCCTCCCTACCTTTTGTATTGTAACCTGTACCTTGTGTCTTTATTTTTTATTTTATTAGTTTGTGCTGTGCTTGTGTGTCCAAAATAAATGTATTTTCTTTCTTTCTTTCTTTCTAGATAGAAAGTAGCATATATGCTTCTCTAAGTAAAGAACTCTATCTACTCGTATTCCAAGTTTCACCATAAGGACTATCACCATAGAAACTACTAATAATAAATAATAATAAAACTTAAATGGCGTCCGACTCCGCATTATGTTGTAATAGCCATTGCGCATGGTTATCACAAGGCTGATCTTCCGTCGGAATAATTGAATGTACTACGGCTGTTCTTCGCGACCAAGCCTATAAGATACATTGAGTACCAATCTCTCGGGTTGTCAAACAATGATCACATAACTTATCTCATTTGTGCCCGCGGTTATGTAGGGTCCTTCTTCCAAGCAAACTTACTCAATTATAATAACTTCAGAAGTAATGACATTTTTAAGGATCCGTACCTCAACAAAAAACGGAGAAAAGGCAGACCCCCTAAGAGATGGAGCGACGACATCACCAAGATAGCAGGCAAGGCTTGGAGTAGAGTAGCTAGAGACAGGGAGACATGGAAGCAACTGGAGGAGGCTTTTATCGCTGATAGCGAACCTTGCATACCTACTTAGATTTTAAGAAAGTGTAGATATTTAAGTTGAACCTGATGCAGGAAACAATAAAGCTATATATATATATACCTCAACAGGATAAAACGAAACACTGTTTATAAAGATCCTTTTCTTCAGGAACGGCTGAAGATATCAACTTGAAATTTATTAAAACCTGTGAGCTCACAGTGCTCTAAAATAATCAAGCTTCTAACTTATGGCATTATAAAGATTTGGCAATGATGTCTTTGTTGGCATCCCAACATTAATGTGTAGTTTTACAGTTTGTTGTTGGTAATACTTCCTCTTTCCAATATGGCCGATTAGGGACGGATGTCCTTTGTAAACGTCTAAGTAAAATAAATTCATGTGAACTTTTCAGCATTGTTTCTACTCATCATTTGTTGAAGCTCACATTTGTCTTCTTTTTTTTCACATTTTTATAAGCTCTTATTTATTAGGGATTATAATTAGATTACTTTTCTTTTGAGCCTCACCTAGTTCGATCGGCACCACACTGAAGCTTTAAATTCCATTTTGTAAAAAAGGATCATCGAAAAAAATGATAGGCACCAAGCCGTGTTTGTTGCCTGATTCTTCTAGGCTTGGTCGCGAGGAACAGGCATAGCTTCACCTAGTTTCTAAGACGTTTCAAAGTGATCCTAGTGATTTTATTGAAATAAATGCCTTTTGACTTGACTTTGACTTGACATCACCAAACCAAATACTCAACCAGCCAGCTCAACAACTATCAGGCAACCCTACAGTCTTATCTTAGTATATTTGCAGTAACTTCACAATTCTGAAATTTAGAATACTTGGAGCCCCTGTCTTAATAGAAAAGTCTCCGTACCATGCGGTTTCAGAGGAACTTCCTCCCGCGAACACTCAGCTTGTGGAATGATCTCCCTGCTGAGGTTTTCCCTAAGGACTACAGTATGGGGTTCTCCAAAAAGGGCGTTTTTAACTTTTTAAGGGGTCGGCAACGCGTGCGTGATGCCTCTGGTATTGCAAGCGTACATAGGCTACGGTAACCACTTACCAACAGGTGGGCCGTATGCTTGTAAGCTACCTTAGTGGTATAAAAAAAAAAGTCTAAGATAGAGGTTTTTTTTTTTTTTTTGCTTATAGTATGATGAAGTTTGTTGGCTTTAAAAGTTTCTAAATAATTTACGGATTGGGGGTTTTTGCAGTCAATATATCACCTACTAAACTGAAATTTATTTATAATCCCGTGTGGAGTTATTACGACACAAACTTATATTTGCGGTTACATACAGCGTGAGCAACCACAAAATATCTGTTTGTCACTTCGCCCACAATGGGATATCTATTTTCCGACCCCGTATTACGGATTAGTACGGAAGCCTCAGGGCGCGAGTCCTACGCGCAACTGACCGTCTTTATTGTTTACTACCAAGAGTTTCTTGTGATAATAATTTATAGCTAAATTCATTGCGGTGACTGTGTTGACAAGAAAACTAGTCCAGTAAAATAGATTGTTATTTTCTTACGCTCATTATAGTCAAGAAATAACGTTTACTTTGAAGAAACCGCACTATTTTTAATGGAATGTGTCACTACGCGAGCGATAAACGTTTCTCCGTAACGTCATAAATTGCTTTTGTTAGAGACGTTAGATGTCATAACCAGGCTCAAACTTTTTGTTAGAGTTAAAATGTTATAGGTGACGCTAACTTTAAAATTCAATATCCATTATTCATTGTAATCTCATGGATCATTTGAAACGTCTTAAATCTTTTGAATTGAATTATATTTGAATTTATCATTTTCATCATTTCAGCCGTTGGAAGTCCACTGAACATCGGTCTACCACACAAATTTCCAGAGCGACTTTCTATCATCATCATCATTTCAGCCGTATGACGTTCACTGCTGAACATGACCTCCCCCACAGACAGAGCAAATTCCTTATCATGTAGGGGGGTTTTGCCCATACTTACCACGCTGGGCATGCGTGTTGGCGAGCGCAGTTAGAGCTATCGTTGTTAAAATGAGGGACGCTGCTGCCCATCCCCTAGCTTTTTTCCCTTAGTCGCCTCTTACGACATCCGCGGATAGAGATATGGAGGGGCCTATTCTTTAGCCGGGGCCACCACGACTTTCTATAATGGGGGGGAATTTGCCCATACTCACCACGGTGGGAATGCGATATTTATTTTAGTGAGCGCAGTTAGAGCTATCTTTGTTAGGGGATACTGCTGCCCATCACGTAGCTTTATTTCCTTTAGTTGCATCTTACGAGATCCACGGGTTGCAGACATGGAGGGGTCTATTCTTCAACCAGAGCCACCAGGGCCACATTTATCCTTACAATTATATTCATAATAGATTTGGAGCATATTCAATCCCAGGCTTTTTTGTCGTCTATATAATCGAAATTTTTGTTAGTAACAAGATTTTTTAAAGTTACATATAATTAAAATTTTAGATTTGCTAATTGAGCTTTAGCACATCGTTTGGTACCACCTTTATAAAAGCGTACGACATTGCCAACTAGAGGATTTAAATAGTTTCAAAATTGCTTGATTTGCATCGCTTAAACTTTTACTCTCTCTCTCTATCTCTCTCTCTCTGAATCTTTAGACTCCGACCTCTTGTTTGGACCTCTTGATGGTCTCGTGTTTCAGTTTGTAAACAGGAAAAAATAATGGCTCAATAAACCTTCAAACTTTTCATTCCGCGAGCATCAATTTCATATTTGACCAGATGATTGAAAAAGTTTTGTTTTTTATGGGTCAGTATCATCCTTGTAACTAGGTTAAGCCTGTGGGTTTGATTCCCGCCTGAGTCGTTTCAGGAACATTATAAACATTCGCTCGCGTGGTACCTACATAAAAAGTACCATTTATGCTATTCTAGGTAAATAACTTTATCTATTCCAAGTTTCAACGAAATCGGTTGAGCCGTTGTGGCGTGATTGAAGAACAAACATCCAAACTTCCTCACGAACATTCGCATTTATAATATTAGTAGGATAGGATGATATATCGCGCGCCGTTTGAACACGGCTTTAGACTGCGAGTTTCGGGAATTTTTTGCAGCATCCCTACACTACCCCACAGCTGATAACTCCTCATAATTCTAGGACTTATATTTCAGTCGATGTTGTTGAGATAAATAACGCTATTTTATGGCGAACCCTGCTGAAGCTGAAGCTTAACAAGTACAAAACACGAATATACAAGCTCTGTTTACAAAACATACTGGTGTTTATTTGGATCCGAGTAGAATTCAAACAATCTTATTTACTGAGGCTCGGGGCAGTCGGCCGTGATCCTAAAGCGTTCTTACAAAACTGAGAACGTTATATGACGGCCGTACAAAATGGCAACGGTTAATACCATCGCCTGGCAGAAAGGAAAATTGACCGCACTTTTACTATTTAACCGACTGCGGAGGGTTATGTATTTAATTATGTACATCTGTGCCTTCGTAGCTTCTGAAATAGAATAGGATAGAAAAACTTTTATTTTGTTACCAACTCAATACTGGTCATACATTTATGAATGAGGTGTCAAATGATGTGTTTTCATAATCTGGACGTCCTACGGCTGAAATGATGATTATGCTAATTACTATTCATGAATATTATAAGTATTGAGAGGTTGATAAACACGGCCTTCATATGCCGATAACCGTTTCTTAAAAAACAAAAGCTTGAGCAAATGCTGAGGGAGTAATCCTCAACTAAAACAAACGTCTGTTTAGTCCGTGGATTAGTCCCTTTAGTCTAATCTCGGCCCTATTAACATCTCGATCCTAGCCAATAAACAAATTGAATAGTTCTAGGTACCTAACAGGTAGTTTAGTAACACGATAAGGCTCAAGATAACATACAACCCGAAGTGAGGAAATCCGTAGAAGAACCAAAGTCATCGACATAACTCTGAATTATCAAGTTGAAGGCAGGTGGCAGTGGACCGGCCTTAAAGCTCGCGGAACTTACAACTGTTGGGGAATAATGGTTCTCGAATGACGACCACGAACCGGGCGACGCAGTGCTGGAATGCCCTCCGGTGGACCGACGGTATTGTGAAGGTTTCAGGAATTCGGTGGACAGGAAAGACTCAAACCAGTTCTCATTCTTGCGGGGAGGCCTGTGTCCAGCAGTGGACTTCTAAATGCTGATGATACTGATGACGATGAACACTAATGGTATTCTAGCAAAATTACAAAATATGCATTTACCTAACAGAAATAAGTGTACAAAACATAAATTCAGTATGATGTCTCTAATGTTTGTTTGTTTCAATTATGTAATGAAAAGGCTTGGTACACAACTATGCCAATGTCCCAAGAGGAATAATAATGTGAAACTGTGGACTTAAGATCAGAAGATCGCAGCCAAATAACATTATTTGTTTCAAATAGTGTTGTGTTCCTGTGGTAAGGTTGCCAGAGCTCTTTAGGGGGGAAGGGGGTTCGGGTCGTCAGCAACGCGTGCGTGATGCCTTTGGTATTGCAAGCGCTCATAGGCTACGGTAACCGCTTACCATCAGGTGGGCCGAAAGCTTGTTTGCCACCTCAGTTGTATAAAAAAAAAACTTAAGTTCATTTTAAAACGATTTTCAAGCGATTGCACGAAAGGAACCTCTAAGAGGCGCACTTTATTTTATTTATTTTTATTTTATTTATTCAGGACAACAAACAATTACACTTAAAAATTACATAACAAATCTTATAGAATAGGTGGTTCTTA